>JANCRA010000138.1:0-600000 GCA_024362935.1 Setophaga petechia | reverse complement strand
CGCGAAGCTGGGCGCGGCCCAGGCCGCGGGCCTGCTGCTGCTGGGAGGCAACGTGGCCGCGGCGCCCACGGGAGAAGGGGGCCGGGAGCTTTTGTTCACGGGCCGAGGAACCGTGGCGTAATGGGGGAGAACGGGGTGGAAAGCCGAGCCTAGGGATGTAGCAAAACGCGATGCAGAGTGCCTTAGAGGCGGTGTAGGGGGAGTGGAGGTCGGTGGTGCAGAAGTCACTACAGCGTACTCCGGTGTGGCCTCGGCCATTGGCGCTGAGACAGCTTTTGCATATGATGGAGGAGGTGCTGAAGGAGGCTGGCAACTGGAGTATTCAGGAAGTGGAGTGCTATACGGGGAGTTGTCGAAAGATGGAGCTGGACAGAAGATGGAAAGCAGCAGCAAAGGCAGGATAAAAAAAGGAGAAAGAGAAAAAGGGAGCTAATGAAGCAACAAAACCAGCATTCGAACAAAATGTAAAAATGTAGACTACAGTTAGTACCAGAGGATTAGGCACAAGTGAAAATACTGTTAGGAAAGTTTTACATATTATCAACAGCTGCTCTTAAATTTTACCAACTCTTTTTGTGCCAACATTTGAATTTACAAGTACGTTCTAAACAAAGTTTTCTCAAATCCCATCTGTGAGATGGGTTAGATATAGGGTTGAGCGATCAGTCTTTTACCAGCTTTTATCTTCTTGTTTGGTTGCAAACTGCAAGCAAATGTAGTGATTTTAACATTTGTTTCAACTCCACTAATAAAACTCTTACCATAGGCAGCAAGTGTCATCTCTCTATTCCCCAGAAAAAGCTGCACAGCAAATATTAAAAGTACTGGGAATAAAACTACCAATAAAATCCTCTGCTCTAAAATGACTTACATAGTATTCCTTGACTTTCACCATGAGCTGACTTATGTAAATTGAGTTTGAGACTGAAGAACAACCAAGCACTTGACTAATGTTCCATTATATTACCAAAATGAGAAAGCTTTCATTTATCATTGGATGCATTTCCACAGGCAGTGCATTATCTTATCTACAAATACAACACATTTCACTGAAATGTTACTACAATGATAGATTAAGCAGGGCTTCAGACTGAAAAGCATTTCTCACACTATTACTTTACCTTATATAGCAGCATATCTTCTATGTTAACACACTCAACCTGATACCTTTTAGGGTTTTTTCCCCAACTTATGTAATGACAGTACATTTGTTGAATAGAACAAACAATGATAAGGTATTTAGAAAGTTTAACTCATCACACTTCAACCAATGTTGGAGGTGCCCACAATGATTCAAGTTCTTCCACGCAATTAGAGAGTGTGGCAACGGATTGAGCAAAGAATGCAAAAAAATTTATTTCAGAATTAATGGAAAATTATGACAGGAAAGTCAAATATCTTAGACTTCTTGTCATAAAAAAAGGGAAGGAATTCCAGCAAAATGAAGCCTGAAATACTGACTGCTGTTACACAGCTGTACACCCTTGCCATTTGTTCTTTCCCACTCCATCACCCAAACACATCAAGAGCGGTCTGGTGGTAGAACACGCTCGGATTTTGAAATTCTTACCAGCATTTGAAATTCTTCTCTCTCTTTCCCATTCCAACTGTTCCCTTTCCAACTGTTCTTGCCGTTCTCTCTCTTGCCTCTCCCGTTCGAGTCGTTCCAGTCTCTCGCGGTCCTGCCTCTCCTTCTCCTGTCTCTCCCTCTCCAGGCGCTCCTGCCGTTCCCTCTCCTGCCGTTCCCTCTCCAGCTGCTCCTGCTCCAGGCGCTCTCTTTCCAGCCTTTCCCTTTCCAGCCTCTCTCTCTCCAGCCTCTCCCGTTCCATCCGTTCGCGATCCAGCCTCTCCCGTTCCAGCTCCTTCTGCCTCTGCTGCTCTTGCAACTGTCTGCAGTGGTGAGAAAAGGAAAGAGACTGAGCTGCAAAGTGAAAACCAACAACATCAGGCAACTCTACAAAAGACAAGGAAATAAACTAATCAACAATCCTGGAAACAGCCAGAACAAAAGCACAGCATTTGTACCTACCTGGAAGTCAAAATCCTAACATGCCACTTTTCTGAGCTGGATAATAGTTTTATTATGTTTACAGTAAAAAGAATCACATATCTGATTTCCTCTTAACTAACTGAACATTCTGAGAGACAGACTTCAAGAGGTAATTTACTGCTAATTTAATAACTGATACAATCTTCCCCGTTTGGGATATGGAGTTACATTTGTTCTTTGCACGGTATTTTATACTCACAGCAGTGAAATAGCAGTAATACAAATACTCATTTAAAAAAAGAAACACCTCAAATAAATTAGGGGTTTTGGATTAACTAGCCAGATAGAATTTATCCATATTTTATTTTATTCCATATCCATCAAAATGCACACAAAATGGCCATCCTCACTTGCATCTTAACAGACACACACACAGCTGAACTGGCAACAACATGAGGACACCCTGAAGGCACAGAAAAAATGGACATGGTCAAAAAAAATCCAGGGTGCAGCAGCCAAGGAAACACTGCAGGGAGCTGGCAGGGCTTCCAGCTCATGGGAGGCTTTGCAAAGCAAAGCAGAGAGGGGGAAGATGTGAAGAGGAGGAAAACAAGTAAAAGCCAGGCAGTGGATATACCCTAAGGGTAAGAAGAAACCTTGCAAAATTCTCTGCCAAAGCCACTGGGTTGGCTGAAAGGACTTTCCTGAAAAAAAAATGCAGTGGGAAAAGCTATATACCACCTGTCTGATCCTTTCTCCTCAACTTGTTCTGTGTTTTCTTTAGGGTTTTTTAGGGCTTTTTAAAAGATATATCTTCCTAGTTGGTTAAAAGATATATCTTCCTAGTTGGTTAAAAGATATATCTTCCTAGTTGGCTTCTTGATTTTCAAAGCTGTTTCATTTCTTGGGGATAACTCAGTGATGAAACAAAATTAGGCTGATCCTCCTCCCAGCTGTGGCCAGTATGTTCCTGTCAGTACACAACTGAAAATGCTGCTAGTTGTTGTTCTCTACTTAATTCTTGTTTCCAAAAATGAAGAAAAATCATAACAGTTAAAAAGAAAATCTGGTGTACAAAGCACAGACCCGTTTTTTCTGCCATGTTTCAGATGCAAACTGATGACAGCTTCTCAACAAACACAAAGCACAGTCAGCTCTGAACCATAAAGCAGAGAGGAGACCTGAATTTTGACACCTCAAGCTACCAGATGTGTGTTTTCTATACTATGGCACTGGGCAATCTAATTTGGACAGTCATTGGCAATACTATGCTGTGTATGCAGAGTCATAAGGACAGAATTCTGAAAAGGAAGGGAACTTCAGCTGTTTCACTCCTTTTCATGCCCAGAATTACCAGCATAGCTGCAAACTCCAGCCCATGAGCTATTGTTATTGAAATCCATTCCATTTCCAGATAATTGTTTTTCCTTTACAAACAAAAAAAAAAATTACAGATTTTGAAATTTTATTATTTCTAGAACCAAGTAAGTTCCTGTTGTGTACAACAAAAGGACTTTTTTCACTACTTAACTCATTACCCATCAGAAACAAAACCCAGTTCTGTTACTTGACCATTTCCTCCCTCAGCCACAAACCAAAGCTGTAAGAACACTCACTATGAGACCAGAGCTGCAACCCAGCTTTTGTTAAATGACTGATTTTTAGTATCTGAAGTCCACTAAAAACTCTGGTGATTGGCCCATACAGATTTGGAGCCAGTAGAGGAGTTCTATAAATATTAATATAATACAATATAATATGATACAAACCACAGAAATATTAATTTAATACCTCTAAGAGGTATTAAAAATATTTTTGATGCTACACTTCTGCTTGTTCTGTACAAAACTAATTTGACCATGTGCTCTTTTTTCCCCTCAGGTAAAACCTATTATTAGAGGAAAACAGGGTTTTCATCAAGGCTAACTACAGCTTGGTCATGTTAAAATTCTTTTTTTTTCCCATAAAGAAGAGATGGATGCACATGTTTGTATCTAAAAGACTGTTCAGAGCAGAAGATAACACTGACAGACTCCAAAGCAGCTTTGTTTATTTCCATCATTCTTTTGCATCCATTTGCCAGAAATGAGCATATTCCACCTAGAAATGTACACTCTGTTCATCCTAAACCTAAAATGTAGATATGACATTTGAGATCATAAACACTTCACGTTATATTTAGTTTATAATACTGGAAGGTATCAATTCCCTGGTTTTAAACACAACACATCAAGCAACTGCCACAAAATTTCTTTTGCTTAAGTTCTTAATTTCTTTACAGCAATAGAAGCTCAATATAGGTCACTCCTCACACAAGGGCAGCATTGCCAAGGCTGTTTTGCAATAAGCCATACCCAGGGCTCTGCCATAATTTCATATTTCCATAAGGAACCTGGAAAAGGAACAGTGAGGTGCTTGTCATGAAGCTCCTTAATAATATTCAGTTATTTAGGACAGCAAGGATGATGGCTGATTATGAAGAATTACTGATCTTCTAATCCCAACTAACCTGGGAATAAAATTTGCAAATAAACCTTCACTGAAGGGAAGCAGGGCAGAGAGAGAGAAATATCTGCTAAATGAATTTACAAAACTGAACTTTGGGTTGCCTGTGGACCCAGGAGTGAGGTATTAGTGTTAATTACAACAACATCCATTCATTGATGTGTCCTGTTCAAAAACCTCAACCAAATGCTATTCATAAGGAAGGATTATGGACAGTACAGAAATAACACCACCCTGCCTCACAGTCCCTGCATCCCTGCTCCCACCTCAAAACAGGGAGAAAACCAGAACTGAAGAGATTTTAAGAGCAGTAGAAAACTGTTATCAAATGTACCCAACACCTTCCATCCAAAAATAATTTAGAAAGCTGTAATTCTGCATTCTGGGAAAGACAACTGGAGCTGTATGAAATCCTGAGTGATGGGGACAGCCCTTCACAACAGCTGGGAGGAAAGAGTCAGAGCAAATAATGACAGCAAAGCTCAAAGAAAAGAGCAGCCCTGCCCATCAGGCAGATGAGCTCTGGAACTCCTTGCCACAGTGATTCAAAGAAAAAGCAGGAAAAAGCCCACAGAGGGGGAAAACCCACCAAGAACCATGGGAAATGACTGAGAAAACAGAAACTCCATCATGCAGAAGCTGTTGAACCAAGGGATGCCCAGAGGATGGAGAGCAGCAGAGGGAAGCATTCCAGGTGTTTGGTCTGGCCCAGAAGGGTTTGTGTTATAACAAAATGCATCCAAGTGTTTAAATTCAGTCTGAAGCAAAAATTATTTTAACTGGCAATGAACACTATGAAATTATATTGGCCAAATAAGATGAAAGACAGTGAAATAACCACTTTTATCCACCTGAATAACAAAGTATTCATTATTTAGTAAATATTGAGTAAGGCACTACTTAACATTTCTTTTCTTTTTCTTTTTTTTTGGTAAAAGAATCCCCATCTCCCATTTCTTCAGAAAATAAAAGGAATAAACCCAGCATTTTTTGCCAGGAACAAAGTCAAGCACTTTGCTTACAATACAAAAGCTCTACCAAGAGAGGGCAGCAAAATACCTTGCAAGCATATCTTATACATATGAGATCAAATACACCATTGTTGAGAATAATTTCTCATTATATGTCACTGAAGCATCCCTTTGTCAACAAAGAAAAAAAAAAGAAGCCAAAACAACAAGCAAACAAAAAAATAAAACCAAAAAACCCACACCTCATAACTCACTACACTTCTGCTGTCATTTTAGCAATTTTAATTAATCTTTTGAATAACAAACCAAAAGATGAACAGGTCAGATGCCAGTGATGCAATTCAAGTTGCTTTAACACAACTTAATAAGCAAGGAAAAATTCCATAAGCTACACACTAGATCTTAGCAAGTGTTACAGTTGTAGCTAAAAAAAATTAAAAGCACATTTGATTATTCAAAAAAAAAAAAGACATTAAATCCCTCTGGCTTTGTTTAGTCAGCATTATAGTATAATCTTCTTTTTAAATTTTGTCAGAGATCAAAATTGTATTAGACAAAAGCATGAGCAGATTAAGGAGAGTCATCACACACCAATTAAAGTACATCTGAATGTCAAGACTGGTAGCTCAAGAACCCTGTGAAAGCAATACCTGAAAACCCTTCAGTCTTAGACAGCACATCTGGCCACCAGGACAACTTGGGAAAAAGCTAAAAAGAGACTCAAAATGCCCCAGAGAGCTGTCTTGTAGTGAAATGCTTGTTATGCAAAGACAATGTGATTATTGCAACTATTTTACAAGTGTGACTTATGAAATGTAAGAGGTAATTTCCATGAAATAGCTGAGCCTGCTGTAGAACTGCACATGTCAGTCACACACAAGGTGCTGTTAGTCATGTTTAGATTCAGAGTCAACTTCAGAACCTCAGAATAGCTGGGAGCTTTATCACAGGGACTGCTCATGACACTTTCTTTGTGGATTTTAATTAGCTTCATGCCAAAAGCATTTTGGGAAACCTCACTTTGGGGTGTTTTGGGAGAGGCTCTTGGTTATTTTTTTTGGTGGTGCTGTTTTTAAATTAGCTTACATTTAATACTGCACCACCTTTTAAAATGATTTCCCCTCTTGCCCTTATACTTTTGTCCAGTTAAGGACATACTGTCTGAGGATAAAGAAAGAATCATATTTACAATATTAACTTGTGACTTAATATGAGCATTAATCCTGCAGTTCTTTGGGCAGCCAAGCAGCAGGAGCATGACTGCATTCTTGAAATAACACATGGGGAAAAAAAAGATGCAGTGAGCAGAATTAAGCACACACTGTTGCACCTCTGCTGGAAAAAATCCCCCCACATTCTGTGATGGTGACAATGTTTAGAATTTCTCCTACATGACAACTGCAAAACAGAATTGCAGTTAATTTACTTACTCAGGTACACACAAAGCCTTCCTGGCTGGCTCTTGATCATAAAAAGGAATAACAATTAAGCAGCCCTGCTGCCTCAGCTCCTGTTATTCTATGAAATGAGCCAGCACCACAGGCACACACTGAGATCACTTTCCATTTAGCAATAGCACCACTTCATTCAAAGCCCAGTGTGTGTGATGGGTGGCTAGGAAACTGTCTCAAATGAATACTATTTATTATATTTTTCATCTGTTTAGGGGAGGGGGAAGGGAACAGATGGGTTTTTTAAACTTCTGCTCCTGAAGGTGAATGACTGTGAGATCCTCTGAGCCTTTTGCTGAAGAACTCAACATAGTCAATCAAAAGAATGGAGCCCTCAGTTAATTGTCTTAAAATATGGCCATTACCACATGGGTTGAAGAGAAGACAAAGATCTCAACTAGATTAAGAAACTTCAGTGTTTACTGGTAAAACAATATTCTGGTTCAGAGCAGAGTTAACAGCCAGAGGGAATCTGTCCTTTCCTGGGACACTTTCCACATCTAAGCCTCCAGATCTTTGTCACCTGCAGCAGAGTCACTGGATTTGTGCAAAGACTCCTTCCCCCAGAGCAAGGATGCCTGGAAACATGAAGAAACTCCAGCTGTGTCAAAACCCAGAGCTTCTGTCACAAGGGCACCAAGAGGAAAAAAAAACCTATGAGTAACAAATGAAGAGCTGAAACAGTCTGCACAGGCAAAGAGCTGCCTGCTCTGGCAGGTCACCTTGCTTCCTCAAGTGGAAGTTGTGCTGTACATTCACATAAATCTTCAAGAATCTAACACTAGCTTGCTTTGCTCTTGGCTGTGAGATCAAGCCATTACATTTTTTCCTAAAAAGATGATAGGAAACTGCACTGAGGAGCCCATATATCAACCTGAATAACAGAGTTCAGCCACGAACCTGGAAGGCTTCTTGTCACAAAGCCAGATACATTAAAAACAGAGGTATTTCCATGAATAGTACAAAGTCATCTTTGTATCACATCCAAATTCAGGAGGCACTGAGCTGACAGACACTCCAAGATGAACAGAAACTTGTTTGAAGTATTTAATTTTAAAACTCACTGTAGAAAACAAAGATCCAAGACAAAGCCTGCAGAAAACAAAATATCTTGAGGAACAGACCGGACTGAAGCAATTGCTGCATTGAATGAAGAGGTCAGCTGCAGGCAGATAATTCATAATATTTGACAGCTGTTAGTTGTCATTTATGAACACACTAATTTCGTATTTCATTCTTTCTTGGCAGAAAAACTGTGTGTCAAAGCAGGGCATCAAACCACTCAAAGATCAATATGAACACTATCCCTGTTTTGTCTGCTTAAAGATACAAAAACAAGGCAAAAGAGGGGGAAAAAAAATTTCAATACATGTATGGAAAGAAGACACCAAAAACCATCACTTGAGTTCTTAAAAAACAACGTGGACTTAAAAACACACAATTGAGGGGAGATTTTCCGCGTCACTCACGGTGGGTTTTTTGCTTTTTTTGAAAAATAGTTTCTTGCTTGTGCTGTTACTTTTTCTAAAATGACAAAGTGTGTCAGAAGAGAGACCTAAGGATGACACCAAGAAGGCAGCATGAAGGTGGCCAGACTATTGCTGGTTGTAAGCATTGCAGTAATACTCTGCACTTATTGTTCTGAAAGTTACCTTTCAGGCATTCAGTATAAAAAACCAAATGTGGTTCTAAGAAAGTACTCAACAGCTTATACATCTTTCTTTCTGTGCTTCACTAGGGGTTTTTTTAAGTTTTAAAGGTAAGAAATCTAGGAATAACTACAATGCTAAATTCTAGAAGTAAATGTATCACATCAGCTATGATTAAAGCTGGGCTCATCAATCCAAACCAGCTGAGTTGCTCAACCTGGAGCCTCAGTGTACCCAGGCTTTTGGGGCTGCCCTGAGCTCCTCTAACCCTGCCTCCAACTGCAGAGCAACAACCAAGCCAGCAATGTTTGGAGTTTTATTCTCAAATGCTGTTAGCCCCAGCATGTGGGCACAGATAGCATTATCTAATCCAACAGTCACTACTCACTAGAACACATCTCACATGATGGTTTCTCCTCCTCCCAGCACTGAGTCACTGCAGCAAACACAGCAGCTGGCTGCAGCCAGGCTACACAATGTCTGCCTGAGCCACAGGCACCAGCACAGATGCAGGCTGACCTCAGCTCCATCTGAAGCTGTCCTCTACCTTGTGATCACCAGGAACACTCTCTGGACATCCACACAAGTAGATAAAGCGAATACAGACACAGTCAAGCTACTTTAGCCTTGTTGAAACTATTATAGGGAAAACAAAAGTGCTTTGACATGTTATTTTGAACTCAGCTCCTAGGCACAGGCACCAGTACCAGGCTGACCTCAGCTTCATCTGAAGCACCTTGTCCTCTACCTTGTGATCACCAGAACTCTCTCTGGACATCCACAGAAGTAGATAAAGTGAATACAGACACAGCCAAGCTACTTTACCCTTGTTGAAACTATTACAGGGAAAAAAAGTGCTTTGACATGTTATTTTGAACTTAGCTCCTAGGCACAGGCACCAGCAGCAGATGCAGGCTGATCTCAGCTCAATCTGAAGCACCTTGTCCTCTACCTTGTGATCACCAGGAACATCTGGACATCCACAGAAGTCCAGATACAGACACAGCCAACTTACTTTAGCCTTCTTGAGAAACTATTACAGGGGGAAAAAAAGTGCTTTGACATGGTATTTTGAATTTAGCTCCTAAGTTGATTTTTAATAGTTTAATCCTCTGATCATCTTCTGTACAAGTTCAGGAAAGTGTGTTCTGTTATGGCTCTTCAAATTTGCAGGAATTTATCTGAGTAATCAAAATGGAGTACCAGCATTAAACTTGCTCTTCCATCTTTAATATTAAATATTTATTCACCACTCCAAAATTCAGCATTTGCCACAGAACTCACTCTCCTGTATGGTCACGCAAACCTACTGAATATTTACAATATCTCAGTGCCTACACATTATGTACCAGGGAATGAACACACACCACCCCCCAAATTTCATAATTCATGTACAAAGAGAAAATACATCCACATCTTGGAAATTTGCAAGCTGTATTGACATCAAACACAGGCAGCCTCCACAGAGACTGAGAATCTTCATAAATAAGAAGTACAGAATGTACCAATAACATAAGTTCAGCAGAAGTGATCAATATTTAACCTCTTTGCATCTTCCTAAGCAATCTCAGCTGCATAAACTTCACTTTGCATTATCTAAACTGAACTCCTGCTTTAAAAGTCTCACCAAGTCAGCTTTATTTTCTGTCAAGTGCTTGACACTCAGGACAGTTTCTACCTGAGCATAATGCACACAGTGTCAGAGAAACCCAGCCCAGACTTAGCTTGGTACAATGAGCAGGACACAGGGACTCAGAAGATCTGCCAAGTTTGACTGTCAAAGGCCAGAGTTTTGTGAAATGAATTTATGTATTTGCTCTGGAAATGACAATTTCTGCCACTCTGAACTGTGCTCTGCACCTTTGGCTGCTTCAGCAGCACTGAGAGGCAAGACTGGATCAAATTATGGTTTGTATCAGACACTTTACACAGGGTGAAATAATGATGTAATTAACTGCATTTATCATGATTTTGAAATGCTGCACAAATCCAGGTCCTTACAGCTATTTCCAAAGTTCAGGCAGCTTTCTCTTGATCAGACACCATTGCATGTAACACTACCAATGTCCATTTGATTTTCCCTGTATACTAATGTGGTCTACAGGTTGGTGGTTCTCCCCTCTAAAAACAGGACACCTACTAGGAATTCTCATTCTATTCAGATCATCAAAATCTGCAATATCATCCAACCCCTACTGTTCTCCTTCATTCTCACACATCTCAACTCACATCAGCAACAAGGACTTGCTTTGTTCAGCAAAACATCAAAAGAAATGTAATTGCTACAGGTCCCATTGGTGCACTGATGCCTGTTCTTATGCTCCTCACACTTCCACAGCAATCCTCCTCTCTTCCACGTGAACTGAAAATTCCCTCTTGGTATCTATCAAATGCCTTACCAAATCCCAGGAGCAGCCTTTCTGCTTTTGTGAAGAAAATACTGTCTGGGTCCAGTTTACTGTCCAATGTTTTATCTGTTACCAAAGTCAAATTAACAGGCTTTCATCTCCTTGATCAAAAGGGATTTAAGGTTTAAGAAGGAGCTTTTATGTTATAAACTAAAAAGGCATTAGCTGCAAGTAGCAAGAACTAGGTTTTATCAGTCAAGCAAAAATTAGTAGCCAGCCACTATGATAAAGACATGAAGAGACAACTAGAAACTTGAAATGCATTAGACAGAGGAATTCTAACAGACTAAGGGATCTATTAATGCTCTTGGATCAAACCTCATTAAGCCTAATTTTCCTCATCTCCATCTTTTCAATATATTATCTCAAACTAACAGAACATGAGCTTTCCTGGCAGATGCTAGATCACAGAAAGACACCTGTAGTCACAGAATTTTAGAAAAAAGAAGAATCTCAGCAATGGAAAAACCTGCTTTCATTAGCAACTCCCACTCAGTAGTGAATTCCAGTGAGTACAAATGGAACACAATTTCTTAAAAGGGAGCAACAATAACCAAAAATCTGGAAAAATGTAGAACAACTTTCAACTCCAATTTCATGTTCTGCATTAAACAGAAAAAAGCTCAGAGATCTGAAAGATTTCAAAGCAATTCTATCAATGTAATCAGAATACTGTTTAATGGAAGAGTGCTCTTCTCAATAGATCAGTGTTACCAGCATCTACAATTATACTGTAACTACAGAGAACCCACTACATCTACCCATAAAGCCAGGTTAGTCTCTGAAAACTTTACTACAAATAGAAAGAAAATTAGACAGGCCAAAAAAAAAAAAAAAAAAAAAAAAAAAAAAAAAAAAAAAAAGGGAAAAGCCCCTTTTGATTCCATCTAAACCACAGCTACACAAACAATACAATCACATGAGTGGATGCTACTGACCTCTCAAACTCTAAACCAAAAAGGCAACAACTCCATCATATTCATGTGTATCTCAGACTAGAGCTGTGTGCTCAGTTATAATCTAATCAATCCATTTGCCTTTTAAAGAAATCCTGTTTCCTTGAAAGAAGCTGTTGGATAAATGGCACAATTTCAGAAGCAAAGGAAAGCTGGAAGCTGCACATCTGGCCACTAACTAGGGAAAAACTACAGGCTGTGGGAAATCAGTACAAACAAGGCTACCAGGGACACACAGCCATGGGCAAACTTTTATTCCTTTAAACTACAACAGCTACATTGACACTGAATTGCAGGATTTTTTTTTCTAGCATTTCTACATATGTTTTCAAAACAGTTCAGGAGTATGTAATAATTGCTAAGTTACAAGGGGGAAAACATTTTATTGTAGTTGAAGAATAAGGTTAGCAAAATTCAGAAAGAAATTAATATGTAAAATAAAAATCTTGCCTTTAAGCCTCTTATTTACTAAGAAACTGCTACATTGACAGTCTCTGAACCTGTACTAAAACTAAGAATCCTTCCACAGGATGTTACAAAACCCACACCATGTCAGTACTAAATTCTAGCACAGACATACCCTGTGTTTTCTTTAACAGTACCACCACAAACCAAACTAAACCAAAGCAAATAAAGTATTTAATAATTACAATCCCTCCCAATATTCTTTGGTTGCATTTTCCAAGGCTGTAATATTTTTGAGTACTTACGAAAGAATTCGGTCGAGTTTTGGTCCATGACGCCCCTGAAGGGCAGTGGGGGGCTTGTACACCCTCATCATTCCTTACTATCTGCACAGTCCCTCTGTTCCTGGAGCTCTTTATTTATGAAGCAGTGACCATTTTGAAGTTATTTATAAACATTAACTCATTAAATTCCCAAGTGTCATATTAGATACCAACTCAGTGACTCATATTCCTGACAATGTATTTACCAGGGCTGGGAGAGAAGGTAAATTTACATGCACCAGTAGCACACACAGGCATGCCATGAACTAATCTTGTATTTTAAAATGGTCTTTGGCATTAGGTAACTCTGCAGTTATTAACCAATATGTATGTCAACTGAAGCTGGCTCATTATCAATCAGTGGAATTTATAAACACTGCCTGGCCACCACTCTGACAAAATGAAAAACAGCCCACAGAACAAAATATCCCTTCAGTTTTGAGGATCAAAAATGGAAGCTGGAGTGTTTTAAAGCCTGCTATTACTGTACTGAAGTGAGTGCAAATTAAGGAAAATTACAGCTAGCTTCAAGCACTTCCTGAGAGGGAAAGCATCCACCATGTGTTAAGGTTTCTTAAAAGACAGTAACAAAGTTATCAATTCACCAGAAAAAAATACTTTATTACATCTTACGTGTAATCTTGGCCCTATAAAAACCTCAGTGTTTCAGATGGCACATCTGGTCCTAGCAGCCTTAGGAACTGTACCACTGCCCAGTAAGCAATACAAATATTCAAGTAGGAAGCTCTGCAGCAAAATAAACAAAGCAGTTTTTCCCAAAATGTAAGGGCATCTAAATCCTTTCTAAAATAGAGAAAAATCTCTGAACCAAAATAATGTACTTCTGCTGGCAATGAACTAATTTCACTCTTCAATTCCCAATTTTCCCAAGATTCCTGAACACTGGTTATGAAAGCAAAGGAAAACATCAGACCCTGATGGTTTGAAGAGTTCTTTTTATTATGCCACTCTTCACTGGTCAGTCCTTTGGCAAAATACTTCTGAAGAAATGTTTCTATTTCTGCCTAGGAAAACCCTGAAGCTCCAAGCCACATAATTTAACTTTGAAATCAGTCCTTCTCTGAGCAGAGGGTTAGACTAGACCTCCACAGGGTCCCTTTAATTTTCATGCAAGCAGATATTTTTCTCCAGCTTAGAATAATTTAAAAAACATTTTCCTACACTTAACACAGGAGTCAGTTACACACTGCTAAATCCAGGCACACCTAAGAGGAGGGATGGGAGAGCAGAACTCAAAGACAACTTTTACAAAGCCACACTTTAAAGAAAACCCCCAGCCAACAGACACACATTCCACAGGCCACAGACTTGGCACAGCCTTTCTCCTGATCCATCACAAACCCCATGTTCCTTCCCACGCAGTAACATTTATTCCCATTTCTTGCATTCCCTGTAGTCTTACTGCTCCCCACAGGATTCAAGCCTGCCCACACTGCTTTTACCCTTTAGTGAGATTGGAAATGTCACTTGGAGATTTGTTAAAAGTAATATATACTTCAACCTTTTCTTCCCAACTATTTACTACTCTCTACATGATGGTAGTAACTCTTGTTCTTAGAGTCTGAAAGCTGCAAGACAGTTACTACAGAAGAGAAGTTCTAGCTTAGAGTTAATTGAACTTTGTTATTACCACGTAGTTATAGGAGTAATGAGACTGAAGAAGGATTTGTGAAATGTTTTAACAAAATTACATGTTCTTCTTAAGCCTAATGACACAGCAGCAATAGTCCTTCCACGGGCAGTCTGTCTAGCAGCATGAGTAAACTCATTCCAGGGCTCCATCCTTGTTTCAGGGAAAAACAAAACAAATCCAGGAGCAGACTTCAAAGAGGACATTGCATTAAATGGAAACAAGTCAAGCACACTGATCAAAAAAGCCAAGCCATAAGAATGCCATCTGATAGGATGTCCTTCACATACCAAAAATTTCAAAAGACTTTCAGAGCTCTTAATATAGGGCAGCACTTATTCTGAGGAGACGCCACTCTACAATGCTTCCCTCAAAAGTATTTCAGCATTATACATTTCAGATAATGCAGCTTTCTAAAGGAACAGACAGCAAATAAAAATACTAAAAACCACTAATGTAGGACAGAAAAAAATATCGAAAGAAAAAAGGCTTTTTAAAAGTCTGTCAAAAGAAATGACATAAAAGACTTTTATCATGACAGCAAACTTGCACATAAACACATCAAACAGACAGATTTGTAATGAGGTTCTTGCTATTTGTTCTTAAACAAGGTAACTTTCAGATAAAGTGATTCCTGCTCAGATTTAAGAAGACAGACAAGAAAAGAAACAGACAAGTATGATGCCAATTTTGATGGCAACTCTTTGTTCAACATATATAGCTTGATTATCAAATGAATTATTCCTAAATTGGCAATTTGGTTCTGCTCACCTCTAAATGCTGAACAGCAAAACAGAGAAAGCTTCAGTGCTAATTAGACCCAACATGTTTAAGCATTCTTCCAGTCAGCACAAAAAGCTATTAGGTGCATTTACACCATCAGTCTGGACCACCTCCCATTTATCCAAGGCTCCTGTTCCCTGGATCTGTCCTGCATGTGAATCATTCCCAGCATCCCCTCAGGAAGGGAACAGCTAATCTCCTGGGAGTATTTTGATGGTAAAATAATCCAGGATTGCAGCACAGGCAGTGTGCTTGGGACAGCCCAAGGTCTTGCTGTTTTCCCTTAGCCCAGTGTGACAGCACTGCCCTACAAGCCTCTGCCATGTCACACACCCATAACCCTCACAACTCACCCCACACTGCCACAAAACAAAAGTGGGAAGATGGCAACCACAGAGCTTGTAGAAATTTGGCACTTCATCAATACATAATGATTATTTAAAGGAAGGGGGAAAAACTCTGTATGTTCAAAATGCTACAGGTCTGAAAAAATGTCCCACAGGGATAGAAACTGAATGGAACAGCTAAACTTGGAGGAAGCACCAACTGGCATGGGGAACACAGACCAGTCACTGTGGGCAGCACAAATATAACCAGCAGTGCTCCAGCTGAAAATTAAACTGCTAAAGGCTCCATCAATTTATACACTAAAAGCAGAAAATTAAGGTTTTTTGCTGAAGAATACAGTGTAAAGGCAAACAAGATTTGCAATAGAATGTTCTGATCCACACTCAGGACAAAAGCCCTGTCATTCATGATGACTCAGTTCTCTGCTTCTGAAACTTCCTCACTCGCTGCTTTTCTCAGTGTCAAAAACTGAACACACAACAGTCACTGGAAAATTAATTAGCCTGGTTGAAAATGACAACAGTGAAATCTCCCAAGGCTTCCCCTCTGATCTTCAACTCTTTCCTGGCATGCCAATTCCAACTGCATTGTTTGAATGGGTGCAGAGCAGGAACAAGGGATCCAGCAACAAAGTTTTTACAGAGTGGCACTGAAAACTCTGCACATACAAATGCTGCCCTTGTGCAGGAGAGCAATTCTGAGTCCTTGACATTTATTTTCCCCTCATTAAGAGTTATCACTTCTTTGAACTGAACAGCTGCTCACTTTTAATACCATACCTTCTCTGGATTTCCATTTCTTCTTGTGATGGACCATTTTGTACTTGAGAGGGAAGCTGTGAATTCTGTCGAGGCAATGTAGGACCTAAGAGCAAAGAGAGATCATAAATTAATGGTTTGAATTTTTACCATGCAAAAAAAAAAAAAAAAGAAAAAGCACAAAATCAAAGAAAAAGGCCAGCCATCACACAACATTTTAAGAACTGCTCACTTTTGCTTTTTAAGCCAAACAAGCTCAACAGCATAATGCAGCAAATAAAAACTGCAACCTCACACATGTACAATGTTACCTCACACATCTGCAGAATGAATTTATTTCACAAGGATGGAAAGGTCTCACAAAAATGCAAAACAAACTTTCTGCATGATGGAATTTGACAAAAAGCTTTGAAAAGCACTCCAAGTCTGATTGTTTTTCTTAAAACAATGAACAAATACTCTTGGAGGAGCAGGAAAGGCTCAAAAAATTAAACCACTCACCTAAATAGAACACTGGAAAAGGGGGAGAAAACAGAAAAAGGAAAAAAACAAAAGAACAGGAGAAAAACCATCAGAACCATACCACCACACTGAGAGAAGGAAGATAAATCATGTTTCTACAGGTCACACCAAAATTTACTCAGATTTCAGGTCATCAACTTGGATCAAAAACCTTTTTTGCAGTATTGCTAAATATTGTGTCCAAAGGAATGGGGGCATGTAACAAATGTGCAAACTGGGAATTCTGCTAAGCACAAGAGATGCAAATGGGAAGGTCATGCAAAATCATCTTCAGCCTTTACTGAAGGGAAATTCTGAACCATACAACTTCCAAGTAATTGTCTATGTGAGATCTGAATTCTAGAAACAAAAAAAGCTTTACCATTTTAACCACAAATGTATTTACAGCACAAAACTGTGTAAAAAGAAGGGAAGAACAAAGTGTGGAATGGAATACAGGAGACCATGGATGCATTGCTGTTGTCAGGCAGTAATTGAGGAATTTATTTTGACTACAGCTATGGTCAAGATTATAGAATTTATAAGAAACAAGAATTAAAATCAATTAAAACATTGAGTTTTGAAAATGCCCAAGAGCAAAGCAGTGATTTCCCACTGATACTCCACCAAACTAGTTAAGAGTTATGGAGTTGTAATGAGATCTTCCCCATCCCAAATATCAAAATGCAAAATTTTTTCCTATCTGAATTTGTGAAAGTCACCCAAACCCATAAAAAGACCACGTGTGATACACTGACACAGCAAGGACAGGCATTTTGCTTGAGACACAGCAAACAAGTACCTTTTTAAAAGCCCTTCCAAAAGGGTAATTTCCTCAGAATGCCACAGTATTATGTCCACTGTGATCTTTAATCATGAAAATTATAAAAGTGTACACTGTTTATGTACCCTACAAATCCAAAAAGTAATGGGACTTAATTGTGGAGGATGAAAGCAGGCAGTGTACTACAGATGTGCTGTCTTCCTTAGTTATTCTTTCAGCAAGCATCAGGCCATTATACCCAATGCCTTGATGCTGCTTGGGATGCACTGGTTTTGCTTGAAGTATCTCCAAAAGACACCCCCAGGTATAAAACCTATATTTTAATGCAATATTAAAAAAAATTATATATTTATAGTGCAATATTAAAAACTATATATTTTTAACCTGTATTTTAAATGCAAAAAAAATTTTAATTATTAATTTATCATTGCAGTTAAATGACCATTAAACAGAAACATCTGCCACATGGCTCATCTGGAAAACTTTTTTGCTTTAAAACTTCCATAAGACACACATCCCCTCCTCTCCTCTCCCCTGTGAGACAGGTGGAAAGCTTTAATGCCCATGACAGCAGCTCCCAGGCAGCTGGGCCATTTGCTGCCTGCAGCCTTTCATGGCTTTCACAGGCAGGCACAATCCAGCAGCACTGAAAGGTGCTGGAAACACCAGCTCTGCTGCTCCATGCCCAGCAGAACACTTGGGTAAGTCAAAGCTCACAGCTTGAGCTCCAAACTGCAAGCAGCACTTTGAGTATCAGATATGGGATGAAATTCCATATTCCTCAAAATGGAACATGCTGACATGAAAATTAATAATGAAAAACAAAACTGAAAAGAAACGGTCCATATACCATTTCTATGGTATATACCATGGTCCATATATGGTATATATATGGACCTGTTTTGTGCTGAAAATGCAGTAGAAATGAAAAGTTCAAACTTCAGCCAATTTAATCTTTAAGAGCATTTAAAAGGTTTTTTTGAAGAAGGTATTATCATGCTGCAGTAGCTGGGTGCAGACACCACTCTCCAACCTTTCTACCTTAATCTTTCTTTACCTCCAGAAAGTAAACACCAACCTTCATCTGCTCTGGCCATTCCAACACACCTAGTTGTGAGAAAAACCTGTTCTTGTAGCCTCAAACTTTGTTCCAGAGCACTGTCCTTCACAAAACCACGTTATCCATCAGTTCTGCACGTGGCAAACATGAGCAAGCCAAGGCAGCTTTAGCTTGACCAGCCTGCTCCAGTGATGGGCTTCTTTCACAGCTATGCACACAGAAGAGGAAAAAAATCCCCTGCTGGCAATTAACCTGGTGCTTCCAGTACTTCTTACACATTTTTGCCTCAAGGAAATGCAATTTGAGTACACCAAAGGCCTTAAAGAAAAGGGAAGTTCAGCTCCCAAGTCACCTGTCCTGTTTTCTCATGAAATTTCCCTCTGCAGCCACCGTGCTAATGAACATTAGAAAGTTAAAGGTACATGCCAGGTGGAGAAGTATGTTTTATCCTAGAAGGTTTATTACAGCAAGCCAAGAATACCACTTTATTGCTAAAATACAACTGCCTGGGTAGCAGGACAGGTGGTATATTAAATAAACAGCAGCTAGGTGGTGAAAACCTCTCTCAGAGGCTTCTGAACACTTCAAGATATCTCAGAAACATCAACCCCCATGAGAAATACTCAGATACTGCCTGGAAAAGAACTCTGATCCTTTTACAGGATCACTTTATCTTCAGAAGCCAATATAAGCCAAGTGAGAGATGAGGCTGAATGGTCTATTCATTCTGAGTTTTAAAGAAAACCTAACATCTCTCTTTTTCTAAAAAAGCACAGATGGTGCACTCTGCAGCACATTCTGACAGACAGAGGATATAATTTTATACTAATTTGTTCAGCAGCCATTCCAGTTTCAGTGCTTTCTGTTTTTCAGCTTATTTTCACCTTTGCATCACCCTTCCTCTATGACAGTTCAGGCAAGTGTGTGGTGAGAGATGGACTGGCAACCTAACACATTAAAAATCTCAGGGGAAAAAGCCTGCATGAAGCATTTCCACCAGCCAGATGACAGCCAGACCTGGTGCTTCATGCAGTCACACAGACAATTATGGTGGCATCAACATCAGAACACCAACATCAGACTGCTGGGGACTGCCTGAACCAAATCAAGCATCCCCAACACTATCCTTTTAAACCACAACCAGAGTTAGTTTATGAAACTCCTTAAATTTTTTAGCCCTAATTGACTGGTTACTTTGCATCTCTGTTCAAAAGTGAAACCAATTTCAGTTGTACAAACCTATGGAAGCACAGGAAGGAAACACAGGGTTTGTCCTCCCTCAATGCCTTTTGTTCCCCTGTTTTGTTCCTCTTTTGTGACAGTGTTCACAGGGGCCTCAGGTTGAGGGAAGAGATGAGGATCTGACTCCATGTTTCAGAAGGCTTGATCTATTATTTTATGATATATATTGCATTAAAACTATACTAAAAGAGGATTTCATCAGAAGGCCAGCTAAGAATAGAATAGGAAGGAATGATAACAAAGGTTTGTGGCTCAGGCTCTCTGTCTGAGCCAGCTGGGCTGTGATTTGCCATTAATTACAAACATCCAACATGGGCCAATCACAGATGCACCTGTTGCATTCCACAGCAGCAGATAATCAATGTTTACATTTTGGTCCTGAGGCCTCTCAGCTTCTCAGGAGGAAAAATCCTAAGGAAAGGGCTTTTCATAAAAAATGTCTGTGACACTCTTTCAGTTACCTCCTCTCTTTTGGAGTGTCACACCACACCCTACCCCACTTCTTTTCCTGCCAGCTGCACTGTGTGTTATCAGTGTTGACACTGGCTGATATTGACAATATCACATTCCTGGAGCACTAAAAAACCCCCAAGCATCAGCTGCTCAAGATTGGCACAACACACGTCCTGCAAGTTCTGCCCTGAGCTGCACTGGGCGTTTTCCTTTGGCTGGACAGGCTCACTTGGGAGCTGGTAACACAAGGATGGATGAAAAGGGCTTTGGGGGAACCAGAGACAGCCAGATCATGTGAAATCTTCCTCAGAACCTCACATGTCCTAAATCAAGAAGGCAAAACCACACAGAAAACCTCCCACCTGCAATTACTGTACTTCAGAGTACAGCTTATTCTCACCCTAATTTCTGAATAAATCTGCTAAGGCTGGTCAACTATCACACATAAGAATTTAGTTTGAGGTAAAGATCTCCATTTTCTCCCCAGAGAAAAAGTTTATATAAACAACTCAGTAACTAAGAAATCCCACTCCTTCACTTCTCAGTATGATAGTGCCAAAACTAAGCAGTGTTCCAATTATACAGTCTGATACCCAAATCAAAGTGTGACTTGTCTTTTAGAAGTCTTTTCCAAGACTGAACGTGGACAGCAAATTTATTTATACACTTATATGGTATAAACATAAGTGACCGGGCTAATTATAATCTTTAGAAAATATTTTCTTTAAGGACAGTTTGAATCCTCCTACTAAACAAAGCCCACACCCCAGGCACGAGTTCAAAGCTACAGCCAAGAATATGTATTTTTGTTAGGGAATATAAGAACTTGCAAAAAAAAAAAAAAGTGTGTTTAAATGGTTAAAGGTTTTCTGAATGAATGGAAAGCAGGCTTTTCAGAGATCTGTGCAGGAAGCAATAAGAACAACAACTGTGGTGTCCCTCTTTGATGTGTCTCCAGCTCCATTCAGAGCCTGTCCTGCTCCAGGCCATGCCAGAACAAAGGCTGGGTTGATTTTCTAACCAGCCTTGAGCAGAACCAAAACCAAGTCACTGCTCAAGCCACAGGAATTTACTTCAACTAATAGAGACAAGTTGTCATCTTCAAGTACAGATTTTTGATGCAGTATCATCAAAATACCAATGGGTTAGAAATTTTTAAAACCCAAGCAGATGCACTGAAAGAAACAAAACAAAACTAACCATACATAATGTATTGATCATCATATCAGTGTAAAAGTTTATTTTATGATACATCCTCCCCATCAGGTGTTATGGGTTTATATGCAAGACCATGATGGCCAAAAACTGGCCATTAACTAGAGGCAAAATTTTCTCTAGCACCTCTGTCAGGGTGAATCATCTCCCAGCCAAGGCTTCCCCTCCCTTCAAACCCCTTTTTCCTCACTCACAGCTCCCTTCAGCTGAGTTAATTCACTCATCACTCCAAATCTGAAACTAAACACTTTCCACTTCAATCCACAAGCTCTTATAACTTGACCAAGGCAATAAAAGGCAACAGGAACAACAAAACTATTATTCATGAAAGCACACACATGAATTTAAGCAGAGGTAAGCCTCCTATCAGTGCCAGCAGCAGCCCCTATCAGAGCCAGCAGTGCCCTGGAAACCAGGCTCTGATAACCTGGGAGCCAGGCCTGGCTCAAACCCAATTTTCTGGGGGACATCAGCAGCTCCCAGTGTCCCTCTGCCACCCTCCCATGCCCAGGGACAAAGCTTCACCAGCAGGGACTGCAGCTGCTGGATGAAACTGCAACACCACAAACATAAAAGAGCAAATATTGAAGTTAAATCCGTCAACAGCATCCACTGTGGGATATTTAGAGCTCCCCTCCACCCTCAGCTGTGCCAAAATTTGATTAAATAGCAATGTTACAGGTGATGGCTGTCACTGCTGGGGGATAACAGAAATGAGCATAACCAAGGTGTATTTCACAGCTATCTTCATGACTTTTATGAAAACACCCTGCTCCCAAAAGGCAGATTAAATCTATCTACAACTTCTACTGATAATATTTTTAAAGACAACACTATAAAGACCCAACTGTAAACTACGCTGACATTCCTCTATGTTTAATAAACAAAACTTTATCCACAAATTCATGTAATTCTATTAATATTTGCCATGCAGTTTAGACCAGCTACCAGATTTTAATTAAATTCTTCAGATTGTTCACCTGAAATTTAATGCTTTCACATGATACACCACTAATTCTGAAGAACCAAAAGAAAAAAATTAGAAACACCATGCAGACAACTCTTAAAAGTTTGTATAACTCTGAAAACTTAGCAACCCTCCCTTCACTTCCAAACACCACAACTGACACTGATGATACTTTCAATAATCTTATCTGCAATTACAATGAAGAGGAAATGCTCTGCCCAATAAACAGGTAGAACTTCCTGCAGGATCAGCATTTTGGCACATAAATCAGGATGACCTAATCATTATCAGCTATTATAAACATCTAGTAACAACCTAAAAGAAATTATTTAATCAATCCCACACTTAAAAGGAAGGGAAAAATCCTGTTAGCAAGACCAGAGATATTATCCAACTTTTGCCAACACAGGTAATAAAAATACCATCATGTTACTCCTGTTCTGACAGGGAGTGCTGACAGCCTGTTCCAGAGGCTTGCTAAGAGTACAGGTATAGCATCATTACTTCACTGCTGCAGAATTTTTATTCTCCCAAAACAAGTTTTAGCATGACATGAACCAAAACAGTACAAAGAAAAGCACCCCCAAGCTCCACATATATTTTTCTCATTTCAGTCTTCTGTAGTCTCTCTATATATTCCAATTAGGCAACCCCAATTTTTGTTTCAGTTTGCATTTCCCAAAGATATTAAATTATTCAATCAGTTATTTGAGTGCATTCCTCTGTCAGCAAGGATTTAATTACCTATCTCTGCTGGAAGAGAAAGGACTGCACATTAATGTGAATAAAGATTTGTTTATTTAATAACTGGACAACCTAACTTCCAGACTTACTCATTCAAGAGGAATTCAAAAAACTTGAACCACAGGGGCTTTTCCCCCTCCAAGGTCAGAAGGATAAAATAATGAGACCTTGGAAACAAAGAAACCCCTCTGGTTCTTTTTCTTCCTCCTCATTTTCCTATGAATTAAACTGTGATCCAAGGCAACACTAGAACAGATGCACTGAAGCCCTTCCTGACCTTGCCTTTATATCCAGAACATTCCAAAATCTTTTCAAGAATAATATATAACTGCTACAGATTAGCACAAAAAGCACCCCAAATCTCACATCTATGTAATTCTATGAGAAAGAATGAAAATAGATTTATTTACTGTTGTGACATCCTTGCTTCAGTTCTTCTGCTGCTTTCATCTTCTGCAACAAACAACTCCCAGGACCTCCCCAGATGCAAATCACACATCTAGAAATCCCACATTTATAGTTTCCTATTCTCTTAGCAAGGCTTTCCTGAGGCTGAAGACAGATTCCACACAAAGCAGCAGTGATTCCAGCTGAACTAGAAGGTGCTTTTTGCAGCAGAACTGAGTGTGATGCTCCTTTGTTCCTCCCAACACAAGCTTCCCTTACATGACCTTATTCCTTCAAAGAAGAAATCCATTGTCTCACACATCAGAGAATTCTCAGCTGTCTGATTTCCCTTCATTGAAGCTTTTCTCTCATTCCAGAGCCACTTTGATTGCAACAATGAGCCCTACTTAATGCAGATATGAAAATTTCCTTTGTCATGCAATGCAAAACCTTTGCAGCAAGCTGTCATCTCCAGACAAGACAATTACTGAATATCTGAACACACTGCACACAGCCTCAGAGCCAGAAATCCTCTTCATTTGACCTCTTAAACTTGATGACATGCACTTGGCATTTGATGAAGGTGTCACTTTTGACCATGTCAAACACTTATTTAATGTAATGAGTAGTAAGTCTTTCCAAATTTTCCCAAACGAGGGCCAGAAATAAACCTTGGTTCACTTTTAATGCATTTCTGAAACAGCGTGGGGCAGGAATCTGCAATACTTAATTTTATTTAATTAATTATTTTTATTTCATCTTCTTTAAAATTCCAGGACAAAATGCAGTCCTGTGTTGCCCTACTCTTTTGGATTTGCTGGCTGCCTACAATCTGCCCAACTAGCCTGCAGGAAAACAGGGTTTGCTAATGCAATCATTCAAACCAGAACAGAGCTAAAATAAAACAAATTCATTTAAATAAGCAGAGTTCAACCATTTGAGAAGTTAGCATGTTCATTTATCAGACCTGTATCACAGGGAGAGGATAAAACCCTGCATCAGCAGAGCATTTGCAGCAGTTTCACTGAGAAGGCAGCCTTGGCTTCTGAGACAAACCTGCACTGGGTTTTTAGCAGAAAGCTGCCACTTGCAGTAAAGCCTTTGCTCTTAACTTCAGAGATTTTCATTCTGCACTCTGAACTCATCAGAAGGACAAAAACCTGTCCCTGAGAGCTCAGCACTGCCTCGACTCCAGCAGATCCACTAGAGGGAGATCCTAAATTAAACAAGCTCCAATTCTGCCAGCAGGCAGCAGAACAGCTGAGGATGCCAACTAAAAGATCAATGGCATTTTTCAAATATATGCAAGAGACCATGATTTAATTTTATTTTAAAAAGAGAGAGCCATACCCAACAGCTGACTTGCAAAGCAAAAGGATGTACACAACTTAATCTTTAATATCCCTCAGAAGTCGTTTAGATTTCTGTGAACCCTTGCATAAAATTTAAAATTCATCTGCAGCTTTATGAATTTCTGAATAGTATGCTCAGCTAACATTAAAACTGCTTTCCTTTTATGAATAAAATACAACATAAAATAAGCAAGCTAATAAAAGAAATTGCCAAAATGAGAAAGCACAGCAGAAAATAAGGATACAGCAAGAATCTAACTTTAACTGGATGCAATTCTATAATAAAAGGGAAGCTATCTATGTAGGATTTCTTTCTTTTTATTTCAGTTGGAGGTTCTATATGCCATTTTGGATACACTAGGAAACACAACAATTTATTTAAACTAATAGAGACAAGTTGTCATCCTCAAGTACAGATTTTTGAAGCAGTATCATCCAAACACCAACAAGGACAGCATGGGTTAGAAATTTTTAAAAGCCAAGCAGATACATTGAAAGAAACAAACCTAATCATATATAATGTATTGATCAACATATGTCAGTGTAAGTTTATTTTATGCCACATACCCTCTCAACACCTTTCCAGAAAGAGTAATTTGTTTATAAAAGAGAGGCAGCTGCAATCCATTCCCTAAAATGAAGAGCTAATATTAGAGCCTCAGAGCCAGTGACCTGTCTAAGGAAATATTCATCTATTTCAGAGATGCTGGGGGGGAACCTAACACCAAGGATTCATTTCTAGCTGCACTTTTAGGAAATTATACCAGCTGCAGAGAAACAAAATTCACTGGGCTTTGAGCAAGGAGCACAATTATTGGTTTTGGAACTGCAAGCCACTTAGCAACCAATTTCCATTATTGAAGCAGCATGTTCAGAAAGATACTTCAGAAAAATTAAGTAATATCTAGATCAGACAGTGACAAACTTCCCAGCTGATAAAACTTGTTGACAGTAGTCTAACACAGAAACATTATGAACATTTATCTTTAAACATTGTCTGCAAGTGAGATGAGGCTGAGAGAGCAATTCCCTGTGCCTTATTAGGAATTTTTTTTTTAGAAGCAGCAGTGAAAAAGTGCTCATGTGCTGAAACAATGCTGATAATGTGAAGTTTTGGTTTTATTTCAGCTTGATGGAAGCTAGAGCACCTATCTGTGGCACAGGTGACAGCTCATCTTAAACCACCACAGCCCTTGGCTGACAGCAGCCAGGGAAGAACAATTATCTCCTGTGCTCACCATTAGCTTGTGATGCAGCTAATTAATGCATTTTGACTTGTGCCTGCTGCTACCACCAAATTAAATTCACAACAAGGAGAAACAAAGTGACAATGCTGTAATTCGGAAAAAAAAATTAAAGGTTAACCCAGTCACTTTCAAACATAGTTACAAACCTTAATTCGTGTCCATCCCAGAATTGTTGAGAACAAACCAGAGGACAACAGCACTGTAGTCAGCAACCAGGCTGTGGTAAGTCACACACAGTTATGAAATTTTACAGTCATAAAATTTTAGTTTTATCCAAGTCTTTACAAAGTGAAGTGGCATCTCTGTTTATAATAAAATTTCTACTACTGAGAAATATAAAAATGCAGGAGCCCACAAATACCTTGCATAAAGTAGGAAGAGAACAAGTCATTAGACAAATTACAAGGCACAAAATTTAAAAAGGACACACTGTCTAACTAAAAAATGAGCAATGCCATGCCTGCCTATGTCATTTCAGCCTCTCTAGCAGCTCAGGTTCAGTGTTATGAGGAGTTAAACTGCACTACAAAGATGTGTATATGCATATATACACACTGAAACACAAATTCTTCAAGTACAGGTAATGGGAAAGAACTTGAACCCCTCAAATCTGTGGTTATTACCATCAATCAGGCCTTGGCATCAAAAGAGTACAAACCAACACTTCATGTGCTCCCAAATACTGGCTGGGAGACAGGTGATGAACAGTGAGAATGCATGAAAAGTTTACAATTAGGGAAAGCAGAACTGAGGGATGCAGAAGAGAAAACACCCAGCTGAGAGGTAGGAGACTGGGAATCACAACTGGGTTATTTTAGCAGGCAAAAAGAAACCTCCTAACTCTAGCTACCACTTCTATTTTGGCCTCCTGTGTTGTGTAACAATGTAAGCACTGCAGAATTTATCATCCACAGCCTAGACAGATTAGTTTCAAAAGGTAAGTCTTGAAACAACGACCAGAAAAAAACACCAACTTGATAAAACCACCTTTTTTGCTGTAGCTGAGACAGCCCTGGTATAGTTATCTACAGCCTCTCTTCTACACAAGAGAAAGAAAACTGGCACACAAGTACTATCTCTTGTTACACAGGCAATATTGAAACTTTAATGAGGACAAAAGAATTCTATTTGGTTACAAGAACACAAAAGACTCTTAGTCTTTTAAAAGAACCTCCCTCTGTGTGTGTCACAGTGTTACACTGATCAATTTGCTGTGGAGCCTACCTAGAATATGTTACAGATATCAGCAGAATACTGACAGCCAGGAATTTTTCCACCACTGTTTTAAAGCCTATGTCACCCTGAACTTCAAACAAATGAAATTATAGACCTGGTGTCTAAATTGTATGTGCTCATCTGAATGTTAACCCTGGATTCAAGGTTTCTGAGCTAGAAGACTCTGCATGGTAAAAACTGCCAGAGAATTGCAAAGTTTGGAGGAAAAAAAAAACCCTTCACAATTTTGTAATAACCCAGTAAACAGTGAGAAGCAAAAATACCAACACACAATAGGAACATGGATGTTTCTAGAAATCCTGAAAAGTACCTTCCTTATGCTTCTTGGGCAGGCCTTTTTGTTTTGCTTCCTTATTTAAAAAAAAAAAAAAAAGAAAAAAAGAAAAAAAAAGGCAAAGCCAGCAGTTTCTGTATCTAATATAGAAATATGTAAATTGATTTACTTGCTAGGAACTGCAATTACAGAGATGCCAGTTGAGTTGAGAAGCACTGTTAAGAGGCAGTAATTAGTCAGACAAAACATCCAAATAATTAAAACACCTAG
This sequence comes from Setophaga petechia, assembly GCA_024362935.1. Classification (NCBI taxonomy): domain Eukaryota; kingdom Metazoa; phylum Chordata; class Aves; order Passeriformes; family Parulidae; genus Setophaga; species Setophaga petechia. The sequence goes on along the minus strand of JANCRA010000138.1, from coordinate 572,070 downwards.
AGGCTTACTTATGATTAAAAACAAGTTTTATAGACTTTTACACAAAAACATTTCAATTTTTCTGTACTTGAGCAATCTTAGGGGAAGAAAATAAGTGAAGAGACTCTTACCAGCTTCCTGTGAATTTAATACTTCTAAGGCATGCATCATGGCACTTGCAAAGACATTGGCATCTTCTTTGCTGCCAAAATTCAGACCATACACTTGCCTAGCATCACGCCACTGGTGGAAGGTCTGTGTAGCCTGATTGTACTTCAGCCCTTTTGGAATGGCACAATTTATTACCACCTAGAATCATTAAAAAAAATAATAAATTTACTTATGTTTAAAATTGTTGTTCCAGCAGAAGTTTCAGCTTTGTGTAGATTTTGTTCCTCCACCACACGGGTTAATTCATGACCCGTAATCTGTGAAACACAAGGCTGAAAGCACAAAACATTTTAATTTTAATTCCAACACTGTAATCAGTGATGGGAATACACAAGGGGACTAATGAGATATTTTGTATCAACTTTTGTAGTTAAAGTGTTCTCACTTCAAAAGATGCAGCCACGTTTCCTAACAGCAAAATGCAGTAACACCAGCAGCTCTGACTTCCAGCAGCAGACTACAGAAACACACATCTGAAATGCAGAAACTCATTTTCCCATGAATTTCACAGGGCATTTGTTGGGTTTCTTTTTTAACCAAGTTATCACCTTCTCCCTGTGGCTGCTGCACCCCTTGGCTTGCAGGGCTTTCAGCAGCATTTTGCTGGATTTGTACCGTGGATCACAGGGTATCGTTTTGCAAGATTGTTGTGGCTCACACAAAAGATGAAAATTTGAGCTATTAGGGCAACCATTTACTACAAGCCATCCACTAAGAGGATCCCATTGCACTTGGATAACTATATCCTGTCACCTTTTTCTGCTGAATAATGGGACAAAAAAACCCCCAGATTCACTCTCAGATGAATGCACAGAGACCATTTATTACTTGGAGTAAATATTTAGTAACAAATCACACAGGGGCTTACCAGTTTAGGCTTCAGGTGTGTAATAAATGACCAAAACCAGACCAAAATAATTCTATTAAACGCTGGGAGAGAGGGAAACTAATATAAGCTTTTCTCAAACAAAAGATTAGGTTTTAACCCCATCCCAAGTATCACATGGCAGAGCACATTTACAGACAGAGTGCTGAGTTGCTATTTAATCAAGGAAATAAAGATGCAATCCCTGTTACTCCCTTCTCACTCTCTTTAAGTGCTAGATGATCAGCATTACCAAACATCAGAAGGTTTTTTGAACAAAATGACCTGGGGATATGAGACATCATGCATCCAAGTTTCCATGAGGTAGGAAGAGCTGAAAGAACTGCTGGTGTCTACACAGGCTGCAGCTCACAGTGCAGAGTGGGGGAGAGAAGCTTTCAGGTTGCCACTTTGCCTTAAAAAGAACCAGATGACTTCTGTGTACACCACTAGCCTTTATAAATAGATATCTGTAGGAAGGAATGGCAAAAGGACTATTGCCTTGGGGTATGCAAAGTGCTTAGTTCACAGGGAAACAGCAATAAAACTTCTGCTACTTCAGTTAAAAAACACGATTTTTTTTTAATTGGTCCTATAATTTTGCTGAAGACTTAATATCCTAAATTTTCAGAGATTTCCTTACCTGATGATCCTGAATCTTCCTGCCCACTACTCTGAATGTGTTGTTGCCTGTGTGATGATAGATGTGAACTCTGCTGAATCCAGTGGATCCTCCAGCTGGTACCCATTTCTTGTTGGCATCGTCGTAGACCATGACAGCAGCTCGTGCTTGGCAGATACTCTGTTCACTGGTAACATACAAAGTGGAGGAGAAAATGAAATCACTTGTGGAAAAGTATCATCTTTCTGGTTAAGTTGTTTTAATTTAAAATGTTAAAGCTATAGCCCTTGCAACTTGCTGAAATTCCACCTTTCTGAACACAAAGCCACCAGGACTTTGAGATTTTGCTTATATGAGCTCATTCTGAAAAGCTGTGGTCCAGACAGGCCTGACAACTAATAAAAGAGATCAAGAAGGTATTAACTTCTTCTTTTGGCACTTTTTCCCCCTTACAGGTTTTTCCCCCTCCTTATCCTCGCCACCAGCCATGAATTTTCATTCAATGCCATAACCATGTACAAAGCTTTCTGCAAAGAGCAAAGAATCTGGAGTTGCACAAGCTTCATCAATCTACACTTCCCAGTGGAAACTGCACCCACAAGAAATGAGAACTGGAAGGCCCTTGCACCTTTTAACATACAGAGAAGAAAACAAACACAGGGAATAAAGTCCAGCACAAAAACTTCATCAGCTCACAAATGAAACACATTTTGGTTTTGACACATTTTACAACAGCTGACACCCAGATGTAACATTTTCTCCCTGAGAAAAGGTTCTACTGACCACCAGAAAGTGCAAATTCATCAGGAGATTGCTATTGGTAGCTAATCCTGATTATGCCAGTCACCTGGAAGCTGAGCTACAGCCTGAAGTTAAAAAGGAGCACATCATGAATGTCATCATACAAGAAACACATGAAATCAGACCATACCAGAAACAGAGTATTTATTAGGAGAGGAAAGGGTGATACCATGCAGGTTCTCTTTGTGGGTAATGTCCAGATGCAGACAGGAAACCAAAATAGAAAGGAATGATTTCTTATCAGTAAGTCAGATTCTGTGAACATACCACTCCAGCACATCCAGCATTATAGGAAGCACATGATGCCTGGCTTGCAAGGAATGTGGCCTAACATTTGGAAAACTGAGAAGGCTGAGGAGACATAGGAAAGTAAAGGATTATTCCTTCATATCTGATGGAAGAGGGAACAGATGCCTCCCTCACCCATCTTGGTTTTTGTGACTTTTATTGGTTGGTTGGTTTGGGAAGGAGTGTGTGTGTTTGTTGGGGTTTTTTTCCCAAGACCATGCTTATTCACATCTCTTAATAAAGAAAATTCTTAAGTACATCCAGCTGTTTTGTTAACTTTCAATCCCGACATTTTTGAGAAACCAGAATCAATTTCTATCACACTTTTCATGGCATTCTAACAATTCTAGAAGTGCTCAGTACTGGGATGCTCTTTAGGGCTCATGGAGATGAGAGAATACTGAGATCAGGTCTATCATGCACATGGGAGATTCATGATCAAATGTTCTTAATTTTAAAAATGCCAATGTTCTAACCCCATCACCTATTCAACAACTAGATCAGAAGGGGATTACAACCTTTAATCAGACCACCCTTTTTCTAGTTCAATTTAGGGATAATAAAGTAATAATATACATAACTAAAGTGCTTCTTTTCTAAGCATAGTTTATAGTTTAGACTGGGAGGAGTACACTCAAAACAGGAAGACAAAATAAATTTTGGTACAGCTTTAAGGCATTTTGCAATCCCATTAAATATATACCACAGTAAAATACAGTCCTCTCACTTGAGAAAAGGACAGTGCAAGAACCTACTGGATTTCTTTATTTTTAGATCTTTTTGGCACACATCTCAAAGTTCAAACCTAGAAACATTCTGTACTGTTCACAAAGTACATGACAAACAGTAGTGGTTTTTCTAAAATGCCTGACAGTAAACTTGGAAAACTTCTGAAGCCATAATAAATTTTTGCTATATTTCAATTTGGATCAATCACAGGCATAATAAACCATAGGTGACAGGCCTGGATACTGATTTGCTTTGCAGAGTTCTTGCCAAAAAGTAACTTCTACTCAGTCATGTGCCAGACAGATTTAAAAAAAAAAAAGATTCTATTAAAAATTGAGACTGTGATTATAAGCTAATATGTTCCAATTACAACAAAGGGAGAAGCAGAGAGTGACTGAGTAATGGCACAGTGAGCAGGAGACCATCACATTTCAGGTGCTCTTATTCAGTCTAAGTTCATACAGCTTTTTACATTATTTTATTTACATACCAAAAAAAATTCTAAAATAAATATGTTCTTCTTCTTTATTTTTAAACTATTCAGTATTCAAGTGCTACTCTTCACAAGTGCAAATAAGATGACCTTGAATTGAATTTCTAGCTTTTCTTTAACAACTGCTAAACTATTTTTAGTTCCACTTCTCAGGCCATGTCTTACAACTGGAAGCATTAACCAAGTCTGGACCTCAACTGCTTCATGTTCAATTTAAAACAAAAATTTTCATAACAGGGAATTAGTCCTATTCATATAAAAATATGAGATGATTCACAAACTTTTAAAAATGACAACTACAAACAATTTCCAGCTGACCCTTTCAATCACTACATAATAAACCTTCTGCCTTCACTTCATACAAATCCTGTAACTAAAATTTCAGTGTTCCAAGTCTGTAATTTTCATATCCAGGTACCAATCTGAAGGTGACATGCTCCCCTCCTGCCAACAGTTCCCACCACACAGCACTTTGTTTATCAGACTGCAAGAGTAAGATGGAAAAATGAAAGAAAGAAAAGATCTCTAAGAGAAAGAAATTAAACCATCACAGGATGCTAGCCTATCTCCAGGGTTCAATAATTATCAGGTGAAAGGGTGATTTATTCAATTACTCTCTCTTAGTAATAAGTTCTCTAAAATGAAGAAAAAAAGAAAAGCATGGAGCCATGAGCTTTAGTGAAAAGAACCTTTAGTTCTGCTCTTCAATGACAATTTGATAGTTTAGCATCTGAATATTGTATATTGTACATTATAATTAGACACCATAAAGTATTTAAAAATGCAAAAATAAAAGCATACTAGAAATCCATTAACTTCAAAGGGTTACACCAAATCAAAAATCCACACTGTTAGCTCATGACTATCTTTGACAGGTCTAATGAAAAATACAGTTTAGGGCTTTTTTCTGAAGATCCACCTTTTTCTAGGAAAATTCTGACTTTACCATGCACACTGTTACTAGGACCTGAACCAGTCTCTTGTATCCTACAAATATATATGAACTCCAGTGCAAAAAAGCAAGAGCCAAGTGAATAAGAATGGTGTAATTTATTGTATTTCTTGCTTTTCCTGCTTATGACACTTCCCTGCTGTACTTGTATTAAGGAGCAGTTCTTCACCCATCTCAGAATTTACACATGAGCTATTCACAGTCCCCAGGGCTTGCTGTGACACCTGTGTCCCTTACAGGACCTGTGCTAGGAAGGTTTCCTTCATTCATTGCACCAGAATCACTCTGGGCTGATCACAAATGCAGATTTTTTACATATTACCTCACACTGGTGGCAAATAAACAAATTGTCTCCAGCTATGTTGTGAGAGAAAAATGCCATGTCATTAGGCCTTCAAAAGCATCCTACTGGGTTTACTTGCCTATCTACAAATGTTCCTCTTCCTGGTGGGGTGTAATGGTTCCAGAAGCCATTAGACTTGGATTAGCCTGCACCTTTTCAATATGTGAGTGATTAGGGGATGTGGGAGATTGAGCATCTCCAGCTTCACATGCTACTGCCAAAATGCACAGCTGCTCCAAGAACTGATTGCTGGATTATTAGGGCAGTGTGCTGGGGAACTACAGTGAAATATTAACAAAGAAAAACTGAGAATTCAGTATGTTCCCGAGTAAACTTACTAAACTAAGTATATGAAATTATTTGCAGAAAACAGAAAATTCATACGAGGGAAGATTCATGCAAAAAAGTGCTTAGCAAACCTTAGGAGACAAAGTGTACAAAGCTCTCTTCCCAGAATGTAAAGCTTGACAAATAGCTGGATAAATATATATTAGGAGGAGTTATTCTCCAGACAAAGATGCAAGGCTCTGATTGTCAAAGCCAGCCATTATTCTGGGTGAGTCCACCTACAGCAATACCATATAAAGCCAACGACAGGGTGGCTGGTTTTTATTTGGGGTGGAAGAGTGGGGGGAGGTCTGGCACTCAAAAGGCTCACACAAAAAACCACAGTAGTAATGAATCATAAGTATAAGATTATTCTTATGGGAGAATATACTTTCCTCCTCCAGTGATGAGATCATACAAAAAGCTCAAAAACCACAGCAAACTGAGCCCTAGCAGACATCATTCTTTTGCCCAGATGGAATGTGTTCATTCTTTCACATCCCAAGTTCTTAAGCTCAATGCACAGTGACACCAATCCAGTCTGCTGACCTAAGCCTTATTTTTTTTTCCCCCCCCTCTCCACAAGAAGTGGATGCTTGGTTTTCCTCCCTCAAGAAGTAAAAAGGATAAACATACTTCAAGGATCAAACTCATATGAAACACAGCACAATTGCAGCCACAGAAAAGGTCACTTAAATACACTAATAAAAGCTGTGACAGCTCTGATGCTCAACCTTTGCTATTTTTGTCAGTAATGTAACAATGAGGGTTTTGAAAAATTATATCCCATTACCACTGCCTCTGGTGATTCAGGTTGGTTTTTTTCCTGCTATGTTCTCAATTTACAGAGACATAACAACATGTTCTTAAAATGTGCAGTCTTTGCAGGGCAGAAGGAATGGGAAGAGACACTGATTCATCAAACGCCTGTTTAGGATTTTCAAACCATGTGGCACAAAGCTAGAAAGAAACTCTAAACATTTCCAATTCTAACATCTTAAAAATACACACTTTTGAAAAGCAGTTAAATGCTGGTGGAGATATAAAGTTCTCTATCTTAGTGGTGGTGTTTTGCAAGGTAATTTTTCCTGCTTGTTCCTAAATCCCAACTGGCACTTCACAGTGAAAGTGTGTGTTCTCTGTTTTGCTATTAAAAAGTTAAAACCCAAAATGTAAAAAAATCCCACACATACTGTACCACTACTTTCTATTAACTAAATCAGACACTCTAGACAAAGTTGCCATGTATGCTAAGTTGCTCATCTGGCTTAACAGTTAGGCTAATTTTCAGCATCTTGAAGGTAACACAGAAATATTTCCTATGCCCTCAAATGTGCCCCAGACTGAACTCAATTGCACAGCTTAATATTTATTTTTTGGGAGTAGAGGAAAGGGCTTGGCTTTGTTGATGGGGGTGGTGTGAGTGAGGAGAGAGGAAGAACTTGAGGTTTTTAACTCATAATCAGCTGCTTTAATTTTATTCATTTCTTGAATTTTAGCACTTCAGCCAGAAGGACATCTCAGAGGAGGCTGAGTATAACAATTCTTCTCCTCCTTCTGCCAACAAGACATCCACACCATCACCAGGACATCATGGAAAAACATAAACCTTTAGGGCTCTGCAGAGGTGAACACAGCAGTTCAATTAAGTCAAGTTTCTCTAACTCATCCTCAGCTGGAAAAGAAGAATCTCAACTTTGCCTGCATTACTAAAAGTCAGTTAAACATGGCATAGGAATCTCACCTTTGCCTGCATTACTAAAAGCCAGTTAAACATGGTGCTGGCATGGGAAAATCATGCTTGGTACAGCAGAGGGAACCAAGCTGTGCTGTGCACTTGTACCCAACTTCAAATGATGCAGCTTGCCCACTCCAACACTCCAGCCAGGACAGAATTCACTTGCTATTTAGATTTTAAAAGAAGATTCACTTGGGAGGAGCTGATTCATCTGACCTGCTTCCATGCAGATTCTTCTTCAGACACTACAACCCCCCGCAGGACAAGAGCCCTTGCTGATTCCTTCCAGCAGATCCAACTCCAACAAGAGAGCCTGTTGGAACAGGAGGGGAATGCAGAGGGAAAAATCCCAGATTGCTTCACTAGCAGCTCTCCTGCACTTGCCTGTGCCTGGGAAACTTTTGATTGATAACAGAGATTCATTCATCTCTCCCACTTTTCCGTCTCTGATAAGCGAGAGATTCATTCATCTCTCCCACTTTTTCTTCTCATGAATTACTCAGAATACAGATTAGCTGCAACATCAGAAACCAGCAAAAAAATCCTGCATGGAAAGTCCCAACTAGAAATAACACTAGTACTGCTGAGAAGCAGGGGGAACTGAATCATTGGGATTAATAGCTGGCAAAGGAAAGGTGCTTTGCTCTTGGCACAGGGCTCTGTAACACTCCAGAGTTTTAGCTGGTTCACAGTTTGCTGAGGACAAACTTTCTTTGCTCAATGAGCACCTTCCACTGAAAGAAAATTGGTTTTCATCTTGTGCATAAAAGCATTTAACATTCATTTAGGAGAAGTCTGCTGTCAGAGCCAGAAAAGTCTCATAAATTTCTCTTGTTGCTATAAATCTGTTCCTTGATGATTTTGCATTTGTAGCTTGTTCCACAGCAGCAGGTGAATATCAAACAGCTGAAAGAAATCATTGCAGGACATTCAGGCAGAAAGAGAAATATTATTTAGAACAGCAGGTTGATGTCAAGTGAAAGCCTACTTTTCACACAGAACTCCCAAATTAAAACCCAAAGAAATTTTCTTTACCCAAACATTTCACATATTCATGTATTTCATGTTTTTATGCAATGGACAAAGCAATTTTGTGTTGGCAATTCAATATTGTCTCCAGCTTTGTCATATGCTGGCTCACATAAAAATTCACCTATTCCCTCAAAGGAAATCAGAAGTATCCAGGAGAGAATACAACAAATCAAACCAATAAACACTGACTCTACAGAGACAGACCTTAAAAAACCCCAGAAGTATTAATAGGAATTAAGAACAACAGACTGAAAAACATGGCTTCTGAGTAGCATGAAACTAGTTGTATTAACAATGGCTAGCTCTATATAAAATAATGAAGTGTAGGATTAATAAAATATGCATATGTGACTAATTTTAGCTACCCTTAAATTCAAAAATACTCTCTGAAGTCCAACCAAAGATGATATTAAGATACTTCACTTCTCAGCTCTAAATTTAACCAGACTGTGTAGTTACCAAAAATCAGATACCAGTTGTTTAAGAGAAACAGACACTAAAATCCTTTCATACACAAAGGTAAGGGTGTTTTCAAACAATTCCTTCAGCAGACAGAAGGAATAACCATTTGCTGTCTTCTTCCTTTAAAAAGTACTTAAAAATTCTGAACTTTCATCATCTATCTTTCCAAGGTTGAGACAGAGAAGAATATATGCTAGAATTCTATGTATACTAGAATTTTATACACAGATTTGGTCTTTGCCTTGTATGCAAACTTAGTGGCAACTTCATGGAAATACTTTATTAGAAGCCTTCATTATTTTAGCTTGGAGGTAAGATTTTCAATGAAACAACCTGCAAGAGACAAGAGCAACATTTTCCCACCTTCTTCCACTGTTTTCTGTATCTTTTCATCCCACAGAGAATCATGAAGATATTTTTTTCCAATAAGTATTTCCAACATATGTTTTGAAAAAAAAATCAGGACTATACAGAGGCCAAGGATTTCATTATAACACATTTACACTGACAGGGGAAATCTTTCTAGCCATTATTTTTATACTGGTAAAATAAAGTCCTGCATTTAGACTCTACAGAACCATGAAATAAGATAATTCAGTTTATGCTTGCTCCATGCACTCATCCATATCCTTGTTTTCTTTTATCCTCTTACACAGGGGTGTTCCCTTAGACATGGCATTTTTGGTAATTTATCCTGATTTTTTCCTGAAAATATTACATTGTTATAATCAAATCCATTTTTCCACTGATTTTTCAAACATGTTTCTTCAGGGCATTTACCACTTTGCTTACACTAAAAGGCTGTGCAGAATCCATGCAGAAACTGAAGCAGATTCAATACTGTGGCATCACAAGCCAAAGGTTTTGCCACAGTAAAGGCTAATTCTGTCTGGGCAGTGATTTTACTCAACACTTCAACAGGAGCAGAAGATTCCTACCATGACCTTTCACCTATCTCAAGACAGATTTTGATCAAAAATCAATTTCTTGCTTTGTCTCTGTTGTCAAAGCTAATGGGAAAAAATCTCTAGAGCAAAATTTGGGAACGAAGCAACCTGCAAGCACCAGGGTACCCTGTAATTGAACAAAGCTATCAACCATAAAAATCAGTATCTTTACTGAATAGGAGCCATCATGATGGATTGAAAAGTTCAAAGCTTTTAACCTGAAGGCCTTAAAAGGCCAGGACCAAAAGCTAGCCAGACATATTAGTTCCTCCCTACAAACAGTCTATTTTTTGAGGGTTTGCTGCCTTCTTTGCTGCAATTCCATGAATCTGAGCCCAACATATTGTGGAAAACCTTTCTAAGCAGGCATGAAAAACAACATCTCCAACAACTAGACTGACAGCTGATGACTTCCTGTGAAAAACCACTTAACATCCATACATTTCCTATGTTCTATACATATTTTAACAAAAAAGTGACCTTCTTCTGTTATTTCCTAAGCTTTTGACACATGGTACAAATCACAGCTTTCAGAGCCCAGATTCCCCAGGCAGAGTTCTGCAACAGAATCCATCATTACCTTACCAGCACTTCAGATCATGTAACTCATTTTACTTTCAGATAACCAATGCCCAGCTCCTCTTGAACAGCAAGAGAGCAGCGTTTTTACATCACCTATTTAATATCTAAGGGCAGCCTCTGATGTAGAGAGCTGTGTAAAGGGAAAGTGGCTGATGTCTGAGTGACACATTCCAGCCCCAGTGTTAACATATGAATATGCATGGTTCATTACAAGAAGGAATTGTCTTCCTAAAATTTAATTTCACCTAGAAAGAAAAACAACCCAGCAGCCTATTTTGTTAATTTAACACTTGTTTTTAAACACCAGGTTGAGAATGACATGAGTGTAGGACAGGTTGGATTTGACCTAGGGGAAAGTGTCTGTGCCCATGGCACAGGGGCTGGAACTGGGTGATCTTTAAGGTCCCTTCCAACACAAACCTTCCATGGTTTTATGGATTTATCATGAAAATGTGAGCAGCAAAGTACAAGAAAAGGCTACATATAATTGCCTTGGTCTCAAAACCAAGTTTGGTCCCCGAGTTTCCAAGAGTATTGCATTAGAGGGAAATAAAGTCAGGGGCCCCAGAATGATAAACTGGATACAGAGAGTCCATCCAGCTGAACAGCATGCACCCAACACAGGTGAAGGTGCCATGTGGTGACACCATGAGGCCACTGTAATAGCTCTACAGGGCAATAAAGAGAAGTTCCTGACAGCTTGAAAAAGACAAATGTCATGATCATGCTCCAGCAGAACAAGCACCAAGGCTTGGGGAGCCAGAGGCAGAGCAGTTTGGCATCTCCCTGGTAAAGTGTCACTAGAGCATTTCTCAGGGGGATCAATACCACCACAATGCTGTTTAATGTGTTTATCACCAGGAAAATAGGATGCAATGGAACTTCAGAAAGTCTGTGGATGCATTTCTGTAAACTGGGATAGACTGGTATGCTGGACAGCAGAGCTGCTGCTCAGAGGTTTCTCAGCAGGCTGCAGAAATCAGGTGACAGAAACCACAAGAAATCTGGAAGCCAGGGCTTAAAACTTGCACCCAGGACAAAATAACCTCAATGATGTAAAATGTGATTGTTCCCCTCTATTCAGACTGCACCTGGCACATTGTGCCCAATTTTGGGCTCCCCAGTGGAAGGAACAACTTGGACAAATTGGAGCAAATCAAAGATAAAACCATTAATGGGGCCAGAGGAAAAGATGCACTGGGAGTGGCTTCACAGCTGTGCTAGGAACATAATGGCCACTCTCAACCACTCAACAGGGAATTACAGGGAACAAGAGTCCCAATCTTCTCAGAAGTGCACTACAGAAAGGTGGGAGATAATCAAAAAAGTGCAGAAAAGGAACTTTTAGCCAGGCACAGAGAAGCTGCACCAAGAAACTGGTGAAATACCAGGAGAGGCTGCCCAGAGGAGCCGTGGAATCTCCATCCTTTGAGACTTCAAAATTCAACCCAGCCAAGGTGATGGGAGCAGATGAACCCCAAGAACTCCCACCTTGACTAAGACAGTGTGTGGCTCAAGAAGAAATAAAATTCTGTGAGAACACCCCACTGAACTGCAGATATACAAGTACTTTATTTATGACAATTTCTGCCTTAGCACCTCATTTTATTGGAATGCTCTTCCCAAAAATAACAACATGCATTTCACACTTGAAGTTTCAAGCAGCCTCTCCTTCTGTAGCCTTTAAATGAAGATCTTAGAGACTGCTGGTGGCTCTAATATTCAAAGCCTAAAAGTAAGAGGTTTAAATAAACAACATAGTATTTATATCACTGATGCGTACTACCAAATAAATGTCAGAATATTTAATAATAAGCAATAATTTCTTTCACACTCTCCTCCCAACAAAACACCAAAGATTGATTCATGAATTTCTGACATTTCTTAACAAGTCTGTACTACAAAATACTTCAGCTATAAACAGAGCTCTTGACAATCCTGTCCTCATTTCCGAGGGCACCAGGATAAGGCAAAGTTCTGGGCCTTATTCAAGCAGCTCAAAACAAAGGAATCCTTAAGCAACCCAAGACCTGTCACAGTGTAGTAAGCAAACACTGATGTGTAAAAATTACAACAGCTTCCTTGTACAGGAAAATCTAATGAGCATCCTTATGTTGTGCATTCAGTAGAGATGTTTGTGATAATGTGTAAAACAAAGGAATACTAAATTTCCACTTAAATGCCTCTCTATTGTAGAGGTCTGCTCTCCTCTTTGAGCACAGGTTTCCACATACAAATTTCACAGATCATGGAGAGCTTATCATCATCAAGTTGACACAATCTGGAAGCATTCTGCTTTCACTTCAATTATGGGTTATTTACATTTGCCATTGAACGCAGTCAAAGTTACAACCTATATCGAAATATGAATTCAATTTTCCTGCCAAACTACTGCATTTACTCATGGAACAGCACATTTTTCTTGTACTCTCCTCTTCTTTGATCCAAATTACTTTTTGGCAAGGCTAAGTCAGTCTTATTTGAATAACTCTTGATTTCTTTCCCACATCATTTTATCTCTCAATATCACTTTTTAAACTACTGTTTTTTCACTCCTCCTATACCCTACATATTAGTAATATCCTTCCTGAAGTGGCTGCTCACACAGCTACTTCAGAAGCTCTTCTTCCAAGTCTGACTGCAAGTCAGTCAAGATTTTAAACTGAAGAAATTCCTGATTCCAACTCATCCACTACCCCCAACTTCCTCCCTTCTTCCAGCAAGGCTTGCTGATACACTTCCCTCAAGGTACTAAGGCTTGCCATTAAAACCTAGTCCCTTAGGTATAATCTCAATTGCATAGATTCTTTTATTAAATGCAGCTTAAATTAACCTATAATCATTCAAAACCACGATCAGGTTTTCCTCTGAATATCCTTCATATCCCAAAAACATTCTGCAAAAAATTCTGCGCTCCCTAAAGTCTGAATCTTGATTTCATCAGTTAATGACTTTGATAACAACAAGGTGGTAAAGGTAACATGATCTAAAAATTCTACCAGTATTTATACATTTATTTCTAAATTAAATGCTTTTTTTGGAGCTGGCAGAGGGATTCAGAGGAATCTGTCCTGTCATGTATGTGCTGCTGTAATTCTAACAGAAGGGACAGGTTACTTGTGCACTCGTTGTTACTTGCACAGGCAAAAGGCTGGAAGTGCTCCACTCTTCCTCTCCAGATTAGCAGGCAAAGAGCAGCACAAGAAGAAATAGGAAAATCAATGTTAGAATTCATTGCAAAAGTATTTTGAGACTCAGTGACCCACTTTTAACTTTGAACACCAACAGACGACTGCAGTAACTAATTCAATCTAGTTAATAATTAACATTTACATTTGTGCATTCATTACTTCCAACGTTCTGTCCTAGAAAACTGGATGATCTAGATGCACCATGAAACACTGAGTGGAAGCTGTTTGATTTTCCCACAATGTCAGCTATTTCAAGCATCTCTTGCAATAAAAATTAAGCAGAGAGTGCAGCACACAGCCCTTGAACAGAAGTGTATCAACACAGATGTGTGCTTCAAACACTTGTTTGGAGGGGTTTTACCCACACAAATGGACATTTGCACCATTGTAAAAACAAAAACTATTTTTCAACATCTCTCACCTCTCTCAAATAGGTCTGTATCAAAATTCTAGCAAAATGGTTACACAGTAAAAAAAAAGAAAAAAGAAAAAAAGAAAGCAGTCTCACTCCAGAGCAGACAACACCCACATAGAACAAAATTACTAAACCACTACGCAAGGTCATCAAAGTCACTATATTGATCAACACCTTTCTCATGAGTTACACACCGGTTTCTCTTCTAGAGAGCAGCTCTCCCAGCATTTCAAACCTCTTGGCAAAGTAATTATTGCTTCAGACTGCAATACTTTGTTTCCCCCATTTTAGGATGCTTTGCTTGTTAGCTCCTTAAATGTTGTCACTGAGATCTGCCTTCACACCAGAAAAACAGTTCCCAAGTTAAACAGTGAGAAACTGTGTTTGCCTTGCTTTCCTGCTCCCAATTCCTCAGCAGTTCAGCTGTCTCTCCAGTTGTTCCCTTTGCTTTGCAAATGCTCATGTTTAGAGACAAAACCTCAATTTTTAAGACTCGAAAGGCAACACTCTTTCACATTTACTTTAATCTTAAATGTGTGTCCCAGCTGGAAACAGGACAATATGCTAATCTGATAAACAGGAGGATCTACAGTAACAGGAACGTATCCATGTTCTGTTCCATTAAAATACCACCTACCTCTACCCCCAAGTTTTAGAGCAAATTGCATCACATCAACTGGTGATAGCAAAAGGAGATTGTATTTCCCAAGAGTCCTTTCAGTTGAAACTTTCCCAGACATGACAAATCACACTTTCAAGTATATCTGCATGAACAAATATAAATAATTATCCAACAAATCCAAAACCTCTGCCTGTGAATTTCCATCTGTACTTGGCTACAGACAGAAATTGAGTCTTGACAATTAAGACTTAACTCCAGAACAGCCAAAATTTGATTAAAAACATCACTCAGAAAAAAAAAAGCCTACAGATTTTTATGTTTTCATATATTATATTGTACATATAATACATTATTTTACAAAAAATTCCATTGTGTAAGTCCTTTGTACCCAATGGTATTACCAGGTCGGGAAGTCCCTAAAGTTCTGATAATTAATTTTTTTTTTTCTTTAGGGCAAGGACAAAAGTAGTTACCGACTTCCTTTACTAGAAAAACAGGAAAATGAAGTTTTCAAAATAGCAATTAGATCCAAAACCCTCCTGATTTAGCAAGAGTACATTTATTACATTACTATCAAAACTGGGAGATATGTTTAAACATTTTCTTCTAATATTAGTTAGAATTGGATGACAGCTATTATTTCCTCCTTTTCAAGGAGCATAACTGACTACACCTTATCTCACCCTGAGAGTCCAGTATTTAAACTGAAAATATTATTACTTTGTACTTAATTTTATTGCTTATCTTTTCTTACCCAAGTTTATTCAGTGAATCATTACATAGAAGGAAGTAATTCTCATTAAACTGAAATTAGAAATTCAATCTAGAAAGTAGGAACACAAACAGCCCAAACTGAACAGCAGCTCTAGCCAGTTAAGGCTTTTATTCTGTGGTTTTAAGTATTAAAAATACATCAGAGGAATAAAAAGGTAGAGGCCTATATTAACCACTATACATACCAAATGAAAACAAAAAAGACTTGCAAAACTGCAACTGGGAAAAGAGTATTTAAAAGCCAATTTATATATTCATTGATTATTTGCAATGATAAATAATTTAGAGGAGAAACTACAACGCAAAGGTGAGCTGAAGAACAATTTTGCTCACATCAGAAAATCAAGACTCCTTATCAGCATATCCATTGTTTAGGGTTGTGCTAGCTGCAAGTGCCAGAAAGCTTTATCTGAGCAGGGATTTTCACTGGTTCAGCTAATCCAGCAGTAATTATCAGAAAATGCTCTTTTAACACATAAAGGCAGCACAATCCAGCTGGCATCCAGGGGCCTCTCCCATTGTACAAGACCAGGCTCCAAATGGAACGTGCCTTTCACTGCTCCAGATCAACACTCCAACCATTGTACTCTCCTCCCTCTCCAGCTTTTGGAAACCACCTTTTCCAGGCAACCCTGCCTCGTCTGAACCTGCATTTTAGGATGCTGCTGTCTCTCACACTCGTTTCAGTGCTAAGATAATTTAAGATTTATGGCACAGAACATTTGACTGCTGTTTCCAGCCCTTACTACTCCTAGGCTGGGTTTTTCCAGTGTCACGACACTCTTTGAACAGCTCCATTCAGAGGTTTAACCTTTAAACCACACAGGGAGTGTTCTGCAGCTTCCCTCTTCACAGAAACTCTGGGAATCCTACTCTCCAACCAGGGCCTTCAGGTCTGCTTGCAAATAAGGACTTTTCAGGCAGTTTGGGTGGGAATTGTCCGGGTGGTTTTTTTTGTGTGGTTTTTTTTTTTTTATTTGTTTTGGGTTTTTCTGTTGTGTTGATGGGCAGTTTTTTGTTCTTTAACTCAAGAATATCTCCATGCTGTAGCACACACATCAGTTTGATAACACCAGCTACACGTTTAACAAGATTTAGTTCTCTTCAGTTATTACCTGCCTCACAAAAGCCTTTTTTTAGGGAAATGATACACAAGACAAGGGGATTAACACCAAACAGCATTTTCAGACTAGTTATGCATTCATACACCAGAATACATTATGTGATCAGCTGCTTACCTAAGGAAAGCAAACAGACTGCACTACCAACCCCAAATAGGTATTTTGCAAGGAGACAGAGGGAAAAGAGAAGTTTTATTACCAGCTTTATGCCATATGTGGTTATATGTTAAAACCACAATTCAATTAGCTGGTCCCTGATATAGTCTAATTCAGTTTCCATTTCTGCATATCCAATTGTCCAAATTAATTTCTGAAAAAGCAGGCGATGAAATGTAACGATAAAATTTGGTTAATGCAATGTGACACAAAGTCAACAGAACTCAGTTTACACACCTCTGTGCATAAAATGAACAGGTAATGTTCCAGAAAACACTAACAACCTTTAAATAGGCTGCAAAAAATTACATACTTTCAACTTTTTTTCCGTTGTGACCTTTCTCCTCCCCCTACATCAGCATATTACTTGTGGGGGTTGTTTTGTTTATAGAGTTTATCTTTAAAAGCAAAAAGGTAAACTGCTCGTTCTCCCTCCTCCCATGCACAATGAACAGCATTCACTGCCTCCATGAAGGACCTAAGGGCTGTGAGTCATTTGTTTTGGAAAAAAGCTCCCAAAGGCTATCAAGCAAGACTGTTGAGATAAAGCCTTTCAAGACTTACATCAGGGCTTCCCAGACACTACGTGTCCCAGTAAGTGCAGACTAATCACATTTTGTCAGACTGCACTCGACTCCTGAGCCCATCCAGCAGCATGCCACTGAGGCTAATAATGCAACCATGAACTATTAGAAGCACATGCCATCCCATGGAAGAGCTCTGCTGCTGCTGCATCCTCATGCAGGTTGCTTCAGAAGCAAAACTTCATCTTTGAGTGACACATTGTAGACCCATGAATATGCAATCCGTGGTTCATAACAGGAAAGATTCATTACAAGAAGGAATTGTCTTCCTAAAACTTAATTTCACCTGGAAAGAAAAGCAAGCCACCTGCATACTTTGTTAATTTGACACATGTTTTTAAACACCAGGTTTTTGTTAATTTGACACTTGTTTTTAAACACCAGGTTTTGGTTAATTTGACACTTGTTTTTAAACACCAGGTTTTTGTTAATTTGACACTTGTTTTTAAACACCAGGCTGACACTGACATGAGTGCAGGGCAGGTTGGATGGGGCTCTGAGCAATCTGGTCAAATGGAAAGTGTCAGGGGTTGGAACTGGGTGATGTTTTTCACAAAACTGAGACAAATAGGAAGCAAAACCAAGCAGGGGGGACTTGGGGTTCCTATTACCAGCTAGATTGAACAAAGCAGAAAGCTGCAGAAGGCTGCTCCAGGCTGAAGGAGAAAAGAAACCCCAGCAAACTGGTTAGCCACCCCAGCAGCACAATGCTCTGAATTAGCCAAAGCTCTGGTTTGGTTTAGGAACTTTTATTCCAGGCACCTAAGGCTGCCAGCAACCTAGGCAGCCTAATGAAAGCCAGGCCTTGTCAGAAGCAGTAGTCTGGATGTCAGTAGCTGTTTTCCTTATGGTTCTGTGTCAGACCTACAGCAGCATCTGCACTCAAAGCAGGACAGAGGTTATTTAAATCCAGCTATGGCAACACATCTCCCTCCACCACTGGGACATCAGGCAGTGTTTTTTAAGAGCTAATATCTGATAAATTAAGTGGATACACAGAGAAGTCCACAGGAGCAAGACTTCTCAAAAAAATAACCCAAAACCAACACAAAAGCAGAGGCATTTTGAAGAAATATTCAAATGAAAAATACAATAACGAGCACCAGCATGCAGCCTTACCTCTTCCTGCCTAACAATGGTCAGAAAAGTAGCCAACACAATATAAGAGAGCATTCAAAGCAAACTGGAAAGCCTGGGAACAGAGCAAATGCTGTTCACAATTGCTCACAAAACACAGCATACAGTGGGACCCACCATGAGCACCTGTGTTGCCTTCACCTCCACAGCTAAAGAAACAATTAGAAAAGCCTTCAAAGAGGTACAGCAGCACCCTGAAACACCTAAAAATACTGTTGCATCACATAAAGACATTCATTTTATGGAACAGCCTCATGAAAAAACAGGTATGGCTTTTATAGTGCAGTATAAGCCTATAGGGAACACTTTTTACTAATTTTTTTTAAAGATAATTCATTGTACTAAGTACAGATACATCAAACAATTTCTTCACCTCCATTAAGTAACCAACATTCACACTGCAAGACCTAGTGATATTAACAATGGCTTGGCCAAAACAATCCAAATAGTATTATTACTGCCAAGAGCAGAGGCTTCCTGTTGAGAGGCAAATCCACCTCCAAGTATGAAAAACGTGCTCATAAAAACTAAGATTCCCAGTTACCTGTGAATGTAAGATTTACCACATTATAATCTTTTCTGTGACAAATCCACTGATGAGTAGCTTGTCATGAAATAGTGTATGAGGGGGAAAATAAAAGCTGTAGCTACTAGCAGTCATTTGGGAACTATTTGTAACAATCTGGTTCAGGTAATGTGGGCACAAACAAGACTACAGGGGAAGTACCACCTTCCTGCCTGGAAGGACAAAAGATCACACAGAAGTGACAGGCACTGCCTTCCATCATTAGCCAACTTATTTAGGGCAGGGGGGAAGCACTGCATGCTCAGTACATTGGCATCTATCCATATAATGTAAAATCTAAAGCATAAAGAGAAGGTAAATTCAGTTTGCTTTCTACAAACACGAGCACAAAGTAGCACACTTTGGACTAGAGCAGACACAGAAAATGGGAGAACACTTGGCAAGGCAGAAGTGCATCAAAAAAAGACATGGGAGTCACAAGGTTACAAAATAAAAGAGTAAAGCATTCCACACAGAGGAAAAAAACCTAATAACATCCTCTATAAACAAGAATAACAGGAAAATTCCTGTAACAGTAACAGCAGTGAAATACTAGCACAGACTATGAAGAAATATTGTGAAATCTCACGGAAGAGTCTGAAAAAGTTATACATGTCAAGATAGGTTTACTGGATTCTTTCTTCCCAAGCTGATATTTCTGGAGCAGCCCTTGACCTCACAGCCAGCAGGCAGAAGGTGCCAGCCCCCATTTCTGACCCCAGCACACCAACCCCTCCAGGCAGTGATGCAATTCCACAGGTATCCACCCCGGGTGAACCCTGGCACAGGAGAGACCAGCCCTGGCAGAACAAGGTCAGGACCCAGCAGCAGAGTTACAAAATGGATTGCAGCACTTAGGTGCTGGTTTTATGGCTCCCAGAGCAGCAGGAGGCTGTCTCAGAAGGCACAGAGGGAGAATCAATCAGCCAAATGGATCTGGCTCAGATGTTCCCCGGCCGTGGCTCTGCTCCCATGTCTGAGAAACACCCAAGGAGCATGCATAACTTCATTAGGATCCAAAGCTACAGCTCAACTAATTTGCAATTATGGCACCAGCTGGTGGCCCAAAGCACCGTGCTGTGTCATTTGAGCCTCTCAATGTCTGTGGCAGTAAAAAAAACCCCGATGCTGACAGTATCCCAACTTCCTTTAACATTCCAGAGACAAAGTTACACGTAGGAAATCAACTGAGCAAGGATCTAAACACTCACTTATCATGGTTTAGGAAATGAGAAGTCTTCCCTGAATTCAGAATTTCTCATCAACATAACTGAGACACAGCTCAGCAGTGTTCTTTCTGCTTTTTACTGTTTTTTCTCACACTTCTCCAAGTGATTTTTATTTTGACTTATCTGCCCAGGATAAACAGTCCCTCAAATGCAGCACTGTCTAGAAATGATGCTGGTAAATTATGAGCAGGCATCTGATTAATTCAGAGTCCCAGGATAACAGATTACAGAACAAACTCTTCATGGTAGGAGCAGAATGTTCTGCCTCCTTACACGTGTGACTTCACAACACACAAAGACTTTCAGGTTGCTGACAAAGGAACAAACAACCCCTCCCCACCAAAAAAAAGAGGGCAGTGCTTGCATAATAATGATTCTAACTCAGTGTTTCCCATCCACTGGCAGAGACACTAAATTGTCTGTTTTCAAGCTCAAAAAGCACTATTTTCCCTAAATATTTCAGACAATATGAAACATTTAGGAAATATTTCATATTTCCTATGAAAATGAAATAGGAAATTTGTCTCTATATAAGAGACGAATATTCCAAGTTTCAAATATTACACATGGCAGCACATGCAGAGAGAATTTTTTGGGCACGGGAGAAGAAACAAAACAGAAGTTCTTCCTTTACCATCATAGGAGGCATTTACTATTCTGAGAACCAGAAATCTGGTCCTCATAAACAATGAGGGACTGTGAAAAGTAAGGCTGAATAATCAACATCGAGTGTTATCTGTTTTTATCATTTCTGGAACCCATTAACCTTTAGCAATAATATTCCTTAAGATGAAACAAAATGAAACCAATGAATCCCTAAATGAAACCAAATTAATCCCTAAACAGTGTAGAAACAGACTCCTGGTTACAGTTCCCAACAATTTTTAATATAGTAAAATAATAATTTTGTTTTTAGTGTTATTCTGTTTAAGTTTCAGTGGTTTCAATTATTAAGGTGCCTGGTGAAACTCATTCCACTGTGGTTACTCAGATGGTATTTGTTCCAGCTGATAACAATATGCAAATTTTTTGGTCAAACAGTCTGGATCTTTATCTGCTTCTTTTAAACATTCTGTATTACAGATGGTTTTGACAAAGTCCTGAGTGTGTACAGCTTCTCCTCATGCATTGTACATGAAGAGCTTTGTGCAGCTCATGCACAGCTCTGCTGTCTGGAGCATCTCCCTTCTGAGGAAGGGCAGAGGGAGCTGGACCTGCTCAGCCCTGAGAAGAGACAACACAGAGGGGATGTCAGTGTCATCAGTGTCATCAATGTCCCAGTATCTGAGGGAGGCTGCCAGGAGGAAGGATCCAGGCTCTTCTCAGTGATGCCAGGCAACAGCACAAGAGGCAGAAACTCATGCACAGAAGTTTCACCTGAAAATGAGAAAACACTTCTCCTGTGCAGTGCCTGAGCACTGGAACAGGCTGTCCACAGAGGCTGTGAAGTTGTCCCTTCACTGGGGACATACAAGAGCCATGGGGACACATTCCTGTGCCATCATGTGTGCTCTGGGGTGACCCAGCTTGAGCAATGAGGCCGGACCAGGTGACCCAGAGTGGTTCCTTCCAACCTGACCCATGCTGTGAAAACATTCTGTGGCATCAAGGTTGTTCTAGAAACCCAAGGATGACACAAACAACTCCAAGTGCCAGGTAATTCCAGCCATGGCAATTTGTGGCTCTTCACCACCCCCAGACATGCACTGGGTTCTCAGATGCTGCAGTCCATATTTAAGCCTAATTTAACTTCCATTATCAACCACTTCAGATGTTTATCCTCCAGCTGCTGCTACTTCTGCCAGAGCATTAAGTGACAACAAATGGCCAAGCTGTCCATCTTACCAATGTCCCTGAGAAACCTGGTATCAGTTGAACAGTGTAATTCTAGTGTCTGGATAAATTCTAACACCTTGGGACAACTCTGATAATTAGATTCAAACAATCTGACCACTGAAGGCTGAACAACTATTAAAACATTCTTCCTAAAAAGAGAGCTTGAGAATTCTGGGCTTGTGGTATTTGGTGTTGGTTCTGAAAGCAGCCTTTGCTCTCTAAAGGTCCAGCCCCTATGAGTGGTCCTTCATGCCAGGTACATAAATACATATAAAGGATGAAGAGGAGATGGTGAACCTTCTCCCCTCCTTTTTGTAACAGATTGGTCTGAATCTGTCTTCAGAAAACCAGAGGAGAAAATAGTGTAGGAAAGTTTGCATGGATATTCTCTGTGCTAGAATCAGGTCGGTGCTATCCATGCTCCCCTTTCATATACAAAGTGACATTTTTAGAAATACTGGCCAAAGGAAGCTTAGAATTAAAACTTGCACATATCAGCAAATTTGTATTTTTGAAAGTCTTGACTTCAGCATATATGGAGAGGTTATATTTTTAACAAACTGCATTAAAAAAAACCTGTCAGACGGTACACAAGGTCTGTTTGCAGAATGACTGCACAAATTCCTGCTCTGTGCATGCCATTTGACTCAAAGTGCAATCCCAAAGACAACAGGTCTCTGTTTTTCACATACCAATTGTTGGCTTGAATCAGTGAATTCATTGTCTGAGCCTGCATGACCACAGCCATAATGTAATTTAAATAAAGTTCTCGTTCCCCAAACTTTTACAAGTACTTTGAATACCTTTTGATATCATAACATCACTGATTACTCTAAAGCAGCCTCCAGACTTGAAAACTATATAAATTGATGAGGAAACAGAAACCACCCTACAAAGCCTCACATGCTTGATTCTAAGGCCTTTTAAAAGAGTTTTCCATCAAGTCCTACACCTTAAGAGACCTGCACTTGGTTTCTGAAGGTTCTTTAGGACCAGAAGGCAAAGCACTGACTTCTGCCACTGCCCCACATCTCAGGTGGTGCCTGCACAAACAGTGGCTCACTGCAGAAGCTGCAGGGCCCCTCCTGGCAGCCAGGTAACTCCAGGGTGTGGCACAGCAGCCAGGACAAAAAACTCCCTCCAGATCCTTCTCCAGCTCATAACAACCCTGCAGGATGCTCACAGCATTATTGAATTATTATTGAATTAATACATCCTGTAGTAAAGTTGAATTTACTTGATTCAGCCCACATTTAACTCACCCAAAATCTCTATGCTTACCTTCAGCTAATAATCCCATGCCATCGTTTCCATTTTCATTGGAAAAAAATCTTTATTGCTGCCAAACACTTTTTGTTCAGTTCCTTTGCTGTACACAGGGTGTAGAATCCCAACAGCCGAAAATGCTGTTCTTTGCAAAATTTATGCTGCAACAACAGCCAGAATCATGTCTAACCTTCATTAATATTCAGTTCTTGGTACTCCAGTGATAAAACCTAAACCAAGTGATTCAGTTATAATAGCAAGTACCTCTAACAACATTTCATTATCAATTTGCTGTCACTGCAATTTAAGTAGGAATCCAAATTTATTGTGGTATTTTTGGATTTTAATCTGGGGTTCCAGTATTATTCACCTATGAAAGCAATTAGCAGAAAAAATATTCATTTATTAAATGGCCCCAAACAAATAGTGAACACCTATTCAGTCAAGAGTTCCATTTCTCAGGACCAAAAAAAAAAAGGCATGTGATAAAAAGCTATATTTAAAAAGCCTAAATACACTCTGATTTTTGCAGCTAGCCATCAGCAATGATACTGCAGAGAAACGAAACAGTTAAATACAAAGTTGGGTCCTTTAATTGGATCAGAGGGGCAATGAATTAAGTTCACAACTGCTTTTAAAGGAAACACAAGGCAGAGGTTTTCTGTATCAAAAAGAGTTATCCATGTAAAATGGGAGCTCAGTGTAAGTTATTTGTAAAGGCAACTCACTGTGGTCAGCAAATATCCTCAACTGGGTATAACCCCTCTGTGATTCTGAGAGACAAGCAAGGCCTTTCCTGCATCATGCACTGCTCCATTTTACAATCCAAAAGCCTAATTTGGCCTAAATTTAAATTACATAACCTCCACTCCCTTCAATGGGAGCTTTACAACCGTAAATAAAGAGAGCATTTGGTCCTGACATGGAAACATCATTGAATTTTGAATTAACTAGAACACAAGCACATTTCCTTATACACAGCTACATTCTCTCTTTACAGTCAGCATCTAACAGACAAAAAAATAATTCTGCTGTAACTACCTGCATCTTGTGAGTGCACACTACCTGTGAAGGTTTTAAAGAGCATTTCAGATTCCCCACAACAGATCAGGAACTCATCAGTTTCTTGCCTGTACTTCAGCACTAGATTGTTAACCTCTTCAATATCTAAAGCCTACAAAATTTCCACTTTCCATCACTGAAAAATTACTCCTACTCCTGTTTATGACAACCACGGATATAACAGAAATCAAGCTCAAAACCTTCATTAGTGTCAGATTTAGACTTCAAAAATCCAGAAATGCCATGAGAAAATTCCTGGAGTAATTCACAATACACAGACTATGCCAATCCACTAATATAAGCAGTATGAGTGCAATGGCCAGCATACAACTTAAAAGAGGAGTAAATTCAAGCATTTCATTAGACTTTAACCATATCATAGATGCTGGGGTTTTTTCCAGTCAATATTTCTCTTGCACTGAAAAACTTCTATCAAAGTCACAGTATATAGAGTGATGCCTTAACTACCTTCTGAGGTCACCATGCTTCACTTTTACAACTCTCATGTCAAGGAGATAAAGGGAAGGCAGGTTAAAGAGCCAACCACTACTACTAGACCATAAAAATCTACTGACTTTTCTCCTGA
The DNA here is from genome assembly GCA_024362935.1 of Setophaga petechia. Lineage (NCBI taxonomy): Eukaryota > Metazoa > Chordata > Aves > Passeriformes > Parulidae > Setophaga > Setophaga petechia. Next base: position 547,195 of record JANCRA010000138.1, on the reverse strand, counting down.
CATACAAGGGGTCCTGTGAATTTAAAGTTTAAGGTCTTAAAACTCACATTCCTGCATTACAGGTTCCAAGCTTAAAATTTTAATATTCCTCTGTGTCACAGGATTTCTATTCACTTTTCTGTGCTTTGCTCTAAACACAGCTACCTAGGGACAGCTAAAAAAAGAAAAAGGGGGGAAGGAAAAAGAAAAACAAGCAAAACTGACCTGTAATCTGAATAATGAACCAGGTAGAGCAGCAGGACAGTGACCTGGTGCAAGGAATAGCTGCAGGAAAGCCCTGTTCTTGCTCAGGGTAAAGCACACACAGGAGCTGTGCAAGTTTCAGGCTCTTCCCTCCAGCCATAAAAATTACACAACGTGCGCTGCCTCTGTGCTAGACACACAAAGAACACTTTTATAGAAACTGTGCCATAAAAATATTACAGACTGCTGGAGCAATCACCAAAGGAACCTGTCAAAAAATTGTCAAAATGTTTAGAAAGATCTTCCCTTACTAGTTCAGACCTTTATTTGCTAAAAGGAATAAATTGGAAGGAGCTGTTTGGATACTCTGAACTCCTTCATCTGCATATCCACTTAACCCACAGTGAGGAAAATTAACAATGCCCTTTTGGTTTTAGGAGCAACATGATTGCTCCTCCTTTTCATTTTACTTGCAAAGAAATATATTCACTGTACTGTACACCATAAACCAGGCTGTTTAAAAGAAGCAGAACTCACAATGACAGGGGCAAAGGGAAGGACTTGCAAATCTGAACTTCTGATTTGACTTCACCTAAATAAATCCCTACCACCCTAAAGGTTAAAAAGTTACATACAAAGATAGCCAATTTCTGGACTTTGTTGCTACAGGAAGTTACAGAGAGAGATAAGATCAGCAAGCTACAAAGGAATTTAGAGGAATTCATGGCTAACAGGTTCTTAAAAAATAATAATAAAAGGAATCCATAGGCATGTTCCAAAACACCTCAAAACAGACAATGGATTCTAGGGTGCTGGCAGAGGGAGAGGAAAGGAGATCCCCACGGGGCTGCTGGCAATTTGTGCCAAGCAGCTTCTCCTGGTGCTGCTCTCCAGGATGGTGAATGGGACTGCCCCAGCAGGGCACCTCTCCAATTTCAGTGCTATTCTAATATTAAAATCTCTGCAGTTCACACAAAGCCTAACCCCTTCCATAGGCAGGGAATCACAGAACGCTGGTATCTGTCTTGTTTAAATTACACATCCTGTTTTCTTTGTCTTGTTATCAAGGCAGTTCAATCTAAGATAGGAAGCAAAGTCTTTTAGATAAAAAGTCATTTGCTATTGTTTTAAGTAGTCAGAAGGAAGTCCCAGTTTAAATAAACAGCCACTCTGCCCAGGGATCACCACTGGGGAAATGCTGGCAAGATTTCTTTTTTTAATCTGACATTAATTTTAGATGTAACAGCTTTCAAACCTATTTGCATTATTTCATGAGTAATCTACTGCTACACTATTTTTGATATATTTTTATCTAATATTTCAAAACAAACCAATCAACCTAAATCCAGTCCCTATGAGCCCTGTTCTCTGGTTATCAGGTAACTCCAGAAAAGCACTGCTCCTCCAAGAGCAGGCTGTCAGATGGAAGGAATTCAGAAGGCACAATGCAGAATAAGACTGAATCTGAGACAACTAACAGATCTGTGAGCTCTGTGAGGAAACTGTGAGGAGTTCAACACCCAAATTTTGTGCTGAAGAGAAAATAAAAGAAAAAAAGAGATGATCTCTGCAGCAAAGGAGCACGTGTTTGTGTGCTAGTGGGGCTGGAGTGTTTACAGGCAAGATGTGCCAATGTTGCCCTCATTACTATCACACACACAGTGTTTAATCTCTGTGGTAAGGAATTATCCAGGAAAAGAGCTTACACTTCCAAGAGACACTAAACCCAACAGGAAAGCTGAACACAGTGAACTTCACAGGCTTGCAGGGAGACACTGCCTGCAGTCCTCTGAAGAATTTTAAAGCAATCCCAACTACAGAAGTTATGATCTCCCACATCTCAGCTACTAAAAGGATGGGAAGTTGGCCAATCCCATCACCTTTAACTACTCAAGACTGATACAGCAGCAGTGTCTGGCCAGCCCTGCTGCAGTGTCAAAAGAGAAAAACAACTCCAGCTCCTGCTTCAGCTGGAGAGCTAACAATAGATGCAGTGCATTCCACGGATCAAATAGAGCTGCAAATAATCCCAGCATTTTTTACCATGGTCACAGGGAGAAAGAACACAGGCTGTCAATGAAGTTCTCCCAAATGGGGAAATACTGGGGGGAAGTCTTGGAGCTTCTGTAGCCACTTATTTTAAAATGGCTTTTTATACTATTATCTCTGAAGATGAGCAAATAGATTCTAAAGTGCTTTGAGCTGACCATGCCTTGCCTAAACCATAGAGCAAGACATTCTAAAGCTAGGAAACAAAAATTCTCACTTTTAGACAATGACCTGTTTTGCAAACAAGGCATATAAAAGATCTTTTAAAATGCAAACTAAATTTAAGACTAATATTTCAGTTGCAGTTTGTCCAAATCATAGGAAAAAAAATTAAGATCTCAAGAGGAATAAAATATTTTTAAAATAATTTTAATTAACATTAGAAAACTTGTTCCATTAACTTCAGAATTTTTAGGAAAAGAATGGCAAAAAAGCAGATAATGGTTTCAGACAAAAATTCTGCTTCTAATTTCAACAAAGCTTGCAATGAAATACAATTTTAGCAAGTGCCAGGCATCACTCATCAGCACTTAGTGAAGCTCAGACAAAGCAGTGATCAGGTAAGCCTTCATAACAACATTTATTTTGACCAAACAATTAAATTCCAAAACCTTGAGCTAAGTTATTGGTAAAACGCAGAAAACAAGGAGGATGGCTAAATGCCTTACACAAGCTTGTAAAACACCACTACAAACCAAGTCCTCTTCATCCTATTACATTTTTTGGTAGCAGCTCCACAACTGCTGGGCTGTAAAGATGTGGATGCTCTCCTGCTCATCCCACCAACAGGAACCTGTAACCCCACAGCAATCACCTGGAAAGCATCCTTGGCAGGCAGCTGACAGAAAGGCACTCACTGCCAAATGAACATTTGTTTCATTAGGAATACCACTGAGAGAGGTTTAAATGCAAGCATCTAGTTCAGGTTTTCACCTGTGCCTTTGCTGGCCTTGCTGGTTAAGATGGGAGCAAAAGGCAGTGCTTGTTTTTGGAAAGCATGTGATAATCCTGATAGGAAAAATGGCCACTTAACCTCTGGATTTTACTTAAAACAGTAATTTTAAATAAACAGTAACTAAAAAAACCCAAAACAAACCAACCACCAAACAAAACAAAACACAAAAAAACCTCAAACACCCAAAACAAAAAAACCCCACAACCCACAAACCAGTTAAGCTCTCCCTGTACATGGAATTTGTTGGATAAAAAAATGGGAATTCTCCCCATTCCCACTCCTCTTCTGATCTCTTTTTCCATACTGTCTATGAAGCTTTTTAAACCCAACATCCAACAGGGAGACAACCAGCCTGAAGTTACTCACTTAAGCCTGAAGATACTCAGCAGTGTACAGGAGATGAAAGGAATTCCATGGAAAGACCATAACTACAAACAGCAGCTGGTTGCAACACAAAAGAAAGCAAAATGCAAAGGTTTTCACATTTTCAAGCTGTTTTGCAAACACAAGTGGTGATACCGTCTGTTTTTAATAAAAATTCAAATGGTTTCAAACAGAAGTAAATAATCCATGATTACCAGTTTAAAAGCTTATCCCCTAAGTGTACCAAGCAGCTACACAGAAAATTAGTATTTGATAACCCAGTCTAGCAGTATTTCCAACACTTTCAGACAATTATGAAACACAAATAAGCTGTGTACAAAGGAGACAAACTACCTGTCTTCAATTATTTTATAGTATTTTTGCTAGGTGCAGATCCAGGAGCACTGCTAATTACATCTCAGCAAAATTATCTCTCATGGTACAAAGCTTCTTCAAGCACAGGTTTATTTTCAAGTAAAACATTTTGTTTTAAAAAATGATTATACTTATAAACTTTATATTGTAGAAGAACATACTATAAATCACAAAACTCTCTCATGCATTAGACTTCCTTAAAGGTTTCTAAACTATGCTGATTCATTTTATGACAATATACCTCATTCTGATGAAGACATGGAATTTCTGCTGAAAGTCAGAGCAAATTTAAGATTCAGTAGAGAGCAAATTTAAGATTCTGCTACAATCTACTGCAGCAAACAACAGCCTGGGCCAGACTGAAAGGATTTTAATCAGGTGCCTGCAACACACTGGTAGCACAGCAAGGGAATGAAATCTGAAGCACAGTGCAGTTGTGTAACTACAGCAAGAAGAGTTTATGGTAAAAAGAGGGTTATTCCTGCAAAACCAACCTCCTCCCCTCTTTCAGGCTATCATCAGCAGGTTGTAGCCCAACATTTTACCTCAAAACTCATCAACCCTCCTTGGATCCCAGGAGGGGAATCCTGCACAAAGGAGCATTACAGGGGAGCTCACACCACTCTCACTGTCTATGCTTCAGTCTTTTCCTGCAGTACTGTCAGAGGTACCAGCAACAGACTGCTCCACACTGCTTTTTACAAAGCTCATCTTCTCAACTGTGCAAAAATTTGCAAGCTACAACCATGACTGATGACTTTTTTTTTGGTATATTTTGTGTCTGCATTTACAACGCACCTTCTCCCCATGAGAAAAACCTGAATGTCACAGCTCCGAGCCTCAGTTTTCAGGAGCCTGCAGTTGTTTGGCTTACACTGAACAGATACAGCTCCAAGCTGTGAAACTCAGCAACATTTTCCAGGAAACTACTACATTTCAGCTGGTGCTCAGAAGCTCAGCCCATGGAGGGATGTCAATGATGTTTGCAGAACCCATGGCCCAGTGTTACATCCAGAGCAGATGTGAGGATTTGGATGGGGAAGGAAGCAGGCTGGCATGTCCATAAAGTGCCTAGGTTTAACTCCAATCACAACAAAAACACCAGCACAAACTATTAGTAAAGACCTGCTAAAGGTAACAATTGCATCTTCAATGCCACTTATGAACTAATGATGTCAAATAAGTTGAATTTCCTCCACTTCTTCTGGAGTTCTACATGAATTACCACAGAGGGCAGAGATGCTGTCAAATGACTTCATTCTTGACAGCATTCACAGGGCATTTTTGTAAGAGATGTATGCACAAATTTACTGTAAGGAGAGCAGAAAGGAGCTCTGAAAACCTTATTCAGACACCAGATGCTCCACTCAGAGAAAATATATCAAGTGCAGCTTTGCAATGCCTGTGCTGCAGCAGAGCCATGAAGAGATGGAAGAGTGTTCTTGCTATCACAGAGGACAGGAGCCCAGAAGAAGAAGATGCAAGCTGGGTAAGAATTCTGACTAATATTGGCATACTGGAAGAGTGACAGAAAAAACAAGCTCAGGTCTATGTTTAGACACATGCCAGTGAACAGATGCAAATCAGGACGTGACAGACTGGACAACAATCAGCCTTAGCTCCCAAATGAGGTGGACCAAATGGAGAGTAACAATTGGTCTTAAAAACAGACCACAATGAGAAATTAATGAAATTGGTGAGCTCAATCTTCAAAAGACTCAGGAGAAACACAAAGCCTCCCATACACTGGAGCAGCTTCAGAGAGAAGAAGCTGGTCTGTATTATCCATGGTTAGTGAGTATGGAAGCCTTAATATACAGAAGGAAGATTTAAATAATGTAGGGAGACAAAACCTCAAAGGATAATTCAGAATGGGAAAAAGTTTCACAATAGAGGTGACACCGTATTAGATTAAAGATACATTTAAATAAGGTGCCCAAACTACAGACCAGAGCCTGCAGGAAAAATCTGTCTCCCCTGATGGTCTCTGGCATCACTTTCCTCTGAAGTCTCCAAAGCTTTAGGCAGAGAACATGCACAGTTATTTTGAAAAGCTGTTCCTTGCTGCTCAGAGGGTACCACCACACCAACTTCCTTAATAACCAGGCCAACATCTGCCTGGTTAAAAACCCACAAAAGTGACCCATCCCATCATTTACTGTAGACCAGGAGCACTTCCACTTATCCAAAAGGAGTCACTGAAGTGGACTGCCCCAGTCAGGTGAACATCACCCATCTTTTATCTGCATGGCAAAGGGGAGATCAATTTAATCCAATCCAAAGCACCTTCAGTGAAAGCCACCAGGTCTAACCCACACAAAGCACTGGGACAGTGAACAAAATGTTCCAGTCCTGTCTAAAAAGCTGATGGATAACTACTGATGGATGCTAATTGGCTGAAGTGAGCAATTCTGATGAAGCACAGTACAAGGAGAGCACAGATCCCAGGAGTTTGGGTTCCTGGCACACACCTTGCTGTGATCACACTTTGTTTCCTTCATGTGCATTCTCTACTAACAGGACAAGAACTCCCAAGAGTTGCAGTGATTTTAGGCAACACACTCTGTTCCAAATCTAGGTGCCTTTCAAATATCATGGCACATTATATTTGGCCTATTATTTCCATTTTCAAAGAACATGAAAAATTACACTGGATTCTGGTTTAAAAATAAACTCCAAAGTCAAAAAAAAGTACATGAGTTAAGAGCACTGCAAAGTTCTGGTTGCTTATATATGAAGGAAGGAGTGACTTGCAGTTGTAAAACCATTAAAAAGTCTTAGTTACATACTTACTCCTCTCACCCCTCCCACCTTTTTTCTCAGACTGCCTCTGACTTTGGATAGATGAACTGAGGAGTAAACGAACAGCTAGTAGGTTTCTTCATTATTCAATGTGTAGTGACGTTTTTTGCACATTAATCAAAACTTGTTCTGAATACCAAATTCAGAAGTTATTCACAGTTTAAGCACAGTGTCATAAAATATAGCATTTGAGAGCTTCAAACTTGAGCACAGCTTCTTTTTAAGAAATTAGCAAAAGTTGGGAAGTAAAAGAGAAACAGACAAGAAATTGTTTCTTCCATGGGAGGGCTGAAGCACAACAGCTGGGGCACCCAGTCTTCTGATATTGCTCATTTAATCCAAGATGATCTAGGAGCCTTTGTCTTCAGTGGCCATCTAAGATTCTCCCTGCTTTGAAGGACTGAGGTAGATGCTGAATAATTTAATGTTTTGACAGATCAGACCCACAGTCTTAAGTTAGTCAGTGAGAAACAAGCTGGGACACAGCTAATGAACACCCCTGACAACTCTCGAGCAGCACCAAAGGACAGAAATTCTTTGAAAAATAAGAAGCAGTCAGAGCTTGCAGAAAACACTGAGTCCATGAAATCATCTTACCTTCAAGCAATTCCCTATCTCATTCATTAGAGACTTTCCAACCTCTGCAACAGAGAAAGACAAACTAAAAAACAAGCAAACAAAACAAAGCAGGCTTCAAACCCCCATCTATTTCTAGCTGCAAACCAGAATCCAGGCTCTATTGTAGGGGAGGAAAAAACAGCATAAAACCATCCACATGCTCCAACATCCTTTTTGAGATAATTCTGCATCTGGTGTATGCATCCAGGTATTAATTAATGACCAAGAACTAGCAGGGTAGTGTCACTGCTCACTTATACACAAAGATTGTATTGATTTCTTTTCAACAGCCAAACAGAACTTTGGACCACTGGTGTCAAACCTACAAGATTTCCCCCAGCTTAATTTTAATTTGGGGGGAAAGATGATGGATAGGAAAAGCTGACTGAGTTGTCATAGTCCTATTATAGCAGCACAGCACCTGAACCTAACTTTTAAATGTTCTTTGTTCTATAATCAGTGTTTCCAGAACATCCACTTTCTACTCTGAGTTCCTTTGGATTTACCTAAGCAGCCCTGCCAGCACACCACTTAAAACTTACAGCTCAAATTTCTCACCTTTCTGGGTATATTCTACAACTTCTCCATCTACACACTAAAATAAGCTCATTTCATTAAAATTACAGATGAAAATATTATTTTCACAATTAAATTTCATTCTGCCTCCCTTCTCAAGAAGTGGAGACATTTTTGCAGTTTCATTTTTACAAATTCCTACTGTTTCCAGAGCCAAAAGACAGAACTAAAACAAGCCATCACAGCACTGAAAGTCACAAGCAGTTTTTTTTATTCCCATCAAACAGCTGTGCTACAGAAGCAGAGATCCCTCTTCCCAAAACAGAAAGCAAAAAAGCCCCAAGCATCCCTGTCCATGTATTTAAATCATTCCTGTGACAGAGCTCAGGTCTGATCTCACCAAATGCCCCAAGAATTTTTTTAGGTTGCATCAAATTCTCTTTGTGTGCACAAATGTTTTTTTGTGGGGCCAGCCTGAGAACAGGCACACAACTCCCTGGCATTGAGGTCTGAATTAAGCATCAGACTACCAGAAAGGCATTTGTGTTACTAAAGGCTGCTTGCTCAATGATGCTTTCTAGATTAGAGACACCCACTTGGCAAAAGGAGCAAGAGAACAGTACTGAGAGGTGTTTGGAATCTTTTCCTAGCTTTATTTCAACTCTTCCTTTTGGTTTCTGCTTTATTAAGAAGCGACACATAAGTACATTTACTATAGTATTTTTTAAAAGAAAAGCTACTTTCAAATCTGCTTCAGATTTAGAGATGTTAGACAGTTCTAAGAGCAAGAAAGAGACAGTATTTGACCTGCTAATTTAAATATCTACCTTAATTTCAGCTTGAATTTTGTGAATTGTCCTTCAAAACCCACAGGAAAATTCAGAAAACTGACAAAAATAAGATGATTCTATAATACAAACATCATGCCTGAGACACAATGCATATGTTACAAAACCACAGTATTACAAATCTTCAGCTTTCCAGTTTCTGTATTTCAGACATCTATACTGCCTGACAGATTTTGAAGCAAAGATCAAATTAACATCCTCCTAGATTTCAAATATTACTTTTGCCTTGTTTTCCACTACAGAAGACTAACTAGATTATAAAATAATGCCTTACCAGATGTTGTCATTTGTCCATTACTTAATTACTGCTTCCAGAGCCACAGAGGGTAATTTTCCCAAACATTTATTCCAGAATCCATTGAAAGCAAATGTGCAGAATTCAGATGCTGACACTGGTTGGGTTTAGCACTGGAGGGAATGGGGAGGTAGGCAGAGGAGGTATGATCATACCCAAATATTAACATTAAATCTAATAATTAAAAATTAACCAGATATATTCATTTAAAGATTCAGATGATGCCATCTGCATCACGTATAAAGGTCTTCACAATTCACAGCCCAATCATCTTTTTCCCATATAACAAATTTCTCCCTTTTGAAGTGCTAACATGTTGCTTGGCAATGCCATCCCACCTCGGGGAAGATAACCAGCAGCCCTTTTTTGTCTGCCTGGAAGCCTGATTGTGCTGCACAGGTGTCCCATCCATGCAAACAAAGAGAGGCTCTGCAAGTGCCCTGACGTCACTGCAGCCCCAGAATAGCAGCTCCAGTGCACATTTCATACTCCAGTGCTACAGGAAACCAGAACCATCCCCTCCTGCTAAAGTATAAAATGAACGGGCACAGATATGTGCTGGGAATACCAATTTAATATATCCTGTACTAAGTGACATTCTGTTTGTTGCATAGCAACAGGAATCTACTGCAGAAAAACAATATGGAACTTTTTTTTTTCCCCCCCCCACTTACCAAGCTACAATTAACCCCAGTCTTCCTGAGAAACAGAACATCCACAGCATAAACATTACCTTTGCCACCAGTTCACCAAAGATGCCATCTCCAGCATTTGCTCTGTTCTATACTAAAATGATTTTGTGCATTTAAGTGGTTGGAGGGTAGGGTGCTGCCAAGAGAAAATTCCCTGCTGCAGTGCATATGGCCAGCAACATTTTAATTCCTTAATAATGACCAATAAAAAGTTCTTAGATGCACAAAACTTCCATCCTTAAGCATGAAATGCTTTTGTCATTTTACAATACTTCTGTCATACTAAGTAAAAAAAATTAAAGCACTCAGATTCTGAAAGAAAAGCCTATGGCTTTATTCCCAAATGGTTTTGCTTTGTTTTGTTTGGGGGATTGGTTTTGTCTTACAAAATATAAAAAATGAGCACCTGCCCAAACTACTTTGAATTTAAAATGTGTTTATCTTCAATGTATGCACATTTAAACTCTGTGCCTCTTCATGGGAAAGTTTTTTGTAAGACAGTAAGAATTTCACAAGATTTCCCCATGTTCCCAAAAGAACAAGAAAATTACAACCACTCAAGAGGCTGGGAAATTGATACATTGATCCATCATAAATTATCTAAAACTATGCAGCAGCAAATTAGGAGAGAATCCCCTCTCAGGTTTTTGTTTCTTTGCTAGTTCTTTCTTACCAGGCTAAGCTCACAGAGTCACAACCAGAACACCTGATAAGTGGGCTGTGGGGTGAGTCCAGACCCTACAGCCACCCCAAGCACAGACACACTCAGGGCCCAGGAGGTCAGCTCAATTCAAGATGGAAAAATGTGAGATTTCAAATATATGGATTAAAAATCTGGTGAATGCTGAGACTGGTAACACACAAATCACCCAAGCTGCAAGCACTCCTCACATGAACAGTCTTCATATCAAAATTTTCTTTTTATTGTTGGGGCAGGAAGCACTACAAGAGGAGAGGTCTCTTGCTTTGCATCCATCTGCCCTAAGAAAAGCAGGCATGGAAATTCAAGGCAAGATATTCAGGGTACTCAAAATTAACTTAACAGTACACTTCTCTATCCTGTGGTAACTGGGGATTTCAGGAGGGAAAATAAAATCCTACTATTAAGTGTTATTAAGCATTAGTCATGTCTAAAGATGCAAGCCTTGCAATGCAATCCACTTCTATCTGCATCCTACAGATTTACTACACAAAAGTCACACCAGTGACCAAGACTGTGCCTTCACAAAAATAACAGAGATGGGCTCTTTAAAAAAGGCATTCCAAGCATCCTTTTCCTCCAATGGTTTCCAGTAGTCAGATGCTTCAAAGGAAAATATATCTTGATGCTTTACATGGAAACAGTGACATTTGAAAAGTATTTTGACAGGTTTACTTTCTGACATTGCTCTCTGCAATGCCATCTCCACTTTATGCAGACATCATCTTTGTAGAGCAATACAAAAACAAATTGCAATTTAAATAGATCCTACAGCTGCTAACCTGTTGTCAAGCACCCAATTCCTTAATCTCTGAAATAAGAATTACACCAAATATTGCTATGAGGTCAGACATCAAAACTATGAGCTATCTATAAAAAAAAACCACACAATAACATTTACCTGTATCTGCAGCAATCCACACAGTACAAAATCTCCACATGATGTCTCCAAATAATTGAGCAACTTTCTGAGGAACTCAGCCTTTGGGTGTGTGAAATTGCCCATGTCCTGCTCCCCACCACTGCAGCAGGTGATCTAATAAAATATATTGCCTCTCCTTATAAAACCTTTGTCATGTTCATAAATTTAGAGCAACAGAGCTACAGCAACAGCATTCATAACCTGCAAGGCAACCTTTGTGTTTGTCATACTGCCATCCATTTGTGGATTTAGCTATTGTTGGAAGCTATGTTCCTGTGACAATTACAGGAGCACAGACCTGTTCTATCAGTGACTAAGAAAGGTACACAAAATAAAAGAAATACCCTTTGGTTTCAAAGTCACCTTTACAGTATGCCAAAGAAGAAGCCTGAAGCCACCCTAATTCCCCAAACTTTATGAACAGACTACTCAAAGATACTGCCAGAACACAAAATCAAATCCCTGAGTGCAGCAGTCCAGATTTCTTCATCTCACAATTAGATGCAAGGTCAGATGTGAAGTGCAGCAGAAACCATTCTGAGGACAATTCATACATGATGCAGATAACACAGCTGATCACCAAAGCAAAGGCTACTGGACTCATCACATCACAGTGTGAAACCAGAACAGTGGTTCCACCACAACCCTTCAGGTTGCAGCATGAGATCCTGAACATGCAAAATCTATTTGACTGACTTCTTTTATGTGTTTACTGCTTTGGTCTTCTTCCTCAATCTCAAAGTAAAAATTTTCATCCACAAGCCACTACTGTGTTGCCACTCAGTAGCTAAAAACCCAAGGAAACCACTGAAATGGTACAAAACCTCATTGTCAATTACTCTCCAAAACAATTAACACTGAAGAAGCAGCTGAGCAATTTGTGTTAAAGTTCAAACATTTACTACCCAAGTGCTCTGATCATTCACCTCCTCATCCTCCTACTCATTAGACACAGGTTCCCTGCTCGTTTTCCAAAATGGATCCCTCTCCTCAGTCTTCCCTTGGTGAGAACAACACTGAGCTGGAAAATTCAGATTTCCCTGAGCCCTGGAACAGCAGGCTCTAACCAGGGGGGAAAAGCACTGAGAGACTACAGACAGAACTACTGACTCCAGACCACACTGTTCATATCTGACTGGAAAGAAATCCTGTGTTCCAAACATGTTTATTTCATATACATACATCAGACACCTCCTGCACCATCCTCCTGCTCTACTCACACCAACGTGATTCAACTAAGTAGATCAGTGTATATCAATAAATTGAAATATAACCTCTGACCATATTCAGAGATTTCTATCAAAGAAGAAGTATTCTCAAGTAGGAAAAAAAGTACCTCCAAACATAATTTTTTTAAAAATAAGTTAGTATTTCTGCTGGAGTAGTACATAACAAAAACCAAACAGTACCTGATCTTAAGCAGCACATTCAGTGATTAAACTTACATATACAAATGGTAAATTTCAATTCTGTACATTTTCCTAGTGCTGTCATTCATTATTTTGATTCATTATCTCTGCCAAAATTAGGCTCATTTGGATCAGGTTTCACTGTTTGGTCAGTCTGGCCACACCATCTATTTCAGACAATAGGTAACTATGTTTATTCTGGAGTTGTGAAGTTCATTTACCATCATCCACAGTAGCCAATTGCAGATTTCTAAAAACAGGCTTTGCAAATGCATTCAAGAACATAATACAAAATTTCTAGGAAGCTTCACTGTGTACAGTTTTAAATACAAATCCAACGAGATTTAAAAATAAAATCAGTTTTATTAAACTTAGGCTGGGTTCTCCTAAAGAAGAGCCAGCATTGTTTAATGGACTAAGGCTTGCCAAATGGATCATGCATTTTCCTCAAATACCAACAAGAGTTCAACACAGGAGATATAATAAAAGGTGCACACATCACTATGCACTGCTTATAGAAGACTCTTTTATAGAAGCTTTTAAAAGAAAGCAAAGGGCAATGAGATTTTTACAGAACAGGAAAATACAGGGAGAAAACAAGTTTTCAAAATGAGTAGCAGTGTATAGTGTTCATTGTAATGCATTATTGACATGAAAAACATACACTGGCTAGAAAAGGAAAATTCTTGCTCATCTGGAGCTGGAAGCTTGGAGCCTGAAAAAAGCCACATATTCAACATAAGTTATTGGAAGAAGTAGTGATTTTAGGCAGCAGTACTGCCAGGTTCAATGCCCAGATTTACTCAGAGCATATGCTTAAGTCACATTTGCAAAGCCAACCAGAGAGCTGCAAGGAACCTAAAACCACCAACCACCTCTTTCCACCAGTGCCAGTAAAAATACCACTAATGCAGAGTATTGAACGTTTTGTTGGAAATACATGAACTACAACAGAGTCTTAAATCATCTTTCCATTTAGTACTTCCATTTTCAGTCCATACGACAGGAAAAAAAATGCAACTTAATGGAAATCTCCACGAAATATAAAGTTCTAGCAGACATGACCACTTACAAAGACATATTGGCCTAACAGCTGAAATAGAAAAGTGTTCACCAGGAGCCAGATGGGACCACAATAAAACTCTACCTAAACTATATACCCTTCAAAGCATTTCAGTTTAAAAGCTGCTTTCACTGTATGGTAACAGCCATAAACTGACAGCAGTCAGGTAAACTACATTTTAGGAAACTGCTTTAAGGACATACATACATATTTATTTCCTCTAAAAAGAAAATTTAAATCTTTCTTTACTTGCTATAAAACTGCAATTAATGCATAATACAGGCCTCAGCTATATCAATGATTACTCCTGCTCTTTTACCATTCTGCTTAATTTCAGGTTTTAAAAGTTCTGTTCTGAACTAGGCACCAAGTATACTTCAGCAAACAACAACCTTGCCTTACCTTCTGTATGGAATTTGCAGTAAGCATAGATTTTTTTGTAACCCAGTTCAGGAAGAGAAATTTCAAATTTGTGAAGAAAGACAATGAAGAACAATTTCAAACAAAACCCTTCCAGTTGCATTTGTGCTGCACACTGGAAGTTTAGAGTTATTTCTGGCAGCACACCAGCCCAGCAAAGTAGCATTTCTGTATCACCCTCTGGAGTGCAATCAGTTTCCACTTCTTTCTCCCATACTTCACCTGGTGTCAGCACCTTTCTTTACCACAATAAAAAAAAAAAAAAAAGTAAAAACACACAACACCAACTCACACACTTAACAAAGAAGCAGACCAGTTTTAGACTAAACTGAAATTGTTTTTACCATCCTTCTTTTACATAAAACAGCTTTGCCTGGAGAATTTTCAATATGTGAAACTAAGAGCAGATTATTTCTTTTGCCTGAATATTGATGGTGTTTTCTTTTAATGAGCCTTGCCTAAAGATTACTCACAGAGACAAGAGAGCTGCACTTCAATTCCTCACATTAACTTGTGCATTGATTCCACAAACATGTGCTTGTTACAAGCAGTTCAGCTGGAAAGACTGATCTGAAGAGGACTGACACATCATCTCACATCCCACTAAACAGCCCCAGCTCTCCACCAGGCTGTCACCAGCATTTGGGCAGGAGAGATGTCACATCACCTCCCCAGCAGCAATTCCATAAGCTCCCATACAGAGCCATAACATCAGGAGCAGCACACACCAGCACATAACACCATCACAGGCTGGCAAGCACAACATCCCCATTCTCTTCTTTAGTCTTTTAACATTTATCATGAAACAGGAGACTTGTAACACATGATAGCAGGGAAGAGGTTTGGCAATTAGAAGGACAATTTATTAGGAGTATCTGAAGTAAAATTCAACATTTTCCTCTGTAACCAGTATTGCTACGGAGCATTTTCAAATCAGACTCAATTACTTAGAAACACGTTTTTATTTCTCGTGTTAGAAAATTTGAAAGGTAAAATAAGGTGGTGCAGCTATTTTTAAAAGGGGAAAAAGTTCCTGAATATTATCCAACCAAAAAAAGCTCCATACAAACTATGTTCTTCTCCAGGTTTGTGGGAACCCAGGGGAAGTTTGGGCAGGAGAGGCACAGCAGGGAAACAACAGTGGCTCCTCACCTGCAGGTTTCAATACAGGCAGGTACAAAAGCAGCTTGTACCTCACTCCCACATTAATCCCAAGGGAGATTCTAACAGCCCAAGAACACAAAGTAGCTGTATTGAATTCCCAAGGACTGGCAGGGCAAGGTGGGGTGGGAGAGCCAGGCAGGCACCAACAAATAACACAGCTGACAGTTCAGCAAGGCTGATGTGACTTCAGTCTCTGCTGCATTTAATTTGAGCTATGACTAGAAATCAATTTTTTATTAATTGAACACAAAAAGCACATATCCTCTGCTCTCTCTCACTACTACAGCACTCTGAAAACCTAAACATGCCAGGATGTTTAAAGAGCTGGCACATGGATTTCTCCACTGCTGAGTGGAAGCAGGCATGAACTGTCAAAAGCAATTCTAGATGAAAGGTCAAAGCAAAGAAGGGAATAATATCTGTTTCACAAAATACATTTGCTCTCTCTAGTAATGAAAGCAAATGACTCTATCCAGTGGTTCAATAACCCACTTCTATAATAGTTCCACATGAGCTGCCCTGGCATGGCAAGGAGCAGCCCTCATTACAAAGTATTTCCAATCACATGCCTCAGGCAGAGCCCAGAGACGTCACTTAGGGCAAAGCATCCACTGAAACAGGTGCTGGGAGAAAAATGTTTCTGCTTTTTATGGAAGTGGAGAAAAAAGGCTTTTAGGCCAGAGTGGCCTGAAGCAGGATGCCAACTAACTCGCTCTTGTTTTCTGACCTCCAACAGCAAACATGAAACCCTGAACCAGAGTCAAGAAAAAACTTGTACATGCCCTTCCAGAGAGCATTCCTGAATTATACACACTCCCAGACTGTTTCTAATTTTTAGAGGCTGACAACATAATTGCTAAGATGGTCATAAATAGCTTTGTCGAAAAAAGTCGGATTCTCATTCCTGCACTCTCCATTCACAGGGTAAATTTTTAAAGATTTATACTTTTACTATCAAAATAATTCACTAAACTATCCAGAGGCCTTGGGGGCAAAACAGCTGTCAGATCCCATATCAGGTGGGCAGAAACAGCCTGTCCAAAAATTACTTGCAACTGTCACAAATAAAGTGCAAGCTAAAGACCACACTTCTATCAGACAGATGACTCAGTCCATCTGTTAGTATACTTAAGAACAAGGAAAGTAACCTGAATTTTTGTATCCACCTGAAAAAAAAACCCCTGCCCACACCACCAATTTTTCTCTTGAGATACAAGCAATTTTAGGAACTGTATTGCTTGCAGTTATGCATATCCAGTCTAATTTAACTGCCTGCTTGCACTTCCAACATTTTGTCAAATATTTCTCAACTAAATTAAGCCTCCTATTTCAAATACACCATTCGGGCAAGTATTAAAACTAAAGGCACAATTCTAAAGAGTTACCTTACATATCCAAGAATAACTTAATGTCACCATCAAATTGATGGCCTTGCTGCTGTGCTGTTTCACCACCTTAAATAAGTGCAGCTATTGCAGCAGACTGAACTGTACTATTGTCTCTAATAATGCTCTTGGTGTACCCACTTTCCTGGAAACCCCAGGAAATGTGTGTGGGTTCCTCCCAGCATTCCAAGTCCTAATGGAGGTACATGTTTTGCTACTTGTGCTGTGGGCTTGCACTCAGTAAACACTGAGTATGGGATTAGTTTTCTTAGCACAACACTTAAAATACAATGAAGGCTTACCAACCCAGGCATAAAAAATGCTGACTTTTAAATAATAACATGAAGTGCATTCTGTAGCAATATATTTCAGCAGAAAAGCTGCTGATTGTTAAGTAAATGGAAATTTCAGTGTGGCTTAGAGACCACAATTTAGCTACCTTTTTAGCTTGAAAACACAAGCAAGGATACGACGTGACTTTTGAGAAAAGGCAAAATCTATAGTGCTTAAGCTGTTTGCCCTATCTAAACATTGAATGAAATTCACATATATATGATATATTATATAGATAGTATATAGTATATAGATGGGCATAGTAGCCCATCATAAACATGAAGTATTATACTGGAAATACTCACATTTAAAATTTCTTAAAAATGCTGTTTCTTTCCCAGTTCTTGGGAACTTGGGTAATGAAACCCGACTAAGCAGTCTGCTTTCTGACCAGCACACTAATGAAAAACAATTCTTTCCCACACAAAGAAATGGATGTAGTAATCCCAAGAGAAGGCTGTACAGTTTGATTTTTAAAAAGTCAGTATCTTGTAAAGCTTGTTTGTTTTTATTGGAGTTAACACTCAAAATGAGCCTGATATGCAAAAAAAAAAAAAAAAGAAGGTAATTCAGTTAACCTTCACTGCAGAATCCCAGCTCTAGCAGCAGCGTTGTGTTTACCAGCTTCTGTAACATAGACTCCAACATATGCTACAATAAAAGTCTGTTCACACACCTTCTTCTAGTACAAATAGCACGGGAAGTCATGTTTTTACTAGAACAGGGGCACCAAACTCTGCTGTTACCTGCACCTCCACCACGTTCCAGCCAGCTGGTGAATGGAAACTTCCCTGAATATGCCCATTCCTGGATACCTATTATATGATAAGTGCTCTCAGGAAAGTGGATTAGGGGCAGCACTTCTGTCAGCTAAGCAGAGTACAAAGAGAGCAACAGGTGTCCGTGGGAATCAGCTGTTTACCTAGGGCAGGAGACACAGAGACACACAGCCCTATTCAAGCTGGCTCCTCAACCAAGTAACTTCATACTCAGGCTAGACCATTTCACTGGGATATTTAATATTCAGGGTTTCTCTGCAACCTAAAACCCCTAACAGATGTTATTCAAATAGCATATCATTTCAATTTGAATACAAAGCAGACTTCTGCAAGAATTAATTCTTGTGTAGTGTCGGTGTTTGTGCCTTACAGAACTGCTGATTATTTGAACATTCAAAGATGCTCTTCACAACGATGTTTAGTATTATCTGACAGAAGGGAAATCAATTTCCTCTTTGGTAACTGACCAGCTAAACACCCAGACAAGACACAAGATCTTAATACAAAATCATCAGAACTACTTCAGGCTCATGATGGCTGAAGAAAAGCTAAAACATAGGAGAGAAAGAGAGGGTGCTTCCCCCCCACCCTGCCCCAGTTCATCTATTTATTTTTTTTATTCTTTGGAGCACCAACTGCACACTTACCTGCCCAAGAGCAATGACAGAATGCAATTTACTCATCCCATGAGACCATCAATATTGTGCCAAAAGTATATTTTTAGTATGAACTGCTAAGATTTAACAGCATCTGCAAACACAGGAGCTATATATGAAATGCTGGTTGCTCGTCCCATCTACCCTGTCACTCCTCACCCATCAGACCTTGCCTTGACCAGCAAACGCACATTAAAAGTCACTGCCTGAACAATATACAGCATGAAGATATTGTTTAAACATGTTTCAGAAATATACCATCAACCATAGTCTAAACAAGCCCAAAGAGAGAGCAGGGCAGTGAAAGCTTGCCATTGTACTGGAATTGGACCAATTAAACAAAACTGAGTGAGTTTAATAGTGCCTCTATAGAGAGAAAATACTTCTTTAACCACATCATTTTTTTAGCCTGTGTAGTTTAATTGGTACAGCTTGTTTCTCTTTTTCCAGAGGGCTGGAACCAAGCGTTCTGGAAGTCAGTTTCCTTTGAAACACCCCACGACCACTCATCAGAGCAACCCTCCAAATCACAACTGCATCTCTCCCTTACCAGCCTGATGCTCTCCAGGCAGGGCAGAAAGCTCCAAGGCCAGTAATATATTCATTTACCTACATTTACTCACTGCTGCGAGTCAGCTATTCAAACACCTAAATAAGCAACCTAAGGGTAGGTTCAACCTAGACACTTTCCTGTTGTGCTGGTTGAGAGAAATACTTGTGCTCCCTCCAAGCTGGCACAAGTCCTAGCACACATACAGCTACACAGTGAACAGTGAGCAGCCTTGCTGCTCTAGCTCTCTTCACTCAGCATCACCCTCACAATTAAAGAACCTTTTGCCAGCACGAAACCCAAACTTCCATGGGGCTTCCCAAGGTATTTGTGCCAAGCCTTGCTCGATTAGCAGCATTCACTGTGCTGAAGGCTGTCAAGATAATTAAAAAGAACACCTCTGCTTAAAGGATCTGGATACAAACTTGTGGGTTTTCCAAGCTGTAACTTTTCGTTTGCAGGATATCTGACTTCTACGTGAGCAACAAGAATAACTGAAAATAAATTATCACAAGACAAAACAAAGCTTAAAATAACGCGGGACATAAATACCTACAGTTAACAAAGAAAACTAGAGGGAAATACAGGAACACAATTCTAAACAAAACAGTAGGGAGATTTGTTCCCATGCTTCCCGCTGCAACGCTACCCTTTCCACTGAAGGTGCACTGAAAGAGGGAATCCTCGCGGTACAAAAAATTTTATTAGGATTTTCCTGTAATTGACAAGGAATTCTAATGGCTCCTCAGTTTTACGCAGCAATCTGCCGACTTTGATCACGCAAACCTTGCCGGACCCCTACTCCAAAGGACCTTACAGTCGTGTCTTTAAGACAAAGAACGTCCATATCCAACTGCAAGGCAGACAATAACTTCCAGGCGAAAGAAATAAAAAATAAAAAAAAAAAAAAAAGGGAAGGCATGAGTAACTGGTTTCCCCAGCTGTCTGAGAGAGGGGCAGGCCTACAGGGAGCACGGCCGCGTCCCCGGGCAGCCGGACCAGCTCGGCCACCGAGCCGCATTTCTCACCGGGTCCTGCACCAATCCAGAAAGGAGATTATGGAAACAGAACAGGCGCTAAAAGCGAGCTGGGGGGAGGATGGCGGGGGGGAAGCGGGGAGGCAGAAAATCGCCTTCAAATGAATGAGCCGGCGGGGAGCGGGAGTTCCCGGCGGGAAGGCGGCAGGCACCCACCTCCCTGCCTGCCGCCCCCAGCCGCGGCCACCTCTGTGTTTACATCGCGAACCTCCGAACGCGACACTTCCCCGGCTGCCGAGAGGGGGATCCCCCCTCCCCGCTTCCCCCCCGGCGCCTCTTTATTGATTACCGAGGGAAAAGCCCAGCTGCTGCTGCAATGCAACACGCGCCGGCTAAGGCGGAGGGAAAGGGGGAGAAGAAAAAAAATCACCACCGGCAGAGAAAGAAAGGAGCCGGGCGCCCGGGGCTCACGCCGTGCCCGGCCCGGGGGAGGCGCCGCAGCCGGGCCGCCCCCCGCCCCGGACTCGGGCCCCGCCGCCGCCCCCCGACCGCAACTTCGCCGCCGCCGCGGGGGGACGGGGACGGCGGGCCGCCCTTCCCCCGCCGCCACTAACAATGGGCCCTTCCCCCACCGCGGGGCTCCCCTCGGCCCGGCCCCCTCCCCCGCCGCCGGCCGATCCCCCCGGCTCCCGCTGCCGTTCCCGTTCCCGGCCGTGCGCCGTCCGAGCCGGGGGCGCGGAGCATCGCCCCCCACCCCGCGCCCGCCGCCCGCTCCGGAGCCGGCCGCTCACCTCATGGTGCTGCCCGCGGTCGGGGAGCCGCTCCCGCTGCCTCGCTCCCTGCTGCGCTGCCTCCCCCGCCCCGCTCCGCCGCTCGCCGCGTCCCCGCAGAGCGAGACCCCCGGAGAGCGAGACCCCCGCCCGGCAGCGCCGCCCGCCCGCTCCGCCGCTCCCTCCGCCGCCGGGCCGGGCCAGACCACCGCGGGGAGCCGGGGGTGGGAGGGGACGGGAGAGGTGGGGGAAAGGGGCGGGGAGGAGCGAACCACCGCGCGGGAAGGGCGGGGGGAAAGGAGGAGGAGGAGACCGAGAACGGGCGGGCGGGGGCGGCCGGAGACACCGGCGGGGCCGCGGGAGCGGCGGCGGCCGGGGGTGCGGGAGCGGCGGCGGGCGGGAGGAAAGAGAGAGGGAGGGAGGAAGGGGCGGGCGGCGGAGGAGGCCGCGCCCACCGCCGCGCTGTGCCCGGGCGGCTCGCTGGGGCACGGCGGCCCCGGCGCGGGGTGGCGGGGGTGGAGGGACGGGGCGGCCGCAGGTGAGGCGGCGGCAGCGGCTCCTCAGAAGAACCGCCTGCCCGCCCGCGGCAGCGTCTTCCCCGGCGGCCTCGGGAGTCGCCCCGGAACCGAGGGGCGGGATGGGCTCCCGGAGAGCCGCGTCCCGGCGTGTGAACAGCTCCAGCCGCCCGCTGACCGTGCCCCGCTCGGCCCCACGCTGCCCGCACCGGGCTCGGTCCGGCCCGCAGTCCTCGCCCGGTGCGGGAGGGAGCACGGAGCCCCCCTGCCCGAGTTCGGCAGGTACTGCGGGCAGCGGCCCCTCGGTGCCCCGGCAGCCGGTGGCCCAAGCCCTTCTCAGGAATTCTGCAGGAATGTTCTTTCTGCATCTTTCGGTAGCCCCGCGCCTGCCCTAAATGCGAGTTTAAGTTCTGCTGTCGGTATCCGCAGCGGACCCAGCGCACTGTGCAAGTAACTTTAACCCAGCTCCTTACTGTCAACTAGCGAGTGAATGCCCGTTCTCTTTCGTCTCGGTTAAAAGAAGTGATGAGCAAAGTGTCTTTGCAATTCCCAATGCCGTTAAGCCATCTTGGTGCTTTTGCACCTCCAATTTCATTTTTCCCTAATGAATACCAGGGCTTTCTAGGGTCTAGTAGTAAAAATATACACAAGAAACAAACATCTTCTTTATAAGTGTCTAGACTTCTAGATATAAAAAATGAAGAGTTTAAAAAATATATGTGTATTTCTGATGTAGGTTCCACACATGTAAAGGGATTTTACCATGAATCTCAGCTATTTGGCACCACCTCTTCCTTGATCAGTGAGGCAGAATCGCTCTCTGTCAATTAATGGTGTCAGTAGCACAGTAAGAGATGAACTAATCAATGAGAAAAAAAATGGCCAATTGTTAGAAAACACTAACTTGGGAACAAGGATAGGCTCTGGAACTGAAGCTAATGAAGAATAGTTTAGTAAGAAAACATGTTTTTACTGGCAAAGGGATGATGTCAATGAAAATGTTGCAGTAAAGGTGAATCACAAAATGCAGATGAGTAACCAGAAGAAAAGCGACATTGTGATCTTAAAAATTGTGTACCTTTGTCAACAATGTAAAGACAGTCTGAAAAAGGGACACAATTGAATCTGATAAATAAAATTACCTTAATTGTTTTCAATAAATGCTGAGGACTCTAATGACTGGCAGTGGACCTCAGTTCTTAAGGCATAATGAATTTTCTAAGATCTGGGCTTCCCACCACCAGAACATCCTCCAAATAAAAGGTTTGGAAAGAAAGCCATTCTGGCAGTGAAAAGTCTCTTAAAGGCAGCCAAGCAGAAATGTTAAAATCTGTATCTATATAGATACCTCTATGTCTAATGGGCTTCAGCAGGGACATCAGAAGGGATGACAGAGACAGTCAGAAGAAGGAGGATTTTGTTCAAAGACACCAGTTGTTCTACAACAGAAAAAAAATCAGCATCATAATGTGTCTGTCCTGATGCAACTGTCTGGTCTTATTAATCAAACCTAAAAGAATTTTGACTGTGACAGGTATATAAAAAACATTGAAAGTATGCCTGGGCTCCGGGTCTGCCTGAGAGGGAATGAAAATAGCCAGAAGCTTTTACTCCTGCAAAATAACTATTATCGCTATTTGTGTTATATTACTAGGTGTTCTTAGCCAAATCAGATATGGTCATAGCTGGATTTCTCAAGACCTACTCAGTGGTACAATAGAATTTGTAAAAATGCCAGAAGAATCATTTTGCATGCTGGCATCGCAGATGTCACCAAGTGCAAAGTCATTTTGGACGCTAGCTTAGTCAAAAATCCCATTGAATTAATCTGTAACAAAATACTAAATCTGCAGCAACTCATATTAGCAGCTACATGAGGAGGAGAGGAGCCAAAATTATATAGGGCAGAAATCAAATTATAAACGTTGAATGCCTCTTTCTTTCCAGGTCAATTTAGGGAGGTTATTGTCAAGAAATGAAAGTAGTCTGGCAGAAGAAGGAGTTGGTGTCATGTACATGTTTATGGTGCTGAATTATGCATTGGGAAATCTGCCTGCTCTCGCAGCAGACCGAGTGCTCCCAAGCTGTAATTGCTCGGTGTGTCCCGTGTCCAAGTCACTTGGTGTGACCCTGCTGTCCCCTCTCTCGCTGACAGGACCCTCCAGCAGCACAGCATGGGTGTCAATGCCCTCTGCAGCCTCTCCCACTGCTCTCCCTTCTTCTGGCAATGACCAAACCAATGTGGCACGAAGCCTTCTTAGCTGGTGGTGTCACACAAACAACCCGAGGTCCGTGACAACCCACGTAATGGTTCTTCCACTCAGTGTCCAAGGACTGTGCTCATGCCCTTCCTCCTCTGGATCCAAGCAGCTCAGAATACCCCAAAACCACTTTGCATTCTTCCCTCCTGCATTTTCTGCTGCTCAGCTGCAAGTTAGGACTGGAATTCAGGGGCTCTGAAAAGCTAAGCCAGCTCAGGTTGGGCAGTATGCTGTGCCTGCTCTCTCAACAACCTGACTAATGAAGGCTTTCTGATGGCTACAGAAATGGCTCACCCAGGCATAAAGCAGAAGAAGATGTGCTCCTGTTTCATATCAGCCAAATGCAAGAGGCTTGGCAGGCTGCTCCTGAGTAAACCCAGCAGATCCCATCACTTCTCATCAGTATGGATCACCCTTGACACAGGGTCAGGAGGAGAATGCATGATGTTCTCATGTTCTGGAGACATTCAGGGAATCCAAAAGCTTCAAAAAGCAGAGTAATCCTTTCTCTCACAGTGAGATATCCCCTGTCTTCTCTGAAACAATCTCCCACTTTCCAGTCTTCGTTCCTTTAGAAAGGAAAAAGTAGCTGAGATCTTTGTATGTCTTACCAAAGTCAGTGTCCTAGGACAGCAGCTCATATGCAAAATTACTTTGGCTTTCTTCAATGACTGTAAGTAATATCATGCAGGATACAGTCAAAGAAGTTTCTGGAACAGGGGAAAGTGGGTTTTTTTCTGGTGGTTTGGCTTTTTGAGGGTTATTGTTCTTTTCACTTAATACATCCAGAGTTTGGTTTTTGAATATATAAGAAAAGATACTTTATTTCACCTGTTTGGATTATTTTCTACAGAACCAGTATAGAAAGAAACACAATTTGCTATATAATAGAAGTGAGACAGTTGCAACAACAAAGCATGAGCTTTCTCTCCAGAGATAGTGAAGGGCTTTCCAAAAGTGGTGAACTAAAAGAAAATAGTTCTGCCAGTGTGCTTCTGGTAGCATTGAAGATTATCAAAACAAAAGTGAATTAAGTAATTGGATATATTTTTCTCATCAATGATTATGTTAATCTAATTTATAAATATATCTTTTGCTCTGGACCAGACACAGAGCTGATGCCTGAACCAATTCTGTGAGGTCATGGTTAGTTGAACAAAATGAAGATCCAACTATTATATAGATAGTTAAAGTATACTGGCCAGTGTAATTCTTCCTGTCCTCTTCTTGCTTTCCCTCAACCCCAAGTCATTTTCAATTTCAGGTTGCCATGAGTCAGCCGACTGCTGAACTGTTGCACAGCAGACCATTAAAGGAAATGCTTTCAACTAAAAACTCCTTAGTTTTATTTTATTTATGAAATTACACAGTTTTTCCTAACTGCCTTCTGGGGAAGGGGAAGTAAACTATCTCTGAAATTCTCTAGGAATGCTAAAATAAACAATTATTGGCATGACTCAGCAGATAAGAACAACAATAGCCAAGAAGGTCTTTCTTAAAGGGATAATATTTTTATTCTGTTGTAAAAAAGGCAAAAACAACATCAGCAAAGGAAGCAAATCTTTTGCTATCAAACACAGTCCTTTGACTCCCAAAGGTGAAACTTGGTCTTCCTACCAGCATACCCTGCTCCTGGTTGTGCAAGTAAACAACTCCTAGATCTTCCATCAGGCACCTCCAAAGAGGAATGAAAACAGCAGCTGGAGGTTTCTGCTGTGCTTCTTTCCACCAAGGTTCCTACAAGTGCCCCCCACACTATCAAATAGCATCAGCACATCAAACCACAAGCCTCTGGAGATGTGAGTGGGGAGTATGGCATGTGTCGTTCAGGCTGTTCCCAGTAGACTCAAATACTTAAGTGAAAATTCCTTGTATAAAAAGGGATTGGTTTTCCCCCCTAGGTTTACCATGAAAAGAATTTGTATTGTGCTGCAGGCTATTCAGGGAGGGTTGAAGTCTCTTTTTGTGTAAGTACTGTCTATCAAGTGTAAATCGATGTGTTGTGTACTTAGTGTAAAAATGCTTTTCTGACACTCAGATAAATTACGATTTTTGTTTTGACCCTAGTCTTTCATTCGCCTCCACTCAGCTGCTGACTTTTGTGGTTTCTAAGATGAAATGTTGATTTAGGACCAGTGGAATTGACCAATCTCATCTCTTCCTTTCCATCTAATTTTATACTCTTATCCCCTAATAGTCTTATTTGCCACCACTCTGCATTCTTCTTGTGCATTACCAATAAAATGTATTCATTATGTCCTTCTCTCTCCCTTGCTAATGTCTTAGAACAAATTGTACTCTGCTGCTTTATCTTTTGCTGGAGCAAAGTCAAGGCACAAAGCTGGCCCAGGATTTGGTTAAGATTGTTTTGAGCCATCTTTTCTTACAACTCTAGATGAGTTATTCTCAATCGCAGCCAAGCATTCGGACCATTATTAATTAGTTATTATTAATAATTGTTAAGTGCCTGCAGTGCTCTTGGAGCACAAAAAAGGGCAGGCTTCTTGCCTAGAAGAGCTATGTATGGGATGTCTACACTGCAGTCTCCCATGCCCAAGCCAGCTTTAAAATACTCAGGTATTACTTATCTTACTTACCCTACCTTAAAGTGCACTGAGCTCTGCAAGCAGCTCCTGCAACCCCAGCTGAGCTGTGACTTCACCAGAGCACGTTCACTGCACTGCCCCCCTTCATCCTGTCTGAAATCAAGCAGGCAGATGCCAAGGAAATGCTGTAGCCTTTCAGCTGTACTGAATTTCACCAACTTAACATTACCTTGCAGTACCCTGGGGTTATTTTACTCAGACTCCATTGCAAACACATTGCTCTGCATTTTGTCCATCTTTCTCCTTTCTCCTCCCTTCTATTTTAGATGAATGACAACACACTTGCTATTGCTGGTAAGTTTTCATTCACTACAAAGTTGGAATAACTTACCATGGAAGTACTGTCCCAGTTATAGATGAATGACAACACTTTTACTATAGCTGGTTAGTTTCCATTGACTGCAAAGTCAGAATAACTTGCAGTAAAAATAATGTCCTGATTATAGATGAATTACAACACTTTTGCTATTGTGAGTGAGCACCTGTGGATTGCAAAGCTGTTAGTAACCTACAATACAAATATTGTTCCAAGAAAGGTTGCAGCTTAGTCAGATGATAACCTTTTTAGTCCTTTTCCAGCACTGCAGATTCTGCTTTCTGGCAATAGCTATAGCCAGTTCCATAATTTGGATTTCAAATTTAGTAAGTGATAAATCATGCATGAGACCCAAAATATACAAAGCAGCAGTTGCAAAAATATTCTTCCTCAGTATTTTAGAAAGAACATCACAAAATTTTTTTGCCAAAAGAATTAATGTTTCTATAAAAAGACATGTGAAGAAATGAGCTCTTAAGAGATTACAACATTAACACATGCCATTATTATTACTATAACTAGCTAGAAACTGTTTCAGAATGTAGATATACTCTATAAAATCAATGAGAAGGAATTCCTTGCAACTGGCCCTCAGTCATGCTTACAGGACTAGAGATCTTAACCATAATCACTCTCTGCTGAGTATTTATTTATTCTGCACTTCCTCTGTTAGTTCAGCTCCCATGTGTCACAAATACAACCACATAAACAGTGATGGATTTTCTCCAGCTCCTTCCACCCTCAGACAGCACAGAACCACCTCGTAGCCTATTTCCTGTGTCACAGGTTTATTTCTAAACAACTCATCCTGAGTGTTTGACACTGCCTGGAGTGCTGCAGTCAGGAATTCAGCTACTACGGTCAACTGAGTGCTTTCCAAGAATACACTCATTAAACAGTACTGCTGGAGACTCTACATCAAATCCTTGCTGAATGCTGGCCTTTCTTACTGTTAATAAGAAAGGATTCATCTTCTGGAGAGTGTAAATAAGTAGAGGTAGGAAAAGACCAATAAAAATTCCCTATCAGGATTTTTTCAGAGTTTTCAAAAAGCAACCTTCTGCTATCTGGAATACATTTTACTGTCAGAAGTTCTTCTTTGTAAAACTTCCCTTGTTTCTCTTAGGCTTACTGTGTCTAGATAAATTCTATCTTCCCTGATTTTTTTCTCTTCTAAATAGCTGTAGATTTTATCACAGATTTCTTCAGACATCAACTATCCCAAAAATATCAACTGCTCTCTGTCAGCAAACAAAATTTTTCATTGTTCCCATAGCTCATTTTCTCAAAAGCTTCCACTGACACTTTGTGGTTTTGTTCTAAACTCCCTCCCGTGTCTCTAGTCCTGGGGACAAGGGCACAAAATTATTCTTTATTCAAGGTGCAAACAACTGCTCTTTGCTTCTGAACATGGAAAGAGAAATCATATTTCAAGAGACTGTTTCCAGTCTTAAAGATTCTCTGGATTTCTAATAAAGCACAGGTAGCACCAGCTGGAGACAGAATGATTTGTAACCCTAAGAAATGCTCAGACAATAATTTTATGTAATTGTCATGACTGGTTGAACATTTCTAAACTTCCAATTGTGAATAGAGGTTGCTTTGTGCAGGGAAATGGCTCTCCTAACAATGATCCATTCATTCTGCTGTGACTACACCAGTGGGTGAAGGGGAAATGCCAGCTTTGCAATGTTTTAAATTATTATTATTATTAAAACAACTGTACTAGGGTATTGGCACATCTACAAAGAAATAAAACCCTTCCACTGCTTACCTGTTCATGGTTTAGAATCATCCTAAACTGGTAGCAGCCATAACCATTAGCATCTGATAGGGTTGGTATATTCATAAAATCATCAATAAAATCCTCCAAGAGCTCCTGCACAAAATCAGACAGAAAAAGGAAGTCTACAGAGGATGGAAGCAGGAACAGAGGAACAGATAGCCTGAGAGGAATATAGACAGAATTGTAACCAGGGATCAGATTATGAAAGCCAAAACCCTGATGGAATTAAACATGGCCAGGAACATCAAAGAGAACAAAAAAAGCTTCTACAGGTATGTTGATGATAAAAGAAAAACCAAGGAAAAAGTAGGCCATCTTCAGAAGGAAGTGGAAGAGCTGGTTACCCAGGTGGGACATGGAGAAGGGTGAGGTCTCAATGATGTTTTTGCCTCCATTTGCACCAGCAGGGCTCCAGCCACACCAGCCAGGTCACAGAAGGCAAAGGCAGTGACTGGAGGAATGAAGAACCACACAGTGTAAGGGAAGAACAGGTACCAGAGCATCTGAGGAGTGTGAAGGTGTAAAATCCATGGAACCTGAGGAGATGCATGAGATGCATGGTCCTGAGGACACCAGTGGATGAAGTGCTGGAGCCACTATCCATCACATTTGAGAAATTGTGGCAATCTGGTGAAGCTGCCAGTTGGTGGATAAGGAACTGACTGGATGGTCACTCTGCAGGAGCTGTGGTCAGCAGCCCAATGTCCAAGAGGAAACCAGTGATGAGTGGTGCTCCTCAGGGGTCACTGTGGGGACTGCTGCTGGCCAACACCTCCATCAGGGACAGGGACTGTGGGTGGAGTGCACCCTCAGGACACGAGCTGAGTGGTGCTGGAGGGAAGGGACACCACAGGGACCTTGACAGGGCTGGGCCCACGTGAACCTTGTGAAGCTCAAGAAGGCCAAGTGTAAAGTCCTGCACCTGGATCTTGGCATCCATCCCTGGAAGTGTCCAAGGCCAGTTGAGGTGGGCCTTTGAGCAACCTGCTGCAGTGGAAGGTGTCCCTGCCTAAGGCATGGGGTTGGAACTAGATGGTCTTCAAGGTCTCTTCCAACTCAAGGATTCTGTGATTCTACAAATATGAGCTGATGTGTTGGTAAAAGCATGTTCAAATAAAAATGCTAGGAAGATAAGATGCCCATCTCTTTCCACAAGAAGGGATGGATAAGGTGGAAAATGCACAATTAAATGGGAATCTATGCAAGGTTGCCAGCCTGTTCCTAGAACCCAGCAGCAAGGGCAATCCTTGTGTGCTCCTTTGGAGCAATGGCTGAGAACAAGAGCAGGAAATGAAATGGGGCTTCAGCAAGAAGGTGGGAGGTTACAATGCTAAAAAATTGATAAAACCCTGTATGAATTCATCAGCATTTGTCCTGAGAAAAGAAGTCATTGATCTACAAAGGCAGGGAATGAATTTTTTTTTAGGAATTACCATATAATCATGTTTCATAGACATTATTCTAAACATAACAACATTACTCTAAACCAAATCCAGAGAAAATATAATACCAAAGTCAGTCTGCCACTGTAGAGGTGGGCTTTGCATTTACCTGTTTAATTTTGGCTTTAAAACCAAAGGAGACCAGTTACTCTGATAAAGCTGCTCTGCATTGCCCTGCCATCTCTTTACTTCATCAGAAAAACTCAAAGGGAGTTTTAAACCAGACACATTACAAGATTCATTTGACAATAACCATCATGAACTTCATGTTCTTCTCCATAATCTGGAACAGATGGAGTGTCCAGAGGACAGCTGAAAGCAGATATGTGCCTCCTGTCCCAGCAAAGCACAGGGATTCCTGTCTCACAATGATCCTTTCAGGTAACTCAGAGCAGGCTGGAAGCTGCTGCAGGATTTGCTTGGGAAGGGAGAGGAGTCAGGTAAAGCTCAGAAGATGAACCAGCCCAGGGAATCCCAGGGGGATTTCATGCATGAATCAGATCATGTTAGGTCAAAGCACACCACAAGAAGTGAGACTTTTGAACCTGAACCTGAAAATGGGACTGAAAGCATTGCTTTGGAATCCTGGTCTGTGACTTCTACAGAGATGTAGGAAATTTCACCCTAGTAAACAAATTCTGGTTGCAGTCATATTAAATTAAACATGAAAGAAGTGCTCTTGCTTTCACTTACATTCAGATCACTGAGGAAAGCCCAAAGCTGTTGATTTTTTGGGAAGATCAGTCTGGTGTAGTCTGCAGGAAGGTCTTGGACACAGGAGTCCTTCTTGAGCACAGCTAAATCCACGAGCTTTCTCTATGAACCTCTTCATTTGCAGCATTTTCAGGCAATTTTTGGAATGGATCCTTTAAGTCACAGAAATAAGCAAGTTGCCCTCATTATCAGTGCATTACAGCCTCAGCCAGGACAGCAATGCTGGTTCAAGTGCTACACAAGTACCTGAGCATGTTCTCTCTGAGTCAGTTAACCTTTAACATAAACCAGCTGAGACTCAGACCCACACCAACTGTGACCTTACAACATGGCATTTCTTCTTCCTTCCAGTTTCAAACACAGCAGCTCATCTTTTCATTTACATGAAGATCTTTTACATCAATTACAGCTGAATTTTATGCTATAATTAAGATCCCTTTGCACCAAGAAAAAGTGGTTCAAAATGCATTAATTAATTACATTAAATAAGCACACAAGAGACTGCCTTGCATTTTTTGTTCCTCATCTAAGAATTCTGTGAAGCCAGCTGCAACTCACAAAATTGCTCAGCTTCACAAGCATTTCTCCCTCAAATTCTCAGACCTTTTGGACATCTGACTGGTTTCTGTGAGGGCTCTCAAGCAGCCAAAAATGTGTTTCTCTTCCTACATCCTGCTGTGTGTACCATTGCTAAATCCTTCACAACAGGTTTTCCCCAAAAGCTGAGAATTTTCCATAGCTGAGGTTTTACCTACAAAGTTCTGCAGACAGGATCTCCTGAGATGCTGACCTCACTTGTTTAATGATTCCTCTCCAACTACTGTATTCTTACAGCAACTGACCCAAGGAGTTCTGGCTGGTTGTAAGAACCAGGGAAAGGCTTGTCCAAGTGTAGTCAGGGGACTTAAATGTAACAGCAGAGACAATCCTGTTAATACATAAGACAATTTAAAAAATTCGTCCTAAGCACCCAAGATTTTTTCTTCATTGTCTCTTCTCCTTTATTCTGTAAAGAAAAATTTTGTTTAATGTTAAATTCATTATTATGGCTGTGGCAGATGGATATAGAAACTATGGAGTAATTGCAGAAGGGTGGTCATTAGTAGGGAAGGACAGAAATGCTTAGTTGGAAACAGTGATCTTCCATAATCCATCAAAATGCCTAGATTGCTGAATATTCACTTCAAAAGACAGATTCTTTACAGTAGGCTTGTCCAAATGGGAGTATTGTGCAGAATTCTGGTTTCTGCTGTCTTTAGCACAGTGGAAATAAACGCTGAAGAATCCCCATTCCTTTACAGAGCTTACTGGGAACCTTTGTGCAAGAAGAGGGAAGGGTTGGAAGCTGTGACCACGGTCCACATCCAGAATACCTGGCTGGCAGCACCCAAGGGGCTGGAGGATGGATCTGCTGATGCCAGGTTCTCCCTCTGCACTGCCTGCTTAGCTCCTCTGGGATGGAAGGAAAGATAATGGCAGCCTTTGGCCTCGTGCCTGTCATTGCCATGACACTTCCATACGTTCCCTTCAGCACTGTGTATGTCTCCCTTCACCTCTCAGCAGCAGCAGCAGCAGCAGCAGTTACTCCACAGGAAATGTCTCAAAATAAGCCTTTCATTTGAGGAGCCTGCCAAAATGAAAACACTTTTAGAAAGAGAAAACTGATCTGCTAAACAGAAATAAATCTGAAATTAACTGAAACCAAAATCACATGTTTCCCCCCTACGCCCCCACCCAGGTCTCTGGATGTTGGGAACCTTAAGCTCCACTCTGAAACTAAATTAGACTTGAAGTCTGAAAACTGACCTCAGAGTCAAACTTTGGTGGCTTGAGATGATATGTTCTCTACTTAGATATAAATGCACAACTTTAGATCCCCTGTACTCACAAGTTGTTTCCTAGAAACAAAATCTTACGATTTTCCGTTCAATTAGATTGTGTATTTTAATTAATTCTCTAGTCTTTCTCTGGAAGCAAATCATCAAATAGAAGAGACATCTGCACAGGTCTAATTGACTTAAATAGAAATAATGAATGTACAACCTTTGGGTTGATTGGACACCTGGATTATTTCTCACTGAGAAAAATAATACATCTATCCACAAGCAAATTTTCTGAAGAGAGAGTGTGATAATTTCATCAAAAAAGCATTAAGATAAAAAAGTGGGCTAGAATTACACACATTTACTGAGTAGAGCCTCTACTCCATCCCCTGTTAGGGCTTCACTTTGAAGACTGAAGTGAAACAGCAACAGTTTATTTCTTTCTGAGATTTCCATAATAGAGAAGAAAGGAGGATCTGGTCCATGTATTTAGCTATAGACAATCTAGGAATTCTTCTGAGTAAAATACACCAGGATTTGCAGTTGCCACCTTTATTCCTTCTGACAGAAATAATTCCACTGAAATATTTTTTTCCCAGAGACATTGGGTTTACATTTTATTAAAAAGGACAAAGCTGTTGTTATATCTAGAAAGCAAAAAGTCTTTCCAAAAAAAAGGGTACCTTGGACCAATTTTTACAGAACACAGACCATTTACTTCACAAAATTAAACTTTTGTATTTGGAATTTCATGTACAAAACACAAACCTTGGGAACAATTCCCATAAGGATTCATTTAACAGGCTTCATTATGTGGAAAGGGTATAAAGCAACCAAAAACCTAAAATGGCTGCTCTGCATTATATTGTTCTGTGGCTGCAAGCATGATTTACAACAATGCATTTTCTGCTCTTGTTTCTTTAGCTTAGTGCTGAATTATAAATGAACAACTGGATCCTGGCATTCTTCTAGTTTGAAAATAAAATTAACCTGTTTGAGGGACACTTTTTTAACACATTCAGTTATTGAATTCTTAACAAGGAAATGCTTTATTCGAAGAAAAAAGACCCCAACCCATCTCAGACCTTTCTGTTTTGCTCTTAAACAAAGAGTAAAGCTACATGTAAAACCAGGCCAAACAGTTTCATGTCAGCTTGTTTGATGCAGTTTAAATAACTGTGGATAACCAATCCACAGAAAAAGCAACTGGTTTGCTTTGGCTTGATTTGAATTTAGACCTGCAGTAAGTTTGTCCACTGATGTAGGCATTTGACAACATGTGAAGTCTGCAGAATCACATTCAGTCTGCCTGACAACATGAATCTTTTTGTCTGCTCAACACTTGTGGTCCATATCTGTTATTAAATCATGTACACAAATGCTGCAACAAATGAATCATAAATAATTACTGAGCATTTTTTCAATAGATGACGCAAATCCCCGCCCCAGGGGTTTGCTGTCTACCTCCAAAATGGGCTAAAAAGATGGAAAACTATACACAACACCAGAAATTAGCAGGGGTCTGGCACTGCTCAGTACTAAACTCTTGAGAGAAGACATTGGTATGAAGGAAGAGGAGGCAGAAATGTGAAGTTCAAAGCCAAGAGCACAGGAACACCAAAACCCATCCAAGCTTTACTTTCACACTGGGTGTGAGCTCAAGACCTGCTGGAGGGAGAATCACCAGGTCCTTGCTTTATTTCAAGCTCTGTCCCAGCCAGACCTGAATATTTCTCATTAAACAGATGCATATCAAGGAAGGTGTGACCAATCTAAGAGATGCTCTTGTGCTTTGTGTTTGCAGGCCCCCAGCTGGGCATGGAGCTTGTCCCTGTGCCTTTCCAAAAGCCTCAGCATGGGGCTGTGAGTGGCTCTGTGGGGCATTCCCAGGGGTTAAGGCAGACTGGTGGAGAGGGCTGTCCCAGCACTTTGCATCCTCTGACCACAGCCACCAAAATAGCTCTGGAGCTGTCAACCACAGCCCTGGGGAACAGGGGAGGTTCTTCAGCTCTCTCCTTGTATTACAGGCCTGGATTAGGCTGATTTAGCCTTTTTTTTTTTTTTTTTTTTTTTTTTGGTAAATAAGGCATCAGGATCTGCCAACAACATTCCTCTCATTTTATCTGATCTCATAAGAATTATTTTTAGTAAGAACTGGTTTACCCTGAAAGAAAGCTATTCTCTAAAAAAAGCTTTGTACACTTAAGACATATGGGACAGAAGGAAGCCTGCATCTAGCATTGCTTTTTTCTTTCAGTCACCAGAAAAACCCTGAAATTGCCCTTTTTAGCAAAGAGAAAAGATAAATGGGTTCATTCTGAATCAAAAATAATAGATATGTCTTGTGCCATTCTTGACAACCTTTTCTGAAGTCTCATTAGCTCACAGAACATGTGCACAACTCCTACCTCTAAGAAATCCACACAGGTGTAATTCCACTGAAATAACAGTTGAATAGCTGTAGTAGAACCAGAGCTATTTTTGTCACTTCTCTCACCAAAATTAAATGAAATAGATACTTTGCAGAGGTAGCAGCAGCCAGTCCTCCTTTCTGACAAGCTTACAAGCACTGGAGACATTGCTTGGGGTCATCATACTCTGTATTTTGGTGCACAGACTTAGTGAATGGCATGCATGTTATGCTTACTAAGCTACTTTGGATAAACATGGAAAAAATCTAGTGGTGTAGTTGTCACAGACCAAAATGGTTTCATGTGCTATGTGATTTGGAGGGAGATTCCTCAGCTGTGTGTCATTTACCTTTTATACATTGCTGCTGAGCAGTATTTCATAACCATTCATTCTCTGGATGCCCACACTGACATTGTTATATACATACAGTCAGGAAAAAATGGGAACTGTGTGTTCTTACTCCACGTCACATTATAGTCCACAAACAGCTTTATTGCTCTTTACCATGTTTGGGAACAAAGGCAAAGGGATGACCTATGTCTCACAGCAGAACAATTCCCTTCTCACTCTTGGAAAACAGAGCTCCTCTCTTTTTACATGTGGTTTATGTACACATGCACAGCCTTGGGACATCAGGAGCTGAGGAGAAAAACCTCTCGTGTTTCATATGTAAATCAGTGACAGCCCTGCTCATGTGCTACATGATAAATAAGCTGGCATGGTGGAGTCAGCAAAAAACTTTCAGGCTTTAATTTTTAACATCATTTCTCAAGCCATGATCCTCCAAGTCATAAGGATTTTTGAGTAGGTTGGGCCCTGTCATGAATTAACTGTTGGCATAACTGATACAACAGCAAACAGTTTTGGGGAAAGAGCTGCTTGTGTCTCTCTGGCATAGAGCACAAAACCATCCCAGTGATTCCTGCATTTGTCTCTCTGGCATAGAGCACAAAACCATCCCAGTGATTATTCCTGCCTTTGTCTCTCTGGCATAGAGCACAAAACCACCTCAGTGATTCCTGCCTTTCCTGGCACACCTGGAGTGCACTCACTGTGCCTCAGTCACTGGGAATTCCCTGAATCCATTGACACCACGGGGAGAGAATGATGATATTTAGGATTGAAGTTAATGTGGGATCTGTTTTTCCCTCCTGTCCCCTGTGGCTCTCTGAAACCACCCTGTGATGCCTCTGTGTCTCCATTTCTGCCTTCATGGTGATAATTTCCCCATCCCAGGAAGTCTGAGAGCCTGTAAATGTGTTTAATGTGAGCTGAGGCCGTTGGTTGCAATTTCCAAAGCAGATGTGGCTATTTCATCCAGGAGGTTGTGACATTATGGATAATAAAGATAATGCTTCCCATAGCTGAGGTTTTTACACTCTCCATTGAATTCACTGTTTTCTTGCTGAATTACAGCATTCCAACATTAGCAAGTACTAATGAAGACAGCTGAAAGTTACACTGCTGAGCATCCAACTCATCTCAATTCTTTGGAATAATTCTTACCCAATAAAGTAACCCAAGCAAAAATGAAGGATACTGTACTGCCTTAAAAACATTCACATCCTTTCCTGTAGTGATCCTAGGCCATCCATACCCTGAAGGAGGGACAGATCACAAATGTTGATATCAAGGAGGCAACTTCTACTGTTCCTTTCAGAAGCCTCTCAGTTAGAGCAAACCTCTGCCAACTGCTTTTCAGTCATTCAGTAAAGAATGGGCAGGCTTGGATTAAACTTGTCTGCTGTGACAGAGGGCAGGGTGGAAATGCAGGGGGAGCACCCCCCTGACAAGATTTTTGGGGTACCTGGAGTACCACAGAGCTTGGAAGCAAGGGAGCCTAGGATGAGGTCTAGAAGAAGACCTTTCTTCACTGTCTCTTCTGAAAATTTGCTTGTGGATAGGTGTATTATTTTTCTCAGTGAGAAATAATCCAATCAACCCAAAGGTTGTACATTCATTGTTTCTATTTAAGTCTAGGATTCCTGGCAGGTGGAATATGGCAATGGTGGGGACTAAAACTTGAAGCTGAAAGGAGACTGAGAAACAGGGATGGAGACAAGGAGATGTAAGGCTAAAAGGGCTAAACTGGGAGTGTAAGAAGGAAAAGCTGGAGTAAGTAGGAGCTGAACACTTCAGAGTTAAGAGCTGACACTGTGCTTAAATGGGCTCCTCCCAGAATCTGGAATAGAACCCAAAATTTCTGACCTGCATATTTTTCTATTTTTCCTACTGAGATCTACTAAAAAAAAAATTATGCCTTTTCTCCTTGCAGCCTGCACAGGGATGATCCACTACTGCACAGTGAGAGTTGTCCATGAACCTCTGCTTCAATCTGTGGATCTGGAATTCTTTCCAATGAAACAAATGGAACTGAATGTAGCAACGTGTGCAAAGAAACCAACTTTCCTCCCTTAAACAGCTAAGAAATTCTTCAATATGTGTGTGTTTGTGTGTATATATGCACACACACATAAAGTAGTGTGAAGGGAACTTGTGATGCCCTCAGAAAGCAGGAAGTACAGGAATACAACAATTGGAGCTCAACCATTGCTCATCTGCTCTGAGCACTTCCATTTTTATCCAGTCTACTTCTTCCACCTCGTGGAGAGGTTCCTCCAAGTCCTCCTGTGCTCCACAGTTACTTCAGCCTTTTATTCTTGGGAAGGGTTTGGGCACTGGTAGTCCCTAAGTCAGAGATCCAGGCTGTTCATGGGCTGCTTCACCATCTAAAGAATCTGAACTGTAATTCCATAGCTGGAACTTTTCACTGCAGTGCTCAAATAGAATTCAACCAACCCCCAGCTCATCTCGCTGCTCTTCCTACTCTTCTTCCTTTTATTTTTTCTTTGCTTCTTGGGGTTTTATTTTTTTTTTCACACTTTTTCAACAAAAAATGAAAGCATTCTATATTTCTTCATCGCTCTTTTCCTTTCCACCTCTTCTGTTTCTGTGCTTATTTTCCACAATTAGCTCTTTTTTTTTTTTCCTTCTTAATTTTTATTTCCTTCTCCTGTCACAAAGAATGAAGCTTGAGCCTGGATCTTGCATTATCCTAATAATTATTTGACCCTGTATTACATCTTTAGTCCACCACTATAGTCAAAAGAGTTAAAACATATATTTATATTTTTAATATTTTTTCTATAAAAACTGATCCTAGGCAGCCTTCCAATTATGATATCAGCCTTGTAAAGTTTGCCTGAATTTGCTGACATCTTGAAGGAATGATCTCAAGAGGTGTATTCTCCTGGCTGAAAGGGCCAGCAATGACACATCAGTCAGTGTTAGCCTGCCCACAGCTGATTATTTTGGGGGTTGGAATGGAGCAAGTGGAGAGAATGGAGCCCCCCAAGAGGCAGAATCTGGAAACAGCTGGAATAAAGATGTGCAGGAAGGATGAGGGGTTAGGAAAAGAAAATGGAAAGAGAAAGAGCAGGAGCTTAAGAGCCCAGAGGCAGGAGCAGCAGTAGCCTGGAGCAGAGATTTTCTGAGTGTGATGGAGAACAGGAAAATAAGAACTGATTAACTTTTAGTTACAAAGTAATTTTAATCCATGAAAAAGCCTCCTGGTGGTATCAGTATGAGAGGCAGTGATTACTGGGGAGATTATGGTGAAACACCACAGCCTGCTTTCTTTTCTCCTCAGCTCTGCTCCATCATCTTCCTCATCCCTCCCTATTTTCCCTGCCCAGACCTGTCCAGTTCTTACAGGAGTTAACAAAGAGCTTTGCCATCAGCTCCAGGAGGAGCACAGTTGTGAATTACTGTAAATTGAGGCCAGCCTTGGCAACAGGCTCACAGAAGGGCCAGTTCCACATCAGGAAGCACAGGATATTTCACTGACAGTGTTAATGCACTGCCGAGCAATAAAACTTCTGGTTTCTGGCATATTTTGGAGCAACATGACAAAAAATTGCAGAATCCACAATATTATCCTACCCACAGTTTTCTACTGACCCTAATTACAGTTCTGTTGCTCAAGCTATATAATTTGATTTTCAACAGCACACCAAAAAGGCAGGAGCTCAGCAGTTCCCAGAGTGATTGCACAGTTTGCTGGACAATTGTGTTTTGCTTCTGGTCAGGACTTAGGTGAATAATTAATTAGGAAGTTAGATGCCCAAACATGTCTCCAGTAGGTCTAGAGAGCAAGAACAGTTAGTTAGGGCTGGCATGCCTGGATGCCACTCCAAATGTTGAAAGTTGCTGGTAGCTCTTTTCTCTAATGGCAGGTGGCAGATCCAGTGGAGGCCACAGTGCTCCTGCACTTTCATTCCAAGTGTCATTTTCATATTTTCAGAGATAACCAAAGGACTAAGCATCACTGGTGGGGTAGCACTTGGCCCTCATGCATATGCCAACAAAAATAATGCTGGAAAAGGAGATACTCATTTTACTCACCGTGTTTGGACCTCAAAGCATTTTGCCTTTTTCTTATTTCCACACAGGTACATTTTTGATTATTTTGCCTATGAGGTCCTTAATCTTTTTTTTTTGTCTAATTGTTGTTGACACACAGCTGTCATGCACCACTCTGCCAGGTGAGCACTGCTGTGGCTCACTCAAGAGCTGCACCCTCAGCTAACCTGTCCTTCTGAACGAGGCTT
The DNA here is from genome assembly GCA_024362935.1 of Setophaga petechia. Lineage (NCBI taxonomy): Eukaryota > Metazoa > Chordata > Aves > Passeriformes > Parulidae > Setophaga > Setophaga petechia. The sequence continues at coordinate 507,886 of JANCRA010000138.1, read as the reverse complement.
TTCCACCTGATGCAGCAGAAGTCTTTGCTTCCATCCCTGCAGAGAGACCAGTGCAAACCCAGCCAAAAATTCAGCTGAGGTGAATGTGAGCAGACAATCAGGCTTTCCATGAGGAAACTGAGGTGTGACAGCTCTTTCCAGCCAGGGTTGCCAGGGTGGCAGTGACCCCCAGCCAAGCAGCAGGTGGGAAGCCAAGGCAGCCACTTCTGCAGCAAAATTCACCAGAGCTCATCTCTCAACATGGAGCCATGGTCTTGGCATCAGTGGGAATCTTCCTCTGACTGAAGGGAAAAGTAGCAAGGGACATGATTTTAGATTGTTGCTGATTTTGTTTCACTTTCAAAGGCAGCAAGATTAAAATTTGAATTCTAATTATGTGCCTTTTTTTATTTAAGACACAGCAGCTAACTAATTCCCATCAGTGCTTTCCCTAAGATCAGAGGCAAAGTTGTCACTAAAATACATTTTTTCAATTCCAAGCCAGTCATATAAGTACAGTGCCTAAGATGAATCAGTTCCATGGTGCTCTCATTCTGTGTTTAATAATAAAATAAAACCAAAAATTACTAATGAAATCCCAAATCCTGCAGGGTATTGAAAATTGCAGACTATTGTCTGAGCCTGCACTCTGACCCCAGCTTATGTTTGCCTGCTGAAGCATAGTAAGCACATATGATATTATAAAGCAAATAAAACACACAATTAAGCCAACACATTCAGGCAGATAAAACTAATGAAAGGTTTAGCTCTTCTCAAAAATAATGTGCTCAGTAGAAGACAATCCCTTGAAGCACGTGGAGTGTCTTAACATAATACATTTCCATGCTTAGATTTTCAAAACTGCAAAATACAGACATTTATAGATACGTGTCTCAAATGTAAAATAATCTTTTTGGAAGGAGTAGACAGTATCTTTTTCTGACACACTGAAGGGGAATAATGTTCATTGTTTATGCATTTGCTCAATCAGTGGAATTTTGCATGGCTAAACTTCACTTCATCAGATGTATATCAGTTTAAATTAGCTCAAAATCCAACTCAACATTCATTTTTAGATCACAGTCTTCAGAGGAACTGATTTATCAGGATGCCTAAATCCAGATGCACTACAAATAAACCTGGAAAGACAAATAAGCCTCCTGGCATAAAACAAATGAGCCAGGGGGAAAAAGAAATGTGAAAAAAGGAACAGCTTAGGGAAAGTAAGAAAAAACCTGCCAGTGGGAAGAATGCAGAGTTTCAGATTCCAGACACTACCCCACTTGGATTTCCTCATGTTCCACCTTCCCTCCAGCCCTTCCTTTTTTATTTTTATTCTTTTTTTACCATTGCCTTCTGGACCACCTTCCCTGCTTGCATCCATCAGCCCTCCAGTTTTGCATTTGCATTCCTTTTTAAATCACAACTCTTCAAAAAACTTTAGAAACCATTTGGGGTACCTGAATGAGAACAGTTTGGAAGGACCAAAGAGCTTTGGGCATGCTCTGAGCAATGGTAGCTGCCTGGGTATGCTTTGAGCTCCCAACAAATACAAAAACAATCACCCCAAGAATAGAATCTTAAAATGAAAGGTAGTTAGTTAATAGCAGACCCTTAGCATCCTTCTGTCAGGTATATTGGTTTTATTATTTATTTATCTATTGCTGATAGTGGAGCTGTGAAGAGGAAAGTTTATATAAGAGGAAAAAGTGAAGGAAAATTGAAATGTTTGTATGATACCAATGCTGTCAAGAAACAGTGGCCAAGTGTTAGAATAATTAACCTTTGAGAAATTGGGGATTAAAGGCAAAGGCCTCCTTAGCTGGAGAGCAGCCCAACAGAGGGAAATCCTTCTTCCTGCATAAACTTTCCACTGATGGTGGCTAATTAACCTGGTATTTGGTTAAAAATTTCACATATTTGTCAAATCTGACTCAGTTCTTATTCATCACTATTTAAGAACACAACAGTGTCTCATTTCCATCCATGTCCATGTAGTCTGGCTTGTACAGAGAGGTAAATGAACTCAGAGAAGTTAGAGCTCAGATCATGCAGAAGAAAGAGTTTTATCAGGTAGCCCTGAGTGTAAGACAGTCAGTGCCACATATATTACCATTAAACACTGTATTTCATTTTGCTCCTTTTGTTTCCTATCAGACTCCCTAGAGGCCTTAGTTTGTATTCATTCACTCTCTCAAACGTCTTCCCAGATGCTCAAATCCCACTTCTGTTATTGCAGTTTCTTTTAAATTTGTCTGGATCCCTTGTGCAGAGTCAGGACTTTACTGTTCCTTAGCTCAGCATTCTCCTGGCTGGACTCCAGCTCAGGTAATTATATCCAGAGCTCTCTCTGACTTCTCTCTCTGGCTGCCTTTGGAGAAGTTATTCTTCCTTTTCTTTTGCAAGCTGCTTTATAACACTGCAGGTCCTGGGAACTGATGGGATGTGTATTTTGGAGAGGCTGTGCATTATGCATTAGGGGTGAACCAACACCTTCCTCAGTGGGACTGAAAGTACTGACACAGCTTCCTTTCTTTTTCATTTCAAGGCTATTTTAAGTGGGCAGTTGTCACACCAAGCAGAAGCTGAAGGACAAAAATTTGGTCCAGATGAATTTGTTGTTGCTATTTGGATGTGGAGACTTCACCCTCTAATTTCCTATTCTGAATCTAGCCTGGATTTGTTCAATAGCTGTTCAGTGGCTTATGTCACTTGAGCTGCTTGTCACAAGATGCTCACAAAAATAGATTCCTCACTTATTGGGAGAAATATCAATACAGAGGCTAAAGAGAGAGCAAGTTCTGCTAGAGGTGATGCTGCTACATCAACCAGGAGGCAAATTACAAAGCAAAAGCAGTGGAAAACTTAATCTTGCAATGCCTCTGTTCAGTTCTCTCTTTCTTATATTTATCCAGTGCTAGGGCAAAGACAGTTCAGGGTATCCTTTCCAATGAAAAGGATTCATGTAGAATCACCAGGAGTCTAAAACATTAAGAGAGAAAAAATATTTTCCTTCTTAACTAGGAAGGGTGAACCATAAAGTCAGGCAAATTTCAGAAAGAAAAAGAGATATATAGTAAAAAAAACCCCAAAATAAACAATTGTAATTGATCTCCTTACTAGACACTGCTCATTTCCTGCAGGATGTGGGCATGAGAACTGGCTGTAAATACTTATGCAAGCTCATGTCACTGCTCACTGCAGTGCAGTTCCTCCAAGGCAAAGAAAAGGATCTTCACACATCAAACAAGTAAACCCTGATCAATTTCTCACTCCCTCACCTTGGAGGAATTTGAGTTGTTGCTATCAGCAGAATTTTAAGCTGTTCCCTTGTCTGGGCAGAACTGCTGCACTCAGAAGAATCTTGGGAAGACAAATGATTCAGGAGAGGTCAATCTGTGCTCAGGAGAAGCTTAAGAAACGCTTTCCTAATCCAAACTTGAAGGTTTTACCTTCACCATGGGCCATCTCAGGGGAGGATCATCAGAGAGCAGCCTCATCTTGGAGTGGCCTCACTTGGAATGGAAATTGGACCAAATTAGCTCCAGAGGACCCTTCATGCCAGCTCTGCAGCCACAGGGAAATCCTTCACACCACAGAAATTCCTACCAAGGAAAAACAATAAAAGAAGCATCCATCAGATGAAAAAGTAATATAGACTACATTCAATAAATTTTTGTTTTCTTTTCATCCCAAATCTACAAGTTTTAAAAGCTGCCAGGTCCAGCTCAGGTTTCATGTTAAAAAATACCATTTATACCCAGTGAGGCCATGACTGAACTTGGATCCCTTGCTGAATTAGCTTCTCCAGAGAAGTCACAACCATCACAGCCTTCACATGACAATGTCCAGAGAGCTGAGATGGTTCCTGCTCTTGTCCCAGAAGTGAACAGAAGGGAAGGAGCAGGAGTCTGTAGAAGTGCACATCTGGAAGTTAAACTTGACCCTGCTGCAGAGTGAAGCTAGCACAGCCTCTGTGCAGTTTTGATGGCAGGACTTGGCCAGTGCAAAACCAGCTGGCACCAGGTTCATCTTCCTCCCCCTCTGCTAAGCAGCCCTTTCATGCAAAAAGAAATTGACCCCACTGCAGTCAGTAACATTTTTATCTCCCTCCCCTGCAGTTCAGGGGTACGTGAGCAGTCATAAATCCATATTTAAAGTGCTGTTGACTGCTTTAGAACTTGGGCAGTAAAGGAAATAAAGTAAGCACATAAGCATGTAGCCCTTGCACTGTTAAACATGGCATCTAGTGCTGGGGATAACTAAAAGCATGGTTGACTAAGGAACTAAATAAAACTGGAAGGCACTACAGTATGATTTATATCACATGGATTTTTCTGTAATTTTTGCAAGTGGAAACCAGGAATAGGTGCAGGACAACAAGAACAAATGTATTTTGGGATTCTTACTGCAATCAAAGCACTGGGGACAAGAAAAGAGTGAAGCTGTACAAACATACTTGAGCACTGGAATTTTTTTGAGGGAGAAATATTCACTCTATAATGGTATCCATGTAGAATGGATGCTGTTGGCTTACATCATACCAGATGATTGATGATGGTGCAACATAAATAGCTAATGAGCAATGTAATCTGCATTATTTCATGCTTGTTTATTTTCAAGAGGTGATACAAGAATAAAGCAAATTCTACAGCTTCATAAACTTCAGCATCTGTTTCTTTTTTCTGTTTGAAAACTTTAAACATCAAGCAGGTTTTGGGACCTGCAAGCAAGCAAGTAAAAATTGCTTCCTCATGTCCAACCCAGGATTTTCTTATTAGTCATTATGAGTAAAGATGTCTAATGTAAGAATAGCAACAGTTTAATCCTCCACAGAACCCAAATATTTCAAGTCCATTGCTAACATTACCAGGTGAATTTGCATTGAACAGTGATATGGATTTTATCAAAGTGAAGCAAAGGCACTGCTTCTCCTTATGGAAGCTATGGATCAAATTTTCAAGACTGCTGCAGGGTCTTTACACACAGGGCAAGCTCACCATGGTGTAATCCTCACCTTATTTTAGTCCTTTGGTAAAAGAGCCTCAGACTGCTCCTGTACATTTCTGTAAATGCAGTGACAATCCCCTGCTCCCAAAATTCTTTAGGGCAGCTATGTATTTTCCTAAAGAAAATGCTGTCAGAGAAACTGAAGGAATGCCTGAACTACAACTTTACCAGAAAGTCCTTTCTGGCTGTATGATTGCAAACGTTTGTAGATGAGTGAAACTGTTTGGAGTCCAACTTAAAAAAGAATGTGGAAATAACCATTAGCAAGGCAGAGGTGTCTGTGAAGATCACAGAGGATATATTGAGGGATATTAAGAGAGTGCAGAGATTCAGCTGGGAAAGATCAAAGGGAGGCAGATATAACAGCCAGGGGACATCAGAGCACCACGAAAGTTGCTGAGGATGTAGGAAAAGCCTGGGTAGTGCTGTGGGACCTAAGGGAAGCTGAAGAAGATATATATGTCAAGAAACATCCCAGGGTGATAGAGAAAACCAGAGGACACATCCTCGTGGCAGAGTTGTCTGAGAAGGCCTGGCAGTGGTGTGAGATGCAAGCCTCAGGATGAAGAGGAAAACCAGAGAAGGTTGAGAATTGCTGGGGACACAAGACACTCAGCTAACAGGAAGGAATGTTACTGAATGCCATCACATCTAGAAGGGCTACAGCTGCTGGGTAGAGCTACAAGGATGTTTGAAATAGCACAGTCAGAGTGTCCCTATTTTATGGTGAATAACACATGATGCTGGACATCAGTGACCAATAAAGTCAAATGAAGAACAATTAGAAATATGCCAAGGAGAACACATCATATCACAAAATAGAAAAAAAAAAATTCATTGCTAGAGAGCATGAGGGAGAATCTGGAAAATGCTTTCAGCAAAAAGCTCCTCAGCCTTAGGAACCTTCTTGGAGCAGCTGCTAAGCCTGAAGAAGGCATGTTAGGGAATGAGAGAGCAACTGTAAGGTGCCAGAAACAGTGAAGCAGATTGTGAGCTGAATGACAAATGTGTAAGTTGCTGGTTGCTATAAGGGGCCAGAGTGTCAGGAAATGTTGGAGCCTGCTGTGCTGCTTCTGGAGGCATCCAGGAAGGATGCAAGGTGAAGGAACACTGTATGGGTTAAATAGCATCAAGAAATGTCAGAGAAGATCATGAACACCTTTAAGCCTGTTCAGCAGAGGGATCCAGACTAAGGCAGTGAATTATTGGAGTGGCAACATAGAAATCAAGGCAAGGCTGTGATCTCCCAAGGGCCCAAGATACCAGGAGAAAGAATGCAGATTGCCAGGGGGACTGGAGAACCCTGCATATGAACTAGGGACAACTGAAAGCTGTGGGATTGTCAGGAACCACAGGGTAAGGTCAGACTTAACTCAGATGTCTGGTTTCACCATTTGACTAATAGAAGAAAGATGTGACCCAAGATAATCCTGCCTGCTTCTCTTTCAGAGAGCAGAACAGAACTCCTTTCAGTGCTGTCTTAAAGCAATGAAAGCTTCCTGCTGAACAACCATACAAGGCCATGTATGGAAAATAGCTATCTATCCTATGTCATTGTGTGTGTTTAAACTGGGCCTTGGAAACCACACGAGACCAGGAGAGGAAAATAATCTCTTTGGGACAAGGGAAAATCTTAAAGGACTGAGTTGTGCTTAGGTCTGTGTGCTGGTGCAAGGAGCCCTTCTGCCCTCCTCAGCACAGTTATAAGCAGGTAAATACCCCCAGTCTTTATCACGAGTTTATAAAATACTGAGAGAGAGAAAAGCAGCATGGAAAATATGTTTTATTCATACATTCATCTAACTCCATAGCACTGGTCCTAAATAGAGTAACATGGCCAATGTATTTATAATTCACAGTGCCAACTGGCTCTGGAGCAATGCCTTGCTGGAGCCTGGGCAGAGCGAGGCCCTCAGCCCCCATCTGGCAACCCAGTTTTACAGAGGAGACACTCTGTTTGAAGCCTGCTCCTTGCTGCACATCTTCCCTGGGGAATGCCAGGCACCAGGACTGGAGCAGCACAGCTCCTCCCTCCCTCCCTCTAGCACAGCTCAGCCCCAGGAGAGCCACTCTGCAGCCTGAGTTTGGAAGACAAAGAGTTATTTTTTTGTCAGATCAGCTGTGGAAGGCTGCAAACAGCCAGGTTTCCAACCTCTTTCCTTTGTTTGCCTTGGGTGTCTCTGTTTCTATACCAGGCTCTGGCTCAGCTTCCATTAGCGCTTCCTCATCAGCATCGCTAACAATGGTTTCTTCACTCGGGTATCACCAGGATTACACTCACTGCCAGAATCCTCTGGCACAAAATCACTGTCTGAGTCAGAGCAGAGAAATAATTAACCCTCATGATACTTCTCTGAAGAATGAAAAGAATACCTAATAAGATTTATGGGACATCAAACTGATGCTGCTCCTAAGGAGGAAAGCATCCTCTCACTGAAGTTGTCATCACCACCAAGAAGTGAGGAGGTTCCTGAGGGGACACAGGGGACATCCTCGCCTCACATCAAGGCAACCTGCATCCCCTTCATTGAGTTAGTTACCTTACATGTCCAAACAGCAAACCACTTGTTTACCGCTCTGGCCCTGGATTAAATCATGGTTGCATTTCTTTAAAAAAAATAAATCTATCAGAGTCAATGGATTCTCAGCTTCTGTGAAACTGGCCAGGCTGGAGGAAAGTAGGGCAAGACTATCTTACCTGAAATTACCAGCATTTGATTTGCAAATGGCCTTCAAATACTCCTGATCATGCTCTTGTTATGTAATTAGATTAGATTTATCATTTAACTTACAACTCCAGGACTGAAATAGAACAGCTGAAAAATTTCCCCCACATATGGAGAAGAGTGTTGCCCCACAGAAGAGAAATAAGCACCAAAATATATACAAATTTGCAGGCTTTCCCTGTTTTAAACTCTAGAGACAAGAGTTTTCCTTCCCTCCAAAAAGTAATCAGTCACTTCAGTGGCAGTCATTTGCAACCAAAACTAATTAACTTTCTAGGTCCAGAAGGATCCCCTCCCAAAAGCTGATAATGTGCCTCAGTGGGGTGGAAAAAGGATAGTCCAGTCCTAGCTGGCTGGGAGGGATCTCTGGAGAAGTACATATGATACAGATTTCTGTCTGCAAAAAACCAGAAGTCTGCTAAGATCTGGAAGCCCCAAAATCCTTTCACTTCTGCTGGGAATTTAGTTCAAAGCAGCTGCATGTAAATGTTGCATAGCAAATGCTACACTGGCAAATCTTTCTGATGATTCTTGTTTTTAAATCAACAAGAATAAACTATATGGAAGAGGAGCTTGCTTTAGGACAGCCAGTTTTACCCTGTTTTAAACTAAAAGTGAAAACAACCCTAAGGAAAAAAAAAAAAGGAAAATATTTGAAATATGTATGAGCAACTGCACTGCCCTGCCTCATCTCTTTGTGCTGCATAGAGGGGACACAGATTGGCTGAATCTTTTGTACAGATTCATCAGGAAGCATGCAGCTCCCATTCCCAGCTCCTGTCCCTCCCTGCCAGGAGTGGGCAGGAGGCAGGGAGACAAAGCAGGAGGATCAGCAGCAGGCTGGGAATTGCCTGAAGGCTCATCATCTTTCTCCAGGCCCTAAAAGAGTGAGAGCAGTGAGCATTTCCTCCTCATTCACATCCCTTGCATAAATGTTTCTGCTATCTGTGCGACCGACCTCTACACTTCTGCCTCATCTAAAAGAAAGGGGAACTTTGTCAGTCATTCCTGAGGGAGGAAGATCACTTCAACCTTTGACTTACTCACCACTCATTAAAAAAAATGAGATCAGTAAAAGGTGCTAATGGAGAGAGAAAAACACCTCAGCGCCAATGCAATGGTTAGGGCACATTGTAAATCTTGTTAGGAGCTATCCCTTCAACACGAAATTACAGCCATGGCATGGAATTTATGCAGATATCCTTCCTGCCCCCACTCCTAAACACCACCAAGGTCTCCTTTCATATTTTTAATCTAATTCAAATCTTTTGAAAACAATAACCTTAGAGATTTTGAGGTTAAAATTCCTCTGCAGACCCAAGCCAACTAAAGAGCCAGGTAAATCCTTGCAACCTGCATCACAAGGATCTCAACAGCAGCAGTATGTTGGAAGTGAGGAAGCCCTTCCCAGCACTGATCCCAGCTCTTGTGTTGCTTTATGTGTGTCTGTGAGCCCAGTACTACACAAGCTCTGCATCAAACACCTCTTAGAAGAAGCTGCCATACTGCAGACATCCAAGGAATGTGTGTGCTTGCAGCTGTTCCAGGAACTGGCAACACAAATGTCAAGCATCCATTTTGATGCTAATCTGACCATAATTTGGACCTCCACCCTCACCAGCCTTGACCAAGGACAAAGACTTGAACAGGGGAGCTTGAGGAGCTTGCAGGGTTTTTATTCTGCTGGGCATTCTTTGCCACAGCTGCTGTAAGTCTGGGAAGGGGTGAATGGGGAAACTGCTCCTGTGCTGCAGCTTCCCAAGCTATGCCAGCCAGGCTGCCCAGCAGGGCCCTGTGCTGGAGTCCTCCTCTGCCTGCAGCCCAGGGGATGGGAGAAGCTGCTGATTCAGATCCACTCCCCCTGCTCAGCCCGTCCTACTTCTTGTGGAAATTCCCACCTCTTGAGATCTGCCTGCAGAGTCGGCTCCTGTGGACACCCCCTCAGCTGCTTCGGTCACCCTGGGCCAGACTTAAATGGATTAAGTAGGAGGTTTTTGCTAGCCCAGTTTGATTGAAGTGGGTTGAGGGGTACTTACACATGCATTTCTGCAAACACATCCTGAGAGGGCATTCATTCCCAGGAAAAGGCAATGAACAAGCAGCAGGGACTACAGCTAAATCAAGAGTCCACTCAAATGAGGCTCTTCAGATTCAGGGACAGGCATGGATTTTCTTTGCAAACAGTGAAAGCTAATATTTCCCACCAGCTGCAGGTTGCTGCTCTCACAGCAGCACAGGGGGAAGGGGAAGCCTGTTACTCTCACTTGAGCAAGAAGCTGGCAGGGTTCACCTGCCAGGAAAGTTCAGGCCTGAGCATCTCAGCTGCTCTGTCTCCCTTTCTGCAGGCTGAACCGAGGAGGAGGCAATTTCCATCTGATCCAGGCTCAGACATGTAGCTCAGAATTAGAAGTCAAGTTAAAAAATTCGGAAAGCCCTTCCACCCCAGCTGCAGTCACACAGCTCCAGAGGATTTGGGGAGGTATCACTGTAAGCATCTAATCTCTCTTGCCTCTCCGGGTGCTTTGTACTCAATTACGTCAGCCAGGCAGCATGAACAGCACAGGTAAACCAGCCTTAAGTCATGCCTATCAAATAAAAAGCTTTGGTGCTTAAAGATTAATGTAAGAAATCAATGTGCTCGCAGCTTGTGCCAGCAGATGATCTAAGCCCATCTTAAGCAGGCTCAGAAACTTCACGTAATGGTGATACAAAATCTATGAGCAGTTAATGCTGAGACTGTCTGTCTGCTCCCAGAGTGCTTCAAACGCTGGTTCATGAGCTGGCTACCAGATGTGCTCCTCTTTTCCCTGAAGGCCATCACGAGGACTGCTATTTCATTCTCAAATCTCAACAGCCAGCGTGGTGACAGCAGAGAGGCTGCTCTCTAGCATGTGTCTCCTGCATGACAGCACATCCATTTGAATACCTTGTTATGCTGAAGGAACTGGAGTGACCACTTAACAGGAAGGGATGAATCTTTCCAGCTATCAAAACTGATCAGCTTAACAAGAACACTGTCAGAACAGCATCCAAAAATGAAAGGGCAGCTTCTGTTCAGGATAGAACACGGCCATAGGAAGGGAAGACTCTCGGGCCGAGTAATGGCTGTTGCCATCCACATCCATACACTTCCCAGCAAAGTGAGATTAAACCATATTAAATGGCATTGTCTTTTCTGATGTTCAAGCAAATTAGGAAACAATGCTGCCTTGGGCAAGGTCATTGCTCAAGTGTCTGGCAAATGCAGATCACGGTGTGCCCTGATCAAGGCACATGTTTGGAGTGTGCTCCTTTCACAGGAGCTGGGCCACTGGGGAAAAGGAATGAGGATAGTGACAGGTGTTAAAAATAGGTTAGAAACTGTTGTAAAATAGTTGCTAGATCGTTAACCATGTACTGTTAGTTTGGTTATTATATTGTGAAAGAGGTTAAAAGGGTAGTTGTAAGAAACAGGGTACTCAACCTACCATAACACACCTCAGTAAAGTGCATCCCTCCCCAAGCGAAACGAACCAGCCTGCACAGAACTGTAATGGGCCAATCAAGCACCTTAAACCTTCATGCAAATGAAGGATCCAAAAAGAAACCAATCCAAAGAGACAAAAAATAGGATAAAAAGGGGTTTCTTAACAACTGAATTGTGCAGCTCCATCTGGGACATTGGGACATCGCTGCGCAGCATCCCCGACGGGAGGGCTCCTGCTCGGCCCGCGGGCCCCCTTGCTTAAGGCCTTTATTTTTTTATAATAAATGCTGAAATCACTTTAGTACCAGGAGCCTGCTCTCGTTTTTATCAACAGGCATCCATGTTTTACCCTGCCCTGAAGCTGTGACAGGCACCATGACAGAGCCCCGGAATCCTGCTGCCCACAGACAGCCTTTAACTGCCACGAATTCTCCTTTAACCACCAAATGTCACCAATATTTAATTATCCTGCTAAGACAATATGAGCCTGGATCGCTCTGTAAGATGCCTGTGTCCAAAAGAATAAACGGGCATTGGTGTAATTACCTGTGTATGGCTCAACCCGGCAAAACCTTCAGCCAAGCTGCGTAAAACATGAAACCCCTAAAGAGGAGCCGCGTGCTTTGCGCTCCTTCGGGAGCTGAGGAGTGAAACCTGCGGCTCAGGGCGGCGTGTTAGAACCCATCCAGCAGCACAAACTGCTTCCCACTGCAGCCTCGGTTCTCACGGGCACGGAGGCTCAGGAGCCAGGGAGAAGTCAAGACCTCGAATCTCAGTGTATTCAAGATTTATCTGCATCCCTATGCACATAAATGCCCTTTCAAAGGAAAAAAAACAGCCCCGCGTGATTAAAGTCCGCATCAGCGCAAATCCCAGGCTGGTTTAGACCGTACACACACAAGAATGGAATGTATAATCACAATGCCTGGGATTCTCCTGAACTTTGCTAAGGGCTGGGTTGGAGCTATTTTGAAAGAAGCAACTGTATCTCCTTTAAGCATTAAGCACTCTTGGCAGTAATAATTGCCTTGTAACTAACTCCTCATTAGCACTCTCTCAGACCTGAATTACTGCGCTGACTTTCTGTTGCTCCCGGTCCAAGAACAGGATTATCATCCCGGCACCAAAGTCTGCTCTTAATTATACTGTTACACATACCAAAAAAAAAAAAAATCCAATGAAATAAATGGAATGACTCGAGACTTACAGCAGCATAACTGAGATCAGTTTGTCCCATTGTTTCCCATCTAATCCACAATTTAGCATGATAAAGCACAGCGTTCTACACAAGCTTCTTTTAGGTGGGAAGACCAGCTTGTTTTACCCACCAGTAGTATGTCATGCTGACAGATAAATATTTTAATGAATTTAATACTCTTATCTGAATTCCTTATCCAGGAGATAAAAATAGTTTTACCAAAAAAGAAAAAAAAAAAAGTATGGCACCTGCTTTAGATAGAATAAAAGCATTAATGTGAGGAACAGGAAACCAAATGTCTGACCCTGAGTGATGCTAAGCAGCTGCAGCTTCCATGAACTTTGCAGGAGTTGTAAGATCTCTGTGGATGATATTTTAAGATCTAATACAGTACTTTCTCCATTATTTTATTTCAGTTTATCATTAATACAAAGGAAGACACTAGATTAAACACCTGAAGAGATCACCAAGTACAAGCCAGATGCCTGAACACAGCTTTACGAAGCAGAACTTGCAGTGGCAATGCGTGTAGGAGCTTGATCAAAGAGAGATAATTAATCATGTACATACAGGTTGGATGAGGGGAAAAGGCCTGAGGAAAACCCACATGAAAAGTCTTCATCACACGAGCACTTACATTATTGCTTCATAGCTTTTTATGGCCTTAAATCCAAGCAAAAAAAAAAAAGACATTATCTAAGGTGGTCTAGGGAATACAGCAAGGATATACAGAGACAGACTGAGGAAAGGGTAAATGAGGTTTTACAGCATTCCACATTTCATTTGCAAGCGATGGAATGGGCCGTTAAGACCGTTGGAATGATTTCTTGCATGGCAGAAAGCAGAAACTCAAGAAAAGAAAGCAAGATAAGTATGTATGTTTTAGCAGAATTCTTACTAACTACTAAATTATTATTGGCTGCATACCAAACACTCCACACAGTGATAAACAACTGTTCATTTTATTTCACTAAACAAAAACCCCATTGAAGGATTTCTACTATTACTGCACTCACTGGAACTCACTTGAAAAATACAGTTTTGGACATACATCAAATACAACTTACAGCTGAATAGCTGCAGTGGTCTGACTTACTTTCCAAACATGTCAAGAAAATGTTCTGTTCTCCAGGCAAAAGGAGAACAACAGAGCACAGCAGTGCACTAACTACAGGTATCAGACATTCCCTGGGGCTCAGAAATAGCTTCTCTTCTTAATTGTGGAGAGTTCAGCAACTGGCCCTGCTTTCAGGGCAACTGGGGGCGGGGGTGGTTTCATATCCAGCCCCTCATTCTTGGTGGCAATCCAGCAAAACCAGTAGGAATTCCCAGATTCTGTCTTGCCACCAAAAAAAGGTACATTTTCAACAGCTGTGGCAGCACAACAGCACATAAGGCCACACGTTAGACTAGAAAACCAAACTCATCTCAGAAAAAAAAAAAGTGTTGCTAAAAATGGTGATGTTTTGATGCCAGCATTGGTTCCATCCCCAGGCAGAGTCACAAACAGCTGTGGCAGCACAACGTGGGGCCATAGGTGGTGGTGGCAGTGGTAGGGGGGACAAAATGCTGAAGATCTGCAGCCAGGAACAGGTTATGCAGAGCTGTGTACCAGGCTGCATAGAACTGTCATTGTGACACATCCCATCTCCCTCAGAGGCAAGGCCAGTTATGAAATCCCTCTCTGCTCTTTGCCCTGGTTGATGCAGTTTGTCACCTGCAAAATTGTGCCTATAGAACAGTTTTAGAAGCTGCATCCTAAAATGGATCCTGGAAATCATCTAGGTTAAAAAATACTACAATGGGAGCTTTTTTTCTGATCTTGCTCTATTACATTAGCTCAACTGCAGGGCTAATGACTGGGCATTGGCAAGCTCCTGAAGAACACACAAAATCCTGAACATCCAAGTCAAAACTAAAATCCTCTCTAAAGTGCTTATGACTGGACAGCCCACAACTGAGGCTCTTTCAGAAGGTGCACCCGTGTCCCACTTGAAGACCTGGACCCAAATTTGGTGAATGACGGTTCTGTAAAATGTGTGTTACAGGGTTTGTGCTCCCCACACCTTTCCTTTCCACATGTTTACATCCCCTACATGTCTGTACAACACCACCAAATGCAATTCCTACTCTGCTGTTATAAATAACTACCCAAACTTGAGGAGAGTTGAGAACCATTCTGTCCAGGTTAGGTTCTGTGTCGGGATGATTGCTTTAGGCTCTGCCCATATATCTATCACCTGATAATCTGTTGATTCTCAGCATCTCTGAAAGACAGCTCTTGTAGATCTGAAGCTGGGTTCTGTGACACATCAGTGCCTAAACCCTGTGAGCAGCTCTGGAAAGAAAGAAAGGAAAAAATCCTTAAGTCTTTCCACCCTCCATAGCCCCCACTCATTGGTGCAAAGCCCTTTAGTAGAATTGTTTAGACCACATAACACCCACAAGTCACAATTTATGAAGTTTGTCAGCCTAATCACTGTAGACTTTTTCAGAGTAGATCCCCACAGTAACAATTATTTTCTGCTTTACTGACTCAGGGAATTTCATTCTAGTTTTTCTCCCCTTACTTCCCATCCACCCTTTTATTTCTAGGCCACATTTCTTCATTCTCTCTTGCACGTATTGTGCCTTTTGTGGCAAAAAAAAGCCTGCAGCTAAAGTATTTCCCCATGTTGCTAGTGGAGACTGCAAGAACCTGCATAATTTGTCCCCTCAGATGCAGATCTGCCCTAAACCAACCGGTTTATTTGTTTGGCCACACCAGTGAGTTTCGAGTTGTTCAGTAAAACTTGGAGCTTTGGGGTTTTCAGTGAATTATCAGGAATTATCTGAATTACCTGAATTATCAGGAGCTTTTGGGTTTTCAGTGAATCCCCGTGAAATAGAGAACAGAGACTGCAAGTTTTACGTGTTTATTGTCACTGCACCAGCAGCAGCAGCACAAGCCGTGTGACATGAGCACAGCTCAGCTCCGTGTCTGGCCGCAAGTTTTGTTCTATAAAGGCACAAAAATCATTGCATGGATTTAAAAACATACCAGGAGAAATCTCAGATCTTTTTTTTTTTTCCTCCCTCATTTCCTTTTTAATGGGGATTTTTAAGTCACCTTTACGTAAAAGCTTTACACGCACACAACTGAAGAGCAGACTTCCCCAACATTCCATCATTTTATTCCACGCCATTCAGCTTTAGTTTAGGGATGCCTCAGCACCCCTCAGCAAGGCAGACCAGGGAAGGCAGTGAGGGGCTCCCACACACCCTTGTTGTTCCACACGAAGCCAAACTCCACCTTCACGCAGATTTTCCAGCCTGGCAAAACCCGAGAATCGCTCCAGCCGTGAGGGGCGGCCGAACAAACAGAACACCCCAGGTGCCCGGCCCTCAGCTCCCGCCGGACCCCTAAGGCACCTTGCTGGCCCACCCGCCTCCCCAGCGCCCTCAGAGCGTGAAGTTATCACGGAGACAGTCCCGTACCTGGCCTGGCAGAGCCCCGCAGGTGCCGGCCTCAGCCGAGTGGGCGCTCCGCCGGCGGTGGGGCTCGAACCCGCTACCCTCCGCCCTGGCCGCCGCCGGGCGCCTCGCCCTGCGCGGCGGGCGGGGCGCGCCTGCAGCCTCCCCGCCGCGCCTGCAGGGGTCGCTGTGGCGGGAGCGCGGAGTTAGGCGCGCCGCGATTGGGCGGCGCTGAGCCGCGGGCCAATGGCAGGCGCCGTCTCATCAGCGCTCCCGCCCACCCGCCTCCGGTGCCATCTTGCCGCGGCCGCGGGGAGCCGAGCGGGCCCGGCCATGCCGCACTTCCAGACCTGGGAGGAGTTCACCCGCGCCGCCGAGAAGCTCTACCTCGCCGACCCCATGAAGGTGGGATAGCCCGGCCAGAGGGGAGGGTGCGCGGCCCGGCCGCGGGAGCGGCGGTCTGGAGGCGGCCCCAGCTGCGCGCAGCCCGGCGGGGGCGGCGGGCAGTGTCAGGCTGGGACGGATTGCTGGTGGCTGCACGGGGGAGGCAAGAATGGCAGAGTCTCAATAATTTAGGTTGGAAAAGACCTCTGAGGTCATCAGGTCCATCCTATGACCGTATCAGCCATATTAAGTAGAGCATAGATAACCCTAAGTGCCACGTCTGCTTGTTTTTTGAACGCTTCCGGGGATGGTGCCTCCACTGCCTCTCTGGGCAGCCCTTTCCAATGCTTAATCACTCTTTCTATGAAGATATTTCTTCTAATGTCCGCCCTAAATCCCTCCTAGCACACCTTAGGGCTGTTTGGAGGATGCACCCTCCTGTCAGGGAGTTTAGGGAGCCATAAGGTAATTCCTGAGCCTCATTTTCTCCAGGCTGAGCAGCCCCAGCCCCATTGCTCTGCTCTGGGCTCCCTCCGGCTCCTCCGTGTCCTTCCCGAAGTGACAGCCCAGAACTGGACACAGCGCTGGCAGTGTGGCCTCACAAGTGTCGAATACAGGGAAAAAGCACCTGCGAGGAGGGGATTACTCGCTGGTGTTGCAGCTGAGCATCCTTTTTTTTGTGGAACGGGAGGAAACTCTGATTTACAACCCCGAGAGCATCCCTAGGGAACGGTGTTTCAGGCGGTGTTATTGGCAGCTGGGATGAACCTCAAGGGCTGAACTTCAAAGACATTGAGCTCATCCCTGTGTGTTGGAAACCGAGGTTAAGAGTTCTGCTGAAGTATCAATTATTAGTTTATGAGTTTATAGCATTTAAGACCTGTATTATTTGAATTTGTCATGTCATAAGGTCAATACATTGCATTGTTGCCTGCAGTGATGTTTCAGACTGGAAGGTGTTTGCATCCTAAAGAATAATTCCTCAAGGACTTAACTTCTTGGTTTATGGCTGTTTCTTCTTTCTGGTCACTTTTTTGGGAGTGTGGTTTATGCAAATATTAAAATTAAACTCAGTCTTCAGAAAAAGCATTATAGTTCACCTAAAAAGCAGCACAAAAATGTGATGTGAAACTCACACCTGAGAAATCGTGAGTAAAAAAGGGCGAGTGTTCTTCACCAAAAATAGGGGAACTAGAGAAACCTTCAGAAGATTAAATTCAATCTAATTATTTAAAGCAGATTAGCTCTGCCTTTTAATTAGCACAGAGACACCATATGTGATTGCTGCATAATAAAATTGCCCAGTTTGGCCTTCCTGAGCTCCGTGACATTCAGTTAAATGAAGGAATGGATGTCACTGCAGCCAGGAGTTGCTCTTCCCCTTTCCTTAAAGGAAATCTCTTCCCATCCATGGCAGTAAATTTGTCTGGTTACAGAGGGGTTTATATAGGCCCTGTTGTCATGGCACAAGTACCCTCCTGTTAATTTGGCAGAGAATTAGCCCCAGGAATTTCATAATTGGGCTTGCTGGGAAGCTGAAGGAAGAGCTGTGGGAGATGGGTGTGTGTTCTGCAGCCAGGTGCTGAGTGGTCTTGCCTTGGCAGGAGCAGGTTATTGATAGATTGAGTGTGTTCCAGCAGGTTATTGAGAGATTGAGTGTGTTCCAGCAGGTTATTGAATACACTGAGTGTGTTCTGGTGCCTGTGGCAGCCTCCCCTGTGCTTTTGGGGCTGCTCAGCCCCAAACTCCTCCCAGGAAGCTGTGCTGTCACACTGCTCAGGAAGTGGCAGTTTGTCAAACAGAAAGGGTCAATCTGTGATGAGATCAGCTCTGGAGCAGGAATTCCAAAATGTGTTTGTAGCAAGGAGGTTGTTGACAAATCACTGTTGACCATTAGCACAAATCACTGTACAATAAAAACTGTTTGCAGTGTGAGTTCAGAATGCTCTCAAAGGCAACCTTGCTTTGTTTCTGATGTTAGCTGAGGCTGCAAACTGCTCAGGAGGAACCATTTAATGCTCAGCCACTGAGGATGTGGATTTTTATCAGTGTGGCTTTGAGAACTTTGGTGATTTGAGGGTCCAGAGGGGCTGGGTGGGTTAGAGCTGGGGGCAGGTGACTGCAGGAGTAGCTGTGATAATTACCATAGCAGAAAAAGTGGTGATGTTGAGCCTGCCTCACTCAGCTGATCCCTTTCAAGTCTTCATGTGGAGCTGCTCTTATCTGAAGTGTTTCAAGGCTACAAACACAGGCCTCCAGTTGTTCTTTCTGGGGTGTGATACACAGCCAGGGTCTCAACATGGCTCTCATGGTTTGTCCTGCCTGTCTCCAAGGTCTCTGCAGCTGTTGTTGCTGAATTTGCAGGGTTTTTGAATGTGCCCAGTGTTAGCCTTGCTGGTGCTGCTGGAAAACCAGCCTGGATTGTGAGGCAGGGAAGTGTGGTGGGTCAACATCCACAGCACCTTGGCTGTGGGATTATTTACAGCTCCCACAGCACCAGAGCTGGGGACTGCCACAGAGGGGCTGAAGACATGGAGCAAAACATAATTATCATTAAGGGTAGTCTGAGTGTGGGCAGGTTGCCTTCAATACCTGCTGAGAATTGTTATCTGTCAGTGCTAATTCCTAAAATGTTTTTCATTTCAGGCCCGTGTTGTCCTCAAATACCGCCATTGTGATGGGAACCTCTGTATCAAAGTGACAGATGATGTGGCTGTAAGTACAGAGCACATTCCCCTTCCAGAGCTTCTTGTGGTGAAATCTTCCAACCAAAATAGGTGAAATTCCTTCTTTGTGATTATGAGACTGAGTGACAGCAGTGTTGCAGCTAAGGAGTTGTGTTTCTACAGTCCAGGGTATTCTGGTATTCTGCAGTCCACACAGGGTATTCTGCCCTTCTCTTGCCTTCAGACTTGGAAAAGAGTCAAATTTCTTCTTTCCAGGAAAAGCAGTCTGGCATTGGAATTTCAAGTGCCTGGAATGGATGTGAAACTCCAGCAAAGGCACTTCCTGATAGGGCAATGGGGCTTGACACGGGTGAGCTGTTGGGTGTGGGGCACTGATAATGAGGAATTTAAGGGTAATTTTGTGGAAATCTCCTCTGGGGGAAGTTGGAGTCAGGTGATTCACAAACTCTTTTGAGGTATAGGCTACCTTACCTGCTTTCAGTCAGAGAAGGATGTTACACCAGGTGGGGGGAAATGGGGACTGGTTTCAGGATTTTGTTGGGTTGTTTTAGTGTTTGGGGTTTTTGTTTGTTTGGGTGTTTATTTTAATCAAATTCTGTGTTCCCTGTTTAGGGCTGTGTTGGAAAAACAGGTTTTGCTTTAGGTAGAGGATCCCCTTCAATGGGAAATACTGAATTTTGTGTCCCTGACAGTATAACATTAAGGACTGTGAAATGCAAAATAAGCTTGCTTTCAGAATAGAAAGAATTGGCAAGTAACTTCAGGTTTAAAATCTGTTTCTATGTTTAGACAACACAAAAAAAGGGCAGCTTTACAACCCAAGTTTCAACAGCTTTTTGGAGCTAGAAGAAACTAGGATAAATTCTGAGTTTGCCTGTTTTCAATATGGGAGGCATGAGCATTAGGGAGAAGCTTGAAAGCAAACACAGATAATGTTTGTGCTCTGAACAGGGTGGATGTGTTGGTGCTGCCTCCTGGTAACTGCTGAACATTTCAATGCTCTCCTTGTTTTGTGTGCTCCAAGGACAAATGAATACATAGCAGCTACAAACAAGATAAAAAGCAGTAGAAGTGAGATCTGATATCAGGAACTTTGTCTTGCAGTGTTTGCTGTACAGAACAGACCAGGCACAAGACGTGAAGAAGATTGAGAAATTCCACAGTCAGCTCATGCGACTCATGGTGGCCAAGGAGTCCCGCAGTGCTGCCATGGAAACAGACTGAAGGGCTGCCAAGAAAATCACTGCTCTGCTCATATTTCACAGGAAACAAATCTTTGGGATTGCAACAAAAAAAAAAAAAAAAAAACAAAAAAAAAAACTGGGGCAGGAGATGCTTTTATGTACTGAAGTGGACTGATGACAAGTCTGAAGCATTTTCACCCCTCAGACTCCACTTTGGAAATCTAGTAAAATAAGTGCTTTCAATTGAAAGCTTATATTTATTTTTGGGTATTAAGCAACTATTCTTACACATTAGGTATGCTAAGACGACAAGTAAATATTTTAAATCTACAGTATGTTAATGCAAATTTGATAGGCCACAGGCATACTTCTGGAAAGTTACTGTAAAATCTCACATAGATTTCATTGTGTTCATACCTTATGCTGGTGTATTCTCAAAATGAGAGGGTTAATAATCAAATACTGTAGCATGGTGGCTGGGTTTGATAAATATTTACATACATTATATAGATTTGTTGGGTTTGGAATAACAGATGTTTTCTGAACTGAAATGTTGAAATTGCCAATTTGTATTACCACTGTTGCTGGCAGCACTCAGTCATAAGATGTGCAACATTATCCATAATGCAGTTTGCAGAACTCCTATATTGGCTAAGTGATTAAACTTCTGTATCTTAAAAATTAAAACAGAACTTCAAATTGAATATTCCTAGAGATCTGTGAGAAACTGGGAGGGTTTTTTTCTGCTTGTGCAAATACTGTTACTGAAAAACAGTCAGTGGTTTTTTTACATACTTGAACTATTTTGTACTAGCAGGGGTTTGTTTTCCCATCCTTGCTTCAGGCAGAGTTGAAGTATATCAGCAAGACAAATTCTAGAAGCTCTTGCCTATTATGCTAATAGAAAATATCCAACTGAACAGTACCCAGATTCCTTACTCCAGCAGCTTGTTAACTGCAATTTCAAATGTTACATGTGGCAGGTGGATGTCAGCCAAATGGATAAATGGATGCAAACACCTTAATAAATACTTAAATACCACTGTCAGAAATAGACCAATGCTCCTGTAGCTTAGATGTGTTTCTCTCAGTAACCTCTGGTAGGCTGATGGAAGCTTTAATTGTCTCTTGTAAAAAAGCTTTTTGTTTGAAAACCCAGTAGCTAAAATTGATACTTGCTTTAACTAGGTCTTGCATACTTGAAAACAGAGGAACATTTTCATGTAATTAGGCTATTGGTATAACTAGGTGCTTTCAGAACTGATTTTTTGTGGGGTTTAAACCAAGCCACAAAAGTAAAGCAGGACCATACTTGTAGTGGCATTTTTATATAACTAAACAATCTATTTAGGTAGCTACCTGCTGTCACTTACATAAAAATAAAGGAGCTACTGGGAAGCAGTGGACTTTCCACATTTGCCAAAAGCTTGGGAAAAACCCACCAGGCTTGAATGTTGCATTAGAGTACCCTTTCAGCTGAACATAGAATGTTGCACGTTGTTGGAAAATACTGCAGCACTAAATTCCTGGTGAGTGCTCAAAATTCTGGTCTGCAACAGTGACTGGTATGTGTGTAACATTTTTGTATTGGCTTTTGAAATATAAATAAAGCCAGAGAGAAGGCTGGACTCGGTTCATTGTTAAACTTCCATGAGTTACTGTGATACTGAAATTTTTCTTTGGTGCTCCAAATAACTTTCCTAACATTTGTAATAAAGTAGTAGAGAGACTGGGTGTACCAAGTGGCTGAAAGGCTTCAGCTTTACACCCCAGCAGGTTTTATAGGAGGAGCAATTACAGCACTGTATATTAGAGCAGCAATTTTCAGGCAAAACAGGCAAGGGAATGATTTTCTACTTTTCTAAATTCAGAAATTATTTCCCTAAAACCCTAGGGAAATGCTATTTCCACTTTTGTAAGAGTGATGTGTTGTTAAGCTTGTTCTCCATATACTCAAAAAAACCCTAGAGTGGTTCTGTGCAGCCAGAATGCAAAAGAAAATATTACAAGGCTGCTGCTTAAGAAAGTTAAATGGTATGGAAACTTGTTCAGAAAAATAGAGGTGCTTCATAACTTAGTCCTGGAGTTTTCAGCCATTTCCATACTGTGTCCATGGGGCAGTAGAGAAGCTCTGAATTCCAAGCTCTGTCTCTTTCATGCCTGTGCTCTTTCTGAGAGGATGTGTGCTTATGTACACTGATCACTTCCCTAATAAACATCCCCTGAGCTGGTCCATCATGTTGCCAGCTTCTTGAGTGTCTCCTCTGGTTTGTGATTATAAAATCAGTGTATTGTGGCTGCTGCAGCAAAGGGGTGCTCACAGTCCCTGAATGTCTGTGCTGGGCAGCCCAGCTTGCCAGGGACTGCTGCTCTCAGCCAGGGGCTGGTGCCAATTTCAAGCAGGAGCTCCTGGGCAGCCTGTGCAGTGACAGACAGGTGACCTTTGCAAAAATGGAATGATGAAAGAAATAGGATGCTTTTCCCTGCTACAGCCAATTTTGTTGCTGCCTGTTAGTTATCTTCGGTAATCGTTCTGTGTTGCAGACACCTTTTGTGAAAAATCCTTTCTTAGGATTATTCCTGCTGGAGCTGAGAAGTTTCAGCAACAAATGTAAACAATTATTATCTGCTGCTGTGGAATGCAACAGGTCCACCTGTGATTGGTTTCTTGTAGATGTTTGGATTTACTGACCAGTCAGTGCAGAGCTGGCTCTTGCTCTCTGTTTGAGCCAGCTCCATTGTTATCATTCTATTCTATTCTATTCTATTCTATTCTATTCTATTCTATTCTATTCTATTCTATTCTATTCTATTCTATTCTATTCTATTCTATTCTATTCTATTCTATTCTATTCTATTCTATTCTTAGCTTAGCCAGCTTCTGAAGAAGCTTTCTCTTTTCTATATCTTTTTAGTATAGTCACAATGTTTTATATATATATATATAATAAAATAATAAATCAAGCCTTCTGATTATGGAATCAAGATTCTTGTCTCCTCATCCTGCAAACCCCTGTGACCACCATCACAGTTCTGTTTGGTGAGAGTAGTTTAACAAAAAGATAGAGGCCTTGTTATGGCTCCAAGAACTTGGGTTAGTTTATCCATGGAATTTATTCTCTTTCTCTGGGATTCTCACCTGCTGGGTTCCTTGAGTGTTTTGATTTCAATTCTTTGTGCAAACCACTTCATATCTGAGCTCTCTCTTATATTCAACTACTTACATGCAGCCACTTCTGGTTCCAATTTTAGGGGTTTGAACCCTGAGCTGCTCCATATGTAATCCATTGTGGAAGGGTATTCTGGAGTGCAGGAAGATTTTTAAATTACCTGGAGAAGTGAGAAGTTTGGTCACAAGTCTTTGTTTTAGAGAGCCTTTTGAAAGAGGCCTTGCTATTGAAGTCCTGACCTAACTTCTGGGAGTGACAGGTTTATTCTGGAAAACTGGATGCTTTGGTGCTGGAATCTGTCAAAATGGGAAATGGAGCCAAAGCCAAGCAGGTGCTTTTAAAAATGTTTTAACTTGTCAAAAGAATTATGTTTCATCTCAGTAAGTTTCTTCACACAGTATAAAAGTGGGTAACACTCAGCATTTTGCTGGAACAAATGTGAGGAAACTGCTTTCTGTCAGTAGGACTGGGAAGATCACTTGTTACTGTAGGCTGATCTTGAAGGATTAAGTCATTTTAGATGTTCTTATATGGTATTTGCTGGGTCTCCAGGATGAAGGAGGAATTGAGAATCTCACTCCATGTTCTTAGAAGGCTATTTTATTATTTTATCATATTATATTAATGAATGCTATATTAAAATTATACTAACAAATAGAGAAAGGATACTTACCAGAAGGTTTAACAAGATACTAATGAAAACTCGTGACTGCTTCCAGAGTTTTGACACAGCTGGACCTTGCTTGGTTATTAAAACAATTCACATGTTGGATAAACAATCTCCAAACTACATTCCAAAGCAG
Source organism: Setophaga petechia (assembly GCA_024362935.1). Taxonomy (NCBI): domain Eukaryota; kingdom Metazoa; phylum Chordata; class Aves; order Passeriformes; family Parulidae; genus Setophaga; species Setophaga petechia. Next base: position 483,826 of record JANCRA010000138.1, on the reverse strand, counting down.
CAAAACAGGGAGAAGTAAAGGGGATAATTTTTTTCCCCTTTTTCTCTGAGGCTTTTTAGCTTCCCAGGAGAAGAAATCCTGGTGAAGGGATTTTTCAGAAAACAACAGTGACATTCTTAGGTGCCCATCCTGCTCTAGGGAGGATGAATCCCCTCACTTTGATCACCTGGAAGAAGGATGGAACCACAGTTACCTACCTGTGCTTTCTCACTGCTGGCCTGGGGCAGCACAAACCTCTCGCAGGAATTACTCTGTAACCACCTCTTCAATGAAGTTTGGATCTGAAGTGGAAGCACAGAGAGAATAAGTGGGGTTTTTTTTTCTGTAAATTTATTACCTAAGCTGCAGATTATGCACAAGTCCAGACCCTTGAAGATTCTGTGAGCATTAGTGGGTGTCCTTAGGGAGTCGAGCTTAGTTGGAAACTGGTATTCCTTGTACAGTGCTGTGTGCTGAGGGACCTTCCAATTGACTGAAGCAAAGCTGTTTTGACCAAAAAAATCCAAGGAGTCCTTGGATTTATCTATTTATTTGTTAGATAACTGTCTTAAAGGAGCTTCACTTGTTTTTATTTTTTTAGGAGAAACTAGTCTATGAAGAGCTACATCTAATTCCTTGCTTGTGTTAATAGTGATTTGCTTTCTGAGACATGGGGGTGTCTCCTCTGAAATGCCAATACTACTTTAAGGGTAGATGCTGTGACTCAGCACAACTTTTGTTTATAAAGATATTATCTGTTAAAAAGAGCTTTGGGAGTTCAAGGATTGGTATTTAAATACAAGCAACGGTTGAATTGTCTTTGTTGCTGGGGATGACATAAAAACATGCCTTTCATCTCTTATTACTTTCACATAAGCAGATCTTTAGTCTAAGTGGACTCTTCAGGCTGGCATTCAGATAAACCTCCCCACCCTGATGCTGGGCTGAAGTGTTTGAGTCACTACAGGCTGGAGACAGATGTGGGCTTTTTAGTCTGTAGAAATGTTATTTTTGAGATGAGAATGACGCTTAAATGTATTTTAGCAGCAGATTAGTTACTCAGCAGAATGCAAAGCGTGCTAGTTTGTTAACCCCTGCTTGTTATGCAAGAATGTGTGTGTGCCCAGTACCAGCTCCAGCAGAATAAATGCTCCTGGGAGAAAGTGGGCTTGAACTGGACCATGTAACACCGAGGTCTGTGGGAACTGAGCAAATAAAAACATGGTCATGGCATGAAAACTGCCTTCCTGCAAGCCCAGGCCCATGCTGTTGAACATGATCTTTGTTCCTGGTGAAGGTGAGTCCTTATGTTCTTACACTGTGCCAAGGTGGTTGTAGGGGTGTGTTCCTGGAGCCCTGTGATGGGAAAGCAATTACTCTCTGCCATTCTAAAAGCATCCTAAGCCCTGAGTGCCATCTCTGAGTGCTCTGGTGTGGAAGTGCCTGGTCTTCCAGCAGGAGCCAGTGTGCTCAACCCATTATGACTCCTCAAACAGACAGTTCCTGGCTGTTGTAAATATTTGGATTACAAAACCAAGAGTATAGAGTTCCTCTTAAACTGTAATGCTGGTATTTATGAAAGTGTTTTCCATTTAAATTAAGACCAGCTCTGAAGATATTTTGCTTTGTTTAGCAAGTTTTGGTATTGTGCTCACATTCTTTTGCTGCCTTTTTGGTGGCAGTTCTTGGTAACTTTTTTGGAACTTAAAACATCAGTCATACCGTGAGGTCTGGGATAGATTGGTTTGGTTTTTTTTTATTTCCTTTGAAGCTGTGAGCATGTTGGGTTCTTTTTCTGTCTAGAAGAACACATGTTCTTCAGTTCATGAAGGTACTGGTCTGCATGTCCTGCCTTTACTGAGAACCTTCCTGAGCTACAGGCTGTGCTTCCAGCAAGATTCCAAAGACTGGCTCCTTGGAGAGGGGCTTGAGCTTTCTGGACACCTCCTGAATGGCTGTGCTGGCTGGTAGTGAGCAAAGGAGAGTTCAGGCAGCTGAAATACGCATTTTAACTGGGTTGCTCATGCATGTAAATACAGCCACCTCCGCTGCAGCCCTGCTAGCATTGTGTGCCCGGGAGATGAAAGGCTCGCCTCGGGGCGCTGACAAATGAGCCCTGGCAAGCCGAGTGCGGCTCCAAATGCTGCTTTGCAAAGGCATCTGCTCGGTGAGGAGTCAGCAAGGCAGGGGATGAACGAATGCCTCAGACACATCCTGTGAAATTCGGTGTCTTGCTCTAAGTTGCCTTAAAATATAGATTTTTGAATCTGGGGGTAGGAGGCAAACTGACCTTTCAGTGATAGACAGTGAGAGACATAATTCTCTCTCCCAGAAAAATCTGCATTGAGGGCTCTTTGGGATCAGTTATTGGATTAAAAGGGAAAATAATCTGGGTGTCAGTTCTTTTTTCCTGGAGAAGCACAGAGAGAAGAAAGAAAACAATTCTCATCTCTACTTGCTGCTGTTATTTTGCACATGTGGAATTTGTTAGGAAGATTGTTTACCTGAAGTGATTTGTCAATTGGATTCTGCTGAGGATTGTTTTGTTTCTTTAATCAATTGGAAAAAGCTGTGTCCTGGCTGTCTGGAGACAGTCACGAGTTTTCTTTAGTATTCTTTATAGTATAGCAGCTATTTAATATAGTATAGTATAAATAAAAGTTTAATAAAGCAATTATTCAACATTCTGAATCAATGGAGCCAGATACCAATCATCCCTACATTACTATAGGTGGATTTTTAAAAAACGCATTTTCTGTGGCCGTGCTCCCCTGTAGCTGAGGTCAGGAACCAAAGCAATAAACAAATTTCATCAGGGATTGTTGGTTTGTGCCCAGAGGCAAACCTTCTGTGCTTGCTCACACAGCAGAGCCGGGTGACCCGTGAGTAAAACCCTGCAAAAAAGCAGCCGTGGTTTGAGCAAACAGCTGCTCTGCAAAGAGCTCCTGACCCTCCACAGATGTTGGTGGTGCCATGAATGTGCAGGCTGGGATTCCAGAGCCTTGGCTTCTCATCCCCCTTGCCTCTACCACCGATTCCAGTGGGTCTGAGCCTCAGCTGAGCTGTTCCCATTCACCAGAGCATCAGAAGACTCCTTGATATTCTGGAGAGCTGCTGGTGTGGTGTTCCAGCTGGTTAGTGTGCTGAGATGGTCACAACAGGTCAGCTGAGGGCTCTTGGTTTCTCTATTGAAGGCACTTGAGAAGGTAGTTTCATGTTTGGACTCAAGTGTTTATTATTTCTTATCAGAAATAGAGGACAGAAAAAAATGCAAATTTTCATTGGTTAAAATAGCCAAATGGAGTATTGTGCTGGCTTTGGCTGGGGTAATTTTCTGTACAGTGGCTGGTGTGGGGCTGTGGTTTGGGTTTGTGCAGAGAGCAGTGCTGATAACAGAGAGATGTTTTTGCTGTGGTTTGGCCGGGTTTGCACACATCATCAGGGCCTTTCCTGCTCCTCACCCACCCAGCAGGGAGAGGCTGGGGGGCACAGGGAGCTGGGAGGGGTCAGACCAGCCCAGCTGACCCCCCTGACCCAAGGGACATCCCACACCTGGGAATCCTGGCCAGCAGGTAAAGCTGGGGAAGGAGGAGGAAGGGGGGATGTTGGAGTCACTTGTTCCCCCAGTAACTGCTCTGTGGGATGGAGCCTCTCCTTCCAGGAGATGCCTGAACACCTGCCTGCCCATGGGAAGCAGGGAATTCATTCCTTGGTTTGCTTTTCTTGCATGTGCATTGTTTGCTTTACCTCTTAAAGTGTTTTTATTTCTATCCAAGAGTTTTCTGACTTCCACTCCTCTGATTCTCACCCTGATCCTGCTGGTGGGGGAGTGAGTGAGTGACTGTGGTGCTTGGCTGCCAGCTGGGGTTAAACAGTGCCAAGTATCTGTGTGGTAGCTGTAATAAAGGGTTGTGACCCTGGCACACAACACAGTTGCATTTTTAACTTTCATCCCATAGAAGTTATGTTTACTATGAAATTCAGCATAGTCTTGTTTGTATGTAAGTGAAATCTATGTAGTCCTACAGAAGAAAGATGGACTGCTACTAATGATTTTGGTGTCTCAAGAAAAAGAGCACAGAGCAGTTTGTGAAGACAGATGCCCCAAAAGGGGTAGAACTCAGCCAGCACATTTGGTGTGGAAGAAGAAACCTACAAAAAAGGACAAAACTTACTTAGAGAACAGTTTAGGGATATGTTGCTTTAAAGAAGACTAGGTTTTAATTTAGGTACTGTTGCTGCTCATAACAAAAGAGAGTGAGAGCTACACCAAAGGATGGGCAAAGAACTGCTTGAGCAGACTGTGATGGTTGGGCTGAAGAGGTTGAAATATATGAAAGGAATCTTTATCTGTGATCACAGGTCTGTCTGTCTGTCTGTCAAGAGCCCAACAATCCAAACAGGAGCTGAGATAGCATGGTGGAGGTGATGTAAAAAGAGGATTGGATCTTTGGAGTGAAGTAATAGCTGAAAACTGAGGCTGAATGGTAAAACCTTAAAACCTCAGAGATGATGAGGAGTTTAATGTTTGCTTGTTTTGTTTTTCCTGGTGGGATGAGCTGCTACAGCTCGACCTTCTGAGGCTTGTTTAGCTCTCTCTGCCCAAGTTTGAAGACAGGCCTTGGAGAACACGGGTTCAGGGAACAAGAACACACAAAAATCCAAGTTAGATGCATTTTCAGCATTTTCCCTCTGTCAGGCACAGTCTGTCTTTCTCTCGAGTTCTGCCACCTGAGCTCTTCAGTTCTCTGTCTCAAGGTTGTTTATTGTATCTTATCTATAAATTTTTTTCTCCTGTCCTGCCAAGGTCTGTTCAGCAGGACAGTCAGAGGCACACTGCCTGCCCCTGGGGTGGTGTTATCTTTTTATACTAAAAACTACCTGTACAATATTTACAATTACTTTCCAATACTTATCATCTATGTTAGTGAGCTTCTACTCTAAGCCAGTCTAAAAGTGCCAACATCACAGTAGAAGATGGAGGCCAAGAAGGAGAAGAAGGAGAAAGGCTGGACATGCCCAGATCCCTCCATCTTGCCCCCTGAACCCCCATTCTAAAAATCCTAAAAATCTATTTTTCACCCTGTGATAAATTCACTATCATTCTACTTAAACTGTCGTGGCTTGCAGATCTTCATCTAAGGTTGGTAACTTGTTCCACGGGTCATATTCAAAACCACAGGCATCTTGGGCTCTGTGCCAGGGTCTCTGAGCCCCTGGCAGGGATCTTGGCCATCCAGGACAGCCAGAGGGATGCCCTGAGTTCCGACAGGCAGCTCCCAGCACCCATCGGCGCCCTGACCCCACAGGGCATCTCCCAGCTCCCAGCGGCTCCCGGCCGTGCCCTGACCCTGCAGGCGGCGTTCGCAGCCCGGGACGCTGCGGGGACAAACCTGCGGTGCTCCGGAGCCTCTGTCCCCGGACAGAACGACATCTCCCGGCGGGCTGCGGAGCGGGGGCACGGCCCGGGGGGCTCGGGGGGCTCGGTGCCCGCTCCGGCCCGGCAGGTGAGAGCGAGCGGCGGGCGCGGTCCGGGATGGAGCGGGCGCGGTCCGGGATGGGTTTGGGAAGTTCCCCGCGGGATGCGAGCGGTGCCCCGGCGGGGAGAGGAGCTTTGGCTCCCCGTGCACTAGAGGAAAGCGATTTTCCAAGCCAGTCCGTGTGTCCCAGCCCGCTTCGAGCGCTGAGCCGAAGGTCCGTAAATGCCAGGGATCTAAAGAGTGCGCCAGGCTCCGCGGCTGCTGCTGCTCCACGGATTCCTGACAATGGGAATTGTTCCAGCGTGGATAACGCGCTGGGACCGCTGGGGGCTTTGTGCTGATTTCGGGAACAGGAAGATCCTAATCTGCATTCCTGGTAGGGGAACGTGTGTGGCATCCCCAACAGCTGGAACCTGAGGTAAGGTCCCTGCTAATGGAATAAAAACATTTGAAAAAGTTTTGTATTTTATAAATAAAAACAAAAAAAATTTACCAGTGCTTATGGAATAAAAACATTTGAAAAAGTTTTATATTTTATAAATAAAAACAAAAAAAATTTGTTATATATATACTACACATATATATATGTATATATATATATATATATATATATATATAAACCATAAATTTTCGTGTTTTCCATAAAACATAAAAATTGTTTTATTTTATTGTTAAAGTTTCCATTAAATTGTTATTTCCATAAAATTGTTATGGAAATAACAATTTTATTTAGCGTTCCTCGGGAATGTGGCCAGGTTTCCCTGTTTAGTTAAAGTAAGTGTCTTTAACTATTGGCATGTAAATGGTTTTGGTTTGGTTTATTTGATTATTTCTAAATGGGGATATGAAATCCAGGTTTTATTTATTTATGGATAATTTTGTCAGACCTGAGGATGATTTGATTGAGTACTTTATGCATAATTCCCTTTGCTGAACAAGCGTTTTAGCCATAAGAAGAAAACCTTGTCAGTTTAATGCCCATATTTTGTTGCATAACTGAGCAATCTGCAAAGATTAAGCAAATTATGTACTCTGCTCAGGCTGGGTTTAGTTTGTCAGAATTCAGTTGGGATTTTGATTGTCCAGAAGTTAAAACACACCATTTCCAAATGCACTGCTTAATTTTTTAACCCTATTGAATTAGGCTGCTTTCTCTTCCCTTCTTTTCCCAGCCTAGCTTTACCTTAAATGAGAGAAATTGCCTGGTAATTTTAGGTGAACCTACAAGATAGGATCAGTCTTAGAAGCCAATGTCTCAGAGTTATTCAGAGAGCCACAAAAGCAGGGTTCACATGTGGATTGGCCCTGCTCTTTGGGGATGCTGTGCTTCTCCCCTGAAGCAGATATTGCTCTGTTTGAAGTAAGCTAAAGCTGAGGCCTGAGTGCACAGATTGCTAATGCTTACTGAAAATCGATGGAAGATAGTCCCCAAAAGCAATTAAGCAGCTTTGAAAATCAATCCACAGTTGAAGTTGTCCAAGGACAGGGATTAGATCTTTGTCAGAGCTGAAGTCTTTGTGGGGAAGGTCCTGGCACAGTGTCAAGTTCATGGCTCTTTGTTCTCCATCTTTTCCAGTCTGAATTCATTTCCAGTCAAAAAAATCATTAAAAATTTGATCAAATCTGTGTGTGATTTGCTAAACTCTGCTGGTTTGTTATTTTTCCCAGAGTTTGTTGTTTTATTTCGTGTGATCATAGCGTTGAAGTGAATAATTTGAAATAGAGCATGGTGGGTAATAACCAGTGCAGCCAGAATCCACATGCAATTTGTCTGTATGAATTGCCCAAAATAGGCTTTGGATTACTGGGTATTTTAAAAGGCTTTTTTGCCCCCTGTTGATTTATGTACTTTAAGTATTTGGTCATTCTGTAGGGTAACACCATTCCTCTCAGCCTGTTTGTTTATCCAGGGTTTCAACAAAGCTTTCAGACCTGCCCAGGATTTTTAGGCATCAAATGGCAATGTTTTAATCTTGTAAGCACTGTGAAATAAGCTCAGGCTCCTTAGTGGAAGGACCAATTTGTTCTGAATAATTACAACAAGTAAATGAAAGTGTTAGGGGTAATAATTCTGGAATGGTAATGCTCCCAGAAATTCCTGTTGCTTCAGTAATAGTTTGTCAATGAATTTGTCAGTGGAGAAGTGGCAAAGCAAAGCTGGGGGTGGTAGGTGAAGCACAGCTTATAGCTCTGGGCTAAGCAAATTGATTATCTTACATGTTCCTATGCACATTTCTTGTTGGAGTATTCAAATTCTGTGGGCAGATGAGCAGAGATAAAGCCTTGCCTTTGTGGCAGGGTGTGCACTATTTCATTGAGCCTGCAAGAGTATTTTCTTCACACCATGCACAATCCCAGAACCAGGGCAGACTTCTGCAAAGTGCAAGTTCCAAATGTGGCAAATGGATCTCTAATTACTCTCTAAGTCCCTGAAGAAAAGTCACTTGGAAAGTAGAGCATCTTGCTTCTCTCTGAAGAGCTTTGGTCTGCTTGTAATTAATGTTGAAAATACTTTTTTCCCTTCTGAATACGACTGCTGAAAAAGTCCTGGATTCTTCCTCTGCACACATTATTTTTAATTAAAAGCATCACTGTGTGTGTAAATGGGTATTTACATGAATGGTAAAGCACAAAACATCATCTTCCAAAGTGGCATTTGCTGTGATATCTTGGTCATGCTAGACATGGCAGGATGGCTGGCAGTGATTGAATATACCCTGGGGTTTATGGCTGGTTCTTTTAAGCAGCACTCTGAGTTTTTTATATCTGTTTAAGCATGTTGCTGTTGATTAAATTCTTTCTGATTGGCAGGGCTGGGAATATTTTTGTGGGAATTGTGGTAGCCATGCTTTGCTAGTTGCTCTCTCTGATTGTGCAATTGCCAGAATGAAGAAATGACCTGTGATCCTGTTTATGGAGGGATCCTGCTGCATTAAAGAACAGGAGCTGTTTGCCAGGTTTCCTCTCTGAAAAGTGAGCTGGCACCTAATATTCCTCCAGCTTTTTTTTTTTTAACATTTTTGTAGGAGATTATTAGGTGTAATCCATGGGCCTAGAAAGGGCTCAGCAAACTTTTGGGTTTTGTTTCTTTCTGTCTCAAGCAATTCTCCTCACATTTGTAGCACCCAGCAGTCAAATCTTGTTCATCTTGTGAGTTCTGTAGTTAGGACACACAGCTCTTGCTGTCCCTGTTTGTTCTGTATCTGCAGCCTGGGTGGGCTTTGCTGTCTGACAGAAGGCAAATCTTCCTCTCAGGTAAAACACCCAAGTTTGATGAATCAAAACCCAAGCTCTGTTGGAGAACCAAGCCCTCTTGGGTGCTTCATCAAGAGTGTTAATTGCTCTCATCTGGTGGGTACAGGTAGTGCATTTTTCTAGAAATCTAAACAGAACTTAAATATTGTTATTAAGGGAGAGATAAAGTAGCAGGAATTGTTCTTGTTGCATGTTTACTCTGGCACATCCTTTTGGTGTTGCAGTTATTTGACAGAAAATGATGGCTACCATCTGTTCCCCTCCTCTGGCATCATTCAAAGTTCCTTTTCTCATTGGGAATGAAGGCTTTGTAGAGAGACAAAAAGTTTTGATCTTTTCCTGTTTCCATAGTCACATTTAATATTCTTTATTCTTTTTGCATTTATAGCTCTAGGCAAAATGAGTTGATTTTCTTATATATTATTTTGCACATTTCTTGCATTATGCTCGGAGTATGCAGGTTTTGTGGCCAGGGAGTCTCGTGTCCCAGAAAAAGGAAATCTGGAATAATAGATGAAGGAAGGAGTCTCTCATGGAGGTAAGAGGGAGTCTGGCATCAATGAGGAAGAAGGAATCATGGAAAAAGGAGGAAATGTGGAAAAGTTGGAGGATTGAGGTCATCACACACTGAGGATGGAGGAAGTCTCACACATGGGGAAGAGAGAGTCTGGCATCACAGAGGAAGGAAGGAAGGAGTCTGGCATCACAGAGATATGATGGATTTGGACATCTCAGAGGTAAAAGGGAGTGTGACATCAGACATGGAAAAGGGAAGGAAGGATTCCAGGAAGGAATCATAGAGGTGAGAGGGAATCTGCTATCATAGAGGAAGGAGAAAGTGTTGCACAGAGGTAAGAGTGAGTCTGGCATCAGGAAGGAAGAAGAAAGTGTCACCACTGAGAAAGGAAGAGAGGGGTCTGACATCACAAGGCTGGACATCACAGAGGTAAGAGGGAATGTGGTGTCCTGAAGGAAGGAGGGAGTCTGGCATCACTGAGAAAGGAAGAAATCATCAGAGATAAGAGAGAGTCTGACATCACAGAGGAAAGAAATAATGTGATGTCACAGAAAAAAGCAGGAAATGTTCACTACTGGAGAATGGAATCTCATCCTAAAGGTAAGAGGGAGATTGGTGTGACAGAGGTAAGAAGAAGGCTGGCATCACAGAAGGTGGAAGTCATCTTGCATCACAGAGAAGGAGGGAGTTTGGCATCACAGAGGTTTGAGGGAGTGTCACATCATGGGGCAAGGAGCACATTCTCATTCATGCTGCCCCTGCTTCCTGGAATCATGATTCTCATTTAGATTCACAATGTGCACCTCATCTGTCTTGCAGTTTGCTAGAAAATTCCTCTGGCAGTCTTTATATTCATCATTTCTATCTCCACACCTTCTTTTAACTGAAGGGTTGTCATGTACTTTGTTCTTATGCACCTCAAACTGCTTGCACTCTTTTTTTTTTTCTCCTCTAAAGCACCACATATACATCAATTCTGCATGTTTTAATAATTAAAGGTTTCAGTAGCACAGTTTTCTAACAGTGCTAATACAAAAAGCTTGTAAATCTGCTAGCTGAAAAGATCTTTCCCTCTCTGATTCCACAGAAGAATCTTAAGAGAATCAGAGTGATGGAAGATCCTGCAGTAAACAGGAGGGGACATGCTGTGCTGTACCACCAAGCAGCTTGGGATGAAAACAAGTCTTATCTGGAGATCAGGGCAGACAAAATACTGGCAATAACACTATGGCAGGGAAGGAGGGCAACCTTTTACTCTTCACTGCTGGAGGATTTGGTGTAGCTAAAATTAGAGCCTAAATTTGCCTTAAGGCCTCAGGAACAATTACCTCGATCTCATTTCCTTATCTGTAATATCTCACTCTTTTGGTTCATTTCCACCTCCTCTGTAAAATGCAGATGCTGGCACAGGATGAGGAGGTGAACCTCATTACTGCTAGAAGCTCTAGTGGAAAGCAAAACAGAACCATGTGCTGCTCATAATTTCTTTTCAGGCACTAGGAATGAAATGTTGAAGTAAAGCTCAAGATGCTGTGGCTAAGAATTGTTTAACAAACTTGTTGCTGGCATGGTATCCTCTCCTCTTTTAACTGGAAGATGGGATTTGAGAGAGCTTTCAGCTGGGTTCAACCTCCATTGTATGCCAGGCTCTTGTCACTTCTCTGCAAAAAACCTCTTCTTGCTGGGATTTGAGGGTCATTAAATAGAGTGAAAGCTGGATAGGATAAATCGGATAAAATCTTTACATGATCTTACCTTAATGCATTATTATGGTAGTTTGAACAGCTCTTTCACCCTTAATTATCATGAACAGTGCTGATTTAAGAGTTCTTTCGTGGCTTTTCTGCCTGCAGAGTCTGAAACAGAAATTATTGCAAATGGAGAGTGCATCTCCTTTCTCCTGAATCATGCACACAGTCATTAGATCACATTAATGGGCATCACACAGATCCCAAGCTAGATTCTGTCAGTTTGTGTAGCCTAAAGGCATTTTTTAGACTCTTGAAAGAGAGTGGGTTTGTTCAAACATTATAGAAGCAAAATAAAGAAAATTGAGATAAACAAATCATGTTTTTAAGCAGCACGGAATAATGTGTAGGGCATGGCTTTGAAAGAACAAGTAATGTTGCTCTGATATGTGTTCTTGTAAATTGAGTTTCTTCCTCTTAAGAAGGAAGTATTTTAAATAATGATTGGGGTCTGAGCTTTGGCTGGCCAGTGGTTACAGACATTCTGCCCTTGGGTGAGGCAAAGTACATAACAGTGAACTCAGTCCCGTGCTACTTTTCTTTTATGCTTAGTTAGACTTGGGTCTCAGTGCCTGTGGACTTTCAGTGTGGTACTGGAGAGTTCACAACAGATTGTAATTGTAGGAAAAACGAGGTGGGAATGTGTTGTGTGAGGTGCTCAAGCACCCCTCTGGAATAACGTGCCTGGAAGGACAAGTGCTGTAAGTGCCAGCTCTGGGTGATGCAGAGGTGAGAGATGAGAATTGTCTCCAAGTTCTCAGAAGGCTTATATTATATTATATTATATTATATTATATTATATTATATTACATTATATTACATTATATTATAATTACATTACATTATATTACAATATATTATATTATATTTACATTACATTATATTTACATTATATATACTATATTTTTATGTATCTTATGTACTATATTTTTTATTCTATTTTATACTATATAATATTCTATACATTGTATTATTAATTATATTATATTATAAGAAATTATATATTAAAACTATACTAAAGAAAGAGAAAGGATACATCAGAAACCTAGAAAGGAATAATAATAAAAACCCGTGACTGACCAGAGAGCCCGACACAGCTGGCTGGGATTGGCCATTAATTAAAAACAATTCACATGCTGGGTAAACTATTCTCCAAATCACATTCCAGAGGAGCAAAACATGGTGAAGCTGAAGCTTCCAAGCTTCCCAGGAGAAGAAAACCTGGTGAAGGGACTTTTCATAAAACATCACCATGACACAGAGGGGCACCCCCAGAGCCTACACTGGCCCTGCTGGGTGTTCTGGGCACAAAGCAGCTGAGGAGCTGCACGGGAGCAGTGCCTCAGTGCCAGAGCTGTGGGGTGCTCCTCAGCAGGGAACCCCCAGCCTGGCTGGAGCAGCATGCCCCACTCCTGGGGGAGCCCTGGCACAGGGTGGTTCCACTGCTTTGGGGACGTGACCTCACTCCTTGCTCACAGCCTGCTAATTAAGGTCCTTCTGTACTGGTTAATTTCTGATTGTGAACAGTTTAGGGGGAAAAAAAAAAGTAAAATGGGATGATATCATCTCTTCCTGCTGTTTTGGAGATAGCATTGTGTGCCACCTCCCTGTGGCAATAAAAAATGTAAATGCTAAATTTCTTATCAAGACAAGGCAGAAACTCTGTTGGATTTGTATTTCCTGTCTTTGATTTGCTTTGCTTTATTTCATCCCATGCCTGCCTCTCCTCCTCCCTTCCAATGTTAATGCAGCATACCATGCTCACCTGGGAGATGTTATCATTTGTAGGCAAAGCAATTTCTGCCTTGCTAAGCCATTTTCAAGCTTGTCATGATGCTCCATAAAGTACAGAAATAGGAAGATTTTCTTCTATGAGAGGCTTGATGGTTTTCTGTCTGTTTCTGATGGCAAAAATGTGATGCCTGGAGAGGGTAGGATGAAGCTGTGGGGACTGTGCCATGTCTTAGTTCCTTTTAGGCTGTGGCAGGGCTCAGGGACTCTGTTCCAGGTGCCATGAGTTTTTGAAGTCCTTCAGTGGGGTTGTTTTTCCTTCAGGTCTCTTGGGAAGAGTAAGCTGCAGTTTCTGCTCTTTGGGCAAAGCAATGTGTGAATAAAGGTGCTGCAGCAGAGGTGTCTTACTGGTAAAGCCTGATGTGGGATTTTGTGTAAGGGAACAAAAATACACAGAAAAATCACCTCCAAATGGAGCTGTTATTTCTCCTGCAGAGTAATTATTAATCAATAAACCTTGTGTCTCTCAGAGTGTGCCAAGTGCTCTGAACTGCCTTCCAGTGTGCTGGTAAACCAGTCCTGGAGAGAAAATGTTATTAATCCTAAACCATGATTAGCCCTGAAAGCAGCAGAGTCACAACTCCTGCCTCAGCCATGCAGCAGCAGCTTTGCCCTGGCAGGGTTTGGTAGCACCCCCAAAGCTGTGGGTGCTGTGCATCATTTGTTGCAGCTGGGTGGTGTTTGGGCCAGAAGGAATTTCCTGTGTTAAACTGAAGGTCTGCACAGTTGATTATTTCTCCAAAACCATGTTTCAGATGGATTCTAATGCTGCAAGGCTGAGATGGATGGATACTCATAGAAGCAGAGGGGGATTTTACCACTGAGCTGTTTCATAGATGGCCTCTCTCTCTGAAAATGAAGAGCTCTGTTCTCTGAGGCATCTCTTCCTGTATATTGATGAAGACAAAGCAAGAGGCAGGACACAGCTTTGATGTAAATTATAATTGCTCTGTTCTTGTGGACCCCTTAGCTCTGATGTTAATGCACAGATAGGGGACAAATCAAAATGCAGAAAGGTGCTGAAAACCAGGAGTGTTTCCAATAGGGAGCTGTAAGATACTGTAAGGAAGTTCTGGGGTTTTCTTGCAGAAGTATTTCATGAGATGTTCTTGGTCTTCTTCAAGAGGATCTTGGTTCAGGGCTATTTACTGGGCCCATTGCATTTCAACATTTTTCTTTGAAAACATGTTTTAAAAGCAGCAAACCAAAAGAATTCCTCCTTGAACTCTTTAGGATAAAAGTACTGTCTATGGTATTTAAGTGTTGTCTGCAAACAATATCCACCCTGGGGTACAGCAAAGTCTCAGAGCCTAAGGACAGTGGAATAAATGGAAATATTTCCTTCTAAGGTCTTGCCTTTGGTCGCATAAAAAGAGGTAAAAGCCAAACCAAAACACGAACTCCCTTTGAAGCACTCGTTTATAAAGGCATTGTGCCAGTGTGGTTGCATTAAGAGACTTCAGACAATAAAACCACCAGCACTTTGTTGCTGACATCTCTGAAAAATGAGGGTAGAAAAGTGTTTTTGTACCTGTTTGTCCCTCCACATTCATGGAGCTGTATTGCTGCATCGTGGAACAAGTGTTAAGGAGCTGATAACTTCACCTCAGACCCCAGCAGTCATTAGTGGAGGAAATTCCAGAGCAGGTGCCTCACAGCTTTGTGCTGCTCAAACAACACACAAGAGCTAGAGAGAAGCAGCTTAAATGGAGATCCTGGGAAATCACTGCTCTGAGTGGCCTCCTCTGGGCCCAGGCTGGAGCTGCTGGCAGGAACATGCTGCATCCTCCTCCCAAAACAATCCCCTTGGGTGAGCTGGTGAAGTTCAGATGCTGCTGACGCACTTGGTCCTTCCCTTCCCAGGCACTCACAGAAAAATGTGACACTCTTGGAGCTCTGGGGCCCATGTTCATTATCATCAGGAATTTTACAGGCACTTTCAAGGCAACTGGGAGACATTGAATGCAGAGAGTCTCTCTCTTAGCAAAAAAATAACCCAACCAATATCAGAGGTGGCTTCTTCCAAGTCAGGATGACATCCATTGCAAATCAATTTGTCACCAGCCCCAGCTATCTGCAGTGGAAGTCAGGATTCTTGTGAGACCTGAAGCTGGTTTTGGCACTTACTACTGGATGGTAAACAAGCTCATCCTCCAGTCTGAATTCACTGCAAAAAATGGATGTCTGTTCACACAGCAGTTCTTTCCACCTGTGGTCCAGGATGAATGCAGAACACACACATTTGCACACAATCCCTCCCCAGGTCTTCTGCTGCAAAAATTCTGCTTCTCAAGTGTCCTTGAGAGGAGATGGGGGGAGCAGAAATGGTTCTGTATCTCTGGGTGTGGACATGAGGGTTTCTGGCTCATGGAGGTTCAGTTCCTGGGCAGAGCAGCTCTGTCTCTGTGCTGGCAGGTGTTGTGTTTGCAGGGATCCCTGTGGCAGGAAGGAATGATGTACCTGACTCCATGTTCTCAGAAGGCTAATTGATTATTTTATGATACTATATTATATTAAAGAATACTAAACTATACTAAAGGATACAGAAAGGATACTTACTGAATGCTAAAAAGATAATAATGAAAACTCATGACTCTCTCCAGAGTCCTAACACAGCTTGGCTCCAATTGGCCAATGAGTGAAAACAATTCACAGCAGAATCCAATGAAACAATCACCTGTGGGTAAACAATCTCCAAACACATTCCACATGTGAGCACAACACAGGAGGAGCAAATGAGATAAGAATAGTTTCCTTTTTTCTCTGAGGCCTCTCAGCTTTCCAGGAGAAAAATCCTGGGTGAAGGGATTTTTCAGAGAATGTGAATGCCACAGGCAGGGCTGTGGTGCCGATGCAACAGGAGCAAAGAGAGCTCAGGTTTTGGAGGTAGCCCAGCCTGAACAATGGGGCTGGCATTGGCAGCAGCTCTTCTCTTTGCTGGAGGGGGCTCTGTAAACAGATCAGACTGGCCAAGAGTTGGGATTTTCTGTGTGGTGTTCACAGCTATGGTGGTGAACCTTTCTAGCCCAAACATGGCCCCAGTTGTGTTGTGATTTTGAGGGAGCTGCTGTTTTTCTCCACAAATGCTTAATAGTAGAAATGTTATAAAATGCTGTGGTAGGTATCATTTCTATGTAAAGTGCTCTGAGGTTTCTAGAAGCCCCTCCAGTTGTGCTTTGCAATAAAATTTAATTGTGCTCAGGATGCTCCTAAACTGCATTGGTTTGTGTGCTGAGGCAAGCTAAAATTGGATAAACTTTTTCATTCTGGGGAGAGTTATGGCCTGGGTGTTGTAAAGGTGGGGAAGCAGTGTTGTCTTGTGCTCCAGATAACATTGTGAAGAAAAACAAGTGGCAGAAATTATGGAAGCACCAGAGGAACAAATAAACAAATCAAGTTTTTTCAGTTTCAGTGCCTATCATCCAATAGCTCCATCCTCTGAGGATGCAGGCGCTTTCAAGGTTGTAGCACTTGCATGTGTAAAAAATAGAATATTTTTCTTTTTTTTCTTCTTTTTTTTAGCTTGTTCCATCTGCACAGTGCCTGGACAAATGTTCAATCTGTACAGATATTTTATGGGTGCTTATTTTGACTTGTGTATCTATTTATTTATTTATTGTCAGCCATTAGAAAATTAAACTCAAGAAGTTGACTAAAACATGTCCTGTCACATAAAGGCACTTAAACTATTCCATCCAGTTTCATTCCTGCTCTAATCCTATGAATTTCTGTTAACTTCTGCTAAAATTCCTATTTTGATCCAGGAGTAAATTTGGTGCATTCTGAGGACTCTTTGAGCCATTCCAGAATATCAAATTACTCTGCAGCAGCAAAACCAACAAAACCTTCTGGCTCTAGAGAGAATGAAGATGTTCTGGGTCATAAACAATCCTTGCCCTACAGAAGTTTTGAAATACTTGATGTCTTAGTAATTCCCCAGCAAATGAGTGTTTGAAGCATGACATTCTTTAAAATTATGCATTAAAATGATGACAGTACTGTTCCCCAAACCACCTTACTAAGGTTTCTTACACTTAAAGGCATGCTTGGAAACATTAATTATTAAAGACAAGTCTAAGTGGTTTTTCTACTTGCAGCCTGAAACAGTCCAAATATATTCAAGATTATTTTCTTTTTTTTTTTTTTTTTGAGTGTTCTGACTGAAGCCCAGCAGCCCTGCAGCTGGGTTATGCAGATGTGCTGTGAAATCAGGTTGCTCTGCACCTTGACAGAATTTTGTCCCTTTTTTTGGCAATGTGATCACATTTTAGAGCATGGGCTTTTGTTTCCTCTTTAAAACAGTTCACAGGGAGAAGGAAAGGGAAGGTCTGACTGCCCTTTACTCGGCTGTTCAAGGGTTGTGCAAATATATCCCTGCTCCACTTCCTGGCTGACTGGGAGGTACAAGGTGGCTGCCCTCACACTGTTGGCTTTTTATTCTGTATGTATAATCTGCCTTGCTTTTCTTTCCCTCTGAATCTGCAGCAGTGGACATGTGAGCCTTGCTGAAGAGATGCTCTGCCCTGGGATTTGTGGGGAATCTAGAACTTCAGAGGAAGAGAAGGCTTTAAATGTCAATTGCATAATTGTAATTATTAAGTTATATTTATGTCATATTTACATTATAATGGCTATTTAATTGCCACATTATCTCCTTAACTGACTTTGAGCTCTGTTTTTATTACGTGTCTTTTATTTTAAACAATTCTTCCTCATTTGGGTAGATTGAAACATTCTAATTGAGAAATTTCACAAAAGTATCGATATCCTGTGAGTGCCAGAACATCCTGCAGCTGGAAACCTGTCTGAAAAGGGAAAAGTCTCCTCAAAAAATGTGAGTGTCTCTCTGAGCTGACTGGGCTCACCAGAGTTCTGCTCTTCTCTTGCAGGCATTATGCTGCTTGAGGTGCTCCTGGTCCTGGGGACACTCCTCATCTACTTCTTCTTTTCCAAGAAGAATGAAGAGACACTGCCCTTCAAAGATGGGTGGTGGGGCAGGGGACAAAAGCCTGTGACCAAGGAAGACTCCAGCATTAGACCATTTAAGGTGGAGACTGCAGAGGAAGAGCTGAGTGTAAGCAAATCTCTGTGCTGGGGGAAGGGAAGGAAGAAATGGCCAAATCATGTAGAACATGTTTGGAAGTGATTTTAAATTGAACCAACAGAGTGCCAGTGATGGCCAGGTCTTGGGGGAAGGGATTTTTCAGTACTTCAGAAGATAGATATGAATAGGCAGATCTCAGTGTATAATTTTGTTCTCAGCTGGCTCTTGCATGATTGCTGGTAAATAAATCTACTCTGCAAAGCCTAATAAACATAAAAATCATATTACAGATTACTCAACTCTGTTTTTCTGTTTGTGCATTTTCCTCAGTTTGTGTAGACCAGAAGAAGAACAATGTCTTGTTTTTTTCCCCTTTCTTTCCAAAGCAATTACAAATACCTCATTTTCTTGACTGCTTTATGCTTGCAGCTGTGTTGGATGCTGATTCTTCTGTAATTAATAGTCTACTTTGGTCAACACTAAATTACTGTGGTAATTACAGTAAACACATACGTTGCAGAATTTGTTGCATAGAAAGATTTTGATTGTGTGTGTTTAAGGCAGGGATTGAACAATTTCATAGATCTTTGTGGAGTCATGGTTCAAACAATACTCATGGGATTGCTCACATTATTAATTTATAATAGATTCCTAATTTCTCAGCAAGGCCTGGGTTTTTTAACACTTTGCTTGCCCTTCTTAGTAATATCAAAAGACATTGCTCTCCATTCTGCTTTCCCCTTACACTGCAGACACTAAGATGGATCATTTCTAACTTTAAAATGATTGAGCAGGATTAGATTTTCAGACCTGCCTTTCAGCTGCTCTGTGGTTCTGGTTGCAGCAGGGAGGAGCTCTTGGCTGTCCCTGCTCAGTGATTTTGGAGTGATCCTGCAGCATCACCAGCATCCCCTGTAGAGCAGTGGGAAGGTGATTGGCAAACTTCAATTTCAGTTTGGTTTCACCAACTTTCTGTCTATGCAAAATCCTTCTGTGAAAGACTTCCCACCCCTGGGTTTGGGAAGGAGACCAAAAGGTTTTGAAAGGAAAGCAAAAGGTTTGGGCCAGATCCATGCAGTGACTGTGAGGAAAGCACCCAGGAAAGGCATCAAGAGTTGCCCCTTGCACTCAGTGCCAGCAGAGCAGCTTGCTAACTCTGAGGTTCTCAGCCTGGCAGACTCTGTGGTTCTCAGGTCAGGCAGCCCTGCAGAACAAAGGCTGAGAACAGCTGGGAATGGAAGGGGAAGGAGGCCACCTGCAGGAGGAAAAATACTGGGACAGCTGATGGAGCATGAGCAAAAGGCACAGGTGTCTAATTAGAGATGTTATTTCCATAGTTCTCGTTTCACGTGGGGATAACTAGAAACACACAGAGCCCAAGACAGCAGACACAAGGGCTTTTAATGTCTCTTCTCTCTCTTTCCCTGTAGGATTTATTTAGGAGACTGGACCAGGCTCGATTCACTGAGCCACTGGAGAACAGCTGCTTCCATTATGGAACCAACTCAGTGCACCTCAGGAAGGTGGTGTCCTACTGGAAAAACCAGTTCAATTGGAAGAAACAAGTTGAAGTCCTCAACAAGTACCCACAATTCAAAACAAAGATTCAAGGTGTGTTGCTTTCCCCTTAAAATATAACCAGCAATAGATAAATTTGTCTGCAAGGGAAATTTGCAATAGACAAATAGATATTTGTCTGCAGTAGATAAATTTGTCTGCAAGGGTGGGAAGAAGGCTCTGGTTGTGTCACAGGGCCTTCCCTCCCTGGCTGCCATAGTCTGAATCCTTGGCATCACTGCTGAAGGAGCAGGGAACTCCTTGGCTGTAACTGAAGCCTTCAGGACAAGGAATGACAAATGGAATTCCCTGTGCATGAGCAGCCTGTCAGCTGGTGTTAGCAGGAGCCAAGCACGAGTGTTTGGAAGCAGAAGAGGATCTTAAGCTGTACACATGTTCCCTGCCTTGCATGCAGCCATGCAAAAACTGCCACAGATGTCTCCTCATGCTCCGTGGAGCTGCCCAGCTGCTGCTGTCACAGTGAAGCCATCAGCCTGGCAGCCCTCCTCAGCCTGGCAGGGCAGATGTGCTCTGCTGCACCTCTTCAAGCATTCTCAGACCCAGGAGAGCACAATGCCTCTCCCCTGGGGCTGATGTGCTGCCAGCTGTGAGGGAATGGTTTCTCTTCATTCATTCTTTCCAAGGAGTTTGTTCAGCCAAGGTCTGCTGGTGCAGGAGCTTGGTCAGGCTGGGCTTTTTAAAATGCCTGATTTAGGGTGGTGCTTGGGCCCAGTTGTAGGTCTACAGCTCAGCAGGCAATTGTCTCCCATGATGGTAAAATTTAACCTTAACGGGGTATTTAGTTCTGTTTTTACTTGCATCCATAATTGTGAGTTATTTGAAAAGGTGCAGTTTGCCATGGTATTTTAAATGGATCTGGGACAATAAATGGTGCTGCATAGTGGTTAGAACTTAAAGCATTTATTTAAATGATGGTTGGTGCTGAAAAAGATAAAACCAGAAAGTCTTCCCTTGAAAAAGAAGAAAAAAGCCCCATCTGAGACAAGAAAGGGAGAAGCAGCTAAGGACAATGCACTATGTATAGCAATGGGAAGGGAAATCTCAGGGTTGGGAAAGATTACAGAGAGCAGATATGAAAAGACAAGGTCAAACATGCTGTGTCTCAGATTCCTACCTTCTGTCATCACTTGAAAGCTTTTCAGAGAATGCAGAGATTCACAGAAGTGTCAAGGATGGGGAAATCTCAAGTCAGTGAAAGACGGTGGGATTGCAGGCGATGTGAGTAAAACATGCTTAAATACACCCAGAAATGAGGAATTCAGGGAACAAATTCCTGGTTCCTGGAAAACAAAGCCCTGAGTTAGTTTGAGGAAGAGCAGCTCACCTGAAGCAGGTAGTGCAATGCTGTGTGAAGCTTTCCTGCTGGAAAGGGTGAAAATGGAAACCACACTGCTGATTTTACCTTTTACTGGTTAAACTGGGGACTGGTACTAGAACAGAGGTTCCTGGTTTGGTTTATTCACTTAAAGAGATACTGAAAGCTTTGGACAAAGGGTAGGAAAGAACTACAAAAATGAACACTTTAACTCTTTTAGCAAGGCACAAAATCCTCAATTTGGCATGATTGGTTTATCAGTAGTTAAGATGTGTGACCTGATTACAGGAGGCTTCCACAGACAGAGAATATTTAGTGAAAGCTTTTAAAATTCCATTTATGCAGCATTTAGAGTCAGTGGCTGGGGACAGAAGCCAGACATATTCAAATGGAAAGTAAGGCATGCACAAAATGAGGAAAAGTGATTCATGCCCCCAGACAAACAGCTGCACCTTGTGATGGATTCCCTATCTCTTGGTGCCTTCAAGCTGCAATTGCAGGCCTTTCAGGAAGAAAAATCTCTGGCTGAGTGAAGTCTATCCTGTGCCATGTAGGGACATTTGGGTAAAATTTAAGGGTACTTGGACTAAATGATGTAATTGTCTCCTCAGCCTGTAAGCTGTGTGAGTCACTGTGTTACCGTTGGTAGATTGCTTCACTTGTATGTCTTAATTTGCCAATTTATTTTAAAACAGAAATAGCCAACCCCATTTGGCTGCTGTGATGCTTAATTGCCCGTTATGAAGTACTTTAAGGTCCTTGGATAAACGTATCCAGAGAGGTGCAGTGTGTTTGCATGTTCACCAAAAAAAAGGACAGGAAAAAAGCTTTATTCCTAATCTATTCTGTGATTAGTTTCAGTGTCACGGTAAATTTGGGCCTGCTAATTAATGATTTTATTTTTACAGGCATTGATATCCATTTTGTTCATGTAAAGCCTCCTCGTTTGCCTGAAGGCCAGGCTGCAAAGCCACTGCTAATGGTTCATGGTTGGCCTGGTTCATTCTATGAGTTTTACAAAATCATCCCTCTGCTGACGGATCCTGCGAGCCACGGCCTCGGGCATGAGCACATCTTTGAAGTCATTTGCCCATCTATCCCTGGTTATGGTTTCTCAGAAGCACCCCACAAGCAAGGTATGACACAGGAGAAGAAATTGAACCCCCACAAGCCCAGCCTCAGAGTGAGACTGTAACTCTTCTGTTAGCAGAACAGCAGCTCCTGTTCCACACTTCTTGTTTTCCCAGTGAGGAAACAGAGATCCTGTGTGTCCTGTGGGATTAGGGACATAAGGGGTGACTTCAGGTGACATCTCTGTTCCTGGAGCAATGAAGTTACAACTCAAGAGTTGTAATTGCATCCATGAATTGCCTGTGAGTGAGCAGGCAGGATAAATTTAATTTATTACTGTTCCTTTTTGGTTGCATCCATATTGGACAGCATTGTACAGGTAGGTGAGAAGGAAGAGTTGAAACAAAGCAGTTCTGGTGTCCACATGGCAGATTGCAGCCAAATACCTGCTTGCTCAGCTTGTGCTCTGAGTTATACAAACGCAAACTGCAGCAAATTGAGGAGCTAGTGTTTAAAGTGACACTGAGTTTAGTATTTAATTGCATGTGCAGATGTGGAGAAGGTTTTAATGAGTGTGATATTTGCTGGGTCCCCAGGATGAAGGAGGAATTGAGAATCTGACTCCATGTTCTTAGAAGGCTAATTTATTATTTTATAATATTATATTAAAGAATACTATACTAAAACTATGCTAAAGAATAGAGAAAGGATACTTACAGAAAGCTTAACAAGATTCAAATTAAAACCTTGTGACTGCTTCCAGAGTCCCGACACAGCTTGGACCATAATTGGTCATTAAGTAAAAACAATTCACATGTTGGATAAACAATCTCCAACCACATTCCAAAACAGCAAAACACAGGAGAAGCAATGAGATAATTATTGTTTTCATTTTTCTCTGAGGCTTCTCAGCTTCCCAGGAGAAGAAATCCTGGCAAAGGGATTTTTCAGAAAAGGTGACAGTGATGGTTGGGTTTGCTTTTCTCTGCTTCCCTGGCTTTAAGTATCTGCTTTAAGTATTTGAGTTTCTTTTAACTGCTTTAAGTATCAGAGTATTAAGTGTTTCTATTTTCAAAACATCCTTTGTGACTGAATTGGACAACTGAGTCAAGAGTACTGACTACATTTTAGTTTGATGCATCAGCAATTCACTGATGGATTTTATTAAAAACCCCCACAATTTTCGTGGTCAGCATTCAGAGCAGTGGAGAGGTCTGCAACAAAGGCTGGAGTTTGTTCTCCTCATGGATTCTGCTTGCTCTCTGTGCTTGGATGCTGAGTAAAGGCTTGCATACATTCAGGCAAGGAGAAAAGGACTTGTAGCTTTTGAGGAGCTGGAACATTGCCTTGATGTGGAGAATCAGTGCTGCAGGGTCAGAAGTGTGGGTGGAATTAATGCAACCAAAGTGTTCTTTTCTTTAAATGCAGACTTCAATTCCGTGAGTGCAGCTTCTGTTTTTTTTGAATTGATGCTCAGACTGGGATTCAATGAGTTCTACACCCAGGGTGGTGATGCTGGCTCTCTCATCTGCACCAACCTGGCCCAGATAGCTCCCAGGTGAGTACCCCCTTGGTGCAGCTCTTTTACTCTGTGAATAGTTCTTTCCTGTGCACTTGGGAGTTCCTGCCCAAGTCCTCACTGTGTAGGTGTGGCATTCATATTTTCTGAAAAATCCCTTCTCCCAGGATTTTTCTCCTGGGAAGCTGAGAAGCTTCAGAGAAAAAGGAAAACAATTCTTATCTCATTTGCTTCTCCGGTGTTGTGCTCACATGTGGAATGTGTTTGGAGATAGTTTACCCACAGGTGATTGTTTCATTAATTTCTGCTGTGGGTTGTTTTCACTCATTGGCCAATTAATGCCGAGCTATGTTGGTGCTCTGGAAAGAGTCACGAGTTTTCATTATTATCTCTTTAGCCTTCTGTAAGTATCTTTTCTGTATCCTTTAGTATAGTTTAGTATTCTTTAATATAGTATAGTATCATAAAATAATAAATTAGCCTTCTGAGAGCATGGAGTCAGATTCATAATTCGTCCCTTCATTGGGGCACCCAGCAAATACAATATGTAGTTTCTCCCTTTAGTGCTCAGTGTTAAGCAAAGATCCAAAATTTCATAACTTTAGTTTATATTCAATGTTTTTTCTTTCAAACAGTTGTGCAGCAGTTTGGTAGTGGCCTCATTGAGGTCTGGAGTGGGACAAGTACTTGTAAAGGAAAAAAAAGGAGGATTTGTGGCTTAGTGCCCTGCAGTGTGTGCTGATTACTGACAGTTGTCCCTTTGACTTGTCATTTTTGTGTGAAAAGCCACACTACAAAGGGCAGCTGAGGTCATGATGTAATTAACGGGCTGGAATTCAAATGTGTCCATTCCTGTTAGTAACATTTTAAATGTTACAGGTCACAGCACCAAGCCTGGCAGAGTTCAAGAAGCATTTAGGCAGCACTCTCAGGCACATGGTGTGATTTTTGGGGCTGCCCTGTGAAGGGCCAGGAGCTGGACTTGGATGACCCTTGTGGGTCCTTTCCAACTCAGGATATTCTATGATTCTAAATACAGCAACTTTGAACTTTTGTTAACTTTTTGTTAATTTATGGGTTTGGGTTTTTTTGTCTTCAGCCATGTGAAAGGTCTCCACTTAAACATGGTCTTGGTTTCGAAGCTGGGGCTCTCTCACCTGCTCTCCGTCCTGCTGGGCCGGTGCTTCCCAGGGCTCTTTGGATTCCAGGATGAAGATGTCAGGAGGATGTTCCCCTTCTTGAAGAAATGGCTCTACAAGATCTTGTCTGAGTTTGGCTATGCTCACATACAGGCTACAAAACCAGATACTGTTGGTAAAAAAAAACAAAAATAACCCCACAACCTTTTTTTGAGCTCGGGATACCTAAATCTCTTCACTTTAGTTTTACTTTCATAGAAACAAAATGTACTCCTTAAAATATGCAGAAAAGAGGGGGGGTTTGCAGTGTACCTGCACATCCAAACTGAGCATGCTCCAAGTGCCACTGACCTCATTTTCCAGTTTTCATAAATAAAATAGATTGTTTCATATTTTTCCACTTCTGCTATCACTGGGGACTATAATTCCATTTCAAATGCAGCTCTACTAAGAGCAAAATATAATTTCTTCTCAGAGAATGGATCACATTCAAGTGATGTAAACTACAAGAAGCTTTTAGCTGTCTCAGCACGCAATGTAGCTTATTTATTATAGTGATAAGTAATACCTGAGAAGTAAAATCAAATTTCACTTTCACTCATTGTTCTGAATCACTTGCAGACTTTCAAGGAAAAAAATTGTAGCTGTGAATATTCTTTCTATGTGAGCTAGTCACTCAGATGGTTTAACTGCTTTAAGTATCTGAGTATTAAGTGTTTCTATTTTCAAAACATCTTTTGTGACTGAATTGGATAACTGAGTCAAGAGTACTGACTACCTTTTAGTTTTGTGCAGCAGCAATTCACTGATGGATTTTATTTAAAATATAGCTAAGGGAAATATTTCTTAATGGTTTTCCATAAGCTTACCTACAGAGGCAGGTGTGTTCTTAAAAATGTGTAGGCAAAAGGATAATTGTATGGATTTAAAAAAAAATTTCCTTCTGTTGAGTTTTGGTTCCTAAAAATTGCCAGTCTTTTGTGCTTTAGGAAAGAGAAGGAAGCTGATATCTGCAAGATGCCTGAGCCATGCTCCTTCTCAATCAGAATTTTGTCTGATTCTTGTCCTTACCAGTCACGTGTGGTCTGTCTGAGCAGACTGGGAGCCAGCAGCCAGTTCATGCCTTGGGAGCTGGAGCATTTCTGCAGTTCTCCTAAGGACAAAGAAGAGAGGATCAGGGCAGTGGCAGGTTCCTAAAAGGGGGAAAACACTCTGAAGGAATTTCTGGCAGAAATGCCTACATTCCAAGTGCTCTGAGGACCAATGTCAGTTTTTCTCTGTGTAAACAGATGCATTCTACTCACAGTGAGTAGCTGAGAACAGGCTTGTCATGTCCAGCACATCTGGAAAGTGCTCAACAGAACTTTTTCAAACACTTGCTGTTTCAGTTATCAGTAGTAGTTGCTTAATAATTGAAATCCCATTGTCATGCTTAAATAGCAATTACTGGTGAACTTGTGCCAGCTGCAGTGTTAGGCACCTTCCTGGAAGGCTGGGTTGCAAGGGTGGAACTTCAAATTCCACCAAATTCCCAAGTTCAACCTCAAAACTGCTCCCAAGGAACTTGCTGCTCCTTGGGAACAGCTTTTCCTCATGTTTTACTGAGAAGCTGGGACAGTTTACAGCACTGGGATGTGTGATCAAAGTTGCAAGTGCAGGTGTGTTCTTTCTGTCCAAGAAAAGCAAACTATAAAATCTATATGAAGGCTTGTTCTACATGAAGGCAGTTTGCTGTTGCTAATGCAGAAGATGGACCATTTAGCAGAGCCTTGCTGTTCCTTAATGACTTTCTAATAATCCTTAAAATGTTTTTGCTGTTAGATAATGCTGCAAATCCTCCTGGTCATGTGTAGGCATGTGGGGTTTGGCTCTGTAATGCTGTTTAATACATGACAACTTCCAGATTAATGGAAGCAAACCCTCCTTGGCACATAGAGCTTAATCTTATTAGCTTACCAGAAAAAAAGAAAAGCCAGCAGAAATCCAATACTGTTACATCAGTTCAAAAAATGTTCAGTGTGAGCTAATGTGGAGCCTGCTCATTTGCAGACACTTCCAGTTTATTATTTGGCATTAAATGGCTCCAACTCATTGTATTATTTTATTTATTTAAGAGAGCAGCTGATGGAACAGCTTTGTAAAATTACATCCCCTGTATTATAACAGGCAGCTTCTCTAACACTCTGAGTTCTGTAGCTGGATATCAGTTATAGGTAAATTTCCCTCCTCCTTTACAGGTTGTGGATTGAATGACTCTCCTGTGGGACTGGCTGCATACATCTTGGAGAAGTTTTCTTCGTGGACTGATATGGAATTCCAGAGTCTAGAGGATGGAGGACTAGAGAGGTGAGCCCTTTCTCCATTGTGCATGGGGTCACTGAGCCCAGAGTCACAGCTGGGGAGGTTTGTCTCAAATGGTCACCTCACACCTCAGGGAGCCTGGAGTGACCACAGCTGGTGCTGCACACAGAGAGGCAAACAGGCCATGCAGGCTGAGGGATTCCCTGCCCACTTCCATCTCCTAGGAAAAAAATACACCCTGCAACTCCTGGATATTAAAAACTGACTTATGGGGAAGAATCTCATTAGGACACAAAATCCAAAAGTTTAACCCACATTAAGATGCTGGCAGCTCATGATTCATTGTAATACTAACAATTAACTCCCTGTGGGTTGGCTTTGGATTGATTGTTACAGCTTCATCTACCTACCATTTGCTAAGAAAGGATTATGTTTAGTGTGCAGCAGAAACCAGAGCTGAAATCCCCTTTGAGAACTACCTGGCAGGAATGGAGAGAGGGGGCATGCTATGGAAAGCAGATTTGTATGGAATCTTTGCCCTGCATACAGCTAATAATTTTATATGAATCATGAACTGTTTACAGCACATGTTGGTGTGTCAGGGCTCTGTTGAGGGCTCACAGTAGCATTTCAGATTATCATTAATAAATGTCACAAGCTGCTGCATGTGCTGTTCTGCTCCCACCCTCCCAGTCTGTGGACAGGAGGGACAGCCATGCTGGAGCATAAGGTGTTTTTTGGAATCTCTTGTATTTGCTTTATATCTTGTATTTGTTTTATATCTCTTGTATCTGGGGTTCCCAGACAAAGGGAGGAAATGATGAATCTGATTCCATGTTCTTAGGAGGCTAACTTATTATTTTATGATACTAGAATATATAAAGAATACTAAACTAAACTATACTAAAAAATACTAAAAGGATACAGACAGAAGGCTAGAAAGATACTAAAGAAAAACTTGTAATTATTTCCAGAGCCTCAACACAACTTGACTCTTATTGGTCATGAAGTCAAAACAATTCCCATGAAACCAATCAAACAACCACCTGTTGGATAAACAATCTCCAGCCACACTCCAAAGCAGTAAGACACAGGAGAAGCAAATGAGATAATATTGTTTTCATTTTTCTCTGAAGCTTCTCAGCTTCCCAAGAGAAGAATCCTGGGCAAAGGGGTTTTTCCAGAAAATATGACTGCCACAGAATCTGCCTTCCATGTAGGAATTAAAATGTGACTTTCCAGTTTGTGTCTGACAGCCTTTAGCAACCTTAATTGGTCACTGGCAGACAGAGGGGGAGTAATAACTTCACCTCTTCACTCTTAACCACTATTTATTTCCTATAATTTTTTTTCCCCGTACAACCAAACCAAAGTCAAGTCCCTGCTAAAGTGATGCAAATCAATTTTCAGTTCTAATTAAGCAATCTCTTGGGCTTGCCTTTTCAGGAAGTTCAGCCTGGATGATCTGCTCACCAATATCATGATCTACTGGGTCTCAGGCTGCATTGTCTCCTCCATGCGTTTTTACAAGGAAAACCTGCAGAAGGGGATAGGCACACAGAAACATGACAAGTAAGTGTGCCTTCTTCTCTTGAAATATTTTAATTTTACAGTTGCATGCCTTATAGATTCCTGAATGCTGAGGAAAAACATTGCTCTCTCACAGCATTCCTCTGCAAGACAGACCAGGTAGTTGATGTACTGTGCTGTGTTTCAAAACATGGTGCCTAGGCAGGAATCCTGAGCCCTCAGTGAGGAGATCTGACTGGAGGCACTGCTTGAGGGGCTCCCATTCATGGTGTAGCCATCTACTTCCCGATTTTATTTCACTTACTAAATCAGTCTGTGACTGAGTCACACAGTCAGTTTTGTTTAGTTTAGTTGGTTGTAGTTTTAGTACTTTTCTGGACACAATTTTCCTGTTTCTGCAAAAGGCTCAAGTCCTTCCTTTGGAAGCAACTTCAGCCTGCTGACAAACTGCATCCTTGAGAAGTCAGTGAGACTGATGTGCCTGCTGCTGCTCAGACTTTTCAGGCAGCAGCTTGGTTGCATGTACTTGTGTCAGCCTGAGCATGAGGGAAGGCTTAAACCTATCCTGAGGTATTTGCACCCAGAGCTTAGTGCCAGGCTATTTATTGAGCTGTGAAATGATGCTCCCAGGAAGCTGACTCAGTTCCTGAAGCTGTTGTGGCTATGCTGTGGGCAGTATCTTGCTCTGGTTCTGCCTGCACTGGATGAGCTGTGTGAGCTCCTAAGTGCCTAGAGGACAGAGTCTCAGAGTCTTGTGTCAAGTTCTGACCTCAGCTTTCCTGTGGCAACATGCCCATCACTTTTTGTATCTACATTTTAAAGTCTGTCACTTCTGACAATGCAGTTTATATGTATGGGATATTCAAACCTAGAAAATGTGGCTCTTAGAACAAGCACAGATCATTCACACCCCTCAAATGCACTTGCTTCCTTACACTTCCTAATGTGAAGAATGTTTTGTAGTGTGCATTTGTGCCAGTTAAAACAAGAGCTACTTTACAAGGTATAGTCCCACATATAGAAATGTTGCTTCTGAGCTAGTCTAGATTATCAGCATTCCTCTCTTCCTCCTCCCATTAAGTAATTATTCTCCTGCCTACCCTCCAGTTGTCCTGCCAGGCTTAGCATATTTGGGTGGTTATCTCCTCTGTAAATCTCTCTCCATCTCTTATCAAATTGTGTGCTTGCCCATCAATTTGAGCCCTGTGTGCAGCAAGAGGAAAATTTGCTGCCCACCACCTCCTCTCCCTTTCTGTGCTTCTGAGCCTCATGCCCTGGATCCCCTGCAAAATTGCCTTAACATCACTGTAAGCAAAAATAAAAGAGAGGTTTTCCCCTCAGGAATTATAGTGTTGTCTTCAGTTTTAGAATCTGGAAGTCCAATTTTTAATGCCTAACAAAAGTGTGCCCAACTGTTCAGGAACATTTCCTTGGGACTTTTGATTTGTTGCAGATTTAAGTGTTTGGAAGATGATAGTGATTCTCTCTCCTCTCTCAGGCTCACAGTACAGGTACCCACTGGCATTGCTGCCTTCCCTAATGAAATCCTGCACATACCCCAGGCTTGGGCCAAGAAGAAATACACCAACATTGTCTCCTTCCACTTCATGCCTCGGGGTGGCCACTTTGCAGCTTTGGAGGAACCTGAACTTCTTGCTAAAGATATTCTGCAGTTTGTTGACAAAGTAGAGAAAGAGCAACTCTGGAAAAAGACAGGGGAATAACTTCCCTAAGAAACAGCAGGGTAATTACTTTTAGCTTAGCTCATGTACAGGGCTTACTAAGTCTACTGTAATCCATGTAATTAGATTTTATTGTTGACCAGATGTGAGCAAGGACAGAAAGAAAAATAGAGTGTATACTGCCATGGGGACCAACAGATTTTGGGCTCGTTTTTTTTTTTTTGTTCAGCTAGGCTAAGAAAGTAGCATGAAGAGTGCTTGAGTATCTTCTGAAACATGTTCTGCAGTATTTTTGACTCTTGCTTTGAGATAGAAAAATAGACCTCACAACTACCAACATACCTAGTAACAGTAAAATTGTTATGAAGGGCTTTTTTCTTTCATGGCAGCAGTAAAATTTGAGTTGCTGTGAGTATGAAGTTCCTCACATAAAGAGTAGGGAGCAGCCTGGCAGGACCTAACTTGCATGAGTGCATCAATCAATCAATCAATCAGCATTGATGAGCTTACAGTATCTTTAAACTGCCTTCTGCTGGCTGCCTTTCCCTTCCAGGCTGGGCTGTGAAGAGCTGGACTGCCCTGTGCCAGACTCCTGGGAGATGTGAGGAGCAGCTGAAAGACACAGGTGTCTGCTGCTCAGCCCAGGAGGTGGGGCTGGGTAGGAGTAATTGCAGCCCCAGCTACTTCTGCACTGAATTTGTACTCTTAAATCATAGCCCTAGGTAGGCCCAACACACTGGCTTTGCAGTGTTTTAGCAGGGTGTTATAAATACCTCTTGCTAAAGGAGAAAACTGTTATTAATTCAAAATTAAAAGAAAAGTGAATTAATTTTTGAATAACTCCTGTGTGATTCTTTTAATTCTTTTAACAACTGAGATTTTGCTTGGTACCAGCTAGGAGAATCATCAGCTCAGAACTATCAGTTCTGTACTCCATCTGCCACAGAGGTCAGATTTTGAAGGCAAACTGCTCAAAGAAAATTGAAGGGCTGTATGTCCCAGCTCCTGTCCCCAGTGTGTGCAGCTGAGCTTCAAACAAGTCTTAAACCATCTCCAGATGACTGATTTCAGTGTGGTTTTGTTCTCCAGTCACTTCTGATGTCCTTCTCTACTTCTGAAAGCACAGGGAAATACAATCTACCAATAACACTTGCATGGATTAGTATTATTTCACAATATTAATTGAAATGGAAGCTAAGATCAGAAGCTCAGCAGATCCAGGCTCCATCCCACCAGGCTTTAGACTGAAGCACAGTTTGTTTCACAGGAGGCAATGGACTCTCCTGCTGGGCACATTCAAATCCTAGTGCTGAGAGCCACCACAAAACCCTGACAGAAAATCCTTAGGGCAGATGGACCAACCTGGATCAGTTTTCTGAGCAGAGGTGAGACCTTTTCCTCTGCCTGCTGCACCTGGGTGCCAGTAGAGTAAGGCAGAGGAGCTCTCAGCTCTCCCTGCTAGATTTGATCCTCAAGCTGTTCTTCAATTAAGACAGAACAGTAGTGAGCACTAATTCCATGCTTAATTGGAAACACTTTCATTCAGTCAAAATTTGTCTTAACATTTGCAAAATGGTGTGTGCTGAAGGCCAGTCTGTTTTGAGCACTCCAGAAATAGACTCTCTGTGGAGAAGATCCTTCCCAAACTTGTTTCAGGAGCAGTATGGTGAAAGAGAGATCCTTAATCAGGAGGAACTGGCTCACCTCTGACAAGAACAGCTGCTACAGGCACCAGTGCACACCCTCCTGCACAAGGCTGTCCTGACCTGCTCTGCACACCAGGTAATTTTCTTCAGGGTTTGATAAGCTACTGTCTGAAAGAGAGACAAATCTGGACCTAAAAAGGTCTAGATTTTAGGAGCTTAAAAATGATAATTAAATATCTGATATATAGCAGAGTTTGTTCTGAATTTTGATGTCACACTTCTCAAACCTTAAGCCCAGAGCTATCAGCAGCTGTTACTCATCACCTGCTTACTTAAAGTTAGATAAAAATGCAGTGAAATGCTATGACAAAGTGAAAATGTATGAAATTAGCTACACAGTAGCTGTATAGCTAATTGTGTCCTGCCCTCAGTTCCTCTTCCCTTTTCAAAATAACCCTCTGGTTTTAGCAAAACACAAGGTTTAACACTAAAAAACTGTCTGTGAGCCAATAGTAGCATCTGCATCTCATCCTGCAGAGAGCAACTCCCCCAGGAACCTGAAATCTGGATTTGACAAGCACCTTGAGTGAATCCAGATTCACTTCTGATACTCTCTGGCACTGGCTACAGGCAATTATTTGGTACAGGTAATCAAAAATAGTTTAACAGTTTTAGCATTTAATAGTTTTAACATTTCTGTTAGCAAGTAGCTGCATATCACAGTATTGCAATAATAATAATAAGCAGTACAAAATGAGTCCCTGGTCTGTTACAATTGTTCTTGTTTATGTCAGCCAGCTGAGGACCTGCCATTCAGGCAGGGAATTTTCTCTAAAAAGGCTAAGTGTGATGCTCTTGGGCTGGCTGAGCTGTTTTTGGGGATAAGGCTCTGAAAGAGTTGCTACAACCTTCAGTATAACACAGATTATGGTGACACTTTGATGCTCAAAACATTTTGTTTTGCTCCAGGGCCACTTCTTAATGAAGCTCCAATTTCTGGTCCTAAGTTGCCCCAAAGACTCTGCTCAAAGAAACTGCTGTCCTAAAAGCCCTGCCACAATAAATTGTTCCAAAACATGCATTTGTCCCACGCTGAAACCAGAAGCAGCTGACCTAAGCCCTACTTTTTAATTATCCAGTCATAGCTCATTAAGAGTCTTGATAAGGGGTTTGAGACCATGGAGATGCCACTGAAAATAAACAACTTGTATTCTTCCTCCCCAGCTGAAGTGCTTTGAAAAGTTTCTTCTTCTGGTATGGAAAAATACGAGTAAGGTCATAATCTTCTCATACAGCTCCAGATAAACAAACTCCCACTACAACCAAATTTGACTTCTGATTTTTAAACTGCAAACCATAATGTCCTGAAAAATCCAAGTCACCATATGCAGCCTTTGGACATCTTACACAACAAGACAGGACTCCATATACATTAAACAAAAGTGTCAGGCATTAGTCAGATTGTGAATGGAAAAAAATATGAATAGAAATCACACTTTCATAAGAAAAAGGGAGGGAAGCCATCATTTGATGGAAAATTGGGTGTATTAAGCCTAGCATCAGAGTTAGCTCTAGATCCATTGAAGGGTACCAGTCATCACCACTGAGTCAGGTGCAATTGCTCAGGGGCAGGACAGAGGTTCAAGGCAGTCAATCAAATGATTGCACAGTTTTGTTTTACAGCAAGTGCAATACATGATATGCACTAAATGAAGACACATTTTTGTCTGCAAGAGCAGTGGAAAGCTCCTCCTGGTGCTGTGGAAAGAGACAAGGAATAAATCCATATTGATTTCAGTGTAGCTTATTTTAAACCACTGAGAAATGATGCTGCTTGTTTTACTTGCTGTAATAGCACTTCAAGGAACATAAGTCACACTAAAACTGTCTTGCTCAGGATTAGTTTTCTTTCATGGAAGAAATAGCCTGTGCAGTGCCAGACAGCCCTGATGGTGTTATGCCAGTGCTGCTGGAAGAATTAGCCCCATTACAATTGTCAGCTGTCTTCTGGAGAGCAGATATTTATAAACAGGTCTGTGCTGAGTGGTGACAGCTCCTTCCCCTGGCTAGGTATGCTCCAAAGCTCAGGCTTCCAAATCCCTTCCTGGCTGGGTTGAAAGATGCTGAGGATGATTGTGCCCTCCCTGTGTTTAATAACTGAGTGTCTGCAGTTTTGAGGGTATGATGAGCAATAAAAGAGATGGAAATGATGAGTTTCATCACCTTTTAAATGAAAGATAATCCTTTGCAGCAGTAGTTCAAACCACAAACTGCTCAGAGGGAGTGCAGCACAGGGAAGAGGTGAGCAGAAACACCAAGGGATAAACTCCCAAACACCCAAAGAACCAAGAGCTTTTTAGCTCTTTTTCAGTCAAGCCTGCATTGTTGGGTGGTTTTGTGTACAAACACATTTGTACCCCATGAGTTCTAGGAATTCTTGTACAGGCTTCAGGGAGCTAAGGTCCAGCCCTGCATTTTTGTCTCAGTGGAAATTTTTTATCACCCCAAGTCTTTTGTGGCTCATAAAGCTTTGTGCACTGATCAGAAGGCAATTCTTAACATTTCAGAGAAACCAGAGGCAAAGAGGGTTTAAGCAATATCTCACACAAACTGAGCAGGAGAACCCAGTGCAGAACACAGATGATGTCATTCTCCCAATTTCTCCACTCTTTTTCTTTCTAAAGATAAATAACTTAAATGATTCCTCTTAAAGGTGCTCAATTGATTAATGTCTCAATTTTTGCCCTTTTCTTCCCAGCAGATTCTGATTCCCCAACTCAAAAGGGAATTAATTTTTCCTATTTCAGGAACATTTTTGAAGTTACAGATTTAAAATATAGAAGAACAAGAAAACCCTACTTCACTCTCTAAATCTAGAATCCTATCATAAAGAATTTCAATGCCTGCAACCAAATTATGGTACTTAGCATTTCTTTAAATCACTTGTTCTTTCCAGTTTCATCTGTGGGGAGAGCTGCTGGTTTTATTTCTCTGTCTCTGTAGATGGAGGGGAAAAATACTGATAATTTGCTTTAGGGAAAAAAACCTATTTAGAATTCCAAATAAGTTTTGACATGGAACATCTTCACTTGAAAGAAGCAACTTAGTGCTTTACATTTCAGGAGAGCAGGCTATAAAAAAGCCAATCAGTCTGAAAATCCAAGCATAAACCAGCACCAAATGCATGAAAGATTCTCCATACAGAAGGAAGGCCAGCTGTGCACAAAAATACATATCTCTTACATTTCCTCAGCTCTCAGTCTTCCTCCTGTACTGCAACATTTTTTTTTCACCTTTAATTTCAATGAACTTCTAAGAAGCACAACAGATAGGTACCTTTCAAAACCAGCCCCTAACTTCTCTCATAAACTTTCACCCTTTTGGGAGGTTCACAACCACACAGCAGCAATGATGAGACAGCAACAAAATCTGGCTCCTGTTTTATTTAGGAGCATCTTATGACATACCATACATTGGACTTCTAGAATTCTATTTTAAACATCACTTTTGAGAAGAGTGCTTTCATTAATTATTAACCAGCACTTAGTTAACCACTGAGTCTGGGAGCAGATACAAAAATTTGCCTCTCTCCTTCTTGGCTATTTACAGCCCCACCTATTTCCATTTGAAGTTGTATTGGCTGCAGCTGAGATGCTCCATTCTAACCAACAGGATGTGGGACACAGAGCAAATGCCAGGACTTCATCCAGGAACCAAAAAATTATAGGGAAGAATGTTCCATTATAATGACCCAATCTTCAGTCTCTCCACTTTTAGTTGTTTCCTTTCTGTTTTTATCCTTCAGACAGCTGTCCTCAGAAAGAAAAAAAACAACTTCTGTACTTCTGAAATGTCTGGAACAGGCACTTGCAGCTGTTACAGACAGGTGACAAGCAGAATCCTTCAAGAAGTCTTGTCTAGATGTGACAGAGAAGGAATTTGTGAGACCACTTTCAGATAAGACATGTGACTCTGGCCATCATTTGGAATTAAAAGTGTACATTTCCTTATATTTTTGCAGTTTTGAGACAATAAAGGGTGTCTTTTCTTTGTAGTCAATAGATTTGGGATAAAACTCCCTTCTCACCAAATCTTCTGCCTCTCACCTCACTTTTGCTAAAAGCCAGGTGAAAACTCTGTGGTCTGCTGCTTCTGGAATGAAGAAGCAGCAGATTTGAAGCCCTTTCTTCTTGAAGAGAAGGCTTCCAAAAGCAAAAGGCTTCCAAAACACTCATAACCAGATTATCTGTAGAACAGACACAAGAAAGCTTCAGTTGTGCTGCCAGCATGTGTGGGCAAGCAGAGCTGGGAACTGGACCTCCGTAAAAAGAGACAGAAAGAACATGGCCTACTGCTACACTGGAGCACTTGGAAACTTAGCCAGCACAAAGATCTGCTTTTGGCTCAGGATATGGGAAAAGCCCAGAGGAAAACAAAGCACAAACGTGTGCACCTCATGCAAATGAGAAATTGCAATGATTTGGGTGATGAGGATGTGTTGTAAGAGGGCTGGAGGTGAGCCAGATGGGCCTGGCACACAGAACCCTGGCACAGAGCTCTGTGTATCCAAGCAAGCCAAGGCTTCTGAGCCTCAGCAAACCATGGAGCATTTTCCTCACTCTGGAAGAAATTCATCTGCCCTGAAGTCTTTGCAGAAGTGTACCCTGTGGCACAGTATCAAATGAGCTCCATCCTTCAAAGTGTCACAGGCTGCCCTGTCAGCTGTGTCACACAGAATCCCATCACAGACCGAGCTCTGGGGCTTCCACCTGTGGAGGGAGAGTGTCAGTTTGTCCAGGATTCCTCCTGTGGAGGGAGAGTGTCAGTTTGTCCAGCAGGGAGAGTGTCTGTTTGTCCAGGATTCCTCCTGTGGGGGGAGAGTGTCAGTTTGTCCAGCAGGGAGAGAGTCAGTTTGTCTCGGATTCCTCCTGTGGGGGGAGAGTGTCAGTTTGTCCCGGATTCCTCCTGTGGAGGGAGTGTCCGTTTGCCCGGGATTCCTGCCCCCGGCAGCGCTGCTGGAATGTCGGGAAGGCCTCGGCCTCAGCGTGGGGGAGGCGCTGCTCCAACTGAGCAATGCGAGGCGAGCAGCAGGAGCTGGATCCCAACAAATATGGGAGCTTCTGGGAGCCACAGTCAGCAACTCCAGCTGGGCCATTTGCTTAGGCTGCCTGCCAAAAGGTTTATAAAAAGAACAGTAAAGAATGTGCCATGGCTTTAAATACGAATTTCAAATACAGTGCAGCCAATATCCACATTTGTTGAGGCTTCCATGCCTCAGCTTTTCTCTAAGGCTCAGTCAGGAATGCAAGGAGTTTCTCCTGCTGATCTAATTTTATTCCCTTGAAGATATGCACCAGCATGAAGGAATGAAGCAGAGCCAGGGCAGTTTCCTAATTACTTCCAGCTCTCAGAGAGGGACCCAAAAGATAATAGTGAAACAAGCACAGCACAGCAAAGATGCTAAACCAGCCTATAATTTGTGTGTTACTGTACACAGCTCTTGTGATAATTTACTAATAGGTGACCCCAGCCTTTTCTCCAACTGGTGCCTGTCCTAATACCATAGACATTTCTATGAGTTTAACTGCAACAGAGCACAGTGGCAAACAGGAATGGCTGCTACACAATAAGTGAAATATGCAGGTGATTTCCCTATCAGAAAATACTACTGCAGTTTTCAAATATTTTTCAAATACTACTGCAGTTTTCACTATGAAAAATGCTGTGTTGTCAAACCCTGTAGAAGAAGCTAGGAATCTCTTAGGGACCATTTTTTCCTGCTCTATCACTGACAGACAGCAGAGAAGGGAAGGAGTACCCAGAAAAATGAAGCAGCTAAAAACTGAAGTCCCAGAGTAGGGGCTGGTTCCTTTCCATCTCTTCTTCTCAGGCTCTGTAGTCCTTCAGCTAAGCACAAACCTCTGATCAACACATCCTCTACATGGACAGGTTTTTGTAGTGTTTGGGGTCCTTGTCTTTTACATCTCTTTGGAATAAAATGAAGTGGGCTCCAGGTATAGATTTGTCTCAGGAGGAGCACTTTTTTACCACTGTGATAACAAGATAGAACCCTTGACACATGAACTGGTTCCTCAAATGCCACCAAGGACTTTTTAGCAAGATGGAACTTTCCATTACCTCAGGGGTTTTCCATATTCAATATCTGAAGCACCTTAGCAGGGCTGGAGGTGGGTTTATTCAAGTTCACAGGAGAGATGGCCCTGCCTGTGCTGAACTTGTGCCAGCCACAAGGAGTGTCACCACCAAGGTTCAGCAATCTCTCAGGCACAAAAAGGAAATCAAATCATTAAAGGAGTTTTTGTCCTCAATATGACACATAGAACCTCACAGTGAGTATCAAAAGTCATCTGTTGAAAAAAGTGAGTTATATCACAGAGCATAAAACTCCCACAGCACCAGCACAGTAAACAGGTCAAGTGTGGCAGCTGAATGATTTATTTGATTCTTCAATGAGCACACACATAAGCACCCACTGCTGCTGCAGACACCTGGATGAGATGGGGTAGTGCAGCTAGAAACAAGTCAGAACAATCACAGGCTTCTGATCTAATTAACACAACAAGCTGCCTCCTCCCTGTGACCTCACATCTGTGTGAGACACTCACAGATGAATAAAAATTGGAGTCTGTTGGGTTTTTTCCTTCTTGATTTGAACACCAACCTGGAGTGGCAGTGTGTGCATGAGGTACACACCACCTCATAATGCCATGACTGCTAAAAATCAAAATGCACACACGCACATGCACAAATCCCTGACTAAACTGCACCACTGAAGTGAGAGCATAAAATAGTCTGACAAATTCATGCCCCCCTCACTAGCCAAGGCTCCTCACCTGCCTTTTAAGAACCAAGAGGTGCATCTTCAGCTAACAGGATGGGTTTGTAATCAGAGGGCTCAGAGCTCCACAGGATCCTTCTTGCAGCAGGCAGGTCTCATGCTCAGCACTTGTCTGAGTGCTATTCTTGGGAAGCTGGAGGCAGTCCTGCAAGACACTGAACATCTGCACACATTTATGGCACAAAGTCTCCTTCAATCTCAAGATGTTGCTGCTTTACAGACATGCTAGGAAAGGTCAAAGTCAGGAAATAGCAGTTTAACAACAAGCAAGGAAACAGAGGGCCAAAAGCTTCTCCTACCCATAGGTCACCAAGATTCATCCCCTAGAGAAATCCAAAAGTATTCAAACTCCTCATGGGACATTCTGTCATCCTAAGGCTTGTGGCAGTGCTCCTAAGAAGAGTTCATGACCATGCTGTGAGGCAGCCAGCAAAAGGACTGTTCCAACACACAGAGAAAAGAATAAATAAATCAAGATAGCATGAAATTTTTCTAAACTCAGTGTTTTATTGCTCCGTGATTATTAGTTACACTTTGACACATTGCACTTCAGAATAGATTAGCAGCTACTACATAATTTAAAAACTTAGTATCTTACAACTCATATAATTGGCACTATAGAGAAAACCCAGAGATCTGTCATTTTAACCCAAGACTAAAAGAGATAAAATGTTTACATCCTTTACTGTTGGCAGGTGAGCTTTCATTGTGGAAGGCCCTTAAAAATAGTGAACAGAAATGAAGAACCTAAATGCCCTCCAAAAATACATAAAAACAGTATCAGATAAATCACTCCCTTCTTTACACCAGTCTTTTTGCTTTGGTACTTTTAGTACCCAAGTGCACAGTTATTCCCTCATCTCTTTCAAGGAAAAAAAAAAAGGCAACATGATCAAAACTATGCTGACTACTTTGGGTGAAAAGAGGAGAGACTCCCACACACCATTCTCAGCACCCACACAAACAGCATTTTCATCAAAAGTGGCATTGTCTCGGGATTTAACACATCCCAAGAGGTTTATAAATAATAAATTTGGGGGTTTTTTAAAAAGGGAAGAATTATTTGAATAAATAAATGACAGCTCTAATAGCTGCATTGGCTTTGGTGACCAGTTATCTATATGCAGCATAAGTTATCTTCATAAGGCAAGTGGTGAGCTAGCAGAAGTGAAATCCCTGAGGATCAGCATCTCCACGTTCAACTTATTTGTTTCACAACGTGTGCAGACAGCCTGGAAAACAATCAGTCCCAAGGCATCTGCTTTTTAATCTCCCAGCACAGCTGCAGACCACACGATGAATTATTTCTGTACCTTTTCTGCAGGCAGGAATACATAAATAACGCCGAATACTTAGGAGGAGGCAGGAATTAGTTCTGCTAAACCTGGGCCAAGTGCTCCACCTTGTGTTCGTGCTCACAACACAGCTCAGAGCGAAGCTCCCGGCGCCTGCTCCACCCCTGCAGGTCCTGCGGTGAAGCTTCTGATTCCCTCTGCCTGGGAAGAGGTGTTGTCCATGGTGCCGTAGGACTGCTGCTCCGCGGGGGCCAGCACGGTCCTTTCGGTGGGGTGGGGACGCAGAACCTGGGGCACGTACATCTGAAATCACAAGTGAGGGCTTTTAGTGGTCTCTGAAAGCACAGTGCTTTGAGATGGGTAACTGGAGGCAGGCCTGCAAGACA
This sequence comes from Setophaga petechia, assembly GCA_024362935.1. Lineage (NCBI taxonomy): Eukaryota > Metazoa > Chordata > Aves > Passeriformes > Parulidae > Setophaga > Setophaga petechia. The sequence continues at coordinate 443,691 of JANCRA010000138.1, read as the reverse complement.
CTGAGCATCTGCACACATTTATGGCACAAAAATCTCCTTCAATCTCAAGGTGTTGCTGCTTTGCAGACATGCTAGGAAGGGTCAAAGTCAGGAAATAACAGTTTAACAACAAGCAAGGAAACAGAGGGCCGAAAGCTCCTCCTACCCAGGAGAATTTTCCCCTTGTCACTCTTCTCTTCGTCCCTTTCCCATTGTTCACCTCAACACCTCAGGCCTTTTGCACCCTGCTGGAGGCTTCCTGGTGCAGGAACACTCCCCTGCACCTCTTGTCTGTGTCACCAAGGCCTTTCCTCCCACCTCAGTCCTACATCCTTCTCAGTGGCATGGCAGGCAAGACCTGCTACACATCACAACATTCAGAATCACAGCAGTGGCAACTGACTGCATTTGGCAGCTGTCCAGATGTGAGGCTCTGTCTGGAGCAGGGCACAGAACACAGCACACAGCTGCTGGAAGCAGTGTGTCTCAGCTACTCCTAAAACCAAAGGTACTTCTGGAACACCACCTGGGAGCATCAAGGAGCACAGCTGCAGAACTCTCTGGTCCCACATGCACGTGGCAAATCCCACAATCCATGCAGAATAATATGTGCTACACAAGCTCTTTGGTAAGCAGGGTGAGAAATTAGGCTTTTCTAGAAAAGTAAGGGAATATTAGTAACTCTTAGGTTCTTACAGAAGATGTTGGGACTGTTGGTACATCTGTGTCTTTTCCTCTTTCACCTTGTGCATCTTCAATCTGTAACCAGCAATAGGTGGGGAGAGAGGGAGAGACAACATCAAACTGGTGAGTGAAAACAATACACACACATCATGAGCACCCAAAACCTGCACAGACAGATCTCAGCACAGTTCTGGCACTCTCTCCACCAGTCCTTCTACACAGAATCATAGAAAGGTTTGGCTTAGAAGGGACCTTAGAGATCATTGAGCTCCAAGTCCCTGCCATGGGCAAGGACACCTTCCACTAGACCAGGTTGCTCCAAGTTCCATCCACCCTGGCCTTGAACACTTTCAGGGATGGACATCCACAATATCACTGAGCAACGTGTGCTAGTGCCTCAGCAACCTCACAGCAAAGAATTTCTTGCTATTACCTAATCTAAACCTACTGTCAATTTAAAGCCATTCCCCCTTGTCCTCTCACTACATGCTCTTGTAAAAGGTCTCTCTCCACCTTTTTTTGTAGGCTGCCTGGAGGGGAAGCCTTTTTTTGGAAGGTTGCAATTCAGTCAGCCCAGGCTGAACACCCCCAATTCTCTCAGCTTGGCCTCATAGCAGAGGTGCTCCATCCCTCTGATCATCTTGGTTGTATTCTCTGGATTTGCTCCAAGAGCTCCCTGTCCTTCCTTGTGCTGGAACCCCAGAGCTGGATGCAGCCCTGAAGAGGGGCAGAATCCCCTCCCTCAACCTGGGATGCAGCCCAGGATACTTTTTCCATACTGCTCTTTTCTCTCAAATTCAGTTCCTGCAGGCACAGAGATTTTCCACTCTGCCAAGCAGCCCACCTGTACTACAGGCTCTCAGAAGGAAGGGACAACCCACCAGGAAAAGCTGGTGCTCCAACAAGCACACAGGTAAAAAGGTCAGGTATCCATCACTTACCCTATAATTCAGTGGGCTCAGGTACTTGAAACAGCCAAAACAAGTGTAAGCCAAGCAAATAACAATGGTGATGTTGACAACCAGCAAGGTAAACATTGTTGTAGGTGCTTTAAAACCTAGAAAAATATCCAAAGAATACAATAAAAAAAAAACACATAGCAGAAAAATCCAACAAAACCAAAAGAAGCCTTTATTTATCCTCCTCATTTTCAGAAGCTTCATGGATTTTTTTTCTTAGAGGAATGGGCAGCCCACTTCCAGCTACAAACAAGAGAATGTCATTATACACTAAGTTCTCCCACTTTTCCTAGGGGCCAAGAAATGTTGCTGTAATACCTAAATGACAGACAAGACTGAGTGTAATTCTTCTCCTCCCTCATTCATCCATTCTGGACCCACTTCTTAAGTATTTTCATTAATGATCTGTGAAATATAATATTAATTGCATAGATTAATTATGATGATGGCACCCAATTGGATGTTTTGCCATCAGCTCAAAGGGATGGAGGTAGGGCAAGAGGAGAATCAAAATGATCTTGGTACATAAAACCATCCCACTTGCTTTAAAGGATCAAAACAAACAAACAAAAAAACCAACAGCAAGATAAAACTATATGTGGAAAGCAGGAAATAAGTACAATTTGGAAGGAAAAATAAATGTAGATATGAGGGATAACAATAGCACTGCAGCATACAACTGCTGGAAAGCAGTCAATGGTGGGATGGTATCAAAGAACATGGGAAGAGAGGAAAATGAAAAAAAAAGACAAGTTGGGTAGCCTTGTCTACAATAAAATATGGGCAGAACTGGGAAGAATCCAAGGAAAAAGATCAAAAGAAGGAACAGTAAATATGAACTAGGCTGATAGGTAACTTTTAATTCAGGGAAAGTGCAATAAACTATAGGAAAGGACATGGGTGCCTAGCATGGAAAAAGTATTAAAGATTACAGTGACTTCTTATTTTCCAGATCCACTAGGGAAATATTCTAAAGAAATTAATCTCATTTTACAGTAAAGATGACTTGAATGGAATATTAGGAAAAAGTAAACATCACTGCAAGCCCTAACTGTTTCCAAGCTTCTTCAGACAAAAGAGGCAACACCAACTCTCAGATATTTTTGTGGTAACCCCAGCATTTGCAGTGGCATAGAACAGACAAGTTTTACACTTTAGCAGGTTATAGAAGCCCTGCACAGGTCTATTCACAAGGGGAAAACCACCACATACATGCAAAAAACAGAACCAAAAAAGCCCTACAAACACATCATTGTTCAAACCAAAAAAAGGAAGTGAAAAAGCCTCCCCAGGGGTATTGTGGAATGTCCTTCAGAGGAGGCTGTTTTTATAAGCACAGGTTACATGAGTATTTATCAGGTGGTGAGGTGTGTCTACACCAAAGCCAATGTATGGTGTAAACCACAAGGCAAACAGCAGAGATTAGGGAAGGAAAATTCTCCCACATCAGTTTTCCCTGCACTGTGTCCTCAGAACTCCTGCCTGCCAACAGATCTGGAGAACATGGGATTCAAGTGACTGTGCCAGGAGATGGGGCTTGAACTGCAGAGAGGACCTCACCTCCTTCACCTCCTCTGTGGTGAGAGGCACAGTGATACAGGATGGGTGGGTGGGTGGGTGGATGGACGGATGGATGGATGGATGGATGGATGGATGGATGGATGGATGGAATAAAAGCTGAGAAAGAATAAAGGCACTGAGAAAGAAAAGCTGAGTACAGCCTCTCACCTTCTGTGTGCAGTCAGGTGGTTTTTGATCCTGACTGAGAATTGGGGGAGAGGTTTTTCCAGCCTTACATTAACATATGAGGAGTGAGAAACCAGAGTATTGTCATTGGACTCTGCAACCAGACTGAAACACCCATACCAAGCCAACCACACAAGACAATGACCAAGCAAACAAGCTTTACACCATAAACTGATCTATTTTGCAGAGAAGGAAGCAAAGCTCTCTTATCCTTCCTTCCTTCTTTTTGGCACAAGAAGCAGCAGTGAAATCAATGGCAATGAAATCAAAGTATCAAATTCCTGCCTCTCAGACTGCCCTGTGCACTGACAAACCACTGAACAATATCCTGTAAACAGGATCCTCCACACTGACCAAGCCAAACATGGTAATCCAGCCTGTGTTTTGCATTATTAAGGTCCCTGAGAAATGATGGTTTTACCATGCAGAACTAGAAAACATTATAATAAAGATTTAATTTTTACTTCACCAGGATTTCCTTCCTAACAATTAAAGAGGTGCATCAGATGCTGGGTGCTTGGAGTTGATTTTTCCAAAGCATGCTCTAGAAATTCTCCTGGTAATTTAGAGGACCAGATTTATTGGTCTTTTTGGTTGCAAAAGCAGCTCTCAAAACAAGGGAAAAAACAAGCTCTCAAACATACAAGTAATGCAGGAGCCTCTATTCAAATCCAAGGACAGCTTGAAGGATTAGTTCCAAGTTCTTTCCCTGTAGCTTTACCTCTCCCTAAAGTTGGATGACAGCCTGCCAACAACACCTTTCTGACTGCTGGTCAGAAACTGCTGGTCAGAAATGCTAAAAAACACAATGCAGATGTAATCATCTGTCATGGGTCAGCTATCAGGAGCTTCCTTCTAAAGAAGGGGAACCCAACCCTTCCAGCATCACTGACATCCCTATTCCATGTCAAATGCTTTCTCCTGTATCATGGATAAAAACCCATAAGTGTTACCCACCTTTGTCTGACATCAAAGCTGCTGGTACAGCACAGCCAATACAATCAATGCCAAGGACTTCCAAAACACAGAATGTCCATAATTTAAAGATAAATTACATTCAAAACATGAGGTTTTAAACTCCACTGTGGGGAACAGAGTCACCATCTCACTGCAGTCTTCCATGTAAAATTTGATGGATGGTGTAGAACACACAAGGACTAGCATTAGCCAACATTTTAGCATTTTCTCCTAAGAGATGGCTGTACAACCAAGGCAGCAGCCAATTCAGCCAGGCAAATTAAACTTATGCCCAGGCTGCACAAATGCAGGTAGTGAAGCCAGTGATCATCTCACTATAAAGAGCTAATTATGAGTAGATTTTTGTTCTATGTAATGATTTTTACTGTCTGTCACTTCACAGCCCAGCTGGCCAATTGCAGGTGTACTGATTTAAGGAATGCATGATCTCCTGTGAAATGAAGGAGCACAGAGTCCCATGCTGACAGTTTAATATATCAGCCATCTCCATCAAAGGCTCTTGTGCAAACCTTGTGTAGTTTACAGAAAACCATCATGACTCCTCCTTTTAGGGAAGGAAATAGAAATGTCCACAAAGCTTATGAAAGCTTTATGAGAGCTCACATCTAATTCAGGGATGCTGGCAAGAGAGCTAGGAGCAGCTTCCAGGTGGAAACAGGTCATACTCACCTGTCACAGACATATTTTCTGAAAAATCCTTTTGCTAGGTTCTCCTGAGAAGTTGGGAAACTTCAGCTTCTCCATGTTTTGCTGCTTTGGAATGTGATTTGGAGAATTGTTTACCCACCATGTGAATTGCTTTTACTTGATGGCAAATGACAGCCAGCTGTGTTGAGGCTGTGAGCTGTCACAAGATTTTATTATTCATTCCTTTCTTTTCTAGCCTTCTGATGTCTCCTTTCTCTTTCTTTAGTATAGTTTTATTATATCATTTTCTTCTAATGTGATATATATAGTAAAATAATATATCAGCCTTTTGAAACACGGAGTCAAGATTCTCATCTCTTCCCTCACCCTGGGGACCCTCAAACACCACCACACTTACCCAGCCTCACAAATGAGTAAAAATAGAGCCAGAAAAGGCAGAGGATGGGAGCTGCCAGGGCCTGATTGACAGCTGCAAAGTGCATCTTCTTCTCCAGCTTGGCAGGGAGATAGGCATAGTAGAGGTTGTGGCGGTCCACCATGTGCTTCAGGAGGATGTAGATCAAACCTGGCAGGGGAAACAGCAGAGCCAAGCAGAGGCTGTTGGAGGTTTGATCAAAAGCAGCAGCTCTGTGAAGGGATCTGCTCTAACCAAGTGAGTGGATGCAGCCCAGACACGAGGGGGGCACAGCTGCAAGACAGCACCTGCTCCTAAAGCTTGGCAGCTGAGCTTGTTGCATCTCCATCCCTCCCCTCTTCACACACTTCTCTGTCTCTGTGGTGCCTCTTGTGCTCCCAGAGCTCCTTCCAGGTGCTGGCACATGAGGCCAAGCCAGGAGGGAAAACTTCCCAGCTCCCCTTGCACTGTTGCTGCTAAGGAAGGCATGACAGGGGCTCAACATCTCCCTCTCAGCCTTCACCAGACTGATACTGGATTTCAAGTCAGCTACTCCTCATCCAAACAAACAGCCAGCAACTGCTGTGGCAGCTAAGAATTGCAGCAGCTCTGGGATGCAGTGGCACATTCAGATATTTACAACTGCATACAAAACAGAATGTAAGTAAATATCAATTACATTGTTACAGAAAAATTGGCCACATTCTCCCAAAAATAAGGTTGTTGATTAAAGCAGTTCTGAACAATATCTAATTTAGATAATTATCTTGTATCTAGCTCTGTAAAGTTTCAGATTAGAAAATGAAAATACCAACTATATAAAATTATTTAGTACTACTTATGTCTGATCTAAACCCCTCACTACCAAAGCCAGTACACTCAAATTTGAGAAATAAAATAAACATCTAATAGATATTAAAAGTATTTTCAACTTCTAAAGGCAGTACAAGAGCTAAGTAATTCATCATCTTTTTCACTGTACTTCCACAAGAAAAGAAGGAAACTTGGATCCAAGTCCTAAGGACTATCAGCATTTGAATGGGAATAAGAATGCAGAGCTGAGCCTTCCAAACTTCCCACATGCCCCATCTCACTCCCACAGTGCCCACTGGAAAACTCACCAAAAGGGACAATGATGGGACATGTGATGCTGTAGGCCATGATGACAGTGAACACACACAGCATCCAGGCATACATTGCTCCAAATTCATATTCAAATGCCTGTTGCTAGGAACAAAAACAAAACACCCAAAACTCTCAAGTCATCCATCAATGTGTCAGGAGGTAAGAATAGATTCCCTAAAGCAACAATTCACCTTATCTTATTCATTCTGAGAGATCAGTTATTTCCCTAAGAGGCAGAAATGATGTAATTAGAGGAAGTATTTTGTGCTTTTATTACCTGGACATACAGAAAAGATGCTGTTTCTTTCTTAACCTTAAAGTAATTTCTCAGAGAATCTGCATCTACAAGCTCCTTAAAATCACAAGGCAGAAAATAATCGTGCCAGACTCAGAACCTTCACCTTACTGTAGTAGCTACATACAGGCTTAAGTTCCCATTGTAACACCTGGAATTTCAAGCTATAGGATGACATTTCACCTGGAAGTGAAAGTCCACCTCTTAAAATGGAGTATAGGCAAAAAGATATATTTTGTTAGGTGTAGGTTCAGTTTAAAGCAAGTTATACACACCTGATGGCTGACAGAAGAAACTAACTCTAGGGAGTTTTAAACAAAAAAACTCCCTGAAGTTCAGACTGTAAGATAAAATCAGAACTATTCTATAAAATCCAAATCATAAAACTCTGACTTAGAGCTATGAAGAGATTGATACCTGAAACTCAGAGCTTGGATTTTGATTTTTGACTGGAATAAATCCCTCCCTGCTATCTGTGCTGTGAATGAAGGGAATATGAACCTGCCGTGGACAAGCGAAACAAAGGCTAAAAGAAAAAAAACAAGTCAGGAGATGATAGTTAATGGTATGAAGGATGGGTGCTGCCACTGTTTCTGACAAGGATCAGCCAGTGAAAAGCCTCCTGCTCAGGAGGGGCTCCAGTACCTGTTTGATGTTTTTCCTCTCTGCTGTGGACTTGGCCATGATCATGCGTATGGTGTAGAGGATGAGCCCCGGCAGGCGCAGCAGCTCCATCCCATTGCCCACGAAGGCTGAGGCAATCACATAGTTCACAAAGAAGGCTCCCTGGTCAGGCAGGAAAACACATCTGCCAGGAGAGACACCAGACACTGACTGGGAGGAAGGCAAGAAAACACTGGAGGTGTACAATGCATCCCTATTGCCTTTGGAAATCTCTTCTGGTAAGAATAAGCACTATGTAGGTTAGGAAGTGGCCAGCAGAACTTCTGATAACCTTGCTGTAAAAGAACACTGCATAGCTAGAAATGCAGCCAGGGGAGGATGCAAGAGCCTGGCTGAGGTGCAGTTCAGGTGAGGAATAAACTGCTCACAAAAAGATGCAGCAGCCTGATGGGTGGCTGAGAGCAGACAAGAGCATCATCTGATGTCTGCAACAGCAACCTGACACAAGATAACACTGCAATAGAATAATCATCTCTCCTAATTTAGTAACTCCTAATTGTCTTCCTGTTACCAATTTTGAAACTGCATTTGGAAATCTATGCCCTAATAATTGCATTCTATTCTTTCCCTCCAGGCACAGGAACTTAAAATAACTAATATCTGCAAATTTGCAATGCAATGTGTGTAAAACCATACATTTTCCAGAAAGAGAACTGCTGCAGCTCTTTGGTCTCACTGTAATCCTTTAGAAGATCCCCTGTCAATGATTTACAACAATCCTCATCCAATTCCAGTATCTTATCATCCTTTCTATGAAGAAATTATTTCTAATATCCAATCTTATTGTCTCCTCCCCTTATTCAGAAGCTCAACATCATCCCAAAGTAGCAACCCTGAGCAAATTTTAATAAACACTAACCAAGGACATCAAACAGAAAAAAAAAATCTTAACTCCTAAGTATTTCTTTACTAAGGAATAGGAAAGCAAGAATATTATTTAGCTGATACTTACTCCAGCCTTACTGCAGAATCAGATGATTCTCTGTCAAACAGCCAACGGAAAAAAAAATCCAGACTGAAAGAAAGATGGTGAATGGAATTCAGTCTCCCACACCTTAGTACTGTTTAAAAATGCTTCTCTTTTTGAGCAGTTTAAGTCAAGATAGTGCATAGAAAGAATTTAAGCAAGTAATCTAAACACTACTTCAGCTTTATCACAGTTACTGATAGCTAGAAGTAAGAAAAAAGGTACAAAATTAAACAGAACAAAAACTTAACAAAATTAAACAATACAAAAATATTTATATCTATTAATATAAATAATATTAATTTATGTTAATAAATTAATATTACTAATTGCTAAAATTAATAATAAAACTTTAATAACATAATAAAGTTTTATAATTAACTTTAGCAATTATTATACAGATAGGACAAATACATGTCATTCAGGGAAACAGTCAAAAACTGTAAAGGTGGGGAAAAAAGGACAACTGAAATATAAGATGCAGACAGGAAACTTGGCTCTCAGCTATAATGGTGATTATGGGAAACTTTTAATTAGCCACTGATCTTACAAGGTCTTAAATCTCTTTGTTAAAAGAAAAGCCAGGCTTTGGAAACTTTTAAGGGCTCTGAGGATCCCAGATGTAAGGTGAATATTGAAACCTAATGTGCAATGATAACATAACCACACTCACTGAAGGGAGTGGGGGTACATTGACTGTACCACACAACTAGAAAACACAAACAAGATGTCTCATTATAGAAGTACTCAGCCATTATCTCATTAAACTATGATTCTTTACCTGGTCAGACCAAGGGAAGGCAGAATCAATACCATGAAGATCAAAAAAATGTAGACTTTATGCATCATTATTCTGTTCTCTGCAGATCTATCAACATGAAAAGGCACTGAGTGAGAAACTCATACAAAAAGCTGCCACCATATGAAGGATCTTTCCTGGACAATGCCAGCACTTGTCAGACTCCCAGCTTCCCCTACCATATCACATTGCTACCAGAAAAAAACCAAACATCTCTGAGATATTCACCAATGTGGACCAAGCAGAATTTCAGTACCTCATTGGGCAACAAAAGCATTGCTGAATGTTAATCCAGCAAGATTTTTTTTGTATAAAAAAGTGTTGAAAGTGGTTTTTTTTCTTTGTATAAAAACAAACAATGACCACAATGTACAACAAGCACAGCTCATCTCTCACCCAAAGACACCCAATCATTTGGAAACAAACAGCTCTTCAAGTGCCATGCCAGCAGGGATTAAGCAGTTCAGAAAAAGGCACCACTGCCAAGAAACCAGACACTTAGACAAGCTCCCTGTCAGGTGTCAAGTCTTGGGGAACAACATGACACCACAAATGCTATACCCCAGTACAGCAGCAGGAACATGGATCCAGTGACAGCCTGCTGCCAGAAAAGTGCAGCTCTGTGAACACTTCAGACTCCTAGAGGTGGTATCTGATAGGGCTTTAAAACCACAGGGGTTTTATTATAGGAACACTTGGGCACTGTGAGACCCATCAGTGTAACTGAAATCAGACCTGTGATCTCTGGTGACTTCAGAAAATAACTGATGGAGAAGGGCTCAAAGTTCATGAGTGCAGCACAGCTACCAAAACAAAGATGATGAAAAGCATACAACTGTGACAAATAAACAATAGGCTCTAGAAATGGTGTCTTAGAAAAGCATTGTATAAAAATTTAAAAGCAAACCCACCAAATTTACCTTAGACTATAAAAACAAACAATGGTTACAAGCTTTATGGATAAAGACTGAGTGGAGTTGAGATTGAAGCACCATGCTTTAATCTGTGTGTAGGTAAACAGGGCATCAAATCTGGTACTGCAAACCAAGCTGTGCTGAGTTCTCCAAGTCAGCAGCTCATTAGTGGGCTTGACATCTCTGGAGTGCAGCAGCTCAGAGTGAAAACCTTGCATCAACACATCTGCTGGGCCTTTGGCCCTATAAATCTTCTCAGATCAGCACTGATGTCCAACAGATCTGAGCTGTGAACCAGGACCTACATCCAGACCATTTTGTCATGCCAAACAACAAAAAGATGCATGCCCTTTTTATAAGTTATCAGCCTGGAGGGGATCCAAGCCACGTGGCAAATCTTCCCAGAGAGCAAGTTAATTATGGGATTTGAGGCACTTGCCATGCTCCTGTTGAAGCTACACCTCCTGAGCCTGCTCATACATTTTTTTTTCTGATTAAACACAAAGAGGAGTGAGGTGGGGAGCAGGGGAAAGCATAAGCAAATCATGTGGTCATATTAGATTTGCTGTGTGGGTTACAAATTGCTCAAACCCTGAAATGTGGTTGTAACACTAGAAAGAGACAAGAACAGGAAATTCCCTGCTAGGAGAGCTCTGCAGATTTGAGAGCTCTGTGAAAGATCAGCACTTCATTTATCTCAGTAGTTCAGCTAATAAGGTAAAAACAGAGGGGAAAGTTGCTTACTTTGTCCAGTGAGACTCCAGCAAAGTTGAGTAATAGACAATTGTTGGTAACAAAGCTGAGAAGGACCAGAGCAAGAGTGTTGGGAAAAACTGACTGATGACAGGATTCTAGTGGGGGAGGAAATAAGAATTAATATTAAAAAAACTTTAATTCAGTTGTGGTAGAACAGAGATGCTAATATTTTGCTTTTTGTAAATTATAACAGGATGAAGTGAAAAAATTATATTCAGATAATCTTAAATTGAGTAATGAATGCTTAGCACTGGCATGCAAGCCAAAAAACCCAAGTGAGATTTGGAATTAAATTCCATGAGAGTGCAGTCTCACAAGTAGTTTTTATGTAGTTTACACCAGCTTGGGGAAATATTTCAAAAGAACAGCTTGCAAGTTGCTTTAGCTGCAATCAAGCTATGATCAGATATATATGTCACCTTGCTTTGAATCCTATAAGCAAAATTTAAAAAAACAATTTACCTCAGAGTTAAAAATCTGAATTTCCCCCTCTTATCATAAAAATTAAAATACAAGTTGGATATGAAATTCCATTTCTTGATTACAACATTTAGAATTATTTAAGTTTGGACTGAAAATTTTTACCACAAATACATAAACATGTTATAATAATATAAAACCTCAGATAAAAATGACTTCAGATGATTATCCAGGAACAAAAGAGGGCTAAAGACCTGATTCTGGACTTATGGTTTTAATCAGCAGGTACATAAAACAGTCCTGAGAATTTCAACTGAAGCTGTAAAGTAGGAATTTCAACTGAAGGTAAAACAATGAAACCCTATCAATTTGCTAAAATTTTGATCTGATTCACAGCTATATCCAAACATGTGGCAATACTCACATTAAGGTAGTGAATAGGTTTAGTGACATTGAACTTGTCCATGGTTGAGATGATTATGGAAGGAGTAGTAAGAAAAAACAGCACAATAAAAAGAAGCAAATTAATGCAAGCCCATCTAAACCACCATTTCAATCCACGCACTGAAAGATTTTTCCTGGTGAAAGAAATAAAAATAAAAAGGACATTAAAACAAGCAGCAAGCATTTGCTGTTAAAAAAAGATATAAACACTATCTGCCAAATAACAGGTGGCACTTCTTTTTCTAAACTGAGCTTTTATATAACAAAGCACCACACAAGTTCCAGTTGCTATTAGAAATAAAGAGAACTGTGCAAATTCTCTTGAATGATACCATAAACTGTCCTTGCAGAAGAACATATCTAATCTTTCATTACAAAAACACAATATCTCATCTAGTTAAGATTTGGGATGAAACACTTCCATTGTTCATTTAGAAGTACTAAAAAGAAATGGAACAAGAAGAGACAGAGAGAGAGGACACAGAGAATTTCTTCAAGAATACCTATCAGAGGCAGAATTTACCAAAAAATTGTGATTTGAAATAAAATTTCAAATTTGCAAACACTGTATCTCTTCCTGCCATATTAAAACAGCAACTGTAGATTTTAAAAAGGTAAATTTCTTAAATGTTATTTGAGACAGTTGCCAAAAGAACTGGAAGGATTTGAGCACCAGGCAAAGCCAAATATTCAGAACAAACAAAACAGGGATACAGAGGTTCAGTAACATCCCTGATTATGACAAGTCTTCTTGGCACTTCCCTGAGTTCCTCTTCTTCAAGGTGAGGGGAAGAAAAGGAAAAGAACAGGAAGAAGACAGACCAGAGTTTACAGAGTGGGCCAAGATATGCCCATCACATGGCAAATCAAAAATATATACATATTTTGAGGATACTCAGCACTAAAACCAAGTTGCTTCCCTCAGATCTTAACAGTAGATGTGCACTAGCCTCAAAAAAAAGGAAATACTGAGGGACAGATATAAACAGGATTGGATTTTTTTAAAATTTTGGGGTGGGAAAACTCTAGTCCATTACCCCAGCAATGCCCACAGACCCCAAGGTCAATGAAGAACATGAGATATGAAAATAAAGAGGCAGATCAGCCACATTCCAACACTACATAAAATTTTAGTTTAGGGTTAAAATAATCCACACTCATCCCTGTTTGTCCTGTGCCCATTCTAATTCTACATTCTCACCAACAAATGGATGTAAGAGAGGAATCTTACCAACAAATATTCTCAGGGTAAGGAGCATATGTGACCTCCCAGTTGGAGACACACAGCTCCCTGCTGTAGGGGGATGGCTGGGGCTCTCCTTTACACTTAATGCTCTGACATTTGCAGGCATTGAAGTCCTTAAGGATGCTGTAAGGAAGAAGAGGAAGATTTTCCCATTTTTTTTACACCTGAAAATGCTAAATATGTAATGAGAAAGTCTGGGAATAGTGATAATAGTCTGGGTTTTTTGTTTATTTTAATAACCTGTGATCAAGATAGAGCTTAAACAACACTGCAATATATTATGCATTAATGACCATTATTTAAACAGTTGCTACCACAGGCCTGAGATTTGTTTTGTTAGAAATAAAACTTTTATTTAAAACTTATAAATGTATGGTTTAAACTGTTTACTGCTTCTACCAACATGAACAACAGCAATGAGTCATATTTAAAAAAAAAAAAAAATCCAAGCCTGAGAGCATTGGAAAAAAATAAAAGACAGACAGTTTCCTAAACACATCTTTACATAATACAGCTGTCTTCAAATCAAAGTAGACTAATGAAATGAGACTGCAGACTAATCTTTTAGCACTAGTATCAAAACCAGCCAATTTTGCCTTGAGTATCAATTCTCAGAAGAATTTTTAGCATGCTAGTATCCTCACAATTCAAAATATTAGCCTCTTTCACCCACTTCTAAAATAATCACAGTGCTTAATTCTATCTTCCAATATTATGAGTTCACTGACACTCAAAATTTAAAGAAAAAATTTAAACATGCCCAGAATAAATGCTATCAAAGATCTCTCAAAGGACAGCTGTAGAAGGGTGAGGAACACATTCAGAAACTATTTTATTACAGTAGCATAGAAACAATATATATTATATTTAGATGGGGTGATTCCAAAATCTGTGTACATGCTTTTTTCTCAGTTGTGGTCTTAACATAAAGAAGACAGAGAACCACACACAAGAACACCAAATTAACAAACACAACCCTCAACCCCTCCCAGACCTTTTCCTTACCAGAATTCAAGCAGTGATGTCAGATTGCCAGCATCTTGCAGCAGCAAGTATTTAAGACAGTTGATTATTCTTTGATAGGTTATTTTTAAAAATACATACAGAGCAAGTTTGAGCCATCATTAAAAAGCTTCTACAACCACCTGAGCCTGCAGAACCTCACTTCTGGTGTCCTGTTTCTCTCATCCTATTTCAGGGCTCTGCAGAGCAGAGCATCCTAAGGGCACCAAGTAACTTTCTCATTTGATGGGAGCCTCAGCTTCACACAATTCAATCTAATTTCCCAGGGAATGGAGTCCACCACATTAGTTCCAAGCTAAACAAACGAAAATATTTTCAGGTCTTGATGACTGAACTCAGAGATGCCTGCAGTGCAACTCAGAACACTTGTTCAAGGAGGGACTATCCCATCAAAATTTTACACAACACATCAGTAGCTACAGAAGGAACTTGAGTGCTCATTTCTTCTTTCATTTTCACATCTCAAAATGTTATTTCATTACAAAATTAAGAGAGGAGGCAGATTGCATCACACAATCACTACTCAATGAAAGAGTAGCAAGGAAAACTTTCTCTGATATACCAAATCCTTGCAAGAAATTCTACATCCTGGACTTCCTTGAAAAACAGCCTCAAAAACTGTCTCTCTAACATGACTTGAAGGCCAAAAGAATGCAGACAATTTAAACTACAGAGGCTAAGAACAGAAAAAAGCATGATGTGTTCTGCTGCAATACAGATCTTATTCTGCTTCCCTTTACCCACTTTGTGTTAGCAAAAGATGTTTACAAAATGCCAACAGAACACGAGAGGCTACACACATTTTTCTCTGCAAATGACTGAATAAAATCACAAAACAACTTCTGCTATTAGGTCTAAATATATATATAACAACAGGTAAGAGATATACAGAATATTTGCATCTCTCACCTGTGGCCAGGTCCCTCAGTGAGCCTACCCTGCTGAGATGACTTAACTGGCAGTGCAATTTGTACCCACTCAGAGTTTGGTAATTGGACCATTTGCACAGTAGGAAATGGAGCTGTCAGTAACTCATATTCAAGAACCAATTAGTCTGGCCTCCTAAAAACCTACCCTGATGGACTGGATCCCACACAGAAGAGAAAGGCTCTTTATCCCATTAAATATCCCTTTTTAGTCCCTTAGATAATTTCTTCATTCAAAACACAGAGGCTATAAAATACATGTATGGAAAAACTTACCAGAAAGCAAAGCAGAGCAAATCCACAGAATGGTGAAAAAGAAGAAAGGAAGAACCAACATAAGCAAACAAGGGACATAAACAAGAGATCAGTTGTACTATTCTAGTAAAAAGAGAGCAAACAAGACAATGGACAAAACTTACAAGGTTGCCATGGATTTCTCTTGAAATGTTACAAAGGCCATTCCCAGTGGGTTATTATGAACAGCTTGTTCCTCTTTTGAATATTCTTCCTCAAGTTCATTCCTAACTTTGGTATAATAATCTACAGCATCCTCCTGTGGGGAAATTGATGGCTGTTAGATGCAATGTACCAGATGGCCAATATCTCATTAACACACAGCTTACACAAACCATGGTCACCCCTCCTCAGGCCACTCCCACAAATTACAAATCCTGTCACGAGGCAAAGACAACAGGAAGATTTTCTTGTACTTCAGTTTGTGCACAAACATTACATTTCAAAAGTTTCAGGGAATTCTTTTGCTGTGCAGTACAAGAACATGGCAGATAAGCTATGAATGAATAAAGAATTTTCTGAAGGTCAATGAAACATGCCACAAACACTATTTGCTACTCCTCTAATAACCTACTTAGCTATAACTAGAGAAGAACAGAATCTCTTACCCTTTCACATCCTCTCATTTCACAGCAGCAGAACTGACCACATGGCTTAGGGTTGATTTGGACCCTCTTGCCATACTTCTGATGCAGGTGTTCATAGTAAATCAGACTTTTTTCTGCCTGTTTTCTGCACAAAAAAAAAAAAAAATACACCCATAACATTTTGTGAGAAAACAGTATCAACATCAAGCTTAAAAAGATTATAACCCCTGAGAGGAAAAAATTATGCCAAGGACTGATAGCAAATTAATCAGTCACCAAAGATATTTGCATGCAGTTTATTTTGGTTACTTATAAAATTATTTGCAAGTTTGTATAATCATTATACAGCCTACATGTAGTGAAGTTCTAGGACTACTCACTACTTGTAGTGAGGGTACAGGAAAAATAACAACCCAATTTTATTCTTGAGAGCCCAGAAGACAACATTTGTCTCTCCTGTGATCAGCACCTCTGGCCAAAGCAGCAGGGTTAACAGTTATTAATTCAATAGTTCAGTTCTTCACTTTGCACTGCCTGTCTGTAAATAATTAAGTACATACATACATAAATAATCAGCAAGTCAAAAATTAATTTAGGCAAGACACAACAAATCACACCAACAAGAGATGGGCTGAGCCCCATAAACCTCTTCAAAACACAGCTGAATCTAACTGAAGTGCAGAACCTGAAGAGCAGAATTCACCTTTAGGGTGCACCAGGTTAATACTGCTGGTGCATGTTGATTAAGGAGTAGCAAAACATTCCAAGAATTATGCTAAATTTGTGCAGGTTACAAAAACAAGTACCTTTTTTTGAAAAGGTTAATAAGCCTGGCTACATCATAACACAGCTGGACCTCCAGCACAGTGCAGGTTGGGTAGGCATCCCTGAAAGGAAGCAGCACATGAGAACAATAAGAACAGAAAGTACAGTGAAGAAACTGTTTCAAGAGCAGCACTGGTATCTGACATCTCATCACTCATTTGATTTCTGAATGAGGTATCAGAGAGCACAGACTTCCACAGACAGCCATTGGAAGTTACTCAATATGAGATGCACAGCTTTATTCCAAGTAAAAGTTGTGTGGGGGCATAACTGGAAAGTGTGGATACACAGACACCTGCCTAAATTCTGATTTAAAGGTCAGTTAACTAACTTGATTGAAATATAATATTTTCTGAATTTTAAACAGTTGCAAAATTAAAAAAATTTATCTGCTTGGGCAGGGAAAACTACCAGGACAATTCTACATCTCCTATTCCTAAATAAAGATGGAAAGAAACCTTTTACAAGGGCATGTAGGGACAGCATAAGGGGGAATTACTTCAAACAAAAAGAAAATAGGTTTAGATTAGATATCAGGAGGAACTTCTTCACTGTGAGGGCAGTGAGATCTGGAACAGGTTGCTCAGAGAAGTTGTGGATGCCCCATACCTGAAAGTGTTCAGGGTCATGTTGGATGGGGCTCTGAGTAACCTGGTCTAGTGGAAGGTGTCCCTGCCCATGGCAGGGAACTGGAATTTGATGATTTTTAAGGTCCCTTCCAAGCCAAACCATTCCATGACTCCAATGTTATCACTCAAGTGTGGAACTTACATGAAATGGTTTTGCACGATCTCTTCACTCGCATTTTTTGGAAGACCAGTTATGAATAATGTGCACTTAACCTGGGAGAGAAAATGCAATTACATTTTTACAAACAATCAAAATTACATTTTGATAAAATACATTGCAAAAGAGAAAACAAGAATACAAAGAAGGCCAAGACACAGCACAATTAGCTGTGTAGTAGAGCAGGGAAAAAAGTAGGTAATTCTGATTTTGGTGGGAGCTCATCTATTTAAGACAGCACCTTCTGCACTGGAAATAGGTTACAGCAAAATTTCACAAACCCCTCCCCAACCCCCTTCTCTCCATTTGTTTTCACAATTCACTCAGCAGAGCATTGCTTTCAGTCAATTCCTTCACTTTTAAGTCACATTCTAGCACGCAGGAGGCACCTTAGAAATTTGCTTCTTTAGCATTATCCATTGGCAGATACACCTTTTTTCTCTCCAATGCAGACACTTACTATGTTTTCTTCTTTATATGTGACATACTTCATGTGATGTCTCATGAAGACAACAGTCAGAATCAGGTAAACAACAGCAAAAACTGTGTGCAGCCATAGAAGATTATTGCTGTCAGACAAAACAGAAATATGAGCAACAGGAAGAATCAATTGTCCAGCTGATACCAGCAGCCATCAGAATGATAATCAGATCAAAACCTCTCACTGAACACAAAACAAGGAAAAAAGGCAGCTACTGGTAGTCAGTCACACCTATGCAGATGCCTTGGACAGCCAACAGGATTATTGGCTTCTCATAAAATTCTATGGGGCATGGAGCTAAAAAGAAAACAGATGCTCTATGACATGGACATATTTAGGCAGTGTTTGGCTTTTACTTTCTCATTCAGATGACATATATGACATATGATGCTGTTTGCCAAAATGTTTGTTATTTACTTTATTATTTACTGTGTTGAGTGCATAATTAAACTCTTACTCAAATTGTAAACAGCCTCATACAGGGAGGAAATTCTGCTCTTCTGATAGCTCCTTCTTCAAAGCTTACAGAATTTCTGTTCTGTGAACAGTTCTTCAGTTTTGTGAAGAGTGTTAATAATTGTAATTAAACTAAAATACAGGAACCTATTTTACAGATTAAAAAAATCCAACAAAGTAAAAAAATCCCCATTAGTTACTTGGTTTCATAACATGCTTAAACAAAAGAGAAATTCTACTGGACCTAGTGCCAGGGATGGATGTGGATTGATCAAGAATTAAATCAGAAGATTTGTGCAGTTTTGTACTGCAACTATTTTACAGACTTTTAAAAACACATTGAAAAAATTTTAATTGTAATCTCAGATGGGAGAGATATGCACACACATACATCTAATGTAAGGGAATTTAAATCATCCCAGCTGCAGATTCCAGCAAAGCTATCAGCTTTACATTCCTTCTGAAGCCTGGTTTCCTTTAATGGGGAAATTTCTGAAAAGAATATCACTGGGTATGCAGTCATTAGCCAAGAGAAACATGTGGTGTAAGAAGTGAGAGCTGAGAGACCAGAAGCCCACTCTCAGGATTTCTTATCAGCACTGCAAGTGCACAGCCTGAAGCAGAACATATCCCAGTTTCAGTTGACAGACAGGGATTAAGTTATTCCAACCCCATGAGCCATGCTGCAATATCAATTCTTGTCTTTAGAGACCATGGAGGAAACAGACATCAGCATAGAGGGGCTCTGCAAGACTCACCTGGTTTGTAAATTTACTATAGTTGTTCTTCCAAAACTATAGGGATCTTTATCTAAGAAGAACAAGAACAAGTAGGAAAATTAACTGGTGCAACAGTTACTGTCAGAAAGTCATTTTTTATTCTAATTTTTAAAGAAGTTGACATATTTCTTTTTAATGCTGAGCAAGTTCATTGATAAAAAGATTTTATTAGTGTTGGTTTACTCTGTCCTGTGTTTTAAAGTTGGAAAAGACATCCCTAGATTATGCCACATTCAAATTCAAGAAAAACAGTAAAGTGTTTTGAAAACCTATACATTAGACCTTTGAAGCTGTTCTCTTTCTCCCTCCAATCTCCCTTCATGTCCATTAACAATATTGCTTAGGGATTGAACACATTTCCTTCACATTTTTCTTTCATCTTAACTGATTTCTTATCTCAGGCTTTTAAGCTGCATTAATTCAGTGTTGACAAAACAGTGCTGACAACCTTGGTAAGGTCAAAAATGAGTTTACATGACATTATTTCAATAGACTGCCAAGTATTTAAAAAAATTATAATGCAAGTGAGGGAAAATTGAGCAAATGATCACAAAAGAAAAGGAGTTTAGTGTATCTAGAAAGCCAAACAATCCTTTCAGCCCAGACTGTTAAACCACATCACAACTGCAAATGCACAAAATCAGCTTACAGTGGAAGAGGTGGAAGAAGGGGAGAGATACTAAAGTTTGGTTTCTGCTGTATTTCCTAGACTCTCAAAGGTTAATGCAGAAAAACAGAAGCTATATTGTTCTGCTTTAATAAAAAGCTCATTTTAATATAACAAGAGAATTGCCAAGAAAGAGCTCATAAATGAGAGGTCAGAGACAGAAGTGGCAAAGGTAAACAATATAAAAAGGAAAAGGTACAATGTATCCTATTACAGACAAGAGCTATGTCACAAGGCTCTTAAAAATCATGAACAACACTTGAAACATGATCTTGAGGAGACTGATACAAAGCCAGGTATGAAATGGGATTCTAAGGGCTCATAATCAAAAATAGAAGAATGTATAAACAGGGTTTAACAGAGATCTCACTCAAAGAACTCAGGTTTTCCACCAGCAAACTGAATGGCAGACTAGAGGACATTGGAGGTGCCACACTGGAAAACATAATGAGGACTAGACTGCAAGAAATATGAAATGAAATTTATCTAGTCAGCATTGACAAAGTCTCTGCAAGATTTGTTCAATTTTGAGACAAAAAGCAGGACATAAAGGAACAATGGCAGACAGTGTAGCTAGATTAAAACAAAAATTCAGGGCATGGCTGATGATTTTATGATCAGCCAAATGGAAAACATTTCTCATTAGAGACCAAATTAACTGGTTTGCTTAAAAGGAAAAAGCAGATAAAAAAATGTTTATCATTCTCAAGCAGCTACAAGGATTTTGTAAAGAGGAAAAGAATAATCTATTATCTCCAGTGACAGATAAAAAAATGATTTTAAATTAATTGAAGCAAAAGAGGTTCAGACTGGATACTAGAAAAAGATTTCTCAGCTGTGAAGATGTATTTCATTGACAATCACCACCAATAAAAACCATAATGATCAACCCCAGTTAAGAGGGTATGGGTAAAGTTAATCCTGACTTGAGTCTTTTTAGGTCTTGTCATCTAAGTCTTATCTGCAATCTTGTTTCTGACAACTGTTGAAAGAGCCCCCTACAATCACACAAATTTCACATCAGACTGAGGGGATGTGTTGGGTTTTTGTGGCCAGGTTTGGGTAACAAGGGGACACAGGGGTGGATTCTGTGAGAAGATGCCAGAAGCTTCCCCCATGTCCAAAAGAGCCAATTCCAGCCAGCTCCAGGACAGACCCACTGCTGGCTGAGGCCAAGCCAATTAGGAATGATAGTAACACCTCCATGATAACATGAAAAGTGTTCCTGTGCAGATCTAAGTGCAGGCAGAGAAGAGCAGAGTGAGAATATGTGAGAGGAACAGCTCTGCAGACACCAAGGTCAGTGCAGAAGGAAGGGCAGGAGGTGCTCCAGGCACCAGAGCTGAGGTTTCCCTGCAGCCCATGGTGCAGAACCAAGGGGATGCAGAGATCCACCTCCAGCCCATGGAGAAGACCCACGCTGGAGAAGGTGGATGCCTGAGAGGAGGCTGCAATCCTGAGGGAGGCCTGTGCTGGAGGAGGGTCCTGGCAGAGACCTGTGGACCCATGGAGAGAGGAGCCCCTGCTGGAGCAGCTTTCCTGGTGGGACTTGTGGCCTGTGGGGGATTCACACTGTGCATGAAGGACTGCACCCTGTAGAAGAGTGACTCATGGTGCAGCAGTTGGTGAAGATGGCATCCAGCCAGAGTCAACCCACTAGAGTGGCTAAAACACCACCTTAGAAACTTCACCAAAATAAAAAAAAAATCTGAAGAGTTTTTACTATTATATAAAGAACTGCTCTAAGAGCACAAAAGAATAAATTCTTACCAAGCAGATCACCTGAGAGATTGACAGGCAGTATCACACACACAGACAGAATGCTGATGGCAATCAGCAGGCAGATGATGTGGCGCTGGAAGGCGAGGTAATGGATGGCATCTTCCCCACACCTCTCATGAATCTCATCATCACTGCATCAGCCAGAAAAGCACACAGTCAGGTTAATTAATCTTCTTGAGAGTGGTTTATGAACACACATTAGATCCTCAGTCTACTCAGTGACATCCCCATTCCCATCAATCCCCATTAGCTTTCAAAATGGCTGTGTTCTTTCACGTGTAAATTCAGGTTCCAAAAGTGTGGTTTTCTTGTGCAATGTGGAATTTAAAATTGAAACAATAATCTGAAAAGCAAATATGAATCCAAATTCTTTTGGACTAGAAGAGGACAAAGTCTTTTGCTGTGACCTCCTGCTTTATGCCAGTCACAAGCCTAGCTCTCCAAATTTAAGATCAGTGACAGTATCAACTCATCTCCATAAAAGCCCCCTGGGAAGCAAATTACAACAGAACCACCTCACTCTTATGACACTCAGCTAACAGGAGATAGAAAAGGTTTTGGAATAAACTCTCACCATCTCTCCACTGTTAGCAGATTAGATCACTAGAATAGGAGAACTTAGAAAAGGAAGGAACTGAACTAGCAGAAATGGAGGACAGGCTTAACCCCCACCCCTTTCATATTTCAATGTATCCAAACTAGAAATTGATTTTTGAAGTCATGATCTACTAAGCCCCAAGAGACAAAGAACACACCTCACATGTCTAACATTCAGTTTCTGGGAAGCACTGGGATGGACTTTCCCTAGTTAGTCAATTCCAGCCTAAACCAAACCACCAGTTCTCCACAGAAACACCTGCAGGGAAATCCCACTGCCTGCCTGGGGCCCTGCTGGCTTCAAACAGGGGAACACCCACGAGGTACTCTTTGAAAAGTAAAATCCTAGAGTGTAATTATCAGCTCTGAATCCATAGAAATGCTGTAGATTTACTCAGATTCACACACTGTCCCAAGATTGGGAAGTCCCTGGGCTTCTAGCAGGACAGCTGTATCCTGAAAAAGTATTCCCATAAGTTGACCTTGTTTTCACTTCCTTTTATCAACCAACCAGAGGCACCTGTATCAGTGCTTGTATTAAAACTCTATCTACTCAAATGGGAAAATAACCCCCAAAAGTTTGGAATGAAAACCACCTTTCTAAATTAAAAAAGATCAAAGCAAACCACAGCTCACTATTTCTGTTTCATATACTTACTGCATCCGAAAAGCAGCTGTAATCCAAGAACAAAACCCCTATAAACAAAATAAAATAAAATTTTAAAAAAGAAGTTTTTAGAAGCTGACATACAAAAAATAGAGACTAATTAATCCAATTAAGATAAGTCTTTCTATTCAGACAATATCTTAGCTAAAAATCTGGTAGCTTGTTGCTCTGAAATACAAGGGACTAATACAAGTTAATCAGTTAATTGCTTGTTAAAAACACTGCTGTGATTACATTAAAAGAAAGGCTTCTTATATAGGTTTACAAATCCCCCAATGAAACTGGATAGCAGAATTCACATCTCACTGAACATCCCACAATGGTTCAAAAAAACCCCTTCTCCCTCAAAAGGGCTCCTCTTTCAAGTGAACATTATCCAACTAAACAGACACATGTTACTCCACAGCTAAAGTTGCTTTATGGTTTTAAAAAGATGAAGTAAAGTACACAAATAGCAGAGCAATCCTGATCAACCACGAGTATGCTTTTAATGCTCACACAAATAATTAATTGCAAGGCTAGATATTAAGTTGATGCATGGATATATAAAATGTTGAAAACTTAGGATGCCACCATTGGACAGCTCTTGCATGGCTCATTCTGAAGTTGCAACACAAAATTATAGGGGTGTAAAAATTCAACAACTTCAGAAAGATCATGGAGGGAGCCAGTTATTGGCCAAAATATTACCCTCCACTTCAAACCATTTTGATTATTGAGAGTGCATAACATTATTATTAACCTTACACTTGCATCCAGTTTTCTCAACACTGTTGAGAAAACAATGTACTGTGAAGAACAACTAGGTATTATATTATTTGCAATCTGAACTCAATGTAACTTTTTGAACTGTCATCCCAGTACAAATTATCTGCTGGTCTTTTTTTCTACTCTCCCCTCCCCCTTTGAAACACTAACATACAGTCCCTCTCTAAATTAAAAAAAAAAAAACAGCAAAACAACAAATCAGACTTAGAAACAATGACACAAGATACTGGTTTTATGATATGGCAATAGTTGGTCAGGAAACAGAGATTATGCATGGTTCTATAAAAACACAGTTAACAATGCATTATTATTTTTTGCAAAGAGATGAACTTCCAGTTTAATGATGGTTCATTGAACTAGAGGGAATGGCAAATTCCAGCAGATTCCATCCAAAAGTATTATCAGAACTCTAGAATATTTACCTTATCATGTTCCAGATCTTCAGGTACTGATGATGATGTTGACAGCCGGTTATATCTTGATTCACTAAAACACATGGAATGATGCATTTAAGTATCTTCAACGACAGATGATGGAGTTTTACAGAATTATTTCAACTTTAACAATTCTGACTAAGGGATGTAGGACAAACACACTCTTTCACTTATGAAAGCTGTGGTTTTCACCCTGTAGCACATGGCTGATTATTATAACTTGTGCATGTCTCCTGTTGAACAGAGAGGACACACGAGCTCCCGACATGAGAGCACAACTGAGTGTGAAAGAAAACAACATTTTGTCAGGATATTAAAGCCACAGTGATCTAACAGAACCCAACACAGGTTTGGGAACCTAAGCCAGGATCAGATTTGCAAACAGGCTTCCTGTTTGGATATTCCTCACTAGAAGACATGACTTCTTTTCCCTCCATTTTTCTTCCTTTATGGTACAGCCACTGCTCACCATTTCTCTTCACAACTAAATCCCTGCAAAGGATTGTGTGAGAATCCCTCCTCACCCAAGCAGTCCTGTGGCAAGGCTAGAAACATGTAGAAACTCTGTAGCCCTCAAAAGTAGCAGAGTGCCTGTTTTCTGTTTGTTACTAAAAAGAAATGTTGCAATGGTAATTACAGGAGGACACCTGTTAGATTCCTGGGTGTTCCTGGGTGTCTGTAATTTTGGCCAGCAGGCTCAGCTCACAGTCCAGCAGGACAAAAACAGAGGCTCCTGTGTGTCTGCCTGCTCCAGCCTGATGGTCCCATGCCTCCACAGCACCTTCATGACTACTGCCTCAGCCAGCTGGATGAAAGCCTTCTCAGTTATTGCCCATTCTATTTTACATCATCAATCTTTCTCAACTGTCCATAGATTACACCTAAAACCAGGGTTTGAGCTCTTTCCAGTTGCTTAGTTGTGAATTTACCACAATTTGATTGCACCAGGAAGAGACTTGCTGTTAAAGTTTCTTCACTTCACACACAGAGAGTTTGGATTTTAAACATCCCAATATATCATCCTACATTAAAAAAAAAATCAAATGCTCATTTGAAATATTACTACAAATCAGTGAAGAATTTCAGAAACTTGCAAAAGTCAGTTTTTCTTTTCTTTTTGAACCCTTGGGAGATTTTGTGGCACGGGCTGTGCAGGGAGCTCTGGGAATACACTGGGCTTGAGCCAAGATAAACAGAATGGTTAATATCCCTCTGTGCAGAGGCACACTGCAAACATCAATGTGCAGCATGTCAGCAGACAAGCAGCTTCTTTCCCTCCCTCCACTTCCTTAACTCACTGCTGTGGGATGAAATTCATGGCAATGGAAACACAGAACTTATGGCTGAAACCATGGACAGTAACTCTCTGAGGGGGATGTATTCACACAAAGCAGTGGGAGGGCATTTTTAACAAACATGTGCAAGTGGCTACAAGCATATTTAATTGATATAAATGCACCTAATATAAGCCACATTTACTGTACTTTCCTCCCTAAATGACTCAACAAGTCAGTCTGATCATATATTTTTTTTACCTTTCAACTTCTGACACCAGAGCAACACGACCATAGTCCCAGAATCTCTTTCTTATAATGGAAAACAGGAATATTAAAATCTAGAAAATAAAAAAGGAGATATTAAAATATTTATTTTTTCCATTTCAAAATAATCATTTTTAGGTGTGTAAGAACTGACCAAAAATGCTATTCTAGCTCCTAAATCAATTATCATATGCCAGCCAACCCAGTGGTGGCCATGTACAGACCAACCTGTCTGGGAACAAAACTACCTCTCTCTGATCTCTGCAATGTATTTTTAATCTGCCCCCTGTATTTTCCCTTTTTGAAAGAGACAGAGAAAACAAGAAAAAAGCTCCATCACTGAGTATTTCATAGCTTCATTTATTTTTTTTTTTTTTAAACAAGTTCCTCTACAAAAAGCAATGAAGTGACAGGGCCTGTTTTCTATGCATATGCAGTATACACCCTCACTTTCTGGTTCCTCCTCCATCCCATGGAATTCCTTATTCTGAACAACCTGTTTGGCTGGAAAGTGGTGTGAGTGATATAATTTACTGGGATCAAATACTGACTGGCCAGCCAGGATACACATCCAGATTATCTCTGTGTCAAGATTACACATCCCATTTCCACATTTCACAATTAACACAACCTTCTTATGAGAGCCTTCCTCCTAACAGGGAGGATTCATTTAGATCTTCCTCCTTCACCTGGTCATTAAATTTGGTGCAAGCAGGAAAGTTCTCTAGGTCCTTCACAACTCTGGTTGAAATTGGCTGTAGAATCCTACAGTTATTAGGCAGGACTGCCAGATAAAAATGGGAAGAGAATGAAATATATAAACCTCACTTACTTTGGAACCAACCTAGAAATAACATATCAGAAACCCATTAAGTGGCAGTTACTAAAAGGACATGCAGCAAAAATGTCATGAAAATAAGAATACAGGAGCTGATAGATAATTTTCAGTACTTGATACTTGAAGAAAAGTTTTCTGCACTGCACCCAACTCTCCACCTAACCCTGGTTGAGTGCAGAGTTCCACAGCAAGGAACTCAAAAGCAGGCTCAGTGTCTTAAAACTGAGCCACAGCTTTTAAAAAAAGGCAAACACTTCAAGTGAATCTTATTAAATGCTGTGCCACTGGTGACACAGAGCAGTAAATACTGTACATCCTCAGAAAATGGATTTATGGTAGCATACACCAAATCAACAGCAAAAAAATAACTTTGAGGAATATCCTCTACATTCCTGCAGAAGGACCAGCTCAGAGCACAGCTACTTTAAGTTTCTTTACAGCAGATTCCTAGAACTCAGAAACTGTTATCCTTTTTGTCTATTTTATTACCACAGACCCTCTTCTCAGGCCAATTTGCAGGTCTGCAGCCCTTTTTCTGGTGGCTGAAGACACCTAGACCAAGCTTACAAAAATAACCACAAGTTTTAGTGCAGTTTCAGGCCTGTCCTGGAGCCCCCAGACAGCAATTAATCATATTCCACTTTTTCTCAGGACTGAGCTGGTCAGTACATTATTTCATCTTCACCTACAGCTTCAGAAAATCTAATTTTAAAAAGCTGTTTTTTCAAAAGGCAATACAGTGTGGAAAAATTTCACAACTGAGTTAATAATGGTGTCCCCTTCCTGAAAATGTACCCAGTGCTTCAACTCAAATGTTCTTGCAGTTAAGATAAAACATGAAAAATTGAGCTGCAAGCACAAAACTGACTGCCCCCACAAACAGATCCTGTAAAACTGCACTCTCCCTACATCTCCACATCCAGCATACAGTGGCACCACCATCCCATCTGTATGCAAACATTTACCAACACTTGAAAAGCACTTTGATGTTCCCAGGATGGCCTCAACTCATTCCTTATTCTGAACATTCTCAGAAACCAAATTCCAACCCGATAAATAAGAGAATTCAGAACAGTCTCACTTTTGAGAAGGTCAGAAGTACTTTCAATAAAAGAAATAGAAAACTGGGCTTACAAAAAAGAAGGTTACATCAAGCA
This sequence comes from Setophaga petechia, assembly GCA_024362935.1. Classification (NCBI taxonomy): domain Eukaryota; kingdom Metazoa; phylum Chordata; class Aves; order Passeriformes; family Parulidae; genus Setophaga; species Setophaga petechia. Next base: position 416,045 of record JANCRA010000138.1, on the reverse strand, counting down.
GCAGGACAGTTGGGATTCCACCAAAGGTTACTCCTTGGAGCACTGTGCTGCCCTGGGCAGTGCTGTAGCAGTAAGTCTCATTTGTTCTGTTGAAAGGATCACTCCTGTTCCCAAAGATGCCTAGATGAGAATGTCCAAAACCCAGAAAATAGAAAGGGTTCATTTTTTCTATCCCTTTAAAAGAAAAAAAAAAAAAAAAGAAAAAGTGAAACAAACTTGTGAAAAGCCTGGTTGGTACTTGTGAGATATACTAATATTATAAGCATAAAAAGTGGAGGAAGATGCAACCAGAAAACTACTTTGGGAAAGAAGGTGCCTTTGGCAATCTCTTCCCTTCACATGTGAAATGTTTTGCAATAACTGGCAGGTTCAGCTACCAGCAATGCCTAGACAAGAATTCCAGACATCTAGTGAACCACATTCTCTGACAGAGATCTGAGGAAAACTGTAGAAGTTTCCTCTCAAAAAAAACCTTCCCTATCATTTAATCCATAACATCTAACTGCATATTCCAGCCTGGAGAGTGATTCCAGGAATCACACAGGGTATTACATATTCCAATAACAGCAGTTTGAAAATTTTGTTCCTAGTTGATGAGCACGTGTGAATGCAGCAGCTTGTGAACTTTGTATTTAAATGTCAAAGCCTTGAGATCATTAACAAATTCACCACTAATTCCACAGAAAAGAACCACTACACAAACACACAGGTTCCTTTCTGTTCTTGGAATATTGGGTGATTTTCGTTTTTCAAAATAATTTAACTGAAAGGCCAGCACAGCTGGCCAGTTATTGTATGTCACAAACAAGAAAGAACAAAGAGTATTTCTCAGAGAACAGACATCTGCCTCATTTTAGTCAACTGACCTGATCAGATAACGTAGTACCATACAAGAATGCACGAGATTTGGCTATTGATACAAAGTTCTTTTTATCAGTGCAGGCAATTGCTCGTTTATTTTGGGGCTTTCCACTTCAAACATTTCCTTTCTTGGATCTTATTAACTTGCTGATTCCCAAGTATTGCTTCATGCAGAACACACTTCTGACTGATAAATTCACAGAGAAACCACTCCCCGAAAAAACCTCAATCCTTCAAAAGCAAATATTCTCGGTCCTCATCACACAGGTCCAGGGCCACTACTTTCGGGATGTTTTGCCTCTAACAGGAATGCACGTGTCTCTGACGAGATGCTGAAAACGAAACAAACAACAAAAAATACAAATAACTAAAAATTCTCCTTTTAAACAGCGGGAAAACATCATGGAGAGCACTCCTCGCAAAGCAGCACTTGCTAAGTGTTGGGCAGCGCCACATGGCGAGGAAGAAATTTTGTCTCAGCTGATGTTTCATCACGGGAAAAAAAAAAAGAGAGAGCGAGAAGGAAAAAAGACCAAACAACGCCCATAAAAGTTGTGCCGTGACTCTATCCTTGCTTACTACGGACTGAAATTTAGCGCTGCCGGAAAAGAAAGCGTTTTTGAGGAGCCTTGCGGAATCTTCAGCACAAGCCCGCACGCTAAACTCCAAGCAACATTCTGGAGTTTATCAGACACCGCTTCCAACTCTCCAAAGCTGCTCTTTTTAAACAAGCCAGCTGCCAGGCAGATAAAGAGCACGGGAAGAGCTCCCACGGGTGGGGCTGTGCCGCAGGAGCCCGGGGAGCACCGGGCGGGCTCCGGGAACGGGAACCGGGTCCCGTGTGGCGCTGGGAGCCCCCGGCGCTCCCGGCTCCGGCAGGGACGTGGAGCCGCGGCGGGCGGCACCGGTTTCCTCAGGAGCACATTGGGAAGGGCCAGGCTCGCCCCGGGAGGAGGGAGCAGGTCTCTCCACTCCAGAGTAGGGTACTCTGAGCCAGAGGAGGCTCAGCGCCCCTCGGGGAGGGGGCTCAGCGCCCCGCGGGGAGGGTCCGCCGCTCCCAGTGCTGCCCGCCCCGACCCCGCTGAGGGGGGGTCCCGCTGAGGAGGGGCCGCGCTCACCTCGCCCTGCACGACGCCGCTCCCGCCCTCCCTTACCTGCGCCGGGGCGGCCTCTCCTACCCCCGCCCTTCCCTTCTCTGCCTTTCCCTTCCCTGCCCTCCCGCCCCGTCACCTCACGGGCGGCGCCGAGATCCCCGGCCCGGCCCCGGAGTTAGGAGCGCCGGCAACAAGTCCCGGCGTCTGCGCATGCGCGCGCGGCCCGCTGTCAGCGCTCCCCCCACAGGCCGCTCCGGCCGGGACAGGGCCACGCTTCCCGGGACAGGGCCACCCTTGCCGGGACAGTGCCACCCTTACCAGAGAGTACCACCCCCGCCGGGACAGTGCCACCCCCTGCCGGGACAGTGCCACCCCCGCCAGGACAGTGCCGCTCCGGCCGGGACAGGGCCACGCTTCCCGGGACAGGGCCACGCTTCCCGGGACAGGGCCACCCTTGCCGGGACAGTGCCACCCCTACCAGAGAGTACCACCCCCGCCGGGACAGTGCCACCCCCTGCCGGGACAGTGCCGCTCCGGCCGGGACAGTGCCACCCTTGCCAGAGTGCCGCTCCGGCCGGGACAGTGCCACCCCCGCCGGGACAGTGGCACTCCCTACCGGGACAGTGCCACCCCCGCCGAGACAGTGCCACCCCTGCCGGGACAGTGCCACTCCGGCTGAGACAGAGCCACCCCCGCGCCTCCCTGCGGGAGCGGACCCTCAGATAACCGAGGGAAAGCTGCTGCTGTTGCTGTCCAGCCTGCAGAGAAGGCTCCGGGGAGGCCTTCTAGCGCCCCCTGGTGTCTAAAAGCAGAACCGAACGGAGCGTTTTATAGCACGGGGAAATAAAACAGTCCCCAAGAAATGTGAGAGAGGATTTCCAGAGGGACTTCACGATTTCAGGTCTGGTGAAGTGGGCAAGCACGCAGGTGGAAGTGGAGCAGGCCATACACTGAGATCATAGAATCATGGAATAGAGTGGTTTGGGAGGGACCTGAAATATCGTCAATTTTCAACCATTATCATCCATTTCCACCCCCCCACCGTGGGCAGGGACACCTTCCACCAGACCAGGTTGCTCAGAGCTCCATCCAACCTGGTCTTGAACACTTCCAGGGATGGGACATCCACAGCTTCTCTGGGCAACCTCTTCACCCTCAGAGTGAAGAATTTTTTCCTGTTATCTAATCTAAACCTCCCCTCTTTCATTTGAACCCATTCCCCCTTGTCCTATCACTACATGCCCTTCTAAAAGTCCCTCTATGCCTGTGTAGAAAGTCCCTCTCCAGCTCTCCTGTAGCCCCCTTCAGGTACTGGAAGGTGCCCTGAGGTCTCCCAGGAGCTTTTCTCCAGGCTAAATAATCCCAGCTCTCCCAACCTGTCTTTGTAGGAGAGGTTCTCCAGCCCTTTGAGCATCTTCATGGTCTCCTCTGGACTCACTCTGACAGGCCCACATCATTTTTGTGCTGGGGGTCGCAGAGCCAGACTCAGCATTCAGGGTGGGATCTCACAAGGGCAGAGTAGGGGGGAGAATCACCCTCACTGACCTGCTGGCCAAACCTTTTTTGACAGGTAGCTCTGAAATAAATGAATAAATTAATGGTAGTAGCATGAACATTCCATGGAATATGCATAGCCCCTTGTCTCCACACACAACTCATATGCTGTGAATTGGAAAAAAAACCCAAGACCTAGGGAGTTTAGGTTAATGAGTCTGTGACAGAGCTGGGATAAGACCAATTTCCAGATATCCACAAGGACATCCTATCCTTTAAGGGGTTCATTGCTTCCAGACAACAGGCCAGAAACACTGTACAGCAGCTCCCTGCCTTCCACCTCTTCTCTACACTTTATTGTAGTGTTTCCTCCACAGCCATTTGATACCCAGCATTGCCAACCATCCTCATCCTCCTGTGCCTTCATCCTTTGCTCCTGACTGGCAGGACTGGCCTCAGTGAGCAGCAGGCATATGAGGAAGAAGATGATTATGGTAAGGATGAAAATGTGACTGTTCAGAGGGAACCAGGGACCACTTGCCTTCAAAGGTTTGCAGTCTCATGGATAAAGCAGCAGTGATGTCTTGGAACAGCAACTCACTCTGAAACCAACCAAAAATAATCAGGGCATTGCAAAGTTTAGTCTGATGTTACATTGATCAAAACCTTGGTTATCTGCTGACTTTTATGTTTAAAAGGGATTAATGTCCCAGCTGCCAAGAAGCCACTATCTGCTCCATCTGACAGTCCTGATCCTGCCTCTCCATCTTTAACTCCTTGTATTCCCATGTGCTCAGACTCCATGGATGACTTAGGGCCCTGCATGCATGGCTGCTCTCCTGCTCCCTGCCACTTTATTCACCCACAATTGTTTTACTTTGCCAAATCCTCATTTCCCTTTTCAGGAGTGCCCACTCAGTGGAGAGCAGCATCTGGCTGTACGTGTGCTATCTGCCTTCTCCCACTTCATCCCACAAAAAGGACAAAGTCCTGGTTATCTGCAGTCACTGAGAGACATTTCAAGACAGAATTTCGTCACTTACCTAGCAGATGCATTGTAGATAATCTGTGATTTTAAATTGGCTGTAATAATTATTCCAGTTGGAAAATGACATCAAAGTTCTCAGCTCAGAGTGGTTCAGATTCACTGGAATAAAGAAATTTGCTGGAATAAAGAAATCCCACCGGTGTTGAAGGATGTTAGTTTTACCTTTAAACACTCTCTCTCCTCTCTAAGGCTGTGTTGGTGGGAAAGTTGTTTGGCGTGAGTGTTGTAGAGTTATTGTTCCATCCTGTCTTTTCTGGAACAACTCTTCCTGTGGACAACTTATTTCAAACCAGGATTTCACAGTGGAATAATTGTAATTACTTTCTTTTAAATTAAGTAGATTTACCATGTAGGTGAAGCCTCAGTGTGTGCTTGCAGCTCTTCCACTTCTAGGACCAAAATCTGCTTGGGTGGTTTTCTCACTGATTTCCTAAGCTGTTCATACTCTTGATTCTTGACAGGGTTTTCAAAATTAGGAAGGCCTTGCTCTGGTTAGATTATCTAACTCTGTAGTGTAAAATAGGTAATTTTCAGTGATCTCAACACTGTAGTCTTGACATTCTTCAGTGTGATGACTTTTGCCTAGCTGCAAAATAATTTTTCCCTCTCTCTCTCTCTCACAAGAATAACATCAAGCTTTTGTCATTTGTTTTTGTTCTTCCTCTGTCTAGACAGGCTCTTTAGCTAAGTGGTGTGATTTTGTTTATCTCTAATTTCAACAGCAGAGTCACATTTCCCTCCTCCCTACCTCTTGTAAATAGGGTTTTGTTTACCACTGTCTGTTCTTTTGGTGACAAAAGCCACATACTGTCATTAGTTCACAAACGTTTAATTATGTTGCTAGAGCAGATGGAAAACCACCCTCAGGACCTGGGGAGCAGGTCAAGAGACTCTGAAATCCTTCCATCTTTCTTTTATTTTGCATCCTCCATATCCACTTCAGCAGCTCTTTAGCACCAGGTTGAACAAGTGTGCAGGGTATTTACACTTCCACGTGTGACTCTTCCCTTACTTTATTAAATGACCTTATGGCTGGAGAGCTCCCTTGTCACTTTAGTTTGATTTATCACAGCAGGATGTCCCTTGATGGGTGAATTCCCAAGAGGACTTCAATAGTCTCTGGAGGTGAGTAGCAGGTGGCCTGAGCTTTGCCATGCATGGCAGCTCTCCGTGGTTTCTTCTCTCTGAAGAAACTCATCAGCCCAGCTTGCTGGTCCCTACTTATCTGCCTATTCAAATATACCTTAATGGATTTAATTCAGGCTTCCAGCCTGGCAGCCCTTTGCTAGCTTTTAATCTTTGCCTTCATCTGGCAACCTGTTTATGAGCCTCAATGCACCACAGGACACGGTGTGGGCATTGTGGGGCTTTCCTTTGAAAGGTATGAGCATTAACATGTTTATAATATAGACAAACAAGTAGAAAAATCTAGACAGATACACGGATTTAAGTGTCATAATACAGATCAGCAAGCAGCAAGTCTTGATTTTAATTGACAATTTATCCTTCTTTCCTCTTCATTCTTTTTAATTGTTTTTGGCATGCTGCTTCTCATTCATAGTTAATATGTTGACTTTCAAGGTAGAAATTGTCTTGCATTAAAGTTGGAATGTATTTTAATTAATCAATACAACAGATTATTATACAACATATTTAACCAAATATATCTAGCGATATATGATAGAAATTTGCTTTTCTTCTACATTTTATGTCAGATAGGAAATGGTGAATGTAGCATTGGTATTGATGCTTGAGCATGATTCATTTTTCTTGTCATCTTCATCAAGTTATACTTGGATGAAAACTGGAATTTTCTTAAAACACACAGGAAACTGCAATCTAAAATAGCAATGCTGAAATGTACAGGAGGAAAAAGTAGGCTTATTGCCACACACTTTGCATAAACTTGATTCGTGACGTGGTGAATCCATGAGCTTCCTCATCACACCTCTGGGCAGGGTGAGGTTTTAACCTTGGTTTCTTTGGAGTAGTTGCACGTGTGGAGATCCCTGGCTGATATTGTTAGGTTTATTGTTAGCCTGTCACAATGCAACCACTGTTGGTGTGACACACCTTGGTACAAAACCAGGGCAGGGTGGCCTGCAACGTGGGTGACTTCATTGTTTCCTGAATGTACACATTATCTTAATGCTTATCCATGCATTAACTCCGTGGGGATGGAACCTGAAGGGATTTAATGCATAGGTGGCACAGCACTAACTATAATTAGGGCAGCTCCCTGAGAGGGAGAGGGAGATGGAGAAACCATCTGGCACAATCTGGTGTGTCCCACTGAAAAGGAGATCACCTGGCCATGTGAGCCATTGGATTTATCAGGCACCAGGTGTGCTTGCTAGCAGTATGAAATATCAAACCACTTTGAGCTTGTAAAGTTTTCCCATTCCCAGGTACAGCACACATTAGTTTTCCTGAACAGCTCCAGTGTCCTCAAGAGCCTCTGTGCTCCTCAGGTGTCCTCATTGTGCACAGTGACTCCCGTTGCAACAGTACTGAGACGAGGTCTGGACAGATTTTAGCATCCTTGCCTCAGGTTCTGCTTTCCCTGGAGCACAGAGATGAGTGGTTGTTTGTGCAGGAGCCACAAAATGCTCTAGGAGATCTTGCAGTCTAAACCATTGGTGAGTCAATTCAGCTGGGTTTGCTGCAGCCTTGGATTGAGAGTAAACTTTTGTGAAACAAGCTCTGAAATCCTGGTTTTAGTCCAAATAGGTCAGAAGAGGAACACTGGTTTTTCCCTTTTTATTTTTTCCTTTGAAGAAACTACTCATGATTGATCTGCTGTATCCACACTCTCTATCTGTAGAGAGTCCAGTGAGATTCCCACCTTTTAGACATAAGAACCATGTTCCAAGGCCTTGGCACAACACTTCCTGGTTTACTGGCTTGATTTCCCTTAAAATATCAGCATCAAACATGCTGCTTGATAAATATATAGATTAAAATAATCTTTATGAATTTGTAGATTAAATAGTTTTTTAAAGGACTTCTATAATGAGCAGTCTTTTTTTTTCTGTTGGGCAAGAATTCCTCCTTCCCACTTTTGGATTTACAGATGAAAAGAATTCAGTGTCCAAACTGTGAGGATTTCAAAGAGCTGGCAAGGTCTGAGTTACAATTTCCACAGCAGCAGCAGAAACTTGGCTCCTTTGCAGACAGGGGGCCACTAATGGCAGCAGGATGATCCTGGTGAGCCCAAGCAGGGGGTCAGGTGCCAGGGATGCAAGGGGCAAGTGGCTGGGGTGACTTGGTGTCAGGATGCAAAGTGGCTTAAGCAGGAAGATGTGAAGAGTTGTGGCCATGGCAAACAGCCACAACCAAGGGCAGTGAGGTTTTTTCCAGCAAGGAAGCTCCTGAATCCAGGGGAGCATGGCTTAAGTAGAGTGTGACTGGAAGTGGTGGGGAGCAGCAGCATCCAGCCAGTTCCAAGTGCATGACTGCTGCCTGAGGATCCACAGGCACGTGGATCCTCACTGCGTTCTTTCTGCATCTCCACTCTAGGGAAGCAGACTTGCCTAAATCTGTCCATTCCTCAGTGTGTGATTTCCTGTTGGACATATTATCACCATACTTTCTGATTTTCCCATTCTTGTCCCTCCCTGTCTGCTCTTTCTCTTTATGTAGTATTTTATTTCTTCCCCCATTCATCCTTTCTCATATTTCCTGTGCTTCTTCTACTCTCTCTAAATCACTTTCTTTTCTTTCTGCTTCATCTTTCTCTTTTCAAATGTATTCAAAGGATATAAAGGTATTTCCTCACATCTCTTCCAGCTGGACTTGACATGTTTGACATTGCCTCATGAGAGGGAGTGTGGCCTAAGCTGTTTGAAAAGGGAAAGTAATGTAGTCCCTGCAAGCTGAACACCTTAGACCCACAGGTGATCTATGGATCAATGGAGAACTTTCTTCCCTGTAACAGATGGCTTGTTTTACTAAGATACTTTAAGTACAGTAATCATTAGAGTCTATTGCTGATTAGAGTTTTGTTGGTAGAAGCTGTGGTGCCTTTGAAAATCAGCTTATTTATTTTGGTGTTGAAAATTTTGGCCAAGGCAATTTGCTTAAGGTCATAATCCTGACTCAGGGACAGAACTGGAAAAGAGCCTAGATGTTTTCAGTTCTCCTTTCCTACTGTTTCAGTAAAGCAGATGTTTATATTTAGATTAATTGAAGTAGATGTTTGTATATGCAGGTTATTTATCAGTTAATGATAGAGTGAGTGGTCAGAATTAATCTGGGAGAAGTTAAGAGCAGGTTCTGTAAAGTGGCATGGTTTCTGGAATGAGATGACCTCCAGGATGGAAGAAAGGATCAGTGTTACATGGGAACACCTAGGCAAACCATTCCTGCCTTCACAACATGGTGCACCTTTCCTTTCACTCCCTGTCTGGGTCAGTTCCTGGGGCTGTACAGGCACAGCTCAGAGAGCAGGTGCTGCATGCAGAGCCCTGGCATGAACAGAACTGAGGTTTAGAGCCCCAAATTGCCAACTGCCCTGGGCAACAGTGAGCCAGGGTGACTGGGATTCCTTTGGAACCACAGTTCCTGTGAAGATGAAAAGAGTTTCATGCATCAGTGTAAGAACTTGAACTTATTATTCAAATGATCATAGTGAGAGCATTTCTCAGTGGACATGAAATTGTGTTAAGGGACCAGTTCCCTTTCACTCAGGAAACAAGACAACTGTGTTCTCTTATTGCTGTGGTTTCTAGATCAGTTTCAAGGCAACACAAGCAACAGTTTCTTTTCATGTCCTATTATGAATCACAGCATTTTCTCATTTAGGACAGCAAGTGTTCAACAGTTTACCAGCCTGGGAACGTGGTGAAGGCCAGAGGTAAGCTTTCTTACCACAAGGGACTGAAAACAAATCAAACAATGAAGCTTTCAAAGAGTTCTAAGAGCCAGTTTTCCAAGTCTGCTTCACATAATGATTTTCAGATTCCTCCCATTGGATTTGCAGAAATTGAACTTCCTTGAGAACATTGTTTTCCTGTAGTCTGCCTTAGAAGTTTTCCAACAGATCTGGTCAAAATGATCAAGAATTTCAAATTAATTCTCAGGTCATCTATATCTCTGCTTAAATTGCAGTAATTTTTTCTAGTTTTGCTGTCACAAGGTAAAATATTCCTTGCTCTATTTTAGAATCAAAGCAGAGGAAAGGGACTAAACACCCAAGTTTTGATCAATGAGAAATAGACTCTAAATTCCTTCTTGTACCTTTGAAAAATCTTCTCCACATGTATGATTAGTCAAAAGATGCTGAATTCTGCACTGGCAACTGCTAAAGCTAAGAGGCATGCTGCATAGATAAAATAAATTTTAGTCACCATATCTTTAGTTATTCAGCCTGGAAAGCTGACAGATGCCAGCTTCAAATGCATGGCATTTCCTCCAGAATCACATGTCAAAGCCAAAATTAAGGTTCAGAAATGCATTTGGTTGCTCTGTGGAAATGTTGGCCATTCCTGGATTAATGGTTTTGAATAAGCAAATGGTAAGGTAAGAAAAGGAAAAAAAAAGAAAAAACCCAAACAACTGAAGCTCGTGTTTCACGCTTCAAGTGACCTGACCAAGTGTGGCTAAATTCCCTTTTAAAATCAAATGACCATGATGCATCTCCCATGGTGCTGCAGTATGAATGCTAAAAGGATTAAAACTGATCAGGTCACAGAGCTTTATTTTTTGCTCTTTTAAGGGCCATGTTATATCCGAGGCCTTATATTCCTTCTTTACATAGATATGAGTGCATGGCAGGAAATTACATAATTTCCTGTGCCATGAAGTAAAATACCCTTTACTTCTGTTTTGGAGTCGAATACACAAAAAACCAGTCATTTTTTCAGTTCTTTTCTTCTGAATTCTTTTAAATAAAATAGTAATATCGTTCAAAAATGTTAGAAATCAATGCCATGACAATAAAAATATTTAAGTGAAAACAGCTTTGTAGTAACTTCTTGACTAGGAGCAGTCTATCCACACAGCCTTCTTTTTGAACATTGTAGCATTATTTGAAAACAAAAAAAATTAGGGGGCTAATTTGGTATTTGTTACTGTGCAATTCTCAAAGGTGTAACAAACTACTCAATCTAGACAGAAGGGGAATGGAATGAAGAGGATGAATAATGAATCACCACTAACAGTAACCAGCTCAATAGATTTTTGAAAATTAGTTAATGATTTGAAATTTTATTAACAGATCTAAAATATTTTAAAATGCATTTCAAATAATCTACAAGCCTTTCAGACCATTCTCTGAACAGGCATCAACACTCTGAAGACTCTGAAGAAAAGCTTCCTGCAAAAATTCAGTGCCATGCTTACAGCCTCATTCAGTTTCAAAAGAATGAACATCAAGCATCAGGATGAGGGAGTATAGTCTGATCCAGAGCATCATTTTCAAGATGGTTTTGTACCTCTTGAAACTTCCAGCTTCCAAACATGTTCTCCCTGTATGAGCCCAGCTCACCCAAAACCCAGAAGAGCAGGCCTGGAGCTGTTGCTGGGCCCATTCAGAATTCTACCTCACCATCCTTTTGATCACAGCCCCACTGTGCTGTTAACATCAGGGACAAAAGCCATGTGCAGGTAATTATTTTTGAAACTGAATACATCAATCAGTACAGTCTAGGTTCCATGGTGTAAAACCCACGGACATGCAATAGCCCCAGAGTCACTTCAGCAGCAGATGTTACAGATGGAAATCAACCATGTCAGTAGCAATTTAGCTCATTTTCCTGTTGTTGCAGGTATCTTTTTGCCAATCAGCAGATTCGTTAAGGCACTGCCCAAGCTAATTTTGAATAGCTCAATGAGGACTAGCAGAGGCCTTTGGGCAGCTGCTCCTCCCTCTATCTGATGTACCAGATTAGAGAAGTCTAAACTGGCAATTCTGTCTTGTAGTCTGTATGTGTGTTATCACTTAATTTTGCCTTCTACAATGTTTCATTGGGTTTTGTAATTTTCTGTGCAAGTAACAGGCCTTCTTTAAGTTTTCTTGCACTCCACTAACAAATTACTCTTTTGCACAACAGCTCAGAACTTGCTTTTTAGGTCTCACTCATCTTGACCTTTCAGTTTTAATTTTGGCCTGCAGAAAAAAAATATTTTCCAGCAAAGTTAGTAATGCAAATTATTCAACTTGCATTAACACATACTTCATAATCTTTCTGCCTTTACAACTTCTCCTGGCAGTAGAAATAAATTACAGCTGCTAGAATATGGTGTTATTCTTTCTCTATCTGAGTTGGGGAAAAGTGATTCATTTTCTCTCTTTCTTAGCAAAAGAGGACACTCTGTTCAGTGAAGCAAAACTTATTAGAGCTAAAATTAACTGGAGGAAATACAATCCATAATTAAGCCAGGTTACTTAGTGCCACAGATGCAGTATGAAGAGTATTCCAACTGTATTAGCATGACAGGAAAGGGGACATCACAGGTTTTGGAATGCCAATTGCCACACAAAGTTGGCACAGAATCAATAAAGGCTATGGGACACTGAATCTGTACAATAAGGCAGAAGAAACTTTTAAAAAAAGCTGATCAACTTCTACACTATAAATACAGTTGCAAGGGAAAAGCAACATTTTAGCCAGGCTGATAAATGAGCTCTGATTAGAAATTAAGTGATGCTCCTACAGAATTCAGCTATTTCTCAGTAATTAGGACATTCCTTAATGAAGTGGACTGTGGTGTAAAGCAAGCAATTCAGGGCTGTGTGCTTATTTATTTGATTCAAGTGCATTAGCTAAATGTCAGTGTTTTTGCCAGCAGCCCGTGCTGCAGCCATCAGAGCCGTGACGAGTCCTGCCTCCCCAGCTAACAAACAAGGAACAGGCTGGGGCAGTGGGGAGGAGACTGCTGAAGGCATAGAAAATGCTGTATTTAAACAGTTGTGTTTGCTTTTCTGTTAAAAAAAAAAAAAAATCTTGAAGATCTCCTTTCTGCCAGAACACAGGCACTTTGCAAACGCTGCCAACACAAACCCCTGCGAGCCAGCCAGCTGACATCAGCTGACCAAGGACATGGGGGGACTTTGGACATTTTATCCATTCCTCCTCCTCAGACAGACTGCCTTTTGTCCTGGCCATCTGACCAAAACAAGCTCATGAGTAAAAGCAGAAGCTGCCTGTGGAAGATGTGCTTTTGTCAGCACAATCAGGGATGCACAGCACCAGGAGGGAAGGACACAGCAGGATGTGATCTCTCAGATATTTCCTTTGGAGATGGCCAGTTCAGTCTGGCCTGGTGATGAGGAAAAGCAGTCTCATGTCCTTGCCTAGATTAAATGAGCTGGACAATTCCTGTATAGCTCAAGCAGGTGATAGTTTGGAGCACAAAAGTTGCTTCTGCAAGGAGAGTAAACACTAAGGACTGAGGCTGAGGTTGCAGCATCTTTGGAATGAGATCTGTGCACTCAGAGCAGCAACAATTCATCTCAGACATGGGACAGGAAGTTCTATTTCCCAGAGCCAAGTTAGCCAGAGCTCACAACACTGATCCAAAGTCCCTTTGATGACTTTATACCCAGTGGAAGGAGGAAGGGAATGCATGAGAGGCGGGTAAGTCAGGTGATTCCTGATTGAGCACAAAGCCTTTTGGTACAAAAATAACAAGGCCAAATCTTTGAAACAAATCCCAGCCATCAGAAAGATCAACACAACTGCATTGAGTGGCTCTGCTGAAAACAGCAGTTTTCAGTCTAACCCTGGGAGACACCCAGATCTCTTGAGTTATCAGGCCTTACCTTCTGGAAACTTTTCCATGCCAGATACTTGCAGAGCAAGGTGAGGCCATAGGGAGCAAGGTCCAGGGAGCTGTACTGGCCCACAGAAGTTGCCTTTCACATCACTCAAGCAAGGAGTGTTTTAATATGGGGCCAGCTGTAATACAAAAGGGTTATGTTCATGGCAATTGAAATCTGCAAAAGTTTAATATTCAGACCCTCAATACTGCAAATACATTTCAAACATTCTTGTGTCCCAGGATAATAGCTACATAATTAGGGCAAGCCTGTCACACTTTCTCTTTGATCCCACTGGATTTATTTACCAAAAGTCATTGCACGGATGCGCCCAGCAAATGTCTTACAGAAGTGCTTGTAACAAAATTAAAAGTTTAAAAATAGAGATTCTCTCTCCACTAAGTACTGGCTTTTATTAGAACTGGGAGTTGCTCATGCTTCACCCCTTGCAGCCTCTTTGGATCCTCTGTTTGACATTTCAAAAGTGCCATGCAGGTTCTAATACATATTACACAGAAAAAGCTATTATAAAATTCCTGACTTTTTCTTGTTTGCACGACAAAGGGGGAATGGCAAATCCTCCAATTGGACCAGATAATCACTCTCCTGTGAAAAGCCTCCAATATACATCCTCTGTTTTCTTCTTAGCTGAGCTTCAAGTGTGTTTGGTCAATAATTTTGTTTTGGGTGTGAAGCCCATAAATCACCTCCCAATACACATTGGACAGTGGAGAGTCCTGATGGATTTGGCTTCAGCCACAGGAAAAATCACATCTGGATACAGGAAAGCTGGGTGCTGTGGGAGAAATCAGACATTTTCATTTCATGTTGTCATGGTCTTTTGAAGAATACTCACTGCAGAGTAGGACCACTCTATAGGGAAAAGACTAATTGGATGGATGAATAATTATGGGATTGTTTCTTCTGACATAAGAGAGAGACCATTACGAATCCTTGGATTGCAGTTTTATCCAGGTGACCGTATAAACCTAACAAATTCCCTGCTGGAACTGAGCTGGCCAACATTTAGAGAGCCCATGAGCAGAAAGCTTTGTCAGCCATCTGAAGATTGCTCAGGTGGTTTCCAAGCCTCTGACACAGCCCATTGTGTGACCAGCTCTCTTGCCCCAGCCTCTAGGAATCAGAAATGTGCCATTTGGCTGAAGAGACAGTCCTGAGGGAAGAGCTGGGTGTATGGAGCTTTCCTAAAGGGATGAGGGAAATCACAAAGATTTCAGGAAAAAACCTTCCCTTTTATTCACAGGAGTGTTTGGCATGAGCTGAACTTGAAGCTGACAAATGAAGTGGGTATTTTCACTGCTGTTTGTGTCTTGGGAATGGATGTATTTTGAAGTAATATACAAAAGCATGTCTAAAATTCATCTCCAGAGAAAAACGCTACACAAAGTGCAGGATTAAAGAATGCACTGCCTTGGGCCATGCACAGGCTGTTACTTTGTAGTCTGTTCCATTTTCCTCTTAAAACTCAATTTAGCTAAATAAGGTGCCCTTTTAACATCTAACAGAGGCTTTATCATGCTTAAGAAGACAAGTTTCTTAAAAGGTTGTAAAGACAAAGTGAGCAGTAACAGAAGTGTTGAGTGGGGCTCTTTCAGACGGCTTTATTGCCTTTCCCTGAGTACAAACCAGGCTGCCTCCCTCAGCTGACACTTGTTTTAATGAGGGATGAGCCACAAAGGGGTGATTTTGTACAAGTTCATTACATCCATCCTCCAGCCAGACTGTCCTCAGAGCACACCATTCAGCCTGGGCACTGGGTGAAACTGGACCAATTTGAAATCATTTACAGAGGCATATAAAATCCAAAGGGCCTTTGATGCTGAGGACATTTGTCTGTAGGCTCAGGTATGTGGCTGCTGGAGAGGATGGGAGTCTGCCCCAGGTGCCATGCACCTTCATGCTTTTATCAATCACATTTTATTTCTTCAATTCAATTCTCCTGGGATTGGTGCCAAAAATAGATTTCCTTATGCCAGCAAAGGCTGGGGAAGAAAAGAGTGTAAGTTTCCAGTTAAAATGTTACAAGGTAAACATCCAACCTCCTCACCCCAGCCTTCAGATCAGCTTCACTCTCCAGAGCCAGTGCTCTATTGTGGCTGTTAACAGCATTCAAAATACTCATGTTCTTCATCCATGCTGGGGAATAGTGCAGGGGTTGCTCATGTTCACTGAGAAGTGATTTGCCTTTACATAAAGCCTTCTTCTTCTGAGCATGGGTATTATGAAACCCCCAGGAATCCATAAAGAGTGATGGGGAGTTTTTCTAAAATGTCACACCCGTACATCTTCCACCTTCTGTGATTCAGGAGCAGCACAAAAGCCCATAAATCATTCAACTGCTGTGACTCACTGCCCTGATTCATGCACTTGATACAAATATTCGGAGATAAAAGTGGAACCTTAGCCCCCCCACCCCAAAGATTAAAATGATTTTTCAGTGCTTGCCATAAAAATGGACTTCCAGCTAAAGCTAAAGCTTCTCCTGCTCGTTATTGGCAAGTTCTCTGCAGTAAAGATTGATGCTGCCTCTAGGAATCCCATGGTGTAGCACATACAGCAATGTATTCTGCAGTTGGGCTTCCTCCCTAGCAGGGCTGAGCAGGGCACACCCATTGTTCAGGGGGCTTCTGGGCAAATATTTACAGGGAATCAAAAGAGAAAAAAGGAAATTTCTTCCCCGTGATGGAATCTAGGAGCCCCCTAAACCCTCTTGTATTAACTTTGCAGTGGATGAAGGTGTTAAACTGGCATGTGTCTACCAACAGGGGGGTGATCCTTTTAAGTCCTTTGCTTCGTCCCCACTTGTGAAATTTGTTGTGCCAGTGGGACGAGACTGGCTATAAAACTCCAGCACCGGGGACCTCCACCCAGCTCGGGCTGGCTGCCAGCACCTCTCTGCCGAGAGCAGCCCCGGGGAGATCCCTCCCTTCATCTCTGCCGGGCAGGGAGCTGCTTCTCCGACCGAGGAGGATGGACCTGAGGTGCGCCTGGATGCTCTGCGTGCTCTGCCTCGTCCTCACCGCCCGAGCCTTTACCCAGGAACGCTTCAAGGAGGCGGTGCTGAAGCAGCTGGGGCTGTCCGAGGTCCCTAAACTCCATTCGAGAGACTTGGTGGATGTGGTTATCCCAGAGCACGTCAAGAACAAGTACATGTCCATGCTGAAGCGGCAGAGGGTGAAGCGCCGAGCCCTGCCGAGCCTGGCTGGCATCCTCAGGGGCATCCCGGGACACGCAGGTAACGTTTCTGCTGCTGGCAGCATCCCAAGCATCCCAAGCATCCTGCTGCCACCAGGGGAATCTACCAGGGCTCTCCCGGCCGGCAGCAGGATGGGCAGAGGCAAAGCCCCGAGGGGAAAGGGGAATGAGGGTCGGGTTTGGCTCCGGAGATCAGCTGGGCAGAGGAGGAGCGTGCAACAGCATCCTAAAGGTTATCGAGCACCCTTTGCACCTGGAGAGGGAGTCCCGCAGTCCTGCCAAGGGACAGGATGCTGCTGGAGCTTGATAGAAGCCTTGGTACCCTGGGAACAGTCTGGGCAGGTGGGGGAATAAAAAAGTGCAAGCCAAGGTTTTGGGTGAAATCTACAGCAAGTCCTCTAATAGGAATCACACCTCTTGGAGAATGTTTCACTCCCGCTCATCTCTTTTTTTTTAGGGATTTTTTTTTTAACAGGAAAAATTACCAAGGAGGAAAAATAGCCATACAGATACAATAGTGGCTGTACGAGGGCACTTAGAGCTTATTGTGCTTTCAAAGGACATATACAGCACCCTGGGCAGCAAATGAAAATACTCTTTCATTCCAAGTGGTGCAGTTTCCTTCTTTCATGCCCAGCACTGGCACAGAGGTGCACACTTTCCCAGGTCATATTATGCCAGAGATTTAGTTCTTCCAGGCTTCAGAGGCTCAGACGTAGGAGAATAATTAGGGGATTTGCAAGACATTGATTCAAGCATGCATTAGAAAAGGTGTGTTTAGTGGCTGTCTCTGCCACTGTGAGCATGGATGGAGTGTGTTGTGATGATAATTGTGCATGAAATGTGGCAGCTTTCCCCAGCAGGGTGGCAGTGACAGGCCATCCTTTTTGTCCCCACCCGCACAGGTATGACAGGGGAAGTCCTCTACTCCGACACAGCCACACGCCAGAAGCTGGCGTTTGACATGGAAGGCAGAATACCCAAAAACAGCGAAGTGACGATGGCTGAACTGAAACTCTTCAAGAAGCCTGTGGACAGGGCAAACCTGCCTGCCAGGCAGTCCCACAGGCCCGTCTCCAACGCCAGAGTCAGCGTGTACTGGGTGCAGCAGCAGCACGACGGCACCAACAGCACCTCCCTGATAGATTCCAGGTAAGAAAGGGGCCTCTGCTGGAGTTACAGAGTTTGGATCCTCTGGGGTGCATTTGGGCATCGTGTGGTTGTGCCTCAGCTCAGTCTGATGGGGTTTGCATCTGTACAACCATGTTACAGGGCCTCTAAACCCAAAAGGAGCTTTTAAGAGCAAGTATTATGCTGAGATGGCAATATATGATGATTCTATGAAATGATGTCATGTACTACTTCATCTTCCTCTCTAAAATCCCCCACCTGGTTCAATTCTGTGCTGCTAATTCATGTGGGTTACTGGCTGCTGGTCTTCTTTCCACTGGCCATTTTATTAGCTGGTTTAAACAAGTAAATGATGCAAAAATCATCTGATTCTGTAGTGGTGAACTCTGTGGAAGTTTTGCAACCCTTGAAGGCAGAACTAGACTGGACTGAAAACTTATGGCCCTGCTGCAGCTCAGACAGGAACAGGTGGGAGCCTGGTGTTTATCAGGCTGTTGTCACCAATATTGAGGCTGCACATGACCCTGCACCACCTAATTTCTTGTATGAGCATGTAGAGAGGGTTTTTTCTGACCCTTCAGTGTCTGTTAGATCTGCATTTGTATTTTTGAGATGACAATTAACTGCTGTGGGTGCTTGCCCAGAGCAAAAATGATCATGTACTCAAGGCATGTGACAATCTACAGGAAGCAAATTATCCTGCTGCAATAACAGCGCTGCGAGCCCGGGATTTATCTGATGGGCTTTTCTAATGCCAAGCCCTTGTCATGCAGGCTGGTTCCTATCCGTGAGTCGGGCTGGAAGAGCTTTGATGTGACCCAGGCCGTGCATTACTGGCTGCGAAGCAAGGGGCGGGAGCCGATGCTGCTGGAGGTGCGGATCGAAGGGGAGAGGCTGGGCAGCCACGCCTCGGAAATGGCCAAAGCCGTGCGCTTCACCTCGCAGGACCCCAGGGACAAAGCCCTGGGCAAGCCCGAGCTGGTGCTTTACACCCTCAACCTGGATGACTACGGGTATGTAGGAAACCTAAAGCTGTACTGCCTGTGAAAAACGCCAATCGCTTATTTTTAAAAGTTTAATAGTTTAATTTTAAAAGTTTAATAGTAATAAAATGGTTGTAAAAATAGTAATACAATTAGAGTAATAATAATTTGGACAATTAGGATTAGGACAATATGAGACAATAAGTACAAAGAGTTACAGACGTCTGGGTACCCTTTTCAGGGCAGCACGAGCCTGAAAAAGGATCCCCGTTAACAAACGATTAACCCTTAAAAGCAACAGCGTGTTGCATATTCATACACTTCATACATGATGCATAAATTCCATTCTAACACAGGATTCTGTCTGGTCAGTGTCAACTCCTTCCTCTGAATCCTAACAGCACCTTCGAGGCTGGAAGAAGCTCGTTTCTTCTGATAAGAGGACAATAAATTCTTTTTCTCTGAAAAATTTAGGTGTCCTGTGGCTGCTATCTCACTGCAAATCCTTTCTTAAAAAAAAAAAATCCTACATAGCACAGTTTCTATTTTAACATTTTTTATAACCTAAAACTGTATTTAACACAGTGCTTAGAATTAACACAGCATTGCTTTCTAACACAACACACATAATATTCATTTTAATATTTGCGAAAAGCCGATTATAAAATACACATTTTTCACACTGCCTCTGGTGTAATTTTGTCCTTGAATTATTGGCGGGGGGAGAGGGCAAACCCCAAATTACTGGCGGGGGCAGGGAAGGGTAGGCAGCTCTTACCCTCACCAGTGTCCATCAGCTGTGAATGGAGATGTTAGAAAGCTACTGCTGAATCTCACCTCTCCTCTTCCCATATCTGCTGTCTGATTACCCAAACAAACCCTGAGCAGGTCTCATGTCTCAGAGCCCACCTGTGCTATCAGCAGCAAGGACGACTTCTCCCACTCCCCAGTTTCCAGTTGCAGCACCCATTCCTGTCTCTTTTTTGGTATCCAGGAGCTCCGGGGACTGCAGGGAGGAGCCGGCGCTGGGGAAATCCACCTGCTGCCGGCAGAAGCACTACATCAGCCTGCGGGATGTGCCCTGGGTCCTGGAGCCGGCGGGGTTCCAGGCGTTCCGCTGCTCCGGGGGCTGCCTGCAGCCGCCCCGCCGCCTCGGCTCCGGGCAGCGCTCCTGCGCCGCGGCCGCCAGCTCGGCGCTGCCCATCATCTACCTCGTCAAGAGGGGCAACCACACCGAGATAGAGGCGGCCGAGCTCCCCAACATGATCGTGGAGAGGTGCAGCTGCGTGGCGGACGGTGTGGCGCTGGTGTGATGAGTGAGGCGGTGGCCGGGGGTGTCACCCATTCCCTGCAGCCACGTCAAGAGCCACCCCAGCCCCGAGGCAGAGATGAAGGTCCTGGGGGCTCTGCCTGCACTGAGGCCCTGGTGCCCTGCAGAGAGAGTGCACTTGTCCGTGTAGATGAGCTCAGAGGAGTGTGCATTTTTCATATGTGAGGGGTTCCTTAGGAGCCTTGTGCTTCCTGGGGCCTCCTTGGTGCCAGCTAAACTTCACTGAATTTATTTCAGCCCCCACCCTGGAGTAATGCAAACAGCCCCAGGTAAAAGAACAAAATTCTGTTCCTTTACCATCACCGGGTGAAGAACAAATTCGTGGGCTCAGCTTTTCATTCTTAGGCTGCTGGGTTTGGTCCTTGTCTGCCCAAGCTGTGTTTTTCATGAGCAGAAGCACTTAGATGTATATAAACTGTACATACACACACGCACACCTACAGAGTGTATGAATAAATGTGTGTATTGTCTACATACTGGATAGCTACATATTGATTACTTACATATATATACATGTACATAAAATATTGCCTAGAGCTCAAAGGAACATATTTATGTGTGTATGTATTTCATGTACAAACACATATCTACATGTACATAAAATATTATCTGAAACTCAAAGGCTTATATCTTTGGTCCCTGCACCATGGGCTTCACACAGTTTTAGGCAGAATTTAGTCCTGGAGTCAACAGGAACATTAGGACTTGCTTGTGTGAGTAACAGTTTGTTTTTCTGATTCTGTATTACAGTTATTTCAATTTAGGAATATTTTTCAAGTTGTGTGTGCTTTCAAAATCAAGGAAACAATAAAATACAAGTATTAAAGTCACCCTGTGTGTGCTAATATTTATTCCTAGGTCTAAAATGGAGGGCAAAAGGTCTATCATGTTTCTGTGAGTATCCAGTGCCCAGCTCCTATAAACATACACACAGGAACAGCTCTTCCCAGCTACCTGTGTGATTTTATCTGCTCCCCCAGGGGCTGGGCTGAATCAGCAGGCAGAGCAGAGCCTACACTGCCAGGGCTTCATCCTGAGCTGCTGCGGGGTTTAAGCCAACACTTTCTTAAAGAGAAAACCCAGAATCTTATCCACCAGCAGGAGGTGATGCTCTCCTGGTGAGCTGCAGGGTGACAGAACCTGCAGGGCTCAGCTGGAGCTGCAGTGTAGGAAGGGATGAGCTGCCTCCCATCCCCTTCCTGCCCATGAGAAGCATTTTAACCCTGACCCTTCCTGTTGGACATACCCTGGAGAAACGCTGTGATCATTATGGTTTAATCCCTTTATGGACTGTTCTGAGCTGCTGACCATGGTGTCACCCGTGCTAATTATTTCCACCTTTGTGTCAGACTCCTCTCCTTGGCTCATAACCCACTGAGATGGCTCTGGGGATGAAGCATTTGCTGCTGGATGGTGGGATGTGGTCCCTGAGGCTCTGGTTGAACCTGCTGCTGGTGCAAGGACTCTGAAATGTGTTTGTCTGGCTAGACAGGGTGACCACGGATGAGGGGGAAAGAGGGACCTGTTTGACTCTGCAGTGGGTATGCGTTATCCATCAGGAAATGTGAGTGTTCCTGCTGCTCTGCAGGACTCCAGCTCTGAGATCACCCAGGCATCTCTGCCATCATCTCATGGTTAGGCTGGCACCTCTGACTTGTGCAAACATCTGTGGCAAAAGAGCTTTAAGGGGAGGAACAAGGGCAAAAACACAGACTCACCGTTCACCAGCGCTGGGCTACAGCACCATGACACACTGGAGTCAGAATTGGAAGAGCCAAGAGTGATCTCTGGCATTCCCTTCTCATGACTATGTATCTACCTAATGGCATCGGCATTCAGCCCCAGGTCCTCTCCACCCAGCTGGGGCAGGGCGTAGCCTGAAGGCCAAGAGCTCAGCCGTCACCAGGAGGAGCAGAGCCGATACTTCAGCCACACACTGAGCCTGGGGAACGAAGTGTTTGAGCTGGGGAACGAAGTGTTTGAGCTGGGGAAGAAAGTGTTTGAGCTGGTTGCTGCCTGAGAAAGAAGAGCATTAACCCTGGCTTCCCTCCAACCTCCAGCACTTGGACTTCAGCCATCATTCATGCTCCATCCCAGGGGAAATTCCGTGCAGTGCAATTTGGTACAGGCTGTTGAGGGAAATGGGGAGCAGAGCATCCCAGGAGTTGCGGCGTGGACGAGGCTCCTCCCTCCACCAGGATCCTGAGCTGTGTCCGGTGCTCCTCGCTTTGAGTCTGGCTGCCTTGGCTGGGTGTCCTGCGGACAGGAGGACACAGAAGTGAGCGGTGGGTCTGTGAGCGTGACACCTGGAGGGTGGAGAGGGGGAGGTGGTGGCCAAGGAGACCTGGTCTTACTGTGGGGAGCATTAAAAATAGGTTAGAAACTGCTGTAAAATAGTTGATAGATCGTTAAGCATGTACTGTTAGTTTGGTTATTGTGAAAAATTCGTGTTGTATGATTGGCTTTTTGCAAATATTCAAATGAATATTATATGTGTTGTGTTCGAAAGTTATGCTGCACTAATTTTCTTAAGTAGTGTGTTAAATATAGTTTTAGGTTATAACATAGTGTTAAAATAGAAACTATGCTATGTAAGATACTTTTTTTTAAAGGAAGGACTTGCACCGAGATAGCAGCCACAGGATTCCTAAATCTTTCAGAGAAAAATAATTTATTGCTTCCTTATTGCAAGAAATGAACTTCTTCCTGTCTTGCTCAGGTAGGAAGACGCTGTCAGG
Organism: Setophaga petechia; assembly: GCA_024362935.1. NCBI lineage: Eukaryota > Metazoa > Chordata > Aves > Passeriformes > Parulidae > Setophaga > Setophaga petechia. The sequence continues at coordinate 393,389 of JANCRA010000138.1, read as the reverse complement.
ATTCAGAGGAAGAAGCTGACACTGACCAGACAGAATCCTGTGTTTGAATGGAATTTATGCATCATGGATGAGGTGTATGAATATGCCACAGGCTGTTGCTTTTAAGGGTTAATCCTCTGTTAACGCGGGTCCTTTTTCGGGCTTATTTTGCCCAGAAAAATGTACCCGGACTGTCTGTAACTCTTTGTTTCTGTTGTCTCATATTGTCCTAATCCAAATTGTCCAAATTTTTATTACTTTAGTTTTATTACTATTTTTATAACCATTTAATTACTATTAAACTTATAAAATTTTAAAACCAAGTGATTGGCGTTTTTCACAGTTAGTATATTGTAAAAGAGGTTAAAAGGGTAGCTGTAAGAAACAGGGTACTCAACCTACCATAACATACCTCAGTAAAGTGCATTACCCCCCAAGGGAAACGACCCAGCCTGCACAGAACTGTAATGGGCCAATCAAGTGCCTTAAACCTTCATGCAAATGAAGGATCCAGAAAGAAACCAATCCAAAGAGACAAAAAATAGGATAAAAAGGGGCTTCTGACCCACTGAAGCCGTGCCTCTCCATCTGGGACATTGGGGACTGAAAAGAAGCCCCAGCACCAGCGCTGCAGCATCCTCGACAGGAACGCTCCTGCTCGGCCCTCGGCCCCTTGCTTTAGACCTTTATTTTTTTTACAATAAATGCTGAAATCACTTCAGTGCTGGGAGCCTGCTCTCGTTTTTAACAGGGGGAGTTGTGGGTATTGCATGGTGCACATCTGTGAGTGATAAAGCCCTGGCTGCCCTGCTGCCTGCAGGGACACTTGGATTTACCACTGGGGCAGCTGCACAGATGTCACAGCATCTCTGCTGGGGCTGTTTTATAACTTACACTGGGATTGAAGCCCCCCAATTTTGGGGAGAAAGGACACTGATAAAACGACAGCAGGCTCAGGTGTTAAAGTGATTTCACCACTTATTATAAGAAAAAGAAAGGCCTAAAGCAAGGGGGCTGTGGGCCGAGCAGGAGCGCTCCCGTCGGGGATGCCGCTGTGCCGGCGCTGGGATTGTTCAGCAGCGATGTCCCAATGTCCCAGATGGAGCAGCACAATTCAGTGAGTCAGAAGCCCCTTTTTATCCTGCTTTTTGTCCCTTTGGGTTGGTTTCTTTTTGGATCCTTCATTTGCATGAAGTTTGAAGGTGCTTGATTGGCCCATTACAGTTCTGTGCAGGCTGGCTCGTTTTGCTTTGGGAGGGATGCGCTTTACTCAGGTGTGTTATGGTAGGTTGAGTACCCTATTTCTTATAACTGCTCATTTCTTATAACTTTTAATGCCTTTTACAATATAATAACCAAACTAACAGTATATACGTAACGATCTAGCAACTATACAACAGCTTCTAACCTATTTTTAGCAACACTACTCCTCTAAACTCCAGATGGCTTTGCCATGAAAACGTTGCAGACTTGGAGGCTGGGCTGATGTGGAGAAGGCTCCAGAGACTTCTACACTGCAAATTCCTGGGCAGAAGGCTGTGGATGAAATACTGCCACACCTGGGACTTTTTCAGACATCAGCCCATGCTACAGGTAATTGTCTCCCAGCCTGTCATCTTCAATCCAGACTGCATTTGCTGTGACACCTTCTGTGTGCTACTTGCACGGGTACAACTTGTAATGCACACGAAGGCTGCCAAGCTGTCATGTTCTCCTTTCCATCTGAGCAGCAGCACAGTCTCTGAGGAAAGGCAGAACATCTCACATACCTGGCAGCAGCGAGCCTCAGCACTGCCATTGATGCTGTGCTGTAATACAACAAAAAGGAAGAGCAGAGCAGGGCAGTAATGAACTCTGTATAGATAGAAATGATTTTAAAAAATTGAAAGGTTGTTTAGCCAGTGTTAAACCATCAGGCATCCTCCTTGTGAAAAATGCCAGTTACTTGGCTTTAAAATTTTAAAAGTTTAATAGTAATAAAATGGTTATAAAAATAGTAATATAATTAGAGGAATAAAAATTTGGACAATTTGGATTAGGACAATATGAGACAACAAAAACAAAGGGTTATGGACTGTCCAGGTACCTCTTTCTGGGCAAAATAAGCCCGAAAAAGGACAGAGGATTAACCCTTAAAAGCAACAGCCTGTTGCATATTCATACACCTCATCTATGATGCATAAATGCCATTCAAACACAGGATTCTGTCTGGTCAGTGTCAGCTTCTTCCTCTGAATCCTGACTATGTCTTCAGGGCTGAGCGAGGCGGTAAGAAGTTCGTTTCTTGCAATAAGGAAGCAATAAATTCTTTTTCTCTGAAAGATTCAGGTGTCCTGTGGCTGCTATCTCAGTGGGAGCACCTCATTCCTCTCTTTTAAAAAAGTATCTTACATAGCATAGTTTCTATTTTAACATTTGTTACAACCCAAAACAATATTTAACACATTACTTAAGTAAATTCATGCAGCATAACTTTCGAACACAACACATATAATATTCATTTGAATATTTGCGAAAAGCCCATCATAAAATAGACATTTTTCACACTCCTACACTGCTGAAAGCACAGAGCACCCAGGTGCTGCTCAGGGAGCAGGAGGTGTGTGCTCTTCACCTGGAGGACTTCAAGAGCCCTGTCAGTCCCACTCCAGGCTAGGTCCTTGTGTGAGTGCTCGTGTGGCAGCTAAATCTTATCAGAAGCATGAGCTTATCATGAGTGCCTGCTCTGGCTGGCCCTCGTGGCAGTGCTCACAGGGTGACCTTAAGGGCCTGCAGTGGTTAATGGAGCTGGACATGGGGGCTGGAGCTGGTCCTGTCAGTCTCAGGAAAGCTTTCCTTTAGAGAGAGGCTTGGCCATGCCAGCAGCACTTTCCCTCTCCCTTATCTGTACCCATTATCTCCATTCTAGGAGAGAGAGCAAAAGTTTCAAGCCACATTAAATGCCGCTGCTGGCTGGACTACATTGCCCTCTGTGATCTTTCCATGGTTCCATTTAAATCAAAGCTGCTTTCCCATTTCCTTTCAAAATCTGTGAGAAGTTGCAGCTTTTCCCAGCTGGTGAGGCCTTATTTCCTCTCCCTCTCTTGTTTTTTCCCTTTTGCACTTCACAGACTCCTACCAAGGGTGTCTGACACTTTGCCTTTCAGGGCAGCCTCCTAATTGCCTGTGTAAGCCTCAAGGGATGCCCAATCCACATCCCAGCAAAGGTGATAATCAGGGAGCTCCTCTGGCTTTGGCTGGCAGCAGCTGGAGTCTGGGAAAGGGGAACCGAGGGCAAACAGGGCTGGGGAGGTGATGGGAGTGGCAGGGAGTGTGACAGAGATCCTGCAGGGCTTTGATGTTTTTAGAGGATTTGGGCTCCTCTGTCCGCTCGTGGAGCAGGTGTAGGAGAGCAGCATGAACAAGCAGCACATTTCAGAATAAAAGAGAATAAAGAGCTCATCAGGACTGCTGCCTCTGGTCTCTGAACATCCAGAACTCCTGGGGTGCCTTGGTTTCCTGTGGTAAAACCAGCAGGTGCAGAATGGCCAAGAAAGAGTTTTTAACCTTGGCAGGAGATAACAGGTTATGTGGAGATGCTGGACACTGGAAAGTCATGTAAACTATCCACAGCTCTCAGTATTCTATTTTTGATAATTGTTGAATCAGGGTGGGGTTTTTTGTTTGTTTGGGTCTTTTTCCAAGCTATTTATTAATTTTGTTTTCAAGCTTATCCTAAAGTTTATTTATGGGTTTTCTGTTTACATTTTTCCTTCTGATTTTAGCTATTAAAAAAATCTGCCTCTTTGGAAGCCTGGGATGCCTGTATCCCCTTTGAAGGTCTGTTTTCTGTTCTGCTGAAAATGGATGCAATCAGTTCATGATCATTACTTCCCAGGTGACTGCCAACTTCCAGCCCAGGGGTCAGTGGCCCTGTCACCCTTGGGAGGTGCCAGGTAATTGCTGGATGCTTGGTACAGCATCACACTGGCAATAATGTGCCATCTATAACCACCAGACCTCAGAGAACTGTTTAGGTTGGAAAAAACCTCCAGGATCATGGAGTTCATTAACCCAACACTGCCAAGCCCACCACTAAACCATGGCCCACAGGTACCCACAGGGATGGTGATTCACTCACCTCCCCGGGCAGGCTGTTTCTGTTCTCACTGAGGTGTGTAATGCTCCCAGCAGATGTTTCACAAGCTGGCTGGCTCCTTATAAACGCTCCTTTTCTCGCCATAGAGCCCAGACAGGTCTTTCAGGAGCTCCTTGCTCCTTTCTGCCCTGCAAGTTTTGTGCAAATTCCTGATTCCCTGTGCCAGGTTAGAGAAGCAGGCCAGGCAGCTCCTGCATTCAGGCCACCAGGACAATTTCCAAGTGTGAAAAATGCCAATCACTTGTTTTTTAAAATTTTAAAAGTCTAATGATAATAAAATGGGTATAAAAATAGCAATATAGTTAGAGGAATAAAAATTTGGACAGTTTGGATTAGAACAATACCAGACAATAAAAACAAAGAGTTATGGACAGTCCAGGTACCTCTTTCTGGGCAAAATAAGCCCGAAAAAGGACCCAGGTTAACAGAGGATTAACCCTTAAAAGCAACAGCCTGTTGCATATTCATACACCTCATCCATGATGCATAAATTCCATTCAAACACAGGATTCTGCCTGGTCAGTGTCAGCTTCTTCCTCTGAATCCTGACGGCATCTTCTGAGATGAGCAAGGCAGGAAGAAGTTCGTTTCTTCTGATAATGGAGCAATAAATTCTCTCTGAAAGATTTAGGTGTCCTGTGGCTGCTATCTGGTGCAAGTACCCCATTGCTTTCTTAAAAAAATATGTCACATACATAGTTTCTATTTAACACTTTGTTATAACCTAAAACTATATTTAACACACTACTTGGGAAAATTAACACAGCATAACTTCCTAACATAACACATATAATATTCATTTGAATACTTGCAAAAAGCCAATCATAAAATACGAATTGTTCACACAAATATGCACAGCTGCTGGTTCTAAACCCGGACTAATGATCCTGGTTTAGCCCAGCCTTTAGCAGAGCTGGAAAGCCGTGGTGCCTGTCCAGCCCCTCCTCTACAGCTGGGTGAGCTCAGCGCTGTCACCTCCCTCCCTTCAGGTGTCATTAGGCACGTTAATCTGCAAAGCTGCCCCAAGTGCTCTGCTATAACAAAACCCAAAGCAGCCGAGGTGGCAGTGCTAACAGGGGTGCAGGCATTACCATTTCCAGATAGATGTCTTGGAGAAAGCTTTAGGATTTAAAAACAGCACCTTCCTGAGAATACACCGCTACAAACCAACCTTTCAAATGCCAACATTGTCCAGAAAGCAAAATGTTGGATAAGAATGAGATGCATGGGGATCAGAGGGTTGATTGTGCCTGTTCCTGAAACAGGCAGAATGTGTAAAGGTGGGAAAAATGTGAATTTTATGATTGGCTTTTTTACAAATATTCAAATGAATATTATATGTGTTATGTTAGAAAGTTATGCTGTGTTAATTTACTTAAGTAGTGTGTTAAATATAGTTTTAGGTTATAACATAATGTTAAAATAGAAACTATGCTATGTAGGATACTTTTTAAAGAGAGGGCTCACACTGAGATAGCAGCCACAGGACACCTAAATCTTTCAGAGAAATAGAATTTATTGCTCCATTATCAGAAGAAACGAACTTCTTCCTGACTCGCTCAGGTTTGAAGATGCCGTCAGGATTTAGAGGAAGAAACTGACACTGACCAGACAGAATCCTGTGTTTGAATGGAATTTATGCATCATGGATGAGGTGTATGAATATGCAACAGGCTGTTGCTTTCAAGGATTAATCCTCTGTTAACGTGTGTCCTTTTTCGGGCTTATTTTGCCTAGAAAGAGGTACCTGGACAGTCCATAACTCTTTGTTTTTATTGTCTCATATTGTCCTAAATCCTAATTGTCTAAATATTTATTACTCTTATTGTATTACTATTTTATAACCATTTTATTACTATTAAACTTTTAAAATTTTAAAACCAAGTGATTGCCGTTTTTCACAAAGGTGTGTCCCATCTTCCCGCTCCTCAGCAGCTCCCCCGGACTCAGCTCAGGTGCTCTGTGAGTAGGGACGAGGCTTTGGCAGCGCTGCTGGGATCGGAGCCATCCTCCGTGTCAGCCCAGTGCCACCTACAGCAGCCAGAGCAGAAGCTGCAGCACCGGCAAAGCGATGGAAACAATTCCAGCACGTCCAGCAAAAGGCGTGTTCACATCACTGAGGGGCCTTTGGGGAATCAGAGCAGAAGCTGCAGCACCGGCAAAGCGATGGAAACAATTCCAGCACGTCCAGCAAAAGGCGTGTTCACATCACTGAGGGGCCTTTGGGGAATCAGAGCAGAAGCTGCAGCACTGGCAAAACGATGGAGGCAATGCCAGCACCTCCAGCAAAAGGTGTGTTCACATTGATAGTAAAAGATTTTAAAATCATAGAAAATTCGGGGAGTTAGAAAGTTAGGCTTAGTAGGCACTGGGAAAATGTTAGGCCTTGTATTTGCTAAATCATGTGTGCCTGTGTAGTCAGTATATGATAAATAATTGTTAGATGTGATTAGATATAATTATTGTTTAAAGAATCGTGAGAAACTCCAACACGCTTTAACACACTACTTAAGAAAATTAATACAGCATAACTTTCTAACATAACACATATAATATTCATTTGAATATTTGCAAAAAGCCAATCATAAAATATGCATTTTTCACACCAGCATGCATATTTGCTAGATCATGTGAAACTGTGCCTGTGTAGTCAGTATATGATAAATAATTGTTAGATGTGATTAGATATAATTATTGTTTAAAGAATCGTGAGAAACTCTAACACACTTTAACACACTACTTAAGAAAATTAATACAGCATAACTTTCTAACATAACACATATAATATTCATTTTAATATTTGCAAAAAGCCAATCATAAAATACGCATTTTTCACACAAGCACGCATATTTGCTAGATCATGTGAAACTGTGCCTGTGTAGTCAGTATATGATAAAGGATATAATTGTTAGATGTGATTAGATATAATTATTGTTTAAAGAAGCGTGAGAAATTATGTTAGGGGTTTGAGGGGATCATGAGAAATCCATGCTTGGATGAATACAATGGAACAATGTAAGTTTAATAATTAATATGTAAGTTACATAATGATAGAATATGAAACATGTTCAGCTCGAAACCGTGTCAGGTTAGGTTTGGGTCTGTGCACCCCTGACACCCAGAGCTCTTCAATAGAAGCCCCTGCATATAATCATTCTGTGATTATGAGTTCCTGAACACTAATAACATCACTGAGTGGCCTTTGAGGAACTTGTTAGCACCGTGCAGGTGAGGACAATGGAATGGAGCCTTTTGGCAGCTGTTATTGTGTGTGCTGTGGTGATATTTCTAAACCTCCAGCAGCTCCTTCCCTCTATGACCTGTCCTGTTCCCTGCTGTTTTGTGTGTTACATGTACTCATCTTTCTTTCCAGGGAAGAGATGGATCCCTGTGAAGTGAGGAAAAGCCCTCCCTCAGGTTTGTGCCAGTATTTTCACTCATTACTTTTTTCAGGCAGTAAGTGAAATGCCAGTGAAACACGAGGCAGTGCTTAGGTGCTTGAAATAAATGCATTTAAAATGACACTTCAGAAGTGTGACTTCTGTAAGTCACACCACTTGCTTTTTGGGGAAGTGATTCCATAGGAGAATGAACCTTTCCTCTGGGAAGATCTTCACAGTTTTGGTGCATTTACACCCAGAAACATCTTTGAAATCTAAAGCTACATAAATACTCAGGAAAAGACAGACACAGGCTGAAAACTGCATTATCCTCTTGCCCTGGACTAGAAAGATCACCTCTGTTCTGATGCCATTCTCTCCCACAGAAATTGTCCATATAACACTGGAACTGGTTCCGTTTATTTTTTTTTTTTCTGTTGACTTTTCTGTTCTTGTCCAAATTCTTAAAATTGAAGAACAATTCTTCACCTACTTGTTTCTCTTCTGTTGAAAGATCAATCTAATTCCTGTTGTTACCCAGCTGTTTTCAAAAGGATGCCCTTTGAGCATGTGAAAATCCTGAATTGCCAGTGAGCACCCCTCTGGCTCTCCAGACACAATAATGCTCTAGGCTAATCCTCCTTGTGGGAAGATGCTAGAGCAAATGCTTGTTCCTTTTTTAACTCAGCAGGAGCTAAACAATTCCAAAATAAAATTGCCTAAGTGTGGAGCTGGTTCAAGGTACAGCTGCTGTCCTCTAAAATAGATGTAGGGCCTTCCTTTTAATTCTGGCACTACTGAAGATGCAGTTGGTCAATAGTGTTTGGTGCTACTGGTGGTTTAAAATATCCTAACCAGTGTTTTTATGTAATCCTTCTTCTGCTGTGCTGGCACAAATTTGTTAGAGCCTCATCAGGGAACTGATTTGGTTTCATAAGGAACCCACACCACTAAAGGCAAGTGTGTGACACACAGGGAAGGCTTGGAAGTGGCTGCATCAGTACAAACTGAAGCAAGAGAGAACTGCAGTGAGGGGAAATAATTTGGGTAGAGTTGCTGCCAAAACACACCACTAAAATGGTCAATTCACTTTTTGTCCCACACTCCCCTTCCCATACTAAAAAGGAGCTTGAGTGTGCTCAGAGATCTGGAGGCTCCTTTGTCCCACACATTGTCACTGCCTTTTAGAGAGCTGGTGACATCAAAGCTTTGCCACCTGGCCAGGGACTGCCATCCCCACCCTCTGGATTTACACCAGCAAAACTTCAACAGGCTAAGGTGACCTCCCAAGCACCCTGCATCCCAGTTTCCTAATGGAACAGTCAGTAAACACACCCATTTCCTTTCCACACAGAGCCCACTTGTCCTGCCACAACCTGCATCAGATGTGATTTGCAGAGCCTCAGTGTTTCTCTTCTCCCTCCAATACCCTGTGGAACAGATCCCCAAGCACTGTGTCTATGATGACATCCTTCCCACCTGCCCATCCTTTCCAAAACTCCTTGGAAGTTTGTGGATGTGAGTTCAGAAGCTGGGGATATTCAGCTGAAAGGACACCAAGAGCTTTTTATTTAATGACATCAAATACACATGCAAAAAAAGGTAAATATTCCCAAATCTAACCAGAGGTTTTCCCTTTAGGGGGCTTTGCAAATAAGGATGGCTTGATCTGGTCTCTAGACAGACCTCTCACTGAAAACAGCCTTGCTGCTCTTTCCTTCAAAGTGCCTCCACATTTCAGTCCCAAAGACATCAATCCCATCTTCAGCTTCTCTAAACCCAGGGCTTCCAGCTCAGCAGCAGAGTTGAAGGCCAGCAGGTCTATTGGCTCTACCTCCTGAAAAGAGAAAAACAATTGAGAAAAACATTCAAGAAAAACAGGACTTCAAGAAGACAATGGAGTTCATTTGGACAATGCTCTCAGGCACATGGTGTGATTCTTGGGGCTGGACTTTTGACTCTTGTGGGTCCCTTAGACCTCAGAAGGTTCTATGATTATCCCAGGAAAGTTCAATACTCCCAAGAAAACTGAATGGAAAACATCAGTTTGCCATCTTGCCAGCAGTTCAGTAACTTAACCTTGGCTTCCAGAGACACAGCAAAGCTGACAGACCCTTTTTAGCCTGATGCAGAATATAACCAGTACACCTCCAGCAGGAGCAGGAAGGAGGATAAAAGTTATTTCTAAAGTAGTTTCACTGTAATTAAAGAAATTTATTAAGAAGCATCTCTTTTTAGTAAGATTACCCCAAAAAACCAAGTTGTGAAGTTCACATCTCATCCTGCCACTAAAAAAAAAAGTGGATTAAAATTTCACCCTCAAAGGAAATTGGTATATTTGCAAATTGACTGAAGGTAAAAAGGACCCCTAAGATAGTCTAGTCCAATCCAGAGCCTTGTCTACAAAAGACCATGGAATAGATGGGTAATTCAAATGCTGGAATTTCCTAACACACTATAAAGGACACCAAAATCTAAGCCCATTTTGTTCAATATTTAAATGCACATATTGCTCTAATAGTCTGTACCCAGAGCAAGGAATAACAACAGTGGGAATGAGAGAATTCCCCTTATGCACTTGGCAAAAACAATTCTTGCCAGTAAAATCAGAACCTTTGTCCTGCTAAGCATACAAAAACCCAACTGGTTACCTCATTATTCTCACCCTACTTCTAAAAAAGAAAAAAAAAAAGAAAAATTAATCAAGGACTACTATAAAAATATTTCCACCTGCAATAACAATCTGCCACAGCATTGGTGGAGTTTCCTGTTCTAGGAATAGAAAGTCTCACAAATACTGAGCAAAGGGTAAACAGTGAAGAATGGTAAACATCCTGTTTAAAACTTGCCAGCTCTCATAGTACAGTAGATGACAAAGTTCTAATTGATCAGATTACATCCTTGGTCTTTTCCCCACTGTACTGTAATGAACTTTCACACATCAGAGTTCATTTGTGCCAGTGGCAGACTTTACACCCAAGGTGAAAAAAGGGCAGAAAATCCCTAGCCTGAAAAAAAGAGCTACACTTTTTTATTGCTAGACTAAACCCAGATTCATTATCCCCACAAATCTTTAACAGTAGTATTATGCAAGGACCCATAAAGCAGAAGTATTGGCACCTTTTGCTGCCAAGTATCAGTTGGGCTTTCATCAATCCAGTGGGAAAAGCTACATTGCTGGAGCCTGTTTGCTTCTTCAGCTCTCAAAGCAGCTGAAGACACACCACATTTTGTCCTGCTTCATACTTACTGTGCTCTGGGACTGGTTTGTTTCCTGTGCCTTAGCAGGAACATTTTCTTGCTCTTCTTTCTGAGCTTGAGTCACTCCATTCTTTCCTTGGGTGTCTTCCTTTGGGGCCTCTGGCATTCTGCTGTTTTCTTCAGACAGAATTTCAGCCTGCCCAGCTGTGCACAACTCTCCTTGCAGATCTCTTCCAGGACCTTCAGGCTGCTCCAGTGGTTTCTCACTTGCACTGGTAGATGGACTGTCCTCTGCTGAAGCCACAGAGCTGCTTGAACACTCATCTGAATTTCCAACACTTCCATTAGCACTGCTGCCTGATGGACAGCTTCTGTCAGATGTACAAGGGGAGTCATCCTTGTTGTCATCCTCACAGCTTGAGCCTGCGGCCTCATCCGAGCCTGGCCTGGCACAGGCAATAGAGGGATAAACAACAGAGGGATAAACAAAGTTCCAAATTAACATTCATCTATCTTAACTTTTTGTCTTTTAAATCTTTTTTTTTTTTAATTGCCACATTTTTCTTTCCAAAACCATCTTCAGAGAGATAAAGGAGCTACTCCAACAGCTATTTAGGTTAGTTTAGTTAACAGAAGAGATATCAATATTGAAAAGGAGCTTCAAATGCCCAAAACAGGTATTACAGCATTCCCAATACAGAAATTACTGGAATCTTTGACTTCTCTTCCATGCTACATTAGAAGAATGATGCCAGGGGAGAAAACCAATCTTTTAAAGTTCATTGTAAATTATAATTAATTTATGAAGAAAAGGATAATAGGAAGTAGTAGAATACAATAATTTAGAAGGGGTGGGGGAAAATAAGTGTCTATTTTTGCAAATGAAGTTTGTCTGCTCCATCTGGGACAGAACTATAGGAATGCAGAAATGTTTACTTTCAGTTCTTCAATTTAATCAGTTCAGTTTTCTTATTTCAAGTCTGCATCTCAGACTAGACTCTGCTTACCAGTATGTATCCAACTTTACATCCTTTTTAAGGCTGAAGGCTGGAGTATAAAAACAAGGTATAACTCTTACCAAGGACATTTTCTTTTTTCAGATTTTGTTTCATTCTTCCCAGGCTCACCCAGACGTTTCCGACTCCTGCCACTCTCTGACGACACTGCTTTGCTGGCAATAACCTGCAAGCCTTCAAAACAAATTTGAAAGTGAACTTCATCAGGACACAATTAATGTCTGATGTAAATTCTACTTATCTTTTCACTTCAGATGCAATTTAAAACACTAGTGGAAAGAATCACTATTGGTGATATAGACTCAAAGCTTGAACATAAACTGAGTAGCAGCAAAAGCTTTCCTACATGGACTTTAAACTAAGAGTCAATTGAAATTGGATTCCTGAACTGAACTATCAGGTTCTTCATCCCATTCAGCCCCAAGTTTCACTATCCAGCTGACAGCAAGAGAACAATAGAGGGATAAACAAAGTAACTGCAAAGACCAGGAAGTGAAACAAGGTATTCTGTAGCTGGATCCAATATCTAGTTTTTCATGTACAACCCAAACCCTTTATAGTTTCACTGGGTAATTCTTACAGCTCAACTAGCAACACCACCTTCACAGAATCTGGCTTTAATCTCAAAATTAATCTCAATCTTAAACTCAGAATCTGGCTAGGTGACCTAGCTAAGCAAGGTGAAGTATCACTTGTATCATGTCACACAGTTCAGTGTGTGAAAAATGCCTATTTTATGATTGGCTTTTCACAAATACTGAAATTAATATTATATGTGCTGTGTTAGAAAGTTATGCTGTATTAATTCTCTTAAGTAGTGTGTTAAATATAGTTTAGGTTATAATATAATGTTAAAATAGAAACTATGCTATGTGAGATACTTTTTTCTAAAGAAAGGACTGGCACTGAGACAGCAGCCACAGGACACCCAAATCTTTCAGAGAAAGAGAATTGCTCCATTATCAGGAGAAACGAATTTCTTCCTGCCTCGCTCAGGTTTGAAGATGCCGTCAGGATTCAGAGGAAGAAGCTGACACTGACCAGACAGAATCCTGTGTTTGAATGGAATTTATGCATCATGGATGAGGTGTATGAATATGCAACAGGCTGTTGCTTTTGAGGGTTAACCCTCTGTTAACGTGGGTCCTTTCTTGGGCTTATTTTGCCCAGAAAGAGGTACCCAGACTGTCCATAACTCTTTGTTTCTGTTGTCTCATATTGTCCTAATCCAAACTGTCCAAATTATTATTACTGTAATTGTATTACTATTTTTATAACCATTTTATTACTATTAAACTTTTAAAATTTTAGAAACAACTGATTGGCATTTTTCACAAGTGGAATTTAACAGACACTGCAGATAAAGAGGAAAAATCAAACAAATTTCAGCAAATTTCGCTGAAATTTAAGATTTCATCTAACTGAAAAAAAAACCCCAATTCTTATTTAAATTTTCCTCCTGCACTGAGGCTAGAGAGGCTCTCAGCGTGCAGCGCGCTGCCGTACCGATGCGCAGCGACTCCTCCTGGCGCTCGGCCATCTCTCGGTACTGCCGCTCGTACTCGGGGTCGGTGAACGTGTGCCGCGGCTCCGCCAGCTTCCGCTGCAGCCTCTCCAGCCGCCGCTGCTCCTTCTCCGCCTCCCGCTCCGCCTGCTTCTTCACCCACTCCGCCATCCTGCGGCGACACCGCCCCACATCAGCGCTCACAGCTGCAACGGCAGCTCCCGGCTCTGCGCTGCAGAACGCTCCCACCCCGGCCGGGCTGGGAGGAAATGGGAAATGACAACAGCACCCAGGGGAATGACTGAGGAAACCGACAGAGTCTGCTACAGAGAGAGCAGGGTTTAGGGAGGCAATGGGAATAGACAACAACACCCAGCAGAATGACTGAGGAAAGTGCCAGAGACTCTGATACAGAGAGGACAGCAGGGTTTATTCTGAAAGCCAGAAACAGCAGTCAAGTTCACACATCCCCAAGACTGTGGTCTTGCAGCTTCAGAGAGAACTGTGAGAATTGCACACAGGGAATTGTGAATTCTGCACCAAGAGGTGCAGAACAGTCTCTCAGACTCAGGCTGCAGTAAAATCACATCTGTTTTTGCAATAATAGAATTACAGTCAGGAAAGCCCAGTTGGCTTCCAGTCCATCTGCACTTAAGATTTCACTTCTGCTCTTTTTAATACTCAAAACACAATTTCATTGCTACAACAGGCAATCACTTGACCTCTTTTGTAAGCTACAGTGAGGTTATTTTATAATTTCAGCCTCTGAGGAAATGCCTTACGCTTTCTCATGATTGACATCCCTCAGTCTCCTCCCGCTGAGATCCCGGCACGCCTCTCTGTTTGTGGTCTTCTCAATCTGAGCACCCAGGGCTCGCAGCATCGACCCAAACCCTTCCAGAGGAAAAAAGTGAACAGGAATTAGCTACACAGAAGCATCTTGTCAATATAAAAGTCCAGCTTAGGTTGAATTCTGAGATCTTGGCATTTATATATATATGTTTTTTAAATAATAGGAGATAAAGTCACTACTGAGATCTTGGCATTTATATATATATGTTTTTTAAATAATAGAAGATAAAGTCAACTAGGTCACATAACACACTCAAATCACAGACTATTTGTACCTGAAATATTTGTTCTAAGTGACCACTGAATGAAACTCGGCAGCCTAAGATGCCAGGTCCTTTTCAACACAATTTCAACTCTGAAGTCACTCTGGTGCATGTTACAGACCTCTACCAACAGAGATAAGCTGAAAAGGGATGTGAGGAAGATCTGGACTTCACCTTCCCAGGTCAATCCTCAGCTTTGCACAAACACTTGGGTTTTAGCTCAGAGACTTTGTATCAGTCATACACACAACAAGAGGTCTGCCAGTATCTGAGGACTCCTGCTATCAGTACAGACTATGGCACAGCAGCAGTTTTTTAACCTAAGAATCTAATCACTAAGAAGCAGAATACATAACAAACCTCCTTTTCCAGCACAGAGCCTCGGCTCCAGGCTATAAACAACTCCACTCTGCAAAGCATCTTCATCGCTGACCAGTCGCCCATTGCACTTCACATACAAGCTTTCTTCTGGGATGTTCTAAAAATGCAGCAAAATTGAGTCAGATCATTGAGCCAGAAGAAATGAAACATTCTGACAAAGAAAACCATTAAGCAGCCGTGTTTTCTTCTTTCCAGAGAGGAGCAAAAAAAAAATCAGACAATCTGAAAAGCACAAACATTCTCTAATGGTGCTTGTTTTAATTCCTGGTTACCAAAGGACTGAATACAGTCTAAATCAGCGTGCAAACACGAATGAGGAAAAACTGTACAATGGGAAAAATTCAGAAACAAACTGGGATGATCTGACCATAACCTTCATTCTCTGTCCTCCAGTGCCACTAGTGGGAAGGAGATAAGGGGAGAGAAAGAAAGAGTGAGGGGAGGAGGGAAGGCGTTTTTAGGATTTCTTTTACCTCTCACAATCCTACACTGATTTTGACTGGTAATAAATGAAGTTCATTTCCCCAGGTCAAGTCTGTTTTGCCTGTGATGCTGACTGTTGAGAGATCTCCCTGTCCTTATCTCGACCTTTGACCCCTTTTGTTAAATTTTTCTCTCTTCTGTCCAGTTGAGAAGAGAAAGGAGAGAGAGCCTGGAATCCTGCCAGGGTCAACCCACCTGTGTTTATATATAAAAACACACACACATATACATATATAGATAGGTATATATATATGTGATATATACATGTGTATATATATATGTATATATGTGCACATATATATGTATATATGTACACACATATATATGTGTATATATATGTGTGTATATATATGCATATATATACATATATATAGACACATATGTATATATACACATACACACACATATACACATACATATATATATATATATATATATAAAACAAGTTGATAAGAGGCTACAGGACTCTCTTACAGCAAACCCTGCTGCTCAGCTAAGCGACAGCGCCGAAAGGAAGGTGCGCACAGGTGCGGATCGCGACTCCGCGGCTGCGGGCGGGCAGAGGCCGCGGGCGGCCTGCGCAGCGCCGCCGGCACCGGAAGCGCAGCGCCTCCCGAGGCCGGAGGGCCCCACACCGGCTCCCCGCTGCCCCGGCACTCACCAGCTCCCGGGCGCGGTGGCGGCGGAGGCAGAGCACGGAGCCGCCCCCGGGGGGCAGCGGCAGCGGCCGCACCCGCGGCCCCAGCGGGTCCCGCACCCACAGCGAGTCCGGCCCCGGCGCCGCCATCGCAGCGGCCCCAGCGGTCACGTGACGCGGAGGAGGGCGGGGCAGGGCGATGCGGCCGCTCCCCTCAGCCCCGCCCGGCGCCTGCCGGCCCGTTTTTATCGCATTTTATGATTCGCAGTTCGTTATGCGAACGGTTCAAGGCGAATCCAAGGAGCCCCGCCGTTCTAATCCGCGGGATTCCTGGAGCCCGGCGGGTTGTGCGGCCTTTCCCGAGCCCGTCACGGGCGGAGCCGCGCCGTGGCTCCCGCTGGCGGCGGCGGCGGAGGGAGAGCGGGGAGGGAGCGCTCGCGCCCCCTCAGGGCCGGGCCGGGGGCGTCGCGGGGGCACCGCCGAGCGCCGCCGGTGTCGCAAGTGTAGGAAATGCAGCCGAGACGGGCAACCCTGCATTGTCCGGCCAAATGCGGTGCAAATTTCACGCGAGGATTTGCAGCGCGTCCCTGTGGATGCTTCGCCTTGTTTACTCCCACACGCGGTTTTGCGTAGGGATGGGAACAGGCCCACAACTCTGGTGTCTGGGGGCGATGCGCCTGGGTCGCATAACACACTCAAATCACAGGCTGTTTGTACCTGGAATATTTGTCCTAAGTGACCACTGAATGAAACTTGGCAGCCTGAGGTGGCAAGTCCTTTTCAGCACAATTTCAACACTGAAATCACTTTGATACATGCTACAGGCTCCGGGTGATTCCTGGGTGATCCCAGACATGAGGACAGACTGGGAGATAAACTCATTGGGAACTGCCGTGCAGAGAAGAATTGAGGATTCTTATGGGTGAAAATCTGCACAGGAGCCAGCAGGGAGTACTTGCAGTCCAGAAACCCAAACACATCCAGGGCTGCATCCAAAGAAGGGACAGCTGGCATGTCCAGGGACGCATTTTGCCCCCTTTCCCCTTGTGAGAGACAACTGCTCACTTTGAAAATTTAAAAAGGCTTATTAAACTGTAACAAAAGTACAACAAAGGATTACATAAGGAAAAAGCTGCAGCACTGGGAACTGCCCCTGGAAAAGCTTGGTGCTTAGGCAACCTGCCTTCAAATATGCTCTGTGTGGATGGTTATGTTGAAGATGAGGACATGGAGGAGATCTGAAACCACCAAATGGTTGCACTGCCTGGATCACCATCATACCTCTGTACACATCCTTTCCTGAACAGGCAGAGGTGGGATTTTCTGGAAGGGATGTGTACAGAGGTATGATGGTGATGCAGGCAGTGCAACCATTGTACTCTTTGGTGGTTTCAGATCTCCTCTGTGCCTTCAATATAACCATCCCCACCGAGGATAGTTGAAGGCAGGCTGCTCCCAGATGTCTCTGGTGGGAATTGTTTCAAATGCTAGCAAAGATGTGGTTGGACTGCCCTGAGACCTGCAGTGTCATACACCTGTCACTCTGTCTCCAAATAACAATGTTTCCTGCAGTGCCTTTTTGTTTCATAGCATCATGGGCAAGGACTATTGCTCACGGTGTCATCTGCCCACTTCAGGTGTGTCCCCAGCCAAGGTGGGAGCTTCCCTGCCAGGGTGGCACCTGGAAAATCCCTGTTAGCAAGTGATCTAGGCTCCTGTGCTGGAGCCTGCAGCTGAATCCAGCTCTTAAGCATGGTGCTGGTTTAGAAAGATGGGGGTTGTGTCGGAGCTGCTTGGCTGTTCCCAAAAGTTTGATGATGTGGCTGCCCCACTTCATAATTGAATGATTTTTCTTTAAAGTTCACTCTCTAAAAACAGACGAGGTTCATTTTTCATGCATTGAACCTATTTAATTTTTAAATTTGTTTTATTTTATTTGTTTTATTTTTTTTATTTGTTTCTTCAGCCTGCTGAAGAGCCCTGCTGCCTGGCCAGGCCTGTGCCAGCATGGGTAAGTGGTTCTCATGCCTGGCTGTCTTAAACTGATGTGATAAAGAAGGAGGAAGCTGGGAAACAAAGAGGCAGAGAGATGACTTGAAGTGGAGACCTCAAAATGTAAACAAATGAGTAATAACTTAATTAAGGGGAATCTCCCGATGTGTTTGTCTTGGCCAGCTCACAAATCAAACTTCACCCACCATTTCTTACACTAAAATTTTAGCTAAAATATTTTTGTAAAGGATTCTGACCCAGTCCAGACAATCCCTTACTGTGTTTATTTGCTACAACAGGTTGATATTTCTGAATGATGTGTCACGTTGACACAGTGGAGCCATTCAAACCCTATGTGTCTGTAGCCTGCAAAAGCTGTGGTTATTTTTTGCTGCATCAGGCCCAAATTCAGTTGACATTGTATTTTAAGTCATGTGGTAGTGCTTGTTTCATGCCATGTCTGTGGCATGCCACCTGATGTTAAATTCCACCAAATCTGGGGTACTTTTGTTTATTTGTGGTATCTAATTGAAATGTAATAGGTGAATGTGAGGTATGCATATATACTTCTGCAGATGAATAAGTATTTTCTTCTGATCTGTGGGATTTCACTTGCATTCTGAGAGCATGAATCACTTCCTCCTCTGAAACTCCTGTTCTTGGCATGGAGGGTGTGGAGCTTGCCAGTACAGGCCAAAGAGGTGGAGTTGTACAGGAAAGAGTTGTGCCACAGAGCTGCCCTGTGGATGTTCTGAATCAGTGTAACCCACAGGTTGTTGGAGCTGTGTCTTCTCTGAATGTTTCAGTCTACTCTTTTATCTCTGGGGTTTTGTATCACCTCAGTGAAAAGTGGACCTAAAAAGAGGGTCCTGAGACCCCATCCTGAGAGATGTCCATCCATGACAGCAGCCTGTCATTCCTAGCTGTGACACCTGGATTCTGCCTGCAGGTTAGAGCTGGGGTACCCTGAGAGCAGGAGAGCTGACAGCAGTGGGGTGCTACTGACGCACATCAGGCCCTTTGCAGCTCCTACATCACCCCCTTACAGCTGGTTTGGGGCTCCTAATGCCATTCCCTGTGCAGTGCTGGGCTTTGTGGTTGGGTGATTGTCTCTGTGAGGCCTGCCCAGATCCCTGCACACAGTCAGACTACAAGCAAGCAGCATTTAACAAGCAGAGGAGTGGTTTTCTCCCAGCTCAGCCCTACAGCAGACCCTGCTCTCAGGATTTATGCAACACCATTTTTCAGCTGGTTCATGTCAGTGGGCGAGTGTTCCTGTGTCTCTTGTTCTTCATTATGCTTCTATTCCTAGAACTCATCAAAAGTCTATTGCCTTGCTCCTCACAGAAAAGTCTAAATAAGTCAAAAGGGCTGTTATTATAATTTCCCATTTGAAATGTATTTTATGAGAAGTGTTATTCTCTTGGTAAAACAATGAACACTCTCTGATTCTGCCGTGGTGCTTTGGTCTTAGTTAATAAATCATGCTTGCCACTTTTCATTTAGAAAGGATTTCACCGACATAATTAATTAAACCTGACAGTATCCTTGTGGGATAAGTAAGTACTCTGACTGTTTGAGTGGTGACACTCAGGCAAACTCGTTATTCTGCCTTATCAAATCAGTCAAAGGATCAAGTCTAGAATTTAAAACTTTCTGCTATCTTGACATAATTTAGGAGATGAGACCACATCCTTTTTATATTTCATCCTGATATCCATATGTGATGGAGATAGTGGGTGGGGTTCTGTGACCTGGCTGTGATCTGCTTCAAATCCATTCCTTGATCTGACATGGAACACAGATTTTTCAGTCTGTCTGGAACCATCAGATTTGTTACTGTCATAACACTGCAATTCATTCACTTGTTCATTCATTCACCCTCATTGTTTCCTCCAGTGTGTTCCATTTCAATGGTGCTATCAATGCTTTCCAGGGTTTTTTAATGGTTTGTCAAGGCCAGGATCACAATAAGGTGCTTGCTGGCCCTTGTCTTCTCATCTGCACCTGGAAGATGCTTGTGGCAGTGAAGAACACAAAACCAGTTGTTCACTAAGGGCCCAGACCAGCAAGGATGGGTCAAGAGTTGTTCTGGTAAAAATTCAGTGTTCTTCACTTCTAAAAGTGCTCCTAGACACAGGTAAGAGAAAGGATGGAAGACTTCACTAAAAGTATGAAACAGATGTGTGTGTTCCTTTTAGAATATTCTAAGTTTGCAGAGATATTAACAAAGGTGAATTTTGTCCACTGAGGTCACTTCCAAAATTTGAAAACGTGTCCTTTAAAAGTGGGGGGTTTTGTCTGCCAGGAAGTCAGTCACGTACTATCATAAATATATGGAACTGGATCATCTGGGTATATTTTCTTTTACATTTTAATGGTATCCTGAAGGGTAAATTCCACATAATATATTTCCAATTAAATGTGTTGCATGCTTTCATATTATTTTTAAATGGAGGATAAGGGACGAAAAGAAACGTGTGTGTTCTTAGGACAATAACTGAGAGGCTCTATGACATGAGGGAACACTTTTTACTTCAGACAATATGATACTGCTTGACATACCATACTGTTTGAGAAAAATGTAATTGACTGTAATGAGACTAAGCTGATATTTGCAAGAGCAGTTTCCTGCCAAATGTCAATAGTCAGTTGCTCCAGTTTCTGTGTGGTCGGTGCAATGGGAAGAGACAGGGAGTCAAGATACCTGATACTGGGATGGGAGAAGGTGGGGGAGAAATAGAAATGTTGCTTATACACTGCATAAATGCAATAGCTAATGTTTAATATTCTTATTGTCTCACAGGGAATGCCTGCATTTCAATCTTTGAACAAATCTGGGGCAAGTAGCTGGATTTTTTTATTCTTACAGCCCATAGTTGTTCCTAGTGCACATACTTAGAGATAATCAAGATTTTAAGGTAACTCTAAACCAAATTTTACCCTCACATTGTGCTTAACACCTTTGTCTCCATCCTGTGCAGGGATATTTAAACTTTGAGTTCTTTCAGGGCAGGAACATTCACTGCTCTACACCTACATATGCAAAGAACCTGAGAAACCAAGGTCCATCTTTGTTTGGCCATAAATATCATCAGCACAGTCAGCCTTGTTAGTGTTCTCAATAGCAACTTGAAATTTGGCAGCAATAGTTTGAAATTAATTGATTAATTAGACACCCAGGTAACACTGCAGAAATGAACACTTCAGGTTCCAAGAATTCCTTAACCTTGTGTTTTCTCTGCTTTGCTGGTCTGAATTGGTCTAGGTTTGCTCTGTTGTGGTTAATTTTAACCAAACACAGCTGGAGAGGGCTGAATGGGTCACTTGTAGTGAACAGTGTATTTTATAGGAAAATAATACCAAAACCAGGCCTCTGCCTCTCTACTTTTGCTCTCCCTCTAATGTAGCTTTTAATTACAGCTTGCAGACACACTGCAGAGACACTGCTTAATTACTAAATCTCTGTGTAGGGACTGCATTCTGGTTTCCTAATTATCACCTGTGTGTTTGACAACTTCATAAAAATCCAAAGCTAAGAGCGAGCATAAGGTATGAAATGTGTATATTATATGCAAGGTACATCTCTATTTTCTGTCAGACCCCTACACCTTCAAGTTTTTAAGAAACAGGAGAGAGAGGGTGAACATTTTATGGCTTTGCAATGTGGACTTTTCATCCCATCATGATACTGTCTGCAATAATTAGACCAAAGTTACACTCTTCTTGAAATGATCAGCTGAAGGGGAAAAAAAATCAGATCAGGTATCCTCATTTGTTTTTCAACTGAGATGAAAATTGATTTGGAAATGTTCCCTGCTAGAACTGAAGTTGCATTTCCAGTAATTGGGAGGAGCTCCCAAATTATACTGCCCCACCCATGTCTGCCTGCTTTCGGTTTACCTGAAGGGATTACAAAGAAACAGAAAGAGGAAAAGAGGACAGCAACAAAAGGGAGAGCACACAGGACAGGTGTGCTCTAAAAGGACAGAAATTTCAAGCAGAGTGGCTAAGCCCTCATTTTGGGTTATGTTCAGGAGGGATAGCACGGGCTCAGCAGCCTGTGACATGGTGATGTTCATAAATCCTGTTTAAATCAGATGGTGACATTGATCATTGGACCTTTGATCAAGTGTTATGAGTCAGATCCTCAGCTAGGGTAAATTCTCAAAGGTCCTCTGGCTTGAGGGAGAGATGCCCCAAGTTCAGGATCCAGTCTGTAGTGGAGAGAGGCCTCATTCTTTGGGTGCTGAGTTTGACATGGTTTCCTACTGACTGGATCATACAAGCCCCACTTATACTCAGACAACATTCTTGTAGGAGTAATATTTATCTTCTTGTGCAGAGAATGTTCTGCCAGCTTGCTGAGGACCTACAAATTAATAATAACACATTCATATTTGTTTCTCTTAGAAAAAAACATACAAATGTTGATTTAGTTTTTTTGTTGTTGTTCTATACCACAAGTTTGAGTTGGAGAATACTGACATTATAAGATTACAGATATGTGTAGCTTCTTGTAGATTTGATATTGGAATAATTTGCCATTTTGTTTACTTTTTGCACCCATGCAACTGAAATTAAATTGTTAGTGTGATGTTCAGGGAATACCACTGGTTGGATTCCTCTCCAGTGTTTCTTCTAATCCTTTCCAAAACAGAGGTAATTATATGTCATCTATGAGGAATTTGTAATACAGCTCACTATGCCCCTTGAGGATCTTTCTTAAGTCATATGTATGTGAGGCCTGGAAAAATCATGTCCTCACATGGTTATATTTCAATATTAGAAACATGATGATGGTACAGTTGTGCCTTTGTTCCTTCGTGTTCCTGTCTGACTTGGGCTCTGCCTAGAAGTGATGTTGGTGTCAGGATATGCCAGATTGGTTGTTTCTCAAAGCAGGGCTATGAAGAAGTTCTTGCCAGTGTGTGAAAGTCACAGTTGGAAAATCTTGTTGATGATGGTTGTTTTGTTGTGGTTTTTTTTTCTCCCTCATGTTCTTTCCTATCAGACAGTTAAAGGCACAGTTTGTCAGGAGAAGCCTTCGTGCCAGCTGTACCCCCCCATCTGCAGGCTGGGCATGGCTCTGACCTGTGTTCACTCCTGCTTTGTGCAGGTGTCCCCTTGCCTGTGAAGGTGCTATGGGTGACCTTGTGCTTCTCAGAACCAAGAACCTGAAATATTGCAGATGTGGCAGGAGCAATCTTCTGGGCCCTCTGTGCCACATCCCGAAATTCAGGACTGCCAGGCAGCCAGCTTGTCCTTCAGTGAGCACAGGAGAAGGGTGCTGTGTGCTTTGAGCAGGGGAAGTGACAGTGACTCCAGGAATGCTGGCTCTCCATTGGGCTGGGGAATACTGGTCAGGGCTAGGCCAAAGGGCATAACTTCAAGATGGAATGAAGTGTGTAATGTCAACTTCAGTAGCATCTGATAAATGACTCCCTCTCACACTGGGGGTTTATCCTGCAGAAGCACAGCCCCTCTGCTGAATGTAGGACACAGTGCCAGCATGGAAAGTGTGCCTGGAAGCCTTGTAGCCCAGGGCAGGCAGGCTGGCAGCCATTCCTGTGGTTCTTTGCTGCTGAGGTTTCAAGTGGTTCTGCTTCTCTGTCTCTGCCCTGAGATTCGTGCCCTGCAGTCCATGTTTAATCCAACTGATGTTCTCCACTTTAGTTGCCCAGGCTGTATTTTAACATCACTTGTACACTCTAAGTGGTAGTGCCAAGACTTAGCATGCAGGAGTTGTAGTGAATCCCCACAGAACATAAGATTTGCCAGAATCATGCAATGTTAGCACATGCTAAATTTGTGCATTCTCATTTACCTTCTAGTGCTTGTTTGTTTTGATGAGTTTGGAGATTTTAGAGGCTCAAGCTTGTGCCTGCAAATACTACTGTCTGACACTTTCTTTAGATTTCAAAAACAAAAGATGAAATTTTTATGTTATCACCTGTCTGGCTTGTGGTAAAACTCCCCAATCTCTGTAAAACTGTAGAAAGGGAAATCTACAAATTTAATCTGTCAGCAACTAACTAAGACAAATCACACATGATGAACTGGTGCTGCCTGACAAATCCTTCTCATCACCAATGATCCTGGGCTCCTTTAGGGCAGCTGGGCCCCTTGGCAGCAGCTTTGTGGCACTCACAGAGTGAGTGAGGCTTGTCAGGCACTGTTTGATCAGAAGGAACCACGATTGCCACACGGTTCCTGTGCACCCTCGCTTCCGGCCCCTTCTCTGACACAAGACATGTGTGCTCAGAGCCTGTTTGGAGACAGGAACTTCTAATTCTGGCTCTGCCACCTTCTTCCTTGTGATGTGAAAGCAGCTCTGTGAGCACTTTCAATGAGTTTTTAAAAAATAACCTCTAATTAGGGTGCCCACACCTGGGTATGTAGTCAGAGGCACACTAGGCCTCGTTTTCAGAAGTGAATATCTGTGAATCCTTTATTCTCAGATGGAATTGTGGATACTGAACATTGAGTAGTCAGGGCAAATTGTTCTTCAGTAGGTTTGTACATGAACTGTGTTGCAGAAGTTTCTGAGCATTAGGAACATAATGAGAAGTGCTACTATAAAGTGCTATTCTCAACAGCAACTGCAGTTTTCATACCGTGATGCCTTGTGAGATGTGAATTTGAGAAAAAGAGGAGGAGAAATGAAGAAAAATTACCTAAAAATATGGTACAGAAAAGTAGAGTCTGCAGAGTGTATAACTTACAAAGAATGTTGGGAAAATAGGAAGCTTTCATTTCTTTAAAAACCCCCAAAGCTCTGTAGTCTCGTAAGACTGAAAATAACTTCATGTTCTTTGCTGATGCTTTAAAATATAATGTCTGCTACTCCATCTTCCCTCTCCCTTTTCTGCTCTCAGGAGACCACTTTCTCCAGAAGTGGGTTTTGAGATTTGGGAATACTTGCTCAGAAAGATGGGACGTGTCAGAACACTTCTCAGCTGTCTTAGAGCCAGACCTCAGAACATTATTTTCATTTTTGAGACCCTTCCTCAGCTGAGGCTTGAGGAAGCATCACAAATGAGGCTTGTGAAGCATCAATGCCATTTCAAGACAGTCTTATGTTTTTACAAGGAACAAGCAGATTTATTTTGAAAGCAACCAGCCTACAGAATATTGTTCCGAATAAATTAAGATATAGGGTGTCACAGCTGGTATTTTGGTCTGCTGTTTGCTG
This sequence comes from Setophaga petechia, assembly GCA_024362935.1. NCBI lineage: Eukaryota > Metazoa > Chordata > Aves > Passeriformes > Parulidae > Setophaga > Setophaga petechia. The sequence continues at coordinate 368,368 of JANCRA010000138.1, read as the reverse complement.
TTGGAGCCTGAGTACTTTGGTCTGTGCTGTCTGCATTGTACTAAAGAGTAGCTGAGTTTCATTCTGCCTGCTATCCCCAGGGCCCTCATGAAGAAGAGATTCATATCTCATGAGATTACCCTACTGAGCAATGAAATGAAATAAATAATATTATCTTTGAGTTCTGTCAAGTATAGTAGCTCTCAGAGCCTTTCAAGGCAGTGTCAGCAGGGGCTGGAGCCTGCATCAGTGTGTGAAAGGCATCCTTTACAAGAGCAATGCTGCAGAATGGAGCCAATGGGAGCCTAATGGCTGGTGGGAAAGAGTGATCCTTCTTTTCCCCTCCCTAATGCAAGCCTGCAGGGGTTTGTTTTCCAGCAGGTGGGAGCCTTGGGGCAAATCAGCCTGCTGGAATTCTCCTACAACAGAAGTTCCTAGGATATCAGTGTACTTGTAGTAGGGATCTTATTTTGGAACCAATTAGGGCTCGTGTTGGTTGTTTCTCCTTGGCAGTTTTAATGAACTCATAACACAGAAGTACTGGAAATAAAAGATTTTGCAGCAGTTTCTGTTAGAAAACCACGGGCTGCCCAATTCCTTCCACAGTAGAATACAATGCTTCAAAAGACAGCAAAGGTTGTTATCATAACTTAGTCATGTGTGAAGAGCCAGGAGAGCTAAAATCAGTTAAATAATTTTATTCTGCTGTAATGTTGGGAAGAAATATTCCCCAGAACAATTGTTCTTCCCTGTTCTGCAAAAAAAATTCCGCAAAAACCCACTTGAAATGTGTCTGTCAATGCAAACTAACTCAGGCAGTTACAGTAAATTTCAGATTCTTGCATTATCATTACAGAGGAAAAACTCCCTTTTCTTTTTCCTTGTCCACCAGTCCTTTCAACCAATGCCTTTACCATATTTCTATAATTAAATTTCACATCACATCTCTGAAATATGTTATCACATTTGATCATACTTCATCTAAAAAAATCACAGATATTCCTTGTCATACCATCCAATTTCCAGGCTTTGGCAGGGCTGTACAACAACCTCACCATTATCTGTTGTGCCCTATTCCCTATCGGGTGCTAGGACTTGGTTTCTGTTTCAGTTAACCCTTTAGTACACTCCAAACTGGCAGCATCCAAGAATAAAGCACAATACTGTCCTGAGAAATGGAAGAAGATTGGGCATAAGCTTAGAGAAGTCAATAAGAAACTGAAGTTCTGCTGACAAGGGGTTTCTGTTTAGGATTTTTTATAGTGCCAGTGTGATAGGAATACAGCATTTTTTTGGGCATGATATTGCAAGTCCTGTTTCCACCTTAAGATACTGAACTGTTGCATGCCAGTCCTTCAAAGCTGATAAGAAGAAATGAAGACTGTGGTTACAGCTACAATGCATTGTATGTACCTGGAACTCTTCTTAGCTCTGGATCAGGCAATTAAAGATATTTTTAACTTCCAGTCTTCAAAAGGTAATGGAGATTTTTTTACTTTCTATTAGGAAGTATACTAAAATATTAAGCATATCTAAAAGGCTTATTATGAACAAACAAATAAGCAAACTAGATAGGAATAGGAATGGAGTTTCAGGATGTCATTACAGGGTGCTCATACAGGATTTTTATGACTCCTTCCACCAGAAGAAACTCACTAGACCACAGAAAAGAAAGAATTAGCAGCATTCTGTAGTAATGTTATTTTCTCTTTCATGTTCTGGGGGACCTCATTAGAGGGATGAGAGATGAGTTCCAGCAGTGCATGTGTGTTGATAATGGGCCATACAAATGAGATTATAATAAGAAAATCCTGGATGATACATAAGGAATTAGAGCCAGGAGTCCCTATATAAAAGCAGGCATATACTCAGTGAAACTTGAGGAGCTTGGTAATCTTTATAGGAGAGGATCCTACAAGTCCAACTCACCAAGCCTCCTAAAAATTAATGGTAATCCAAAAAGAGAAGCAAAATCCAGAAGTACTGAATCTTATTCTCTGAAGTATTGGAGGCTTATTTTCATTCTTTTAGAACTTTGTCCTTAAAATACCTTTTGGGAAAAACTTTTCATTGAAATGGTGTTAATTACCAAAAAAGGTTTGGAGAAAAAAACCAGATTTACTGCTTTTGGGTTATGAGACATTAGAAAAATGCAGTTTATCTCCAAAGTAGGTTGTCCTGAATCCCCTGGCCATATGTGATGCTCAAAGTGTGAAAAGAAGTACCTTTGGACTTTGGATTTTGCATTTTAAAGTAGATGTCTCTTTTAAGCTTTCCGGAAGAACCCAGGAATCCCAATAATTTTTTTGTGTGGCACATGTACACTTGCATTGTTATTTAAACAGGGAGACTTTCCTTCAGGCTCAGTTTTCAGGGATCCACTTTTTGCACAGGCATAAATTAAAAAGTATGAATCCTCCCCAGGAACCTGTGGAGCTTGAGAGTTGCTTAAAAGTGAACACTTGTGGAAGAGTTTTCTTTGAACAGTGGAGCCATAATGTCTGATATATGTAAAGCATTTCAGAGAACTGCAAAAGGCAAAAGACACTATTAAAAGACACAATAAAAGTGAGGAAAATGCTGTGTCTACTACTCCTGCTACTACACAACAACTTCTTATCTGTGTTTCCAGTAGGTGCCAATCTCTAAAGATAGGTGTACTACACAGCTGCCAGTTCTGGCCAGTGTACTTTTGGTGTTTGTGTTGACAGAGAATAGAAATATTCCAAAGGATAGGAAGGTGTCCTGTGTGATGGGCAACCCAGCACAGCAAACAGCTCTGCAGTGCAATGGCTGCTGTTACTGTGCTGTGACTCTGCTCTACAAAGCCATGACATAGAAACCTTCAAAACAAATCCTAATAGAAAGCTATTTACACAGAGGCAAGATGATTGTAACTCATTTTGAGGTTTATAGGTGACTTGTACTTTCCTTAACAAGTGCCAATGATTGCCACCCCTAGTAACTTCCCAGGAAAAAACAGCAAATGTGTATTTTTGTCTTTTATGTAGATGATTATTTAGGAATATGGTTAAATCTGCACAAAATGTAGTGTTAATGCTAAGTTAAGGCTACAAATATTTTAATTCTGTCAAAATGCATTTTAAGAGGAAGATAGTTTTAAAGCTTGTGAGCAGTTTGTACTGACACTAAACTTTAATTTCCAGGAGAAACTGTAAGTGCATAGCAGGCCTGCCAGGACTGGAGTGAGGATGAAACAACACAGTCCAGTGTTTTTTAAGGATGGGATTGAAATTGGCTAGGAAAGGCTGTCCAGCCTGGGAGCTGCAGAAGGGAACACAGCAGGTGTGGGACTGGGGCTGGCTGAAAAACTAGGGGAAGGTGGGAATTGTTTGGCATAAGAATCAAGAGGATGAAAGAGAGAGATAGAAAAAAAACAAGCAGAAAGAAGAGAAAAATGCAACTGTCTGAGCAAACAGAGTCAAAGAGGTGTGTAGGGAATATGGAATAAGGAAATGGCCACCAGGCTGGGAGCTGGGGCAGGGAATAGGGGAGAACTTGCAGGTCTGGAGTGCAAAGGTTGGTTGGAGGTTCAATGAGTTAAAGAAGGGAGATTGAGAACAGGAAGGGAGAACTGTGTCTGGGAGGAGGTGAAAGAAAGCAGGAGTCAGGTGAAGGCTGTAGATAAAAAGTAGTCTTTTATACTCCTTCCATCACCAAAATGTCTGAGTAGCTTTTAGATAAAACTAATAACAACCCCAGTTTTCCCTGGGTGATAGGAGAAGACCTTTATCTGTTGAGCTGGAACTAGACTAAGTCATTTGGATGTTTAGTTTGTGCTTTTGGGGGGATAGGAAAAAAGTATTTCTTCTTTAATCAAAGAGCCTTTGGAGTTTGGTGACAAACTGTGAATGTCTTTTGTAGTGGGAAGCCTTTCTCAAATGATTCTGAAAGATTACCTGCAGTGTTGCTTGAAAACAACCATACTCTGATCATACTCTGGCCTCCCTTTTTTATTTTTTAGTCCAGTTAACCTCAAAAAAGGCAAACTTCATCTGCTCTGCTGTGTTTTGTTTGGCTTGTACGCTATGCTGTTCCAAAGGGAAGCAGCTGCTGCAGTTTGTAGATGTTCCTGCAGTCTGTGATGTTACTGGAGTTGATCTGGTAGCTCTTCCTCCAACTGGTCCAGTGCATTACACTGGAAGTTGACTAGGAGCTATTTGGTAAGGTCCAAAGCATCAACGTGTTAGTGTTGCTTGTTTTGTGTTTCGTTTTGTTTGGTTTGGGTTTTGGTTTTTTTTCCCCCCTACTAACATTTTCAAACAGTATTTTTAGCTTGGTATAATAGTTGCAATTAATGCATCCTGATGGGAAAGGTGACTGCCTTTGCTCAGTCTCCCAGGCAAGATGAGAGTTTCCCAGCAAGGGAAAGATGGAAGAGATTATTTTGAAAAACATCTGCTACTTGGGCAGCCCAAAGGAGTACAAGCAGTGGAAATCCATCTCTTTTTTTTTGCTGAATGATGGCTGTCTACTTTCTATGAAAGGTGCTGAAAACAACTTCTGATTTGGGTTTTCCTCTTTTCTATTTGTGATCATTTGAGTCTTCTTTGGCTCCAAGCTGCACCAGCTGTTTTCCACCCTAATCTTCTTTCCCGTAGCAATCTGGCCGCGTTTGCAGCAGCGGTGGTTCCGCTGGGTGAGGATGAAGTACTGCAGTTGTCCTTGGCGTGTTCTTGCCGGCTAAACCAGTGGAATCTCATTAGGGTAGATTTCTTCATGGCCGCTTATGGATGCCTCAGGGTGGAAGATGCCTGTGGTCTGCAGAGATAAAGGCCTTCGGAAAGGAGGAGCAAAGGCTTATCGGTGCTGCCAGTGAAAGATGAGCGTCTGGAGTCTTTTTAGAGTTGGGCCAGCTCTTTCTGTGCTGTTCTGTAGGCACTCAAATAGCATTTGTGGCAAAGCTCAAAGGGCCGTACCTGTTCCTACAGCCCTGGAAAAGCACGGCTTTAATGGCATTAATGGCATTAATCAGCGAAGGTGCAAAACCTGATAATACTGGAATAGTTTTTCCTTCTCTGAGCAGACAATACCGCGTAGTCCTGTCTGCGGTGTTCCTCACGCGTTTGAAAACAGCCAGAGCTGGCAGCGGCAGGGCGGGAGCAGCGCTGCGGCCATCCGGGACACACGAGAGCTCCCGGAGGAAAACACGGCCCGGCCGGGGCCGGGACAGCCGCGCTGCCCGCCCCGCCCCGCCTGGCGTCATGGAATTCCAGGGCGCTCCCGCCAATGGCGGCGGGGGCACGGCCGGTGGCACGGGCAGGGGGGGACCGGCCCCGCCGCTGACCTCGGGGCTCGGGCACGCCCGGCAGGCAGGGCCGCAGCCCGGAGCGCGGAGGAGCAGCTCCGCCTGCGGGAGAAGGGAGCGGGAACCGGAGCCCTTCCTCCGCACCCCCGGGAGCGGGCAGAGCTAAAGCGGACAGGGACGAGCTGTGGATTGTTAACCTCCGGCAGCTTCCTGCGGCTGGGAACTGGCGCTGCCGTCTTCTAACTTTTCCATCATGAGATGCGTGTGTTGTGTGGGGAATTGATGCCAATTTCGGTGCCTGGCTTTTAGAGTTTACTGAGCATTTGCAAATAGTCTGATTGTATAATACTGAATAGCTCAGAGTTCACTTTGGGCTGTCCAGTAAGGTGCTGTTCTCTCATAAAATACTATGAATAGGTAAATCAATCCACCAATACTTCTGTAAGTATAAATAAAATCCTTTGTGGTTCCTTTATCCTGACAGCCACCTCTCATAAACTCACCGTCGGGTCAGAGGTGTGTGTGTGGCCTATCTGGTCATGTCTGTGTAGTGCAGCCCGTTGTTTTTATCTGAGCACTAATGCAGACTATATCTATTTTAGCAGGGTGTTCTGCCCACGATAACACTCTCTTTCTTGTCAGGTTTGATTAGCCCCAAGTGAATTCTTGCTCACATGGCTAAACCACTTCTGCTGCTGGAGGTAGTTTGGATATCTCCACGCAGAGCTGCATTACATCATCATCCATAATAAAGATTTTGCAAATCAAATATGGCTCCTTCTAATGCCTAAATGACAGACAAGATGGTGGCACCAGTTGTGTGAGCAGAGGCTCTGACTCTGTAGTTGAGATGCACTTACAGCAACTGCTAGTGGCTGTTCAGTTGTATTAGAGTGCAGGTTACTTTCCCCCAGGGCCTTTTGATCCTGACATTAATAGAAAATAAAGAGCAAATTTTCTCACTAAACATCATGGCAGCTGGTACAACCGGTTGGGGTCTGCTGGCAGTGACAGTGCTAAACTTAACAGTTGCTTTTGCAATAGCTGCCTCTCAAGTCCCAAACCGTGGCCCAGCACTGATGCAGGAAATGAGGCTCCTCTTCCTTCCCCAACAGCAGATTTTCCTTATGAACCATCGTGCCTGCAGTGTATTTCTGAGACAGAAGTACCCCAGCAGCCCCTCCTGACACTCAGCTCTCATTTTACAGACCAAGCATGGCCCTCCCACAGCAGATCCTTGCTGGGTGGGCTCTGATGGGCCAGCTTACAGGGAGAAATTTTGTTCTGCTTCTGTGTAAAGAAAAAAGCCACAGAATCACAGAATCAATTACGTTGGAAAAGGTCTAAGGTCATCGAGTCCAGCCTTTGTCCGAACACCACTTCCCAACTAGACCGTGGCACTAAGTTCCATGTCCAGTGTTTCCTTAAACACATCCAGGGGACAGTAACTCCACCATCTCCCAGGGCATCCTGTTCCAATGTCCAGTCAGCCTTCCAGTGAAGAAATTCCTCCAAATGTCCAAGCCAAACCTCCCCTGGTGCAATTTGAGGCCATTTCCTCTCGTCCTGTCATTGGTTGCCTGGGAGAAGAGCCCAATCCCCACCTGGCTACAAACTCTTTTCAGGGGCTTGTAGAGAGCAATAAGGTCACTCCTGAGCCTCTTTTTCTCCCGGATAAACACCCCAGCTCCCTCTACAGCTCGTCAGAAGATGAATGCTCCAGACCGTTCCCCAGCTCCGTTGCCTTTCTCTGGACACGCTCCAGCACCTCCACGTCCTTCCTGTGGTGAGGGGCCCAGAACTGGACGCATTACTCCATGCGTGACCCGGGAGGGAAATCACTCCCCTAGTCCTGCTGGCCACAGGCTGACCCCCAAACGAAAAGAACCCAGCCAGGAGGCAGCCAGACGGGCTGTGGCGGTCGCGGCTGTGCCCGGCGGCGGGCCGGGGGTGGCGGCCGGGCCGTGAGGGGGACGCGGGGACAGGGAATCCCCGGGCGCGCGCGGCGTGCCTTTTGTGTTTGTACACACGGCCCGGGGGCGGGGCCGGGGGCGGGGCCGCGCCTTCCCTCCATTGTGCGCCATTGGCGGCCGCGCGGGGCCGGGGCGGGGCCGGCGCGCGGGGGGCGGGGTCGGCGCGCGGGGCCGGCCCTCGCCCGTCAGCCATCTTTCAATTGTGCTCCGAGCCGCCGCCAGCGCCAGCCGCAGCAGCTCCGGCTCCTCCTGCGCCCGCCCGCCTGCCCGCCCTCCATCCCTCCCTCCCTCCCTCCCGCACGGCAGCCGCGCTCGCCCAGCGGACGGGGTAAGTCTGGCGCCGCGCCCGCCGCCCCCCGCGCCCCGACACCCACCGCCGCTGCCCCCCGAGCCTCCCCACAAACTTTTGGGGCGCTCGGGAGGCGGCGGCGCCTCGCGTTCCCCTCGGCCGCGCCGCCTTCCCGGCGCAGCCGGAGCGGCTCCCTCCGCCGGCACCCCCGGCCCCGCTTGGCGCGGTCGTTGCCCCCCTCTGCTCCCCTCGCCCCCGTTCCAGACCCCCACCAGCGGCCTCCCCAGCCCCTCAGCTGCCTCCTCAGCCCGACATCCCCCGGATCGGGGCCGGGAAGCGGTCGCAAAGGGGAGCCGCTCGCCAGCCCAGGGTAACTCTCCTGCCTTCCTTCCCCTGCTCCCCACAGTTGTTGCTCAGCTTCACCATCTTGTCTCTTTTCTCTGGTCACCGACCATATTTTTTTTCCTATTGCATAAAAAACAATAAAAAGGGAAAGAAATTCGCCGAAGGAACGACCCAAACGCGACGCAATTTTTCGGTTTTCGAGTGCAAACTTTTCCGCTGCCTCCCCCTGCATCTGCACCCGCACGGTTTGGAGTTCCTGGCGATATTTTTGGCGTTATTTTTCGCAATTTATTTTTTCCTCCTTTGCAAAAGGACTAGGGCTGCGTTTCGTGATTGTTTCCATTTTGTTCTGGCTCTGGGAGCTGAGTTTGCCTGTGAGAGGCGCTTGGGAGCGAGGCAGCTCTTGGGGAAGCAGTTGCACAGAAAGAGAAAGACGGCACCCAAAAAACAACCCCCCGAAAACAAAGTTTGTTGCTTTCTCGCACTTTATCCGGCCCCTTTCCTTTTCGCACGATAAACGCCGGGCTGGCTGCGGTTGCCGGCGGCTCGGAGAGCGCGGGCGGCGGGCGCCGGGCAGCCCGGGAGGGCCGGCGGGGGCTGCCGCTCCTCTGGCCCCCGCTCCGCAGTTCGGAGCAGGTTTTCCGGCGGGTGGGAGCGGCGGGTCGTTGCCAGCCCCCCGATGTTTGCCGGGCGGTATTTGCAAACACTTGGCAGGTGACGGGCGGCCGGCGGGGGGGAGGCGACAGCCGCCTCTCCGCGCCTGCTGCCGTGCGGCTCGCTCGGCTTCAGCCGCCGCCGCTTTGATATTGAATTCGTGGGCAAAAAAAAAGCCGTATTTTAATATTCCGCGATCGGCAGGCGTTTAATTTCTAATTTAATTTTTTCCTTTTTTGGTGTGGGTTTTTTTTTTTTTTAACTGGACGTCGGAGGCGTTCGGCCGCCGCGGGCTCGGCGCTCGGGGCTGGCGGGGCAGGGACGCGTTGCGCGGGACGGGGGCCGCGCTGCCCGCCCGCCCCGGGGACAGGGGCCGCGGTGGGGGGCTCAGGCCGAGCGGGGCGACCACCTACCCCCTGCCCCGCCTGCCCACGTTCCTCCTGGCAGGTGTAAGGCAGCGACGTCGGCAGGAGCATGGCCCGTACCAAGCAGACCGCCCGCAAGTCCACCGGTGGCAAGGCGCCCCGCAAGCAGCTCGCCACCAAAGCCGCCCGCAAGAGCGCGCCCTCCACTGGCGGGGTGAAGAAGCCGCACCGCTACAGGTAACGCAGCGCCGCGCACAGGCGGCCGCGGGGCGCGACCGGGCAACCTCCCCCCCCCCCCCAAAAAAAAAAAATTCCCTCCTTCTCCCCCCCACCCCACGGGACCGATAGGGCGGGGGGCGCTTCTCCCCGCCTCCTCCGCGCTCTGCTCCCCGAGCAGAATAATAATAATAAAAAAAAACCAAACAAAAAAAAAACCACCAAAAAGAAAACAAGCGCGAGTCCCCGCCAGCCGCAAAAATAGAAATTCCCGGGGCGGCACCGACCCCCGGCGTTTGTCATCAGCTCCTTTCCGGGCGTTCCGGTGCTGGTGACTACAAAATCGACACCCCTCCCCCCCGCGGCGGACGCGGCTCGGCGGTTCTTTTAAATTTTTATAATTCTGCGCTCGCGGTTTTCTGGAGGCCGCAGCAGGGCTGCGCCGCCGCCGCCAAGTTTATTGTTACCGGCGCGGTCCGCGCTCCGCTCGCGGGGCTGGAGCCGGCGGCGGCGGCGCTGGGCGGGCGCGGGGCCCTGCAGGGCGCGGAGCCGCCGCCAGAGGGAGCCGCGCACCCGCGGATGCGCCGGGATCCCGCAACCCCCGCGCCCGTCCCGAATCCCGGCCCTGGGATAGCGGAGCGGAACCGGGGACAGAGCTGTCACAGCCCCCCGGTCCTGAGCTTCTCCGGGCCTGGCTCGGGGCAGAGCGGCGGCAGTCGTGCTTCAGCTTGCAGGATGGTTTTGAGCTAGGTGTAGCTGTTCCTTGGAGAAAATATGGATGGGGAAGAAGTGGGTTTTGAATAGGGGACTTAACGTAAAAGTCCAAGAGGGGATTTATTAATGCATCGAGGAGTCTGAAGAGGATGGAACCGGGCTCGTCTCAGTGGTGCCAAGCAACAGGACAAGAGGCAATGGGCAGAAATGCACAGGAAATTCCACCTGAACACGAGGAAGAACTTTACTGTGAAGGTGACTGAGCATTGCAACAGATTGCCCAGAGTGGTTGTGAGTTGTCTTCCTTGGACATATCCAAAAGCCATCTGGACACAATCCTGAGAACCAGTCCTGTTTGAGCAGGGAGGTTGGGCCAGGTGACCCACTGTGGTCCCTTCTAACCTGACCCACTCTGATTCTTGCTCTAGGTGTGAGGAAGAATTCATCAATTGGGAGAAAAATAATAAAGCTGGAGCAGGAAAAGACAAAGCTTCACAGTAATAAATGTGGTATTGATTTCACAGATGGACATCATGTTTGCAAACATATGTTGCTATTCTGAATTTGTCATTCTGACACCAAAACTAATGTGGGGAAATAGACTGGATAATTTTGACTGTCAATATAACAGAGAATACACATTTTGTTGGTTCTGAGAACGTTGACAGTAGAGAAGAAGAACCAATTTCCCGTAAAATCAGGGTTCCTGTCAGGCCCCTCAGGGGTACCTTTGGCCCAGCTGAACTCAGGGCAGCTCTGTGGTTTGCCACATCTGCACTGAGCTGTGCTGCTGACGCTTGGACAGCACGTGTTGGCCAACTGTTCCCTTGGTGAAGTCAGGCCTTGGGAGCTTGCCTGGCCTGAGGGATCCCTGCTGAAGCCAGTGGGAGTTGGCAGAGATTGGTGGTGAGGAGACAGCGACCCTTTGCCAGCAGAACTGTGTTGTAAATGCTGGGACTCTCCTAGGGAAAACAGAACTGTGTAGTGCTTGGTTTAGTCTGGAGAGTGGACTCCTATTTTTAAGGCCATGCAGAATATATTTTCAATACTAATCATCTTTATTTCCGCTGTACTTTAATTTTAACAGGCCGGGTACCGTGGCTCTGCGTGAAATCAGGCGCTATCAAAAGTCCACCGAACTTTTGATCCGCAAACTCCCCTTCCAGCGTCTGGTGCGTGAAATTGCTCAGGACTTCAAGACAGATCTGCGCTTCCAGAGCGCTGCCATCGGTGCTTTGCAGGTGAGCCTTGGGAGAGGCCCCAGGTCGGGATCCCCCCGAGCCCCGCCCCACTCCCCCATTGGCCAGGCTGTTTCCAGGCTTCCTCTGAGCGCCTTCTGATTGGTGGGGCTGCCGCGGTGGGCGTGGCCCGCACCGCTGGGAGGGATGCTCACCTCGGCCTTGCCTTGACTAATCCTGGGAGTTCCTGTGGGTACCATGGAATAAAACAGCACAGGGGCAGCTCAGCAGCTCCTTACAGAGCCTAAAAGTCTGGTTTTATAGGTGGTGCTTTGGGTTTTTTTTTTTAAATAGCCCCTAGATTTGTTAGAATAGTGCTTAAGATACTCAAGGAAAACACATTTCCTCCGCCTTTGAGCTCTGCAGTTGGAGAGGGAACAGTGTGTAAAGCAGGTTCAAGGGTTTCCTAATGACAAGGTCTTTGTGTCCTCAAATGCCCTCTAAAGAAAAACAGCCCAATTAGCCACATCTAAACACAGTTAGGGAAACAGCTGCTTTCCTAGGATGTGTTTGATGCTAAGCACATTTAAAAATATATTAGTTATGTAATTTATTTAGATTATACAGAGAGAAAGATAATAATTACTCTTTCTGGCCCAAATTTCTGAATCTAAGTTAGGACACCCCACTAGACTGAGTTGTTACTGTGGGGACATCTCCCTCTTGTGATAAAAGACAGTCCTGATTGAAGATAGCTGTTGAAAGATTGTTCCAGAACATATCTGTAGTCATAGTCTGTCTGACATGCAGACAAAATGGTCTCTTTCTAGTTAATGACTTCCACTTGATAAGGGGCCCAGACATTTGCCATGAGAGCCCATAAACTTGGGCATATGCTTAGCTTCAAAAGGTGCCTGTGTGTGTTTGCAGAGTTGCTGCTTTTGCTTTTATTTATGTGTGGTAGTTCTTAAATCCTGAGGTTTATCTGTGTGTCTCTCTATCTAGATCTGCCCGTTAAAATTTAGTAGCTGCTGCACTTTCAGAAAGCTCCCGGTTTGAATGTTCCTGGTTTTGCATTAAGGAGTTGTTGGTATAGAACCCGGTCACATACAATTCCTAGTGAGTTCTGCTTGCATATTTGACAAAACAAACAAACTCAAAGTATTTTTTTTTAAATTAACCCCTTGGATACAATGGTGTTTGTGCCAGCAAGGATATATGGTGAAGTGTCTTAACTTCTCATGCAGTAATTTGACAAAAGTGCATTAGGGATTCTCATATCCTCCTGCAAATTAAATGACTTAGTAATATCACAGTCCTCATCTGCTGTTGTAAATATTGGGTTTATTTCATATTGGATAATCTTATGTTTTTAAACAGGATCTTTGAACCTAATAAGTTGATTCCTGGAGTTCCTGGCAATGAAGTGGTTCTCACAAGTTGTCCTCTTGTGTGTACTGTAGAAAGAGTGTCCTCACCCTCCTTTCTATAATTGAGCCCCATCATTCCCACCTTCTCAGCCCAGGTGTGGCTGTGTCCAACTCTGGCACACTAAGATGCTTCCTAGGAGATTGATGGGGTTAGAATTCCATGTGTTCCAAAAGTGTTTGAACAATGGCCATTGCTGTGCTGGGCTTAGCAGCAGCTAACTTCACGTGAGTCAGGGAAATATTTGGGTCCAGCTGAGCATCTGTGTAGCTCAGAGTCCTGCCTGCAGCTGTGCAGTGACAGGGAGAGCCACTGTGCTCAGCTTTGTTCTTGAGCTGCCCCTGGCTGTCTCAGGTGTGAGCTGAGAGCTGTCTGTGGTGGTGGGGCCAGTGCTGTGTCCCCAGATGGGCAGAAAGGAAGTGCAGAAACAGGAGAGAGTCTGATGGTAATTCCCTGACTGATGCCTGGTTTTGATGGTTCAAGGAACTCCTGAACTGAAGGACTTCTCTTATTTCTGGTAGTTCTCAGTATATTTTTTTTTCTGCTATTTTTTGACTTGAGCCACCTCTTCAGTGTCTGTGGAAGGAGCTGTGTGCCTGAACTGTGTGTTGGGAAGGAATGTGTTCTTCTTTCCCCTGGCACCTGCCAGTTTCACCTGATGCTCAGTGACTCTTACTCTGGAAGAGGCAGCAAACAAGTCCCTCAAAGAGTGTAACCCAGCCTTTGAAAAGAGAATTTCCTAAACAAACTAACCTGCTGATAATGTAACCCCTTCCTGTCTCGTGAGAGTCCCATGGGACTATCAGTTCTGCTGTGCTCTGGAGGATGTCCTTACCAAATAGCAGCAGTACACTACTTTAGACATAAAATATTGTAAGAGAGTGGAAGTTTTTCATTTCTGAAAATAAAACTTTTGATATTTGTGACTAATAAAGATCAAAACCTCAACTTAATGCCACGTTACCCCGTACTTTTAATTCCGAACTACAAATCTTTCCTTTTCCTGGTGCTCAGAGATTGAAAATGTCCTTACCTCTTTTCTTCCACACTAGGAGGCAAGTGAAGCCTACTTGGTTGGGCTGTTTGAAGACACCAACCTGTGTGCTATCCATGCCAAACGTGTCACAATCATGCCAAAAGACATCCAGCTAGCACGCCGCATACGTGGGGAGCGTGCCTAAAGCCTCACCACCGTGGGTCTGTCATTCTCCAAGCAAAATCTTCTTCCTGTTATTGGTAGTAATGAACGTTAGATATTTTTTCCATGGGGTTAAAAGGTACCTTAAGTATATGGTTGCAAGTGGAAAAATAGGGGACAGAATTGGGTATTGGCAAGTTTTCTTTCCATTTTCATTTGTGTGTGGATTTTTAATATAAACAAGGGGGACATAAAAATAAACAATGCGGTCAAAAAAAAAAAATGAAATGTGAATCGTTGAAACTTGTTCACCAAAACAACTTTATAAAAAAAAAATTATAAATAAACCTGTCAAATTTTTCTGGACAATGCCAGCATTTGGATTTTTTTAAACAAGTAAATTTCTTATCAATGGCAACTAAATGGTGTTTGTAGCATTTTTATCATACAGTAGATTCCATCCATTCACTATACTTTTCTAACTGAGTTGTTCTACATGCAAGTTCATGTTTTTAATGTTGTCTGTCTTCTGTGCTGTTCCTGTAAGTTTGCTATTAAAATACATTAAATGATGCCTGGTTTTAGTCTTGATTTTTAAATATTACACATGAGTTATATTGATTCAAAAGTGATCAGCCTTTCCTCCCCTTTTGCTCCTCAATGCATGGCCTAATTCCTTGGGGCAGATCTAGGAAACACTGGGGGTGCTGCCTTGGCTGGAGTAGTGTATATGTGAGGTTCTTTTAAGAGTGTAAAATTGGTCTGCTCCACATAAAAGTGAGTTAGTGAGTATAGTACCAGGTAAAGTCTGGTGGAACTGAGCTGAGCTCTCCAAGCTACAGTGCTGAGAAGCAGCAATTTGTTATTTAGATTCCTTTCTTACTTGATTTTGTGCTGAATTTGGAAGCATTTCTGATTTCATGTTTTTTTAGTATGGTGTAAGTGGTGGAATGTAGCAGTTTGGGTTTTTCTGTTTGGGGGTTTTATTTTTCTTGGGTGTTTTTTGTTTTGGTTTTTTTTACCCCTTCTCACTCTGTTAGTTTCCTGGTTTGTAGGTGTTCCCTTTTTGGTTGACTACCTTTCTGTTTCCATCACACCCTCTAGCATTTTTGAGAGCTAAGTCCACATGTGATTAGTTTCAGCTTGTACACTCCAATCTAAAAGACACTTTTGTACCATTTTTGTTACAATTCTTCACAGAAGCAGTACCTGAACAGGATCACACATTTCAAACCAACTGTGTTTTTATATTCTCCTACAATTGCTGATGGAAGTTCGCATGAAGAAATTTACTGCTGAAATCCCGTCCTGTGTAAAACCTGGTTTTAATTTTTCTCCCTGAAATTTGTTTAAGGGTTCTGGCAGACCAGTCTGGAAACGAGTTATGTGCTGTAGTTCTTGATAGCTCTTGCAGATAATGAAATGAGCTCCACAGAAAATAAACCGTGGGCGGTGAACAGATTTCACCTCCATGCTAAGGCTCCTGCAGAGCTTATTTGCTGCTAACTTCTTTGGAGAGGTTTTGAGTGAGCTCTAAACACAAGTGAATTTGTCTGAAGATTTCCAAAGAGGATTAATAGAGATATATTATCTGCTTTGGTATCTTGAACAGAGAGCCAAAAATTACAGAATAAATCACATTATTCATAACCTGCTCGGCTTTGGTAATGAATGCTGTCTGCCAGGGTTGTGCAAAGTAAAGTCTGTTTAAATGGAGTGGCTTGTCACAGGCAAGACTAATGCTAGACAAAATGTGATCACATCCTTTTGATGCCATGCAGTTCGTAGCTATCAACTCAAAATTAAGGAAGACTTGTCTTGGAGCACCCAGAACAACAGAAATATAAAAGTTGAGCAGCTGAGATTGAACTGATTTAAGATGTCACTTCTGTCTACTTGATAACAAGCCTGTTAAACTTGCTATCAATGCATTTCAATATAATTAACTACTTGTTTTGTCCTGTACTTCAGAATTCTGTTTCACCTGTCAGTCAGCAGTGCTGCAAGCACCTACACAAACAGGTAATTAGGCTGGGAGTTTTTTATTAATTAATCTGGGACTGAAGTATAGATAAGGAACTTAGGGTTTTTTTCTTTCTTAGGAATATTAGGAAACCAAATACCAAAATTTTGGTACTCAAATGACATACTGAGTTCTCTCTCTTTGAGAGAATTGGAGTGATGAATATCCCAGTTTAACTGACAGTGCAGTTAAATAGTTCAAGGCAGAGGAAATCCTAATAGAAGATGAGGGGATCAGGAATCTGAGCAGATAACATTTTAGTGTTCAGTGCTTTTCCTCCAGCTTAGGGATAAACTTCACCTA
Organism: Setophaga petechia; assembly: GCA_024362935.1. Taxonomy (NCBI): domain Eukaryota; kingdom Metazoa; phylum Chordata; class Aves; order Passeriformes; family Parulidae; genus Setophaga; species Setophaga petechia. Next base: position 352,494 of record JANCRA010000138.1, on the reverse strand, counting down.
TTTGAAAGTTGTGGTCCTAGAGATGCAGGTGAATCCTTTTAGTGATTAGCTGTCTGTGCCTGAAGCAATGCCAAGAAACTTCAGTTTCCAAAATAGTTTTAAGTCTTCCTCTCCTTCCCCTCCCATACCATTTTTGCTGTTTCCTGGGCAGTGCAGCTACAGCTGAGATTTTGAACACCAGAACCAAGTTCTGGTCCTGTGGGTGTGCTTCTGTGGAGCAGTTTAACTGTTCTGAGTGGAGGGATGGGTGTGACATGGCTCCTTGTTAGTATCAGTCATATTCAGAAGTTGAGCATCTCTTTAAGACATTTGATGTATGTCCAGTGCCCAATTTCTGAATTATTTTGGTGAAGTCCTTTATAATGTGTATGTGATAAGTAGGTTTTTAGGTCTCTGTTTTACATTTGTATTTTAGCAGCTGTATTTACTTGCTGTTTCCTCCAGAGTAAATACAAAACCTTATTTTACGTTGGTTGCTTTGTATCAGCAACACAAAAAGCCAACTTGCTTACCAGAGCCAAAAATTAACGTAGTGGGAAATAATTTCAGACACAAGATCACTTTCAGACACAAGATCAGTCTCTCTTATGTGGCTTTATCAAATTCAATGAGCAGTTCTTGAGAGCTTGACTAAGAGGGAGCTTAAGCCCAGCATTTCAGATTTTATTTGGGACAGTAATTTGCTGACTCTAAATTAACTAATATTGGTGTATTCATGTTTTAGTGTTGCCTCTCTGGGCTGTGTTCCTCCAGCCCTTTATCCCACCTGGCAGTAGCTGTTAGGTGATCCTAAACCAGGCACCAGATTCCCCTTTTTTAAGTGAAAGCACTGTGTCTCACATCCATACTCCCTGTGCCACCATTTTTGGTCTCTGGATATCCACTTGCTCTGAAGATCTGGAGCTTAACTTTAGCATTCAAGGTTTAATAAAATACAGGCAATGTTCTGGTCAAATATTTTGTTCACTGTGATTTTATTTCTTGCTCTGGCAAAAGAAAACCCTACATTACTTTTCTTGGTCTTCATAGGAGTAAGAAGTTAATAACATTTTTCATAGAACTTGGTTTCAAAGGCTGTGGAATTAAGAGGAGGAATTCTAGTGTCAGGATAGTTGTTGGGTTCTTTTTTCCCCCTGGTCCAGGTCAGGAGAATATTGAGGAGCTGTTTGCTCAGCTTTTGCTTTGTGCAGTGACTCATCCTCAGGGATGAGATGTTTTTGCACTAAGTGGATGTTGCTGAACTGTTTGTGGCAGGTTGGCCTCTAAATATTTTGTTGACCAGAAAGCCACTGTTTGTGTATTCCTTTTTTTTTAAATCTGTGAGGAGGCTTAGATCTTTAGACCTTGGTAATACAATGTCAAAAAGATAGCTGGGTGTGTAAAAAGCTTTACATCTGTAAATAGGAGTGTTAAAAGGGGATTGTCAGAACTGCATGGGCTTATAGGGTCTTTATGTAAGCTACCTTTTTTATTGCCTTCTGGGAATATTACCTGTTACATGATCAAAAACTAAATAAATACACAAGAAATTACTTATTTTAAACAAAGAGACTTGCCTAATTCTGAGAAATTGCTGTAAAATGCTGAGGCTCAGGAATGCTCTCAGCTGCAGCACACCTAGGCTGAAACTCTGCTTTTTCCTTGGTGGTGATCCTTACTGTTCCCCTGCAGCAGTAACACCAAAGATCAGGACATGGGGGTAAAATCCCACAAAAAACCAAGCTTGGGGTTGAAGGCAGGGGGTGTGTGCTCTCCAGGTCATCATAGTTGCTCTTCAGTGGGAAATAAGCCTGGATTTTCTGTCAATCTCTCTTGAGAGCACATTTGTCAGCTTCTATGTGATTTGAGATGTGCTCTGCTGTTGTGTCCCCTGCCAGCAGCATCCCCCTCATCTCCTTCTGCAGGCAGGCTATTACACACAGCAGGGTCTCTAGCAGCAGGGGGCCTTTATGTTACTGAAAGCTCCTGTGATGTCAGAAAGATTTAAGTTAAAAAAAAAAATCCTGTAAAAGAAAAACAAAAATCCCTACAGCTCTGGCAACCATTTGTGTCTCCTGATGGTGGCAGGGCTGAGGGTTCTCACCCTGTCCCTTGGGAGGAGCTGCCCTCACCTCTTTGTGATCATGGGTGTGCTGTTCCATGGAGGCATCCCAGGCAAAACCCAGCTGGAAAATGTCTGTGGAAAATGCCTCTAGACCCCAGAGTGAGCGAGAGCTAATCCCACATTGCTCTGTGATAAACGCTGACCCTTGGGTTTGCTCCTGAGCAGTTGCTCTCCGCTCCTGCCAACCTAGATTTGCAAGAAATGGTGTGATTGTGGAAAACTTTAGTTGAATTGGTGAGGGGTAAATTCTCCCTGTTGCCTTCATCTTGTGCCTGCTTTGAGGAGAGGCTGAGACAACACCTCAGTCAGCAGCAGGTGAGGGATCTGAGATGACACCTCAGTCAGCAGCAGGTGAGGGATCCTGAGACTTCAGTCATCACCAGGTAAGGGATGCTCCTTTATTTTCCCGGGCCTGGAGGAGCTGCCCAGCCTCCCTCTCCCTCTGCATCGGTGCCTGGCAGCTGAGCCCTGTCAGGAGGCCAGGCTGGGAGCGCTGCCAGGAGAACACATGGCCGTGATGCCGCCTGAGGAGCCGGGCCTGGCAGGATGGGCTGGGACCAGCCTCAGGACCGGCTCCCGCTGAGGGGCTGCGTGTCCCAGAGCCTGGAACTGCTCCCAACAGCCCCAGAGCCGGCTCAGGAGGGGCTCAGGAGGGCTGCCAGGCTTGGGTGGGCACATCCAGGGGCCCTGGGCTTTGGATCGGCCGGGGAGTGAGGGAGGGAGCGGGCGGGAGCGGCACAAGGGCCGTGCGCTGCCATGCTGGAGGGATGATGGATGGATGGATGGATGGATGGATGGATGGATGGATGGATGGATGGATGGGGGATGGATTGATGGATGGATGGATGGATGATGGATGGGTGGATGGATGGATGGATGATGGATGGATGGATGGATGGATGGATGGTTGGATGGATGGATGGATGGATGGATGGATGATGGATGGGTGGATGGATGGATGGATGATGGATGGATGGGTGGGTGGATGGATGGATGGATGGATGGATGGATGGATGGATGGATGAGTGGGTGGGTGGATGGATGGATGGATGATGGATGGATGGATGGATGGTTGGATGGATGGATGGATGGATGGATGGATGATGGATGGGTGGATGGATGGATGGATGATGGATGGATGGGTGGGTGGATGGATGGATGGATGGATGGATGGATGGATGGATGATGGATGGGTGGGTGGGTGGATGGATGGATGGATGATGGATGGATGGATGGATGGATGGATGGATGATGGATGGATGGATGGATGATGGATGGATGGATGGATGGATGGATGGATGGATGGATGATGGATGGATGGGTGGGTGGATGGATGGATGGATGGATGGATGGATGGATGGATGGATGGATGAGTGGGTGGATTGATGGGTGGATGAATGTATGTATGGATGGGTGGGTGCATGAATGGATGGACGGACAGACAGATGGACAGGTGGATGGATGGACAGGTGGATGGATGGATGGATGGATGGATGGATGGATGGATGATGGATGGATGGATGATGGATGGATGGATGGATGGGGGATGGATGGATGGATGGATGGATGGATGGACGGATGGAGGATGGATGGATGGATGGATGGATGGATGGATGGATGGATGGGGGATGGATGGATGGATGGATGGATGGATGGATGGATGGATGGATGGATGGACGGATGGATGCGTGGATGGACGGGTGGGTGGATTGATGGGTGGATGAATGTATGTATGGATGGGTGGGTCATGGATGGATGGACGGACAGACAGACAGACGGGTGGACGGATGGATGGATGGATGGATGGATGGATGGATGGATGGATGGATGGACGGACGGTGCCTTTTCCTTTGTACCTCCTGCCATCTGCAGCCCGCTGGGCCGAGGCTGGGGCAGATGCTCAGAGGAGGGGAAGCTTCTCCAGCCGATCCTGGGGCTGTGGGCAGCATGGCCTGCAAACAAAGCTGAGTTAATAGAAGAAATAACAATTGATGATTTTTTAGTGTATCCATAGCAAAAAAGAAGACAAGGCTGTCAGCATAGAAACAGATTAGAAAAATTTCTGTAAACTAGACTGGGTGCATAAGTAGATGTGTATACATGCCTTATTAAATTTCTGTAAAACTTTTGCCAATTATATTGACGTTAATTGCTTTGCACCAATGAATATAATAAGTTATTGTGATGTAGTTAATGACTTTGTTAAGAGTATATAAGCTAGAGAACAGGCAGAATCAAAAACTTCTTTCTTCTTAGACCCTGATCAGGTGTGTGTGTCACGTCCAACCTAACAGTGACACATGGGGGGCAGGCTGAGGGTGGCACTGCTCTGCCTGGGGGACAGGGTGGGAGCTGGGCCTTCAGCAGGCAGCTGTGAGCAGCAGGAGCAGTCCCAGGTGCTGGTTTGAGGGATCCTGCTGCGGATGGATGCACTGTTTGCCTGGCATGGTTGAGGTCTGTTGTTGCAGAGGAGTTTTGCCATGCTCCCAGGGCATGGCCCAAGCTGTGGTTTGCAGCCACTGGGGTGACACAAGGGAGTTGTGACTTGCTCCTGACTGGGCTGGAACTGAGCTGGGTGGGGAGCTCAGGTGTTTCCTGAGCCAGCACAGCACCAGCAAGGGAAAGTTAGTGTTTATTAATGTGTTACACAATGTGGGGCCATGCAGTAGCTCTGGGCTCTCTCCAGGCCCCTCCTCAGGTCTGTGTGTGCCAAAAATGAGCAGAAGCTTTTTCTTTGCATTGTTGAGGAAGAGGGACTCATTTAGTGGATCAGGGTTAGGGTGATGCCGTCCCCAGCCGCCCAAGAGAAAGAAATCCTTCCTCCCTCCCTTTCCCTGGGACATGAAATGCTTTAAAATTATGGTATTTGTCCTTGTTTTGAAGGGTGGAACTGGCTCTTTGATAAAACCTCCAGCTCTGCTGCGCAGCTCGCACACAGCGGAGTTGAGAGATGTTTTCTGCCTGGTGTCACCGTGAAGCCTCGCAGACACTGAATCCCTCTAGAGGAGGCCACATCTGCTCAGGAATCTGATCTCATTTCTGCCTTATAGGCTCTCCAGCTAAATGGACCATTTGCTCTCATGAAAGTAATTGCTTTGAATGCTGTGGAAAAGAGAAGCCAAAGCCACAGACAGCATCTAACCTCGCTGGTGTTTATTCAATAAATTAATAAACACTAACAGGGCAGCATTCAGGTTCACAACAGCACACAGCCTATTTTTAAGCCATCCTGGGCACTGCTAGGAGAGCACAGAGTGCAGCAGCCACTCTGCAATGTGCAAACGCTGGCTGTGGGTGCAGACAGGGGTCACAGTGCACCAGGAGCACCGTGGAGCTGGGATGTAGCAGCTCCATAGAAACACATCTGCTCCTGCCCTGCCAGCTGCTCTGGCTCTGCTGCTGCTGCTGCTGCTGGCACTGTCCCCTGCTCTGCCTTCCTGAGCCTCAGGAGATGCTGTAGAACACTCCAGTGCTAACACTGGGAATGTGCTCCCAGCAGCAGGGGAGGAACACGGCGAGCCTGGGAAGCCTGGGTCACCCAAACTCCGTGTCAGGGTGACTCGTGTGCCCTCCCTGCACGTCAGAGAGGCAGAATTCCCTTCCTGCCATCAATCTTCTTCCTCTGTGCACATCCACAGCTCTGCTCCCTGGAGCACAGGAGTGCCGCAGGATTCCCTGTCTGAAAGGAGCAGAGGGTCCTGCCCTGCACGGGCTCCCTCTCCTGCCACTGCACCCACCCACAATAAAAACAGTGTTATATATACAGAAATTTATTGTAAATACATTGTGTGTAATTATATATGTGCATACGAAGTATATAATAATAATAATATGTTATTATTAAAGTTATTAAAATAATATATATAAAATATATAAAATAAAATATGTTATTATAAAAATAAAAACAGTGCTATGTATACATATATTTCTTGTAAATACATTGTATGTAATTATATATGTGCATACTAAATATATAATAATATGTTATTATTAAAGTTATTATAATAAAATAATATAAAAATAAAATAAAATATAAAAAATAAAATCTGTTATTATAAAAATAAAAACAGTGTTATATATACATATATTTATTGTAAATACATTGTGTGTAATTATATATGTGCATACTAAATATATAATAATAATATGTTATTATTCAAGTTATTATAGTAAAATAATATAAAAATAAAATAAAATATATAAAATAAAATATGTTATTATAAAAATAAAAACAGTGTTATATATAAATATATTTCTTGTAAATACATTGTGTGTAATTATATATGTGCATACTAAATATATAATAATAATATGTTATTATTCAAGTTATTATCGTAAAATAATATTAAAATAAAATAAAATAAAATAAATATATTAAATAAAATATGTTATTATAAAAATAAAAACAGTGCTATATATACATATATTTAATTATATATGTAATTATATATGTGCATACTAAATACATAATAATATGTTATTATTAAAGTTATTATAATAAAATAATATTAAAATAAAATAAAATATATTATAAAAGTTTAAAAATGGTTGTATATACATATATTTCTTGTAAATACATTGTATGTAATTATGTATGTGCATACTAAATATATAATAATAATATGTCATTATTAAAGCATGTGAGGTTAGACAGATGCTTTTTTAATGCTTAAATTATAATATATTTATGATAATTATATATTTAGGCATATTAAAAAACATTTCCTCAATCTCATGCCAATGTCACAAGGGGAGAGGAATGGAGTATTATGATGGAAGGCTGCTGCTAGCTTTTTATATATATAACTCTATACTTTTATTTTTCTATAGGGATATTTTATTTTTCTATTGGGTTAAAGGCAGGTTGCCCTAGGTTTACTTGGTAATATTGCCTTTTCTGTATTTTTTTTTTAAGTGGCAAAAGTTATTGTGGATTCTTCAGAAAGAAGGAACATTTTTACTGCTGTACAGGGTTTGAATGGCACCAACCAAAGCGTGGAGCTCACGTTCATCACTCAGGCCACAGCCACCAGGGGCCAGCCCAGGCACTTCCTGTAGAGCCTGTGAAGGGCTGTGAGGAGATTTCTGTCCCTCCTGCTGTGCCCTGCCCTCTCCTCACCTCCTCTGAGAGCCACTGTCACAGCCCTGGGACAGACACAGCACACTTCTAATGATGATTTCTTTCTTGGGTTTCTTTTACTAAATATAAGAAAATTAATTTTGTTTCTCCAGCTGTCTTCCATCCTGGTGGAACTCCAGCACGTGCTCTGCAGAGCAGCTCAGGCTCAGGGGGTTTGCCTTGGTGTGAGGGTGATGAGTAAAGCCAGGGGCAGAGCAAATGTCCAGTTCCAACAGCTCCTGGCTGGATCTGGGGCTGCACAAACCCCTGGGGCTGTGGGTTTTACTGCCAGATGGATGAAGAAGGCTCCACTGTCTGCAGCTCACTTTTAAGTGAAGTGAGCAGGTAGCAGATGAGGTCCATTGTGAGTGAGTGACTGGCACCACATGGAACTGCTTTTATTCATTTATTTTATTTATTTTATTATGCTGCTGCTGCTCTCCTTGGGATCACTTCTTCAGCTGGCCTAATCACGATGTGTTTGTTGGCTCTGATTTTATCCCAGCACTGTGGGGATTCACAGAGCACCCATTGCTCCATCCCATGGGTGCAGGGAGCTGCTGGACCAGGGAGCCAAATCTCAGCCCCTGGGTGAAACCTGTAAGGAGCTGAGCTGTAGCTTTGGGGCGAAGGCAGCCAAAATAAAATGAACCAATGAAATACCCACAGGTGTTTATACAATGGCACAGCCGTGGCCAGGGCTTCACAAGCTGAGAAAGAGCACACTGGAAGTGTTTCCATATCAAATAAACTCAGGAGCAAGCACAACAACCCACAGGGTGGAGCAAACGTGTGATGGAGACTCAAAGGAGCAAAAAATGGGGACTGGGAATAGACACCCAGCCCTCTCTGTGAGCCCAGGAGTAGGAATTCCCTTCCAGCCTTTCCCAAAGAATGACTTTCTCAACTCTTTTGGGCAAGTTACATCACTTCTGATTTTTTGTTTTCTCTCCTAAACACAAGGCTGCTGTTCCTATGCCTTGGCAGCGTGGCTGGGACAGTTTTAATTGTTTCCAACACGCTCCAAAGAGCCACCAGGTGAGATTTACCCAGGAGAGGAGGGGTTCAGCTCCTGAAATGCACCCTCCTCCCATTTCAGATCCTCTGGAAGCTGCAATTGATGCTCCAGTGTTGGCAGAGCAGGAATTCAGGCGGGACCATAGAGGTCTCTCCTGGGGAGCTGGGAGAGGAGAGCATTCCTGCTGATGGAAATCAGCTTTCAGCAACGTTGCTGAGCTCCCTGCTGCTCCAAATGCTTGCCTAGATGTTAATAATGATGTTGTTCCATAGCTGAACAGATTCAAACAGTGGGAAATACACCCACCTTATTTAGAGGTGGCTAAATAAGCATATTTTATTTAATAAAATGTCATAACACTCTTTTGGCATTGGGCCTGTTCTTGGTGTCCCCTGTGCTGGTTCCTGTGTCTCTGTGGGTACAGGGCTGCCTGGTGCTGATATTGGCAGCCAAATAATTTTTTTTTAATGAGGAACCAACATTTTTGACTGAGGATTTTGGCTCCACTTTGTGACTGCAATCAGCCAGTGACAGTTGAAGACTACGACATTAAAAATATATTTTTTAACTACAGTTAATTGATCCTCATGGGAAATTAGCATGCAGTGGGCTGTTTGCTCTCTCTTTATCACTCTGCTGTGCTGAGTGAGCTTGGCTGTGCTGTCTGCTCCTGTATTTCCACTGCCATCCATGAATCCCCCCGTGCCTCGGTGATGCCAGGCTTGGATTTCAGAGGCAGAGCCTTAACCCCAAGCTGGGACAGGCAGCACCCAGGTGCCCCTGGAGGACTGCTGGATGGTTTCAGACATTCTGTGGGTGCTCTGCTCCAGTCTCCATCCCCATTTTTTCCTTCCTGCTGCTTTCCTCCCCCTGCCCTGCTGTGGCTCCAGCTGGGAAGCCAGGGCCATGTGTGTGTCTCCAGGCTACACATGGAAACTGGGATTTCTGTGCCTCTGCCACAGACCAGGGGAGCCTGGCCCTGCCTGGCACATTCAGCAGATGTTCAGTCTCCAGACCTCATTTCAGGCAGACAGAAATGAGAAGGGAGGGGATGATTTCCTCTCCTCCCCAAGAGCCAGGGATGCTCCTGCATCCGCAGAGCTGCAGACCTGGCGTGGGCAGCTGTGCTGGGTGGCAGGGATGCTCCCTCCCAGGATATCTGAGGCTGGCTCCAGCTGCAGAGATGGAATGGGCTGAAAGGATGCTTTAGAGGCACTGAAGAAATGCTGAGACAATCTGCTGGAGGCTTGGGGGTGGTGGGGCTGTGCCGCAGCTGAGCTGACCGCTTCAGCTCTCCTTCGAGCCACTCTATTTATTTCTTTCAGAAGCAGCTCAATTTTTCATAACTGCCCTGTGTGAAAGGCTTATTATTTTCTGCTGCTGTTGTTATTCTCCAAGGTTACACAGCATCTCTGAGGCAGAAATGCAGCCCTAGGAAGGAGCTGAGCCATCTTGGCTCCATTTTCCATCTGTGCAGACACCTTTGCCCTCAGCAGTGATGGGGAGATGTCCTGTTACAGAGGGATGTACTCAGGGTTAGAAATGGAATAACTGGGCACAAAGAGCTAATTAATGTGTAGATGTGCTCTAGTTAATTGGGGAGACCATAAGCACCACTCTACACAGTTAAGGGGAGGTGGTTTGCTCCTTTCCATCTGACACATGAGGAGCAGAGTGAGAAGTTCTCAGTCTTGTGCTCCAGATAAGAGCTCAGCCTTCCCATTTCCAGGTTAGCCACACTCTCCAACCCCCAGCTATGCAAACAGTTGTTAAAATGACTCCTTGTGTTCCCATTGAAGTTGTTTTAACTGCACAAATGACTTCTGTAGGCCAAAATTATAGGATTCTGCTCCTCTGCTCTGGAGAGACCCCACCTGCAGGGCTGCATCCAGCTCTGGGAACACCAGAGCAGGAAGGACATGGACTTGCTGGAGTGAGGAGAGCTGGTTGTCCAGCTTGGAGAAGAAAAGGCTCTGGGGAGACTTTGCAGCACCTTCCAGTACCTAAAGGAGACCTAAAATAAAAGCTGGAGAGGATTTTGGGTTTTTTGCAAGAACCTGTAGTGAAAGGACAAAGGGTGATGGCTTTAGACTGACAGAGTTTTGGTTTTGGGAACCCCCACAGCAGTTCTGGTTTTGGTTAGATATTGGGAAGAAATTCTTCACTGTGAGGGTGGTGAGGCCCTACAGGTTGCCCAGAGAAGTTCTGGATGCTCCATCCCTGGAAATGTTCAAAACTACATTGGATGGGGCTCTGAGCAACCTGCTCTAGTGCAAGGTGTCCCTGCCCATGGCAGGAGGGCTGGAGCTGGATGATCTTTAGGGTCCCTTCCAACCCAAACCACTCTGCAATGATTCTGTAACAGATGACTTTTCTAAAGTAATTGAAAACTGCTCCTGCTGTTATGCACATATTGAGGGAGCAGTGGTTCTGAAGAATTCCTGAAGAATTCCTGAAGAGGGGTTGTTTGGTGTGCATGGGGACAATTTGGGCAGTTTTCTTCCAGTAATAAGGCAAAAAAAAAAAAGAGGGTTAAAGATTCACATGGAACAAAATCTACCCGGGGCTCAGAGTCAATTCAGAGATGTCTTAGAGTGCAGGAAAAAAGAGATTTAACAGAGCACAGGGCTCCATTCCCAACAGTGTGGGTACCTTGAGCCCAAGGAAAGGTTTTCCCAGGAGCTTCTGTCCTTGGCAGGGCTCTGAGGGCAGAGGCCATCACCTGGCTGGTGAGTGACACCAAAGGTCCCTGCAGCCCCCAGGGCACCAGAATGGAGAGAATGGCAGCTGGGGCTGGAAAGGAGGAGGTGACAGGGCTGGGAGGTGATTTTGGGTAGCAAGGGGGGCAAACTGAGGGTGTTTGCTCAGCAGATGTGCTGAGGCTGCCTGGCACAGAGAAAGATGGATCCCTGCCCTCCTCTGAGCTGGCCTTATCACATGGAAACAAGGGGCCAGAAAATGAGGTTTATGGCTGGTGTGTCTGAAACAAATCAAAGGAAAGAATATTTGTCTTGCCTGAGTGTGGCAGGGAAGATGCCAAATATTCCATGTGGGAGCCCAGGGGTCAGGGTGTTGCTGTGCTCTGTGTCAGAGTGGCACATCCTGATGGGCAGGGATTGATGGCAGCAGCAAGGAATGGGCCTAAAGCCACAGATATGGGACCAGAATTTTTAAAAAACTCTACAATTTATTGTACAGCTCAGTGGGACAGAACTGGGAACAAAAATCTGGATGTCACCCCAGGGGGCTGCAGCCTGCTTTAGGGACCTCCAGCTGCACTGCACTGCTGATATCCTGCTTTCCCAGTGCCTTCCAGTCCCTTCCCAGTCCCTTCCCCACCCCACTCCCTTCTGCAGCTGATGCTGGCTGTAGAAAAGGTCAGGATTTCAGAGACAAGACAAAAAAATGCTCTTTCATTTCCTTCCACCTGTGTTTGCTCCCTCACTTGTCTCTCTGACTTCCTGAGGCAGAATTTAGCACTTATCACCTCCCCTTCCCACCCACCCCTAATTTTTGTGATTTGGGTTTTCCCTGGGCATTTCCTTACTCCTTGGGTTGCAAAATTTCCTGCTAGGGGAATCCTTTGAATATATACACATACATCATGTCTATGCATATATATATATATGTATATATATGCATACATATATATATGTGTGTGTATATGTAAATATAAATACATACACATATATGTATATGTATATGTATATGTATATGTATATTATATTATATTATATTATATATAAAAGTAATATATACACATACATACATGTGTATGCATATATTTATGTATATATATACACATACATATATATATATATATATATAAATATAAATACATACAATTATATTATATTATATTATATTATATTATATTATATTCATATATATATTTATATATATAAATATATATTTATTTATATATAAATAAATATATAAAAATTTATATAATTATATATAAATTTATATACATTTATATTTATATAAATTTAAGATATAAATTTATATAATTATTTATATATATATTTATATATATATATAAAGGCTGACAGGGGGAGATGAGAAGCATGGGAGCTGTGTGAGGGGTTTAATGCCTGTGTAAACCTTCCAGAAATGTCAGATCACTGACCTGAGTGGCAGGAATGGTTCTGCAGCCTGAGCCCACCACACTGGGCCAGCTTTTGGCTGGAGGTGGGCATGGTGCTGGAGGGAAACCCATGAGCATCTCGCTGGAGGAGCAGCAGGAACTCCTGTGCAAGCTGAGCCAGACAGAAAGAAACATGGTCGTGTCTATTTTAGGGTTTTTGTGCTGCTGCTCCTCACCACCCTGTCCAAACCCATCCCTTTAATGGATGCTGCCCCAGAGGAACTCATACATCCTCCTGGGACAGGGTGCTGTGCCCAGAAGCCTTTTTCCCGACCTATAAATTGGTCCCATAAAAGATGTTACCCCTCTCTGTCACTCTGTGCCATGGCAGAGCAGCTTTTCTGCCAGCAGATTTGTCACCAGTCCCCCTTTCTCTTTTCCTGCTGGCTCCTGAGCAGCTCCCAGCACAACCAGGCAGTTCAGCATCCCAGAGGGGGCTGGGGGATGCTCTGGGACTGGGGGGAGGACACTGGTGGTGGCTATAGGGCCACGGGGGAATTTGGGAGCTGAGTGGGCGCACAGAGTGGGGTCCCAGCAGCTCTGCAGCCACCAGGGTAAATCCTCTGCTTTTCCAGGCTCAGCCTCCTGGGATGCTCCCTCGGAGGATCTCAGTGCCCTGGGGCAGCCCAGCCCTGCAGTGGGGGCTGTGGGTTTGTCCTCAGGGGCTCAGCATTCCTGGTTGTGTGAGGAGCATCCCTGCTGGCCCCACCCAGGCTCCCTTCCTGCAGGATGGTGCTGCCCAGTCAGTGCCCAACAGCACCAATGTGGGGGTGAAATGGAGCAGGGAGGGTTCCCAGCCCCACCTCCTGCCCATCCCTTGGCACGGCGCTGGGATCCCCAGGTGCTCCAGATTGCCATGCAAGATATTTTCCATTCCTATCTGTATGGCAGATTGCCTTTGTCAAGTGGGCAGTTTGCCTTATCTCTCTCTGAGTGATCACATTCACACCTCCCTGGGAGGGGATATCTGCTGATAACAGGCTATTGAATGTCACTGCATGGCTGATAAGAACGATAACATCCCATTGTGAGATGTGAGCCCAGAGGGAGGAGCCAAGCATTCCTACCCAGATATAATCCAGAGGTTTTTGAGACACCAGCACAGCTTTCTCCACAGGATTCCCCAGAGGAACAGCAGCCTCTTCTTCCACTGGATCTTCAGAGGAAGAATACATCCTTGTCTACAGATCCCCCTTGCTCCAACAGAACCACACCTGATACTCCAGGAGCGCTGCAGCCACATTTCCAATGGGACTGCCACCAACACCCTGACCCACAGGGTGTCAGGTTGGGTTCTGACTCTGTCAGTGTTGTTCTAGTGCACTGCATTGTTTATTTTATCCTTTTATTTTTTTTCTCTTCCCTATTAAAGAACTGTTATTTCCTGCTCCCATATTTTTTGCCTGAGAGCCCCTTCATTTAAAATTTATAGCAGTTCAGAGGGGTGGGGAGGGTTTCCATTTTCCATTTCAGGGGAGGTTCCTGCCTTCCTTAGCAGACTCCTGTCTTTCCAAACCAAGACACCAGGGAACACCAGAGACCCCTCTGACCCTCCCACCACTCAGAGGGGGAGATTTCCAGCTTTATTTCAAAACAGAAAATTCCCAATTCCCCTCACAAGTGACCAAGTGGGGAAGTGCCCATCTGCACCCAGTGCCACTGGGACCAGACACAAAGTCAGGTCCTGTCTGCATGCCTGGCACCCAGGTTGTGGCTGGTGGTGCTTTTTGGGGCTGCTCCTCTTCCTTGCATGCCTGGGGAGTGTAGCAGAGTGGTTTGTGTCTGGAAGCTCGTGTTTCTTTTCCCTGAGGATGTCAGAGCCCTCTCACTGAACACCAAAGAGGTGATTGTGGTTCTCCTTCAAAAATAAATTCATTCCTTGGCTGCTCAGGGTGTAGCAGGGTGGCTGCTGGAAATCTGCACAGCCCAGCATCAGGGAATTGTGCATGAGGACAATAAAGGTTTAAAATGAACCCTCTGAGGGTTCTCTGACAGCTGAAGCTTGGAGGAACCCCTGGGTCACTGGGTGAAGCCTTGGGGCAGCTCCAGGGTGGGGTTCCTGTGTCATTTTGTGTGCAGGGCTGGGTGCTGCAGGGCATCCCCACACCTGGGAATCCCCACAGCTGCATCCTTCTGCACAGAAATGGGATTGGAAGAGGCTGATCCTCACTGTGGGAAGGAGAAGGGAGCATCTCACAGCCATCATCAGCTCACATCTGGCACCTCCTGCCCAGCAGGCTGGGTGAAACCACACAGCTGCAATGCCTTCTCTCTCACTTGTGCCCAGAATTTTTTTAAAAATGATCCCTTCCTTTAGCTTTTCACTCCCTCTCAGCTGAGCTGGATCCCTTCCTTTAGCTTTTCACTCCCTCTCAGCTGAGCTGGATCCCTTCCTTTAGCTTTTCATTCCCTCTCAGCTGAGCTGGATCCCTTCCTTTAGCTTTTCACTCCCTCTCAGCTGAGCTGGGACTCTCCTGCTGCAAGTTTCTGTCAGGAGCATCCCCTTTGCTTTCTGCTCTCCCAACAAAGCATGGCCAAGTATTTGCATGAGGGCAGCTTTAATGAGCTGCCTTCCTGACAATGTAAATAATCTTGTCATCTTCCTGACAAATTAATGCTTAACCCTCCTCCCCCACCTCCTTCTAGCTGGCTGAAGTGTTCCCCATTATGGCTTTGGGGCTTGTTAATATTTTGGAGTGCAGCAGTGGCACTGGGAGGGTGCCAGGAGGTTGTGGTTGTGTGAATTAATGCTCCTTTGCCTGTCAGGGTGTCTAAGCCTTAGGTTTGGGATGTGGGTGATTTAAATAATTCCCATGGATTCCTCAGCTCCCCTTGTCACATGCATGGGGACAGGAGAAATCACACGTACAGGCATGATTAACTAATGAGCTGTCTAATGAAGTGCCTCTGACTGCAGGCATTAACCATCCACTGCCAAACAGATCAGGGAGGGAAAAAAAGGGGAAAAAAAGGCATAATCCCATGTCAGGGTTCCCTAACGTGTCACCCTGCCTGTGGTGACAGAGGCTGCTCCCACCCCACGTGTGAGGGATGCTCCCTTCTGATAGGGACAGGTTTATTTAACCAACCCAAATGAAATCCTCTCATTTAGCAGCCTTGAGCAGGGGGCTGCCAGCTCCAAAACCCAGCAGGAACCTGAAATGAACAGCCCACAAAAGGAGGAGAAATTAAATGAAAGCAAAAAACCCAGAATTTGTCATGTCTGCATGTCTAAAACACAGGTTATCACACAGGTGCTCTGACCACACACCTTTCCAACGTGCAAAAGTCACTCCCTGCCTCTGGAGCTGGATTTGCCAGGGGCTGCAGGGCCAGGAAACAAATGCAGCTCTGCTTCCTAATGCAGCTACATCCAAAACTTTCCATGGGAGCAGGAAAAGCTCTGTCTGCAGCTGGCTGAGAGGCTGTGCAGGGCCAGCAGTGCCTCTGGGGGATGTGGAATGTCACCTGTGGGATGCAGGGAACTGCACCAGCCTCCTCCCAGATCACTCCAAGGATTTAGAAGCCTCTCCTGGGGCTCCAGACTTGCTGCCCCTCGGGTTGGGACTGAGTTTTTTATCCCAACATGACATTTCTCCATCCCCAAGGAACCAGCCTGTCTCCCTGTTTTTCTCCTGGAGAAAAGGGCTGGAACAAGGGTGTCCCTCTGGGCACACAGAGCAGCAGAGGCATTTTTGGTGGTTTGCTGCTCCCTGGGCTGCTGGGAGGGGTTTTGTGCTGAGCTGGGATGTGGATGTGGATCCTGGAGTGTCAGAACCCAGCACATCCCTCTGGGTGTCCAGAGCTGCCAAGGACCCCTCTGGGGGGCTCAGAGACCCTGGCACACAGCCCAGAACACCTGGGGATTTGATTTTGACCCCTGAAGCAAGTTACCAGCTTTGTATGAGGACCTGAAAGTCACAGAAGTTTAAATAGTGTAATCATAAAATTATCACAGGGTGAAAATGTAGATTTTAGGATTTTTGGTATGGGGGTTATGGGGACAAGATGGAGGAACCAGGGCATGTCTAGTCCTTCTTTCTTCTTCTTCTTGTTCTCCATTTTCTGCTGTGATGGTGGCACTTTGGGATGGGTTTAGAGTAGAAGTGCACTGTCTAACATAGGTGATAGGTATTGGGAATTAAGAGTAAATATGATATATGTATTTTGCAGTATAAAAGGACAACACCACCTTGGGGGTGGTCAGAGTGCTGTGGCTGCCCTGCAGAGCAGATCTCGGCTGGGCAGAAAGAAAATTTTATAGATAAGAATTAATAAATAACTTCAGTACTGAAAAGTGAAGAGCTCTGACTCTTTCTTCAGGTGTGTGGGCTGTAACAGAGACATCCTGCACATCTCAGGGCAGCAATTAACAACAGCAACCTGAGAGTGGAGAGTTTGGCACACCTGAGTTCTGGGGTGAAGAGCCATTCCCAAATCCATGAGACATCAAATGGGATTTTTGCTGTGGGTTCTCAGGTCCTCTAGCTGGTGAGAGTTACCCCAAGATATGTTAGAAAGTCTCTTTTCCCAGCCTGGTGGTCAAAGAAGGAGCCAGAACTCTTCAGTTCTCAGTCTCAAGGTTGTTCATTGTTCCTTATCTATAAAATTCTTTCTCCTGTCCAGCTCAGATTCACTCATCAAGACAGTCCAAGGCACTCTGCCCACTCTCGAGGTGGTGTTACCTTTTTATACTAAAAACTATGTGTACAATATTTACAATTCCTTCCCAATACCCATCACCTGTGTTAGACAGCGAGGTTCTACTCTAAACCAATCCAAAAGTGCCACCATCACAGCAGAAGATGGAGGCCAAGAAGAAGAAGAAGGAGAAAGGCTGGACATGCCCAGATTCCTCCATCTTGCCCCCTGAACCCCCATCCTAAAAACCTCAAAAATCTATTTTTCCTCAGTGATAAATTCACCATCATTCTACTTAAACTGTCGTGGCTTGTAATTCTCCATATAAGGCTGGTAATTGTTTTTTCCAAGGGCTCAATCACAGGCACAGGGTCTTGGGCTCTGTGCCAGGATCTCTGAGCCCCTGGGCAGTGTCTGGAGCCCTCCAGGGCAGCCAGAGGAATTTCCTGGGTTCTGGCAGTGGTGTGGGCTGTGAGTTCCCCCCTCATTCCTGTGTTTATCCCCTTTCCCCAGGGGCTGTGTGGGCCTGCTCAGCCTGGGCTGGGATCTCTCCGAGCGTTTCCTCAGGAAGCGCTTTGGAGGGATGGTGCGGAAATCCTTTGTCTCCACTTCCTCCTTCTTTTCCTGCTCACCCCCCTCCTGCAGCCACGTGTGCTGCCTGCTCCAGCAGCCTTGGCCTCCCATGTCTGCTGGTTTTTGCTTTCTAAAGGATGGGAAGGGCTGGAATTTGGTTGCTACTCAACATGGTGTGGCTGTCCTGGTGCAGCACAGGGGATTTCTCCAGGCTGATCCATCCTTCCCAAAGGCTGGGGTGGCCCTTGCTCTGCTGAATATCCTCCCAATTCAGGTGTTGGGAGAGCAGGATGGATTTGTGTGCAGCCTGAGGACATCCATTCTTCTTCTCATCCTGGATAAATGGCTTTATTCTCTCAAATGAACAGGATGTGGGAGCTGCCAAAAATCCCGGTGTTTTCTGGCAGCATTGTCAGCAGCTGTTCCTGGGTGCTCCTGCCCATGAAGGGACAGCAATTTCCCTGCTGGAAAGTGAATTTGTGCTTCACAGAATGTGCCTGTGCAGGGAGGAGGCCAATGGTCGTGCCTGCAGTTTGGATTTGTGGTCCTTGATCCAGAAATTCCCACTGTGGCAGCAGAGATCCTGATGGGATGAGGGCCAGCCCAGCTCCTCTGCCTGACATCTCCAGCACCCCAGAGGCTCCTGAGCTCCAAAAGGGATGGGATGGGATGGGATGGGATGGGATGGGATGGGATGGGATGGGATGGGATGGGATGGGTTGGGATGGGATGAGATGGGATGGGATGGGTTGGGATGGGATGGGATGAGATGGGATGGCCCCATGGCAAAGGCAACCTTGGAAAATCCTGGGCAAGCCCTGCTCTCTGTTCCATCCCCCCAGCAGTGCCCATGGATGTGCTGGCTCCCCCAGGGATTGGTGCTATTTTGGAGCTTCAAAGTCTTCAGCTGGATTATGTTTTCCCCCTTAAACATTTTTCCAGCACCTGCAGCCTCGACAGTTCTGTGGTTTAGGCCAGGAGCCTCTGAGACTCTTCTGGAAGCCAAAAGAGCCCGTGGGCAGATCAGCCCTGCCTTGGCCAGGTGTTTCTGTGATCCAGGATCATTTCCCATCTCTGTGATCCAGAATAATTTCCCATCTCTGTGATCCAGGATCATTTCCCATCTCTGTGATCTGTGTGCCACACCAGGGAAATCCAAGGGATGTTACAGGCTGTGAAAAATGCCAATCACTTGGTTTTAAAATTTAAAAGTTTAATAGTAATGAAATGGTTATAAAAATAGTAATATAATTAGAGGAATAATAATTTGGACAATTTGGATTTAGGACAATATGAGACAATAAAAACAAAGACTTAAGGACAGTCTGGCTGCCTCTTTCTGGGCAAAAAAAAAAAACAAAAAAGGACCCACGTTAACAGAGGATTAACCCTTAAAAACAACAGCCTGTTGCATATTCATAGACCTCATCCATGATGCATAAATTCCATTCAAACACAGGATTCTGTCTGGGCAGTGTTAGCTTCTTCCTCTGAATCCTGACAGCATCATCTGCCCGAGCAAGGCAGGAAGAGGTTCATTTCTCTTGATAATGGAGCAATAAATTCTCTTTCTCTGGAAGGTTTAGGTGTCCTGGGGCTGCTATCTCGGTGGTAGTATCTCATTTCTTTCTTTAAAAAATATCCCACATACATAGTTTCTATTCTAACATTATGTTATAACCTAAAACTTTATTTAACACACTACTTAAGAAAATTAACACAGCATTACTTTCTAATACAACATCTATAATATTCATTTTAATATTTGCGAAAAGCCAATCATAAAATACACATTTTTTTTCACACAAGGGAATGGTGGGGGGGATAAACTGCAACACCAGGAGTGGAAATCTGCGGACTCCTCCCACCTACAGCCCCCGTGGCGCTCCCATCCCTCTCCCATCCGGCCCCTGCATCCCACAAAGAGCCCATCCCCTGTCTCAGAGCATCGGGACACCGCAGGGATGCTCAGGATTTCCTGCTGACCCCGGGCAGGTCCTGCTCGGAGCCTGAAACCCGAACCCCAATTCTGTAACCACAGCCCCATCTAATGGCCCGAGCCCAGCAGCAGCGTGAGCAATATCGGAGCGTGGGGGCTGCAAACCCCGCTCGGGAGCTGGGCCAGGAGGGGAGCCCTGCCAGCAGGGATCTGGGACACACAGAGCAGCAGCCATGGACAGACAGACAGACAGGGACGGACAGACAGTCAGCCATGGACTGACAGAGCAGCCATGGACAGACAGAGCAGCCCAAGGAAGGACAGACAGCCATGGACAGACAGACAGCCAGGGACGGACAGACAGACAGCCATGGACAGACAGAACAGCCATGGACGGACAGAACAGCCAGGGACAGACAGACAGCCAGGGACAGACAGACAGCCAGGGATGGACAGACAGCCATGGACTGACAGAACAGCCATGGAGAGACAGACAGACAGTCATGGACAGACAGAGCAGCCCAAGGACAGACAGACAGCCAAAGGACAGACAGAGCAGCCATGGACAGACAGAGCAGTCGTGGACAGACAGAACAGCCCAAGGACAGACAGAACAGCCCAAGGACAGACAGAACAGATCAAGGACAGACAGACAGCCATGGACAGCCAGTACAACCCATGGACAGCCATGGACAGACAGACAGCCAAGGACAGACAGAGCAGCCGTGGACAGACAGATGGTCATGGACAGACAGACAGCCATGGACTGACAGCCATGTACAGACGGAGCAGTCATGGACAGACAGACAGCCATGGACAGACAGACAGCTCAAGGACAGACAGACAGCCATGGATAGACAGACAGCCATGTACAGACAGAACAGCCATGGACAGACAGAGCAGCCCAAGGACAGATAGACAGCCATGGACAGCCAGTACAACCCATGGACAGCCATGGACAGCCAGACAGCCATGGACAGACAGAGCAGCTGCCCATGCTCACCCCAGCCTGGCCGCCGCCTCTCTGGCTCCTGCAGGGTTGGGGCTCCCATGGAATCCCGGTCTCAACTGCCCCCTGGCCCTTTCCAGCCGGGAAAATAGGGAAATTCCAGCAAACCCGGGGTGCCCTGGGGCACAGGGCTGGGCCAGCCCCCCCTGCTCCTGTGGAACCCTGCTCTGACACCCCAGTGGCCTCAGAAAGGTCCCTGGTGGTGGCTCCAGCTGGATTCCAGCGCCGTCAGAGGCTGGGCTGGGAAAAGCCACGAGGAATCAGCCAGGCCAGCAGCTGCTCCAGGGTGGTTTGGTTCTGGGTTTCTTTTTTGTTTACACACATCTTCAAATATTGCTGTTGGCTCCAACCCAGCTCCCAGTGCCAGATGTGGCTGATCTTGTCTTCAGGAGCCAAACTGTGGTGTTGGGATGATCCAGCAGCAGGCTGGAGCTCCTGGATGCTCTGCTGTGCCCAGTGAGGTGGGCAAGCCCTCTGTGCTGCCCTGGGCAGGTTCCAGTCCCATTATCCACGTGTGGCACCCTGTGAGCACCCACAGCCCTGCCTGGGTGAGCTTGGCTGGGACTTTGTGCTGCCCACAGCAGGGAAATGGGGAGGATGGAGGCCCAGCAGGAACCAGGCTGCAGCTCCTCGCCTTGAAAACAACTCGGGGTTGAAGCCAGGACCAGGATTTTTCCAACCTGGCTGAGAGAAACGCTCCTGTGGCTGGGCAGAGAAGCTCCCCTGTACATCCTACACCCCTTCCAGTGCTGTGGGCATTTCCCTTCCCCTCCCAATTCCTCCATGCTCGAGGCTGTGCCCTGATCTGCCCTGTGCCCTGGTCCCTGAGAGCCTCCTGCTGGATGAGTCGGAGTGGGGATGGTGATTTTGGGTGGGGATGGTGATTTTCGGGCTTTTTGGGAGCCCTGGGGGGCAGGAGGGCATTGACAACAAGGTGGCATCATCAGGAATTGTCCCTTTGGCTCTGGAGCAGGCCCCATGGTGGGAGCAAGCCCCAGCTCTCCCTCAGCAACACTATCCCACAAAGCCCAGAAATGCAGGAATCCAACAGCTGGAGCCTCAGGATATTTGGTTTTTCCCACTGTTTTCAGTCTTTGCCCTTCCCTTGGCACCAGGGCAGGGGATCCTCCAGCATGGCTGGGACTGGCCAGGCTGGCACCACCACCTTGGGCTGGCCCTGCCAGTGCCTCCCTGCTCCTCCAGGGTTTTCCTTGGCCTTGTGGCCACTGCAAGTCCCCCCAGCCAGGCTGGAAGGGAAACCTGGCCCCTCTTGCCCTGGGCTGGCTCCAGGGGAGCAGAAAGTGCCTCTTTGTGGGGTCCCTCTGGCTGGGAGGGGGAGCTCCCCCCAGCCTCTGCTTATCCAGTACCCAAAACCTACCTGTAAAAATTGATTTTGGCACAAGAACCCCAGGGAGAAACATTGTCAGCAGGCTTTAGGAAAACAGGATTTACTCATCCAGGGGAAAATCACCCAGCCAGGCTGAGCAACCTGCTCAGACCTACTCAGCACAGCTTTGTCTCCAGATCCATCTCACATCTATCTCTATCTCTATATCTCTATCTATCTCTATCTCTATCTCTATCTCTATTTCCAGATCTATCTCCATCTCTATCATCTCTATCTCTATCTCTATCTCTATCATCTCTATCTCTATCTCTATCTCTATCATCTCTATCTCTATCTCTATCTCTATCTCTATCTCTATCTCTATCTCTATCTCTATCTCTATCTCTTTCTCTATCTCATTTCCAGATCTATCTCATTTCTATCTCTATAATCTCTATCTCTCTATCTCTATCTCTATCTCTATCTCCATCTCCATCTCCATCTCCATCTCCATCTCTATCTCTATCTCCATCTCTATCTCATCTCTATCTCTATCTCTGTAATCTCTATCTATCTCCAAGTCTATCTCAGATCTCTCTCTCTCTCACTCTATCACAGCTTTATCTGCAGAAGGTCCCTGCACAAGGATTGTGCTTCTCCTCAGTGCTGCCCCACCTTGGCTCACCCACTTCACCCCACCTTGGGTTCCTGCAGGCTTTTGGGTCCCCTCTGAGGGACGCACCAGGCCAAAGGGGACATTTGTGGGCTGTGGCTGGGGCAGGGGTGGTTTGTGTGCTGGGATGCTCCTGGAGCTCAGCCCTGGGGCACTGCCTGGGGAGCAGCTGGTTCTGCTTCCTGCCTGGTTCTCCCATCTCCAGGCCTGCAGGAAGTCACTTCCCCCTGGTCACGGAGCAATCCAAGCTTTAGTGTCACTTTCTTTTCTTTCAAACACTAAAACCCTCTGTTTTCTTCAAGCCAGAGCCAAACTCAACAAGCACCAAGCAAAAATCTCTGCCAGGTGCTCTGGGCTCACTCTGTGACCCTGTTTGGCTGCCCTGACACGGGTTGCAAATAAATTCCCAAAGTTTTACACAGCTGAGAGATGGCATTTGAGAAGTTTGGGGATTTCTAACCCCCCAGTGCAAACCACTGCAATGGGCAGGAGGAACCTGAGGTGGGTTCATGAGGAAGGAGATCTGTTCATAATGTCCATGCAGGCAGGTCTGGAAAGGACACCTGGGTGACACCTGGGTGACACCTGAGTCACAGCTGGGTGACACCTGGGTCACAGCAGGGTCACAGCTGGCTGCTCAGTGGCACAGGAAGGGTCTGGGGACAGGTAGAGGGGCCCGTGCCCAGCCTGTGCCCAGCCCTGTAATTTGTGCTGTGAGATAATTCATGCAAATATGAGATGTATATGAAATAAAGTTGTAAATAAAATTGTGCATGTAACAAAAATCCTCCACGCTGTCTCTTTGAGTGTGGCTACCAAGGATCGTATTTTTGGTCACAAAAATAAAATCTTTCATCATCATAATCATCATCATTATTATTATTATTACTAATTATTTTATTTATCATTAAAATGCATAATTATTCTTATTCTTCTTATTAGTATTAATTTGGCTTTCTTTCTTTATAATTAATTTTTTTCTTTCTTTTATGTTCCCACATGCCCTAAAGGCTGTGCCAGGCATCCTGTGCAGTATTTCACTGAGGGTGGTGGCACAGGACGAGGCAACATCCCTGGGGAAAGGGAGTGGGAACTGTCCAGGCTGAGGGAATTGGCTTTTTCCACCGAGGGGAGCACAGCCAAGGGGAGTTTTTCTCAAAGGCACTGTGAGGGATGAAACATCAGAGAGCAGTGCCCATCACCCAGCAGCTGCTCCCTTAAATGTGCACAAAAGCTGAACTCCAGCACTGGGGAAAACACCAAACTGCAGAGAAGGGGAGGCTGAAATAAGGAATTACTCCTCCAAATCTGACCACCAGTGAGCCAAGGCAGTGTTGACCCCCTGAATGAAAGGAGCAGGTTTCTCACCAGCTTCATGAGGGAGATGGCACAAGATGCAAATAACAAGGGCTGGGAGAAGAATTGATTATAGAGAACCAGTGTGGCCTTGTTTTTCCTCATTCCTTACAAGTTTCTTATTTTTAGGATACCAGATGATAACTTTTTATCTATATTGCATGGCCATATCTATATCTCTACTAGTCCAAGCAGTTTAATGTGTTTCTTCAGGTCAGTCTGATGTTTCAGTAAAACTTGTGATGCCCAAGGGGCAGCCCTCAGAGGAGCTGTGTTTGGGGACAGATCTGGGATGGCATTTCATGCCTTGCTTAATCCTCCAGCACATGGTGGTGGGTGTAGCTGTGGTGTGAGCTTACAAGTTTTATTTTTTAAAGCAAAGGGCCCAAAAGCAGGTACAGGTGACACTGGTGACCTGCCCTCTGACCCCAGCTGTGGGTCACAGCAGAGCCCAGGGCAGGGGTGCTGCTGTCACAGAGCATGGGTGACAGCCCCAGTGCTAGCACAGGGACTTGCACATCTCTGTGGCAAATAAAGCAGTGACCCAGCCCTTAAATTTGTCCCTTTGGCAGCAGACCCATGACTTTGCTGACCCTGCCCACCAGAGTGACCCCAAAGCCTGCACCCAGCTGCTCCAAACCACAGCCTCTCATCTGTGACTGGCACAGGGCACAAAGTGCCCAAAGCCAAGGGGTGGGAAGGACAGCACAGGGGACAAGCAAGGATAATGGCACAGAGCAAAGTGGCTCCATTAGGAAGTTGTTTGGAGCTCATTGCTTCTCCTTCTGGGAGAGCAGAGCCAAGGAAGACCCTGCCTTGCTGTCTCCCACCAAAGTGCCTCCAAGAACCTGTTCTATGCAGGTTTCTCCCTGGGATTAGCTCTTCTCAAAGGACAGTGCATTCAGAGCTGAGCTGTGGTGAGCTGGTGGTGCTGTCCCCTGGTGCCACTGCCAGTGCTCTGCCCATCACACCGAGCGTTTGCAGTGACTCCTGTGGGAGGGAGCTGCCAAAGTGAGCTGTGAGGGCACAGTGCTTCCCTTCTCTCTGGGGAAAGGGGAATTTACTCATGCATGACAGGTAAAATAGGCTCCACTGAGGCAGGCCTGCTGCTGTAATTCCTTTGGTTTTCAATGCCCTTGCACATTTTGTGTGAAATTAGCTTGCAGCATACCCAGACTGAACTTCTCAGGATCTTACTCCTCATAGCACAGCACTTGCTTTGCTCTCTCTGAAGAGAATTCTGCTCCCCAGGTGAACTCTGGGACCAAATTAGGGCACATCCTGGCCTCAGCTCCAGGCTAAGCTGCTTACCAGCACCAGCAGCAGCAGCTAAGCAGTAAAAAGTGACTGACACAAACCTCAGCATAACTTGCCTTTTTGCCTCTAGCTCCTTGCTTTTCTTCTTGTTCACTCTAAACCGAGCATGGTCCTGTCCTGCCCTCCAGGGGAGGGATTTCAGGACACTTTAGGAGGAGAGAGCTTGGAGGTTTCAGCTGCCCACATCCAACCCCTTCTGCTACCCACTGAAAGCCCAGAGAGACTCTGGAGCTCAGGCTGGGCTCTCCCAGTACTGACAGAGGGCCCCAGGCAGGGAGCCAGAGATTCCTGGGCAGAGCCTCTGGCCATGCTGTGAGCCTGGTGCTGCACCTCTGGACATGGGAGAGACATTCCTGGGAATGACAGAGCCAGAGACATTCCTGGGAATGACAGAGCCAGAGACACTCCTGGGCAGAGCCCCTGGCCACAGTGAGAGCCTGGTGCTGCACCTCTGGACATGGGAGAGCCAGAGACATTCCTGGGCAGAGTCTCTGGCCATGCTGTGAGCCTGGTGCTGCACCTCTGGACATGGGAGAGATGATGACAAGCTTATCTCAGCTCCGGAGCCATACACAGCAATGCCAAGGTTTGCAAATTAATAAAAAGCCAACAGCATTACAGATAAATGTCTTTTAATTAGGATTAAATACTATCTCAAGGTATCTTGAAATCGCACTTGTACTGTACTATCAACAGCCAGAGGCAATAAAAAAAAAAAGTCTGAAAATGTAGAAGTTCTAGCATCCAACACGTGACAGGAAGTGCTGCCATTTAAAGCAACAAACACCGCTCCCAAGAACAGATATTCTTAAAGGAAGAAGTTGTAACATTTTTGTATGGACAAAAAATAATAAAAAAAAAAGTAATTTGAAGACCAGAAGAAATATATTAGTGCCTGCCTTTTTAAAAGGGTTTTTTTTTGTTGTTTTTCTTTTTTTTTTTTTACATTAAATACAGTTTTCTTTAAAAGCAAGGTACTTTCTAAATCCATGGTTTATATACTGTATGTACACAAGAGCAGAACATTGTACAGTGTTTTTGGATAAAGCAGCACTAACTAGCTGTAAGCTGGTAAGGTGTTGCTGACCCAAAAAGCAAGATGACAAGTCAAGCACTCTAGGAGAAGCATCTCCATGGTTGGTATGAGCAAAGGAAAGTATCATGTATGTACAAAGTGACCGTTCACACAAACCCTGCCAGCCCAGCATCATCTGCCATGGAACTGCTCATGCTGCAGCTCATCAGTGGGAGCCTGACTGCAAGAGCTGCTCTGAGACCCAGAGCAACCATTTCCCCTCAGGAACAAGGTGCATCACCCATGCAGAGAGCACCTGCACAGATTATTATTGCAACAGGCACCCCTGGGCTCGGGGGAGAGGATTCTTACTGCAGCCTCAAGCCAAGGGACACCTGCACTGCTTTCTCACTTTAGGAAATACCAAATGCCCCAACCAAACCATGTGAAACTGAGGTTAAAGCCACCTTAAGGATCTGTATGTGCACCTGGCGTTTCTGCCCACAGCTACCAATTAAAGCAGAAAGTTTGCACCCCACTGTCACCAGTTCAGACTAAAAAGGAGTGGCAGTGATTTCCATCATTAGTGCAACATGAACTCCTATACTCTGTCAAAGTGACTGACTGCTCTCCAGATGCACAACATGTGTATTCAGGTCTTACAAAACTGGTTTCAAGTTGGTAGCCCTGGAGTTTTTTTAGTCTACCCCATTAAAAACCCCATTAAACTCAGGAGCAGTCTGCGTCCTGTTCAAAGTCAATTCCATCAAAATATAACTTTTATTCCAGGGTTATCAGTGGGGCAGAAATGAAGGTTCCTCTTGTTACACATACTTCTGAACATCATTCAGCTTATGCCTTCAGAGGAGGTTATTTGCTGTACTTTCAGGACGTTGTTCATCCTTGCCTTACACACTACACTGCTTTAAGGAACTGAATGTTTCTTCTTTGAGGAGGACAGAAGTGACACAACTTGTTTCTAAACTGCATAAACTCAAAGTTTCAAGTTTTAATGGTGTAAAAAATCTGACATTCAATTACAGTTAAGAGAAAACTCGCTACACAGCAAACTGCATCCAAATCTACCAGTTACTGATGGGACCTTTAAATTAACCATCAACGAGTTATTCAAGGCATCCAGACCTGGAAACATCAGATCACCCAGCCAGTGAGCCAGCAACTCCCTCCCCCTTTTTCATGAGGCTTTAACAAGTGCAATGGATGTGACCTCAGCACTGGAGCCAATGGCTCCAATCCCCAAAAAGGTTAGGGAGATCCTGTGTTAAGCCCAATGCAATATGCATTAGTGTCATGGAGCAGGAAGATCCCAGTGTCTACTTGTTAAAAGTTCACACAAACCATACAGATACAGACAGGATGAAACACAGACTCAAAAGGATCCATTATGCTTGAAGAAAATTCCAAATAAAATGACATCTTCTGCACAGCCCAGCCTCAGACACAGCCACACCTTTATCTAGTATAATAAACTCTGTAGTAAACTGTTTTTGACCTCCATAGAGAGTAGGAGTTGTCAAATTTAAGAAGATAAACTCCTCTCCCTGGGTACTGGTGGCTGCCAGCATACACTTCTTCGTGACAGTCTCGTCTGTACACAGGCACTATTTCATCTAGCTGAGGCTTGTTGGCATTCTTTTTGGCTTTTTCTTCACTGCTAGTATTTTCTGCAAGGGAAAAAAAAAGAGGTGTCAGTGAACATGGGTGGATGCTTTATGAAGGCAAGTCAGCCTAATCTCATGGGGACAAAGCCCTCTTTGTCAGTTCAGCAATGAGAGGAGTCACAGGGATTCATACCAAGGCTGGGGCTGCAGCACCCAGAAGCAGGAGGAACAGCAAGCAAGCTCACTTTATCATGATTTTAGCAGTTTGATATTAAAACTGATAAATATTAAAACCACACCCATCTCCCCAGCCCAGCCAGGTCAGTTTGTGGAGATGCCAACCTCCAGTTTTCAGTACCACAATCACCCACCACCATTACTTGGTGGTGACTCCCAAAAAGCCACTGCCTCCTAGGTCAGGGCAGCTCCTTCCAAGTAAGTCACATGCTCATTTCAAAGCAAATCACATGCTCATTTCAAAACATTCTTGTGATGGCATGCTGGACTCCTCCACAGGCAGAGGCTGTGACCTGTGGCTCAGCCACTGGCAGGAGTTGCTCTCTGAGGCTGTTTTGCTGCAGCCTCAAGGAAACTTCCTCCCCAAAACACTTCTTGAACAGCAGGACAGGATTGTTCCCCAGGTTTCAGAGTGCATATCCACTGTGCTCTGTCACACCATGGGTTTCAGTTTACTGCAGAGCTGACTCAGGAAAAGGATTTCCCCAGCCTCAGCTGCTTTGGGTCTGTGACCCAAGGAGGGGACTGGAGTTATTGCAGAAATGCAGCTGCAATTCAAAATTGAAACCATGACTGCAGCCAGATGGAAGCCAGGGAAAGCAGGAGATTCCACAAGACCATCACTGGGGGTTTCCCTCACAGCAGCAAACCCTGACAGTTTACAGACATGAGCGTGCTTACCTTCCTCTTCCTCCTCATCATCACTGGACTCGCTGACATGCACACTGACTGCAGTATTGGGGGAGTCTGTCCATTCAAAATACACCCCAAAACCAATGTCATAATTGTCTGTAGCAAACTCCCAAAAGAGGTAGGACCCCTCCTCATGAGTTGGGACTCTGACTGTGACCACTTCTCCTCGGCCCACTGTGATCACAGAGTCTGCATCCTGACGGATTTTCTCCTTGAAGTCTTTGATCTGGGGTCGTGTCCACATGGATGGGGCAGCAATCACTGGGACAGAGTCTGGAGACAGGAGGGGAAATACTCCAGTTAGGCTTTGTTGCAGTTATTTATGCTGCATCCTTAAGTGTGTGCCTGAGGAGCACTTGAGGGCCCCAAGCACTGAAGTTGCTTCCAGGTGATTTTTTTTTAACAGAAGCAGCAAGTTTCAGCTCTGAAAGGATGCATGAACCAGTGCAAATTTAGTTGTAACACTACTAAATGCTACCAATTCACCCATCCAGCACATTTAAAGCAACAGTGCCTATGCACAAAAGCCTCAGAAGGTAAATGCACTGCTACAGGTGACAGGTTTATACTGCACAGAATCCTTCACTGGAACCATCTTTAAACAGCTCTGACCCACTTCAAATAAAACTGAGCATATTTCTGCCCAGAACAGCTTTGTGCTAGAACTTTTATGCCCCTTTCCTTCAAGTCTAGAGTGACAGGAGGTTCTGGATCCCATCAGCTTTGCTGAAATGCTTTTGCTGCCTCCTCTTTCCCTCCCCTCCCAAAGCTGAGCTTTGCCTATGCAATATTACCCTCCCATCAGAGCCAGCAGCCCCAGGAACCAAACCCAGCTTTTCCACAGGCAAATGAAGCCAAACAAAGAACCACAGTAACCCTACTTAGGACACCTGAACCCTAAGAAAGGCTTTTGCTATTTATTTTTAATTAAGCAATTCAGCTAGTCTCACCTTTTGGTCCATTCTCCAGTGCTTCTTCCAAAACCTCTGGGTCCAACTCTTTTTCAGGGCTGTCTGCATGAGCACTGGCCTGCCCATTAATGGATGGGGTGTCCCCTGGGGCAGGGCTGTTCACCTTTGATGCAGTAGTCAGGGGTGTCCCTGTTGCTGCCACCACTGCATCCTGCTGCTTCTGTAAAGCTGCCTAAAACAACAGGAATTTAAGTCAAGTACAACCAAACCCTCCCAAGATGCCAGTTTTACACCTTCCAGCAGACGGTACAGAGACAATTTAACCCTTTCACCCAAAAGCCCAGAAGCAGCACACATTAACCAGTTACATCTGCTCAGTCCCAAGGGATGGGAAGTCACTTGGTTCTAGGATGGTAGGTAAAACCTGAACAAAAAAATTTCCAACTTTCAAAATAATTATGGTACACACAAACTCTTGCACTTAACCATGGAAGTTTTTCATTGCTGTAACATTTCTATCAAAGTTGGAAGTGTGACTTGTTTGCTGGGTTTTTTTTCTTTTGTTGGGTTTTTTGTTCGTTTTGTTTTGGGTTTTTGGGGGGGGGGGTTTGCCTTTTTTTTTTTTTTTTTTTTTTTCTAGCTGGAAGGGTTCCATCCAGCCTGAGCTCATCCAGGTCTAAAAAGAGCTGACTATTGAAGGTCTATGAGCTACTTGTCAATTTATGAATCAAACAGAGAACTCTCTTGAGCAACCTCCCTGTCCCTTGTTGCCAGCCCAGAGAGACAACACAAGCTTTTTTTTTGGGACAGGGAAAAGATGTGACAGTGGCACTTTAAGGATAACCTAATCATCACAAGATTTTGATGAGCAAATGGAATATAGGTATCCTGCAGGAATATGACAACAATATAGAAAAAATATCAGTTAAGATTTCAAATTTAAGCCAATTGCACAGATGCTGTCCAGATTTCACATCTACTACAGCAGTTTTGCACTGAGAGAAAGGTGGTGTGAACAGTTTTGTTTAGGATTTTTCTCTTGGGAAGCTGAGAAGCTTTAGAGAAAAAAAAACCCACTTTTTATCTCTTTTTTTATTGTGTTGTGTTCATGTGTAAAATATGTTTAGAAATCGCTTGCTTACAGGTAATTGTTTAATTAGTTTGAAGTGTGAGTTGTTTTAACTGATTAACTGTAAGTTATTAGTACTGTAAGCATTAACTGTAAGTTATTAGTTATTATTAGTTATTAACTGTTAGTAATTAGTACTAAGCTGTATTAGGATTCTAAAAAGTTACAAGTTTTTATTATTATCTTTATAGCATTCTGTAAGTATTTTTTTGTATTCTTTAGTATAGCATAGTATTTTTTAATAAAATATAGCATTACAAAGTAATAAATTAACCTTCTAAAAACAGAGTCAAATGCATCATTCCTGCCTTCATCAGGGCATTCCTTGCAAATACAATATCTGTTCATGCTCAGAAGCACTGGTGTGTCATTAAATTACACACACACATCACCAACACTGCAGCAGAGCAGCTCACATTTCATCTCTAATAATTATATTGAACCAAGTCATTAGTAAAGAATGCTTAGTGCTCTCTTAATTAACAGCTGCTTCAGAAAACTACTCCAAAAGATGAAACAAATAAAGGGGCTTTGGTGTTTGAGTCTGAAGCAGCATAAGTCACTAGCAGGGGAGCTCTCCCTGTGGCAATTAACTTTCCAAGGAGATAACAGCAGAACAAAGTTAATGTATCCCAGGGACAACCTGGGGCACAGAGCCCAGGTTCCACAGTGACAACCTGGGACACAAAGCCCAGGCTCCCCAGTGATAGCTTGGGTGACAGAGCCCAGGTTCCCAGTGACAGCCTGGGACACAGAGCCCAGGTTCCCCAGTGACACAGAGCCCAGGTCCCCAGTGACACAGAGCCCAGGTTCCCCAGTGACACAGAGCCCAGGTTCCCAGTGACAGCCTGGGACACAGAGCCCAGGTTCCCCAGTGACACAGAGCCCAGGTCCCCAGTGAGACCTTGGGACACAGAGCCCAGGTTCCCCAGTGACACAGAGCCCAGGTTCCCCAGTGACAAGCCTGGGTGGTAGAGCCCAGGTTCCCTTCCCCAGTGACACAGAGCCCAGGTTCCCCAGTGACACAGAGCCCAGGTTCCCAGTGACAGCCTGGGACACAGAGCCCAGGTTCCCTTCCCCAGTGACACAAAGCCCACAATTCCCAGTGACAGCCTGGAGGACACAGAGCCCAGGTTCCCCAGTGACAGCCTGGGACACAGAGCCCATGTTCCCCAGTGACACAGAGCCCAGGTTCCCCAGTGACACAGAGCCCAGGTTCCCCAGTGAGACCTTAGGACACAGAGCCCAGGTTCCCCAGTGACAAGCCTGGGACACAAAGCCCACAATTCCCAGTGACAGCCTGGAGGACACAGAGCCCAGGTTCCCCAGTGACAGCCTGGCACACAGAGCCCACGTTTGCCAGTGACACAGAGCCCAGGTTCCCTTCCCCAGTGACACAAAGCCCACAATTCCCAGTGACATCCTGGAGGACACAGAGTCCGCAATTCCCAGCGACACAGAGCCCAGGTTGCCCAGTGACAGCCTGGCACACAGAGCCCAGGTTGCCAGGCTGCCCAGCCCTACCTGCTGCTGTGCCAGCTGCACCTGGTAGAGCTGCTGCATGTACTGCTGGTAGTGCTGCTCCTGGAGCTGGCGGATGAGGAGCTGCTGCTGCTCGAAGTTGCCGGGGTACTGCTGCGCCGCGTACTGCTGGAACTGCACGGCCGTCTGCGAGTTGAGCGCTGCCATGATCTGCTGCCTGCACAGCACAGCACAGCACACAGCCTCAGCCACGGCTCAGGCACGGGGAAATCCCTGCACTGAGCAGCCTCTGAAGGCACTCACAGCTCTGAATTCCAGTCTGCAAAACCCAATAAATTCTACGTAATGGACCGGAACCCAGAGCTAAGGCAGACATGGAAGTTTTGGCTAAAAATACGCTGAGAGCGACGTTTTCTACACATTGTTTGGAAACATCAAATGTTAAAACAACCATAATTTCAATCTGTAGTCTGATAAAGAGGTAGTGCTACACAAAACCCACGTGACTAAATTTATCAAACAAGCAAGTTGGAAAAAACCCACATATGCTTTTTGCAGAAACCATCCTTCCAGCAGACCTCCTATAAATATTGGGAGGAACAAACCTGCTTCACCAATGCTTTTTGGTGAATCTAAGAAAAACACACCACATAGCTATCTTAGCTTTCCTGGTCAGTATGCAAACAAACATGAAAAACATGACTGACAGTGGATTAATTCAGGAAGAACAACCAAAAAAATGCTGCCAGATAGGGCATCTGCATCTCCAGTAAACTCAACTGCTGAAACTTCAGGAGGAACACATGGGTTACATATACACAGGCTGTTCTTCTCCTCTCTCCAAAGAACTAGCAGAAATCCTATGGCTAAA
This sequence comes from Setophaga petechia, assembly GCA_024362935.1. Classification (NCBI taxonomy): domain Eukaryota; kingdom Metazoa; phylum Chordata; class Aves; order Passeriformes; family Parulidae; genus Setophaga; species Setophaga petechia. The sequence goes on along the minus strand of JANCRA010000138.1, from coordinate 319,311 downwards.
TGACAAGATAGATCAAGGGCCTGTCTCAAGTTACATCCATCAGTGACCAGCTATCAGTGTTTCAGAGGAAGGAAGAAGCATCACAACTGCAAGAAAAATTCTTTCCTTCTCACTCTTCTTCCATCCCCAAAAACCATGTTCTAAAGCACCAGTATTAGACTGGTCTAATATCCCAAAGAGCAGGATTTATTGCTTTTCAGCAAACTATAACCAGTTTAGATACACTTGGTACCCACATTCCTTTTCTGTCTAAACTCTTTATCTCTGTAACCTGCTATGACCACTTAATACACAACTCCCATTCATGTGAAAAACCCTCTCAACTTCAAGGCATACCACACCTCTTGTCACTTAGCACTGTGCAACACTTTCTATTGTACACAAAAATTTATGTCTGTCTCTTACACTCCTCTGGCTCTCACCACGTTAAACAAGCAGCAAAACTTGTGGTTTAATTATCTGCTCTCTTCTCAAACCCACTACACAGCGAGCATTGGATCTACTTCAGAGACACCCCCTGCAAAGACATTTTCATGGTGGAAAATATTTGCTGACTGATGTGGAACAGCTTTACCATGCTCATAAATATTACATGTGCAAAGCCAGATCTGTGTTTCCAGCATCTGGATGTGACGGGAACAATGAAACACAATGAGAACTGTATATTCCAACTGTCTCAAATGCAAGGCAGATATTTTCTTTTAAGTGTTGTTTCCACCACTCACTTCTGCTGCTCCATGCGAAGCCGTTCCTCCTCTATTCTCCTCCTCTCCTCCTCTTCCCTCCTCAGTCTCTCCTCCTCTTCCCTCCTCCGTTTTTCTTCTTCCTTCTGTAACCGCTCCCGCTCCTCCTCCTCGCGCCGCCTCCGCTCTTCCTCTTCTCTCCTGCAACACCCCTCAATCAGCCATTCCAGCACCCCCACAATCCCAGGATGAGTTATTTTCAACATGCTGTAACCTTCTGCCTGCCCACTGAGGTTTCTTGCACATTGCCTCCACTTAAACTGGCCTGCAGAAGTGTCTTACTGGACACACACACACAAAAAAAATTAGATTATTGCAGAGTTTTATTGCACTTGGCAGCATGATAAGGGTAAATTATGTGCTACAATTTGATATTCATGCTAACCTGTTACTATGCCACCTGTATTGCAGAAAAAATTGCCTGGAAGCTTTAAACACATTTTCCCAGCTTTCACACATGTTCAATAATTATGTGGATACTACGGTTTAATAGCAGCAATCATAAGGCAGCCTTTATCAAGCTGCTAACCCATATTAGAAGAGAAATTTAAAACTGGCAATTTAATATTCTCTGTATATTTAGTCCACAGACATATTGGGACAGACATTTTGTGAAGCATTTCTTCTTAAGCAGATGACAGTATCAACAAAATTCTTAAAACTCCTAAAAAACCACCCATTACTGGCAAAGTAAAAAGGCTTAAAGAGATCAAATGGTACCACAGCCACCTACATTTCAAGCATTTCCCTTCCCAAGACAACTGCAGCCTCAGCTAGCTGTGATACTGTCTGCAGGCCAAGAGTTACACACTCCAAAGCACCCAAATGTTACCTTTTCTTTTCTTGCTCTTCTTTCTCTATCTTGTGGGAAGTGACATACGTTGAGAACAAGTGGCAGCACCTATGTAGGAGCTTGACAAATTCTGTCATAGCTTTTTGCTTTGACATGTTTCCAAGGGCAGCCCATTCCTTCCTGAGAGAGAGAATTCAGCTGAAATAACAGACTCAACTCTTTTTAAGCCAGTAGTGAGTGCTGACAACCCAGCAAATAAAAAAAAAAATTGGAAGACCAGGAAGCAAACATTATCATTTGCAGTTTCAGAGAACCAACAACTTCTTCCCAAAGACAGTAAAGTGTTCTCTTCTCCATGCACAATGTTCTCTTTTCTTCTGTCTTTCAAACAGACATAACTCAGCTCTTACATGAAATTTCATACATCCCATCAACCCTACTTTAAATTCTCAGCTATGTCCAAAAACTTCCCAGCTACAAATGAACCTGAAGTATTTTTTTCATCCCCTTCCACTGTAGTTTGTAGAAAAAAAAGTATGCATTTTCCTGAATGAACAAACATGATAATAACTATTGATTACAGCACTTCAGATGGTTGAAGGAAACAGCCTTGCTCTTTCTAAGAAAAGCTGCATCCTTTTGTGCAAAAGCAGTGCACTGGATCCACCTCAGAGAAGCCACTGCTGTCTTGCACATTGCCTCCACTCTAGAACACTCAAAAGAGCAACAATGAACCTGAGAAGTGCAGCCTGAGCTGCAAGCAACACAAGAGACATACCTGAGACTGCCCAGGTCTCATAAAAGATTTACTCAGGGTTTGAATGCATCAGGTTTTAATTTTCTGACGTCAGAAATCAGCTCTGGTGTTAGGACAAGCTGTGATGAATGCTTCTACCACTGGCAAAAGCCTTGGCCTGCTGTAGCCATGGTGTGGGGTTTGGATGAAACATGGAACTGCACATTAATGCATTATGAGAAACTGGACTGCCAGCAGAGCAGCCTCTAGTGTGGTTGAAAAAAAAAAAAAAACCACCCAATAATCTTCTGTTAGTTCCTGTACTGAACTGTGACTCACACTTCTTACACGTATTTGAAGAGGCCACTTTCACTTTCCACTTGAGATAACTCACATACTTGTAGAAATTGGATGATGTTATCTCCTCACAGGAAAAGCAGAGTTAAGACCAGCAAAAGCACCAGCCCTTTTACCTTCTATCATTCCCCAGCACATCAAAGAATCCAACTTCAGGGCAAGTGTCAGGGTTGTAAGGTCCCAGCAGAACCTGCTTGTGCAGTGCCACCAGTTTGAGCTTTTCTTCATATGTTGGATGAAAGGCTTTGCCATCTTTTTCTGAAGGGAAAAAAAATAAAGAAATTTTCACTGTTGTGATTAATTAAACACAGAATATGAATGAGTATGTTGCATAACCACTACCATGATTTCCACCATTAAAAAAAAGAGAAAAAAAAAAGTCACAAAAGGTTAGACAAATTAAGTCAGTTCTATTTAAAATATAGATCTGTCCAGAAGAAACACATCTACTTCAGCTAATGAAAACTTCAGTGTGGAGTGCTTTGCATCCCACTATCTACAGTCAGTCATCACATAGATATTTACATTAATTTGCTGAACATCACACCATATGGATCTACATCTCCAAAATATTTAAAAACCTCAACTGAATTCAAATGTGTCTGCCAAGTCTACTCTGGTGGGCATAGGAAGGATTTCCACAAAGAAAGATGTGGTGTTAGCTTTATAAACTTTCCTTTCATGCTCCTCACATTGATGAAAGCAGAACAACCAAGGCTGAAGGCAAGGAGAGCTGCAGAGAGCAAAAATTAAGAGTCAAGGAGAGTTTTCCTTGGCCAAGGCAGCTGGAACAGCCCCTGACAATGAAAAGCCTTGCAGCTGACTCCATCAGCTGCAGCACATACAGTGAACTCTGACAATAAGAAGGCAACACAAGCCTGAAAATGTTCCAGTGGCTCCACAGGAACATCCTCTGAAGCATTCCCAGCTGGATCCCACCATGCTTTTGCTGGTAAGAAGATAGTTGCACTGATTTAAAATGATATGTGAATTAGTCAGCTAGGACTCACCTCAACACATTGAAATTGTCAAAAGAAATCAAAGGAACAGGCACTGCTGTGTGTGACTACACTGCTCATTAAGAAAAAAGACATTTTTCTCAAACAGGAAAACAAATAAATAAGCACCATCTCCTTTTGGAAGGAGAAATGAGGAAGCTCATTTACCAGAGGTAAAAGACAATCACTTCCCATGACTGCAGTGTTTTCCATGTAACTGGGAGCTGGGGACAAAGCTGCCACTCATTCCCAGCTCTCCTCCAGAGCAAGGTGCTGTCTCTGTGTCTCTTGTGCTGCTTCAGCCCCAAACTGAACAGTCCACACCTAAATTTCAGGCTGACACATACTGCAGAATTGCCTGGCTGGCACTTGTGAACAGTTATGAACAGGAAAAGAAGTGAATCTTACAACTAGAGAGGAAGGAAAATACCCCTACTACAGTATTGAAAAACTCAGAGCAAACACTTCTGGAAATCAGAAACAATCCCAGTGGGAAAGTGCTTGCAGGTCACAGCAAGATATTCTGTTTTTGACAAAGTTCAGTACATTGCTGGACTTAGTTGAAACATCAAAAGGAACTACTACGTGCATGCCATTTATTTTGAAGCCACAATCAAATGATTAGGAAGGCAAATATTTAATTACTTATTATCCATTCCTAGAAGTCCACATCACTGTTGCAGAATTTCAAGTATTTGCTCTTGTCCCAGTGTCACACAACCCTGCAGCAAATATAACAGCCAGCTTCAGAAACAGAAGCATTTCTCCCCAGAAATATCTACTTCCAAAAATATCTGGTGGGGTAGAAAAGAGGGGGGGATATAAAAACTGCACCAGAGTTTACTCAGTGTATACAATGAAAGGACAAGAGGCAGCTGACACAAACTGAAGTATAAGAAATCTCACTTAAGCAATTTTATGGGGTTTTGTTTTGCTTGTTTGCTTGAAGTTGTTGGGGTTTTTTAAATGCTGTTGTTTTTTGTTTTTTAAACTAAGAGTGATCGAGCACTGGAACTGATTGCCCTGAGAAATTTTTCAGCCTCCATGATTGAAGATGTTCAAAACCCAAGTGTCAGGAAGCCTGAACTGAAAAGGAGGGCTAAATCTGACAATCCCCAGCAGTCCCTTCCCACCCCAAGTCTGTGATCCTTCAGGGATTCAAATCACCACATCCTGGTGAGCTTTCAAAGAGCCCTTTGGCTTTTCCTCAACCCTTCACACTTTACACTCAACTCAGAATTCGCTTATTAGGTAACCAGCACAACCATTAGCCCAAATAAACAGCACTGCTTTGAAATAATACTTAATATCCTGGGGCATCGTGCTACAAAGCAAGTCAATTGACAAAGGCACTGCACTGAAATTCTGCCAGGCTTCTGAGCAAAGCGTGATTCTCAAGGGGGTCCCTACACACAGTTAACTTCTCACAACCTGTGCACCTACATCTGTCTGGCAAATCACACAGCTATTTGCTGTACTAAACTGCCACCTAAGCCAGTTAACATCATCAGTATTTGAACTCACTCCTGAGGACAGTTAAGAGTGAAAAAACCTTCATTTCCCATGCAATGCACAGCACATCTGCATTTTCACAGAACAGAGAAGTCAGACCTCATGCCCTAATTACTGTGAGAAGACAAAATCTGCATTTACAAAGAATGGTGACCCAAGAGGAGAACAACAAACAAGCTAAATAAGAGAGGGGGGAAAGACAGAGGAGAAAAATACAAGACAAGCTTTCAGTGACTTGTAGATAATGTAGCTCAGAAGCAAATTATCAGAAAAACACTTGCAGCCAGTCAGACAGTGAAGTTAAGTTTCATACTAACTATTTGCAGTACAACTCTACAGCACAAACCACACTGTATAATCACCCCAAAGACCAGGAATTGTTGGTGTTTAACTGAACCAGAGGACCTGAATTCATCTGCACAGTCAAATATGCCAAAAAGAGCATTAGTGTGTCTAGACAAGCAGAAGTGCCAAATGTATCCAAGCATCCGTGAAGGCGCCATTCGAGCGGGCATTGCCCACACACCTCACACAGCTGGGGGAAGTGGAGGAACATCAAAGAGCTCCAGGGAACACACTGAAAAATCCAAATGCACAGCAGTGATACAGCAGCTGCACAACCTTCCCTCTGCCACTGGGGTCCCTGGCCCAACAAGGCCAGGAGGATGCTCAGTTTTCAAGCACAACAGCAAGATGAAGCTGTCACTAGTAATGTGAGGGGTTTATGACACTGTGTGACACTGTATTATTGACATGGATTGATAAAAGCCCACCAATTTAGACACAAAGGAGTTTAAGAAATATGCTTAAGAGATTGCATTGTGCAAAATACTGCTACTGCTCTGGAACTTCAGATTTTTTTTCTCCATTAGAAACATGGCACACCATGCAGCACCTTCCATCCACCTTCACCCACTCTAAATGCCTAATTCCACTGGGATAGCATTGAGTCATCCAGAAGCAGCTAGAAAACAGTTTGTGAAGAGTGATTTTTCACCTCACAGCTTTTAAAAGCGTAAGTCACATATGTTAATTCTATTCATCTGCACCGTTTTAATGAGCTAGACCAAAGCTGAGAAGTGTAAGGACTGAACTGCTGCCTGCAGAGCCCAGTTCACCCTCACACTCCTAATCCTCCTCTCCTGAATGTGTCCTGCCTCCACAGAAGAATTACTGACTGGCCCTTCCAATTAAATATGATCAAAGCTCAACTTCACAAATGTAGATACATTATAGGGGGTTTTCATATTCTTGACAACAAGAGCCTACTTAACTTTTGAATTACAATCATTCCATCAAATTAGTGCTCAAAAAAAAGAGGTCAAACAATTAATTGAGAAAGATGTTCTGCTGAGGTTGAAGATGCATTCTTGTTAGGATAAGAGGAAATAACTTAGAGCAGTCAAAGAAAATTAGGGTACTTAACATTCCAGGAGAGCTTTTAGATACCAAAATGATATGGTTTGTGCACTGTCTGCTCAGATGTGCTGCACTGCAAATCACTTTAGACAGAGCATGAACACTTCAGGGACTGCCATACATTGCAGGTTGGGTGCAGTGGTATTTCAATGACAGGATGTGGAAAGCAACAAAGCCAGGCTGATCCTGGCAGAGATTTGCTGGCAGAGCTATGCAAGCCACCCTCTCCTGCTTCAGGAGAGAGCTTGAGCAGGAGAGAGCTTATACCAAGCTTGAGCAGGTTACCTTCATGGCATAACTCGTACCAGCCCGGCAAGCAGAGGAAGCCATCAGAGACTCTTCTGCTGTGCCAGATGCCCCAGAGCTGACAATTACAGGCAGTCCTAGAGACAGAGAAATGTACAGTGACTGTAACATGACTGTTCTCCACTGTACCCTGCATCCAGCACACTGGAGCTGCCTCTTAATGGCAGCCAAAATGCTGCTTGACCTGCACTAGGCCTAACAGAGCAGGAAGGGAAAGAGTGCGTAAGGGAAAGAAGGCTCTGTTTCCTACAGAAAAATGGACTGGAACACTGTTACCATCTATTTTCTATGCCTCTGTTATTCTGAAAAGCTCTCTGCACAAGCCATTATGAATCTTAAAAAAAAAAAAAAAAAAGAAAAAAGATAGTGCACATCTCCTGCACAGCCTAAGGCCTGACAGCTGAAGTGACCCAGGGTTGAGCATTTTAGATCTGCTTTAGATTTGTCTTTATCAGAGACAGAAAAAAGTAGCTTTTGAGTTTCTTTAATATCCTAGCCTAGTTCCTGTTGTGTTTTGCTCATTGCTCATACACACTCTCACCCTGCCTTGTCTCAGCAACTCTGTTACCTGCAGTATGCCACCACTGGCAGTCACTGTAATAAGCAAACTCAAAGTATTTTGACCAGATTCAACTTCTCTGGGACAAAAGTACCCCAAGAGTTACAGACAACTCAGGCTGCACACTGAAGCAGAAAAAAAGCTGCTTAACTACCAGCATAGTTTTTATAAGAATGGTCAGGAACAAGATCTCAGCACTGACCTATGAAGATGGGCCACCCTTGAGACAGATCTGTTTTCTCTTGAAGCACAGGAGGAATCCCTGTTTGCTCCCTGGCATGCACAGGGCTGCTAACCAAGCGTGCCCACTCCCACAGTTGTTCTGACAGCATGAAAATAATTTGGAAACGAGACCACTTATTTTTGGAGCTGTGCAGATATAGAACGAGCTGGCAGAATCAGTAACCCAAGTATTGCAAGCTCCTGTAGCTCCCCATCAGATCTATAAATAAAAATCTTTGTGTTATGTCACTTTTAGGAAAAAAAATCTACAGATGAAATTATGGGCAATGACTTTGTGTGAGTTACTCCAGCCACAAGAAGAGAGAAACAAGATTTTCACTGGAAAGAATGACAACACAACTGAGTGGGGAAAATTATCATCTCATGAGCACAACCATGAGTTACAAGAAATTGCAGAAGGTTAAAAAAAGAGCGGGAGTAAGCTGAAACATGTTGATATTAAGTTTTGATTAAAAAGAACAGCAACAACAACAAAAAAATCATTGCTAAGAGAGCACAAGGGAAGGAACTGGAACCTACACACAAGTAACACTCCACAGACTTCATCATCAAAGAGGAGATAAAGCCAGAACATAAATTCTGTTAAAACGTGATATAATAGATAGAGGTTATTGCTACATAGCAACAATATAGATAAAGTCACTCACAGCATGCAACTTTTGCACTGTAAACACAAGCTCACACTGTAAAAACAGGTTCCCATAAAATATTCAATCCAAGACAGAAAAAGACCACAGCTGACCAAGACAAGGAATTTGCTGCTGCAGAGACATTTCTTTCTGCATCATTAAACACAACCAGAACTCTTTTAAGCAACTTCTTTTACAGAAAGAAGACACTGAGTACAATACTTCCACAATCTGATAAGCTCTGATACAAGAGGAAAAAAAAAAAAAGATCTTATGATCCCTCATGGTTTTTACAGCTCAAAAAAATAACACCCCTGTATATTAGCATGCTAACAAAATAACTACTTTGTGGAAGGGCATCAGAACAGAGTCCAAGAACCAGGGCTTAAGAAAACTGCTTAGAGCTTTACATGCCCCTAACAACTACCAGGTGCAGGATGTGCCAATGTGAAGAAAGACAGCTTTGTCCTTCCAGCAGTGCTTCCACCTGCCAGCAGTGCTTGCCCTTAGAGGAGAGCGCCTCCCTGGGAGGTCATCGAACAACTCACTGCCACAAGACTGACCTTTCCAAACGCACAGCCTGCCTTCCCTAGGGCAGGCAGGAGGCTGCACTCCCTGCTCCACCTGAAGCAGTGTCTGCCTGGGAGCCACAGGAGCGACACAGTGCGGAAATGTGCTCCGTGTAGTGAGCACAGCCCTTCCCTCAAAATGTGCTCCGTGTAGTGAGCACAGCCCTTCCCTCAAAATGTGCTCAGTGTAGTGAGCACAGCCCTTCCCTCAAAACCCCACAGTCCACCCCTCCCTCCACGGTAAAGGAGTGTGGCAAGGCACGTCCACCTTCCCACAGAAGCAAACCTGGCTACAGGGGATCCCAGCAAAAGCACTCCAGGTCTACACCCTGGGTATTTCACAGCTGCCTGCTGGGCTCATGGTGGCACACAGAATCATAGAAGCACCTAGGCTGGAAAACACCTCTGAGACCATCGGGTCCAACCTGTGACCGAACACCTCTGTGCCAACCAGACCATGGCAATGAGTGCCACATCCATTTTTTCCTTGAACCCCTCCACGGACGGTGACTCCACCACCTCCTGGGCAGCGCATTCCAATGTCCAATCGCCCTTTTTGAGTAGAAATTCTCCGTGATATCCAACCTGAACCTCCCCTGGCACAGCTCAGGATTTATCCTCTGGTCCTGGAACAGCACAGCCAGCCCTGGAGCTGGCACGCTGACGAGAGGGCACAGCACCTCCGGCCACGATCCGGGCAGGCAGCGGGCACGGCACCGCTCACGGAGAGCGCTCCTCGCCCACCTCCGAGAGCTTTCCCTTCCCGTGGCACCGGCACGGAGCTCCGTCGCTCCGGTTTCAGGCGGGATGCCGCACACCCACCCCCGGCCGTGCCACACTGCGGCCCGGGACAGCCTCTGCTCCCGCCCCGGTTCACGGCCGGCATCAGGCAGGGACCCACTGCTCTTGGGGCACCCGGGGCTCGGCCTGACCCCGCAGGGCGATGCCGCCCGGGGCTCCCCGGTGCCGGTAACTGCCCCGGTTCCGGGGGGGCCGGTGCGGGCCGGGCTCACCTTTGAAGAAGCGCAGCGCCAGCCCGTAGAGCTCCTCCAGCGCGAAGCCCCAGCGCCGCTCCAGGCTCAGCGCCGCCTCCTCCGCCGCCTCGCCGCCGGCCTCCGCCGCGCCCGGGGAGCCGGGGCCCGCTCGGCCCCGCCCCGCCGCCGGCTCGCCCGGCGCCGGCCGCGCTTCGCAGGGCGGCACCTCGGCGTTGGGGCTCAGCGTCAGCCCGTCCACCGAGACCTCGAGCCGGTCCGAGCTCAGCACCGCCGCCATCCTCCTCCTCCGCCGCCTCCCACCCGCCCTCCGCCTCCTGCTCCGCTGCGGCGGCCACGTCCCGACTTCCCGTCCCCTCCGACCCGGATCTTCCGGGCCCGCCCGCGGCCCCGCCCCGCGGCAGGCACCGGGCCGGGGACGGGGCTGGCTCGTCCCCTCCCCTTCCCTTCTCTGCCCTCAGGGGCACTGCCCGCTCCGGGGCTGGGCTGCCGAACCCCGGCAATCCCGGGGCCGTGAGTGACTGAGGGAGCGGCCGCTGGGCGCCCTGTCCGCGCTCCTGGGATTGCGCTGCGTGTTTGATGATGGTTTGCCCACAGCGGTATCTCCCTCGTGAGGAGAGGCTGCAAGGAGATGGGCCTGCTAAGTCTGGAGGAGACAAGACTGAGTGGGAATCTCATTAATGCATAAAAATATCTGAAAGCGCCGAGATTTTCGGTGGTGCCCGCGACGGGATGTGGAGCAGTGGCCGTGAATTATAACACAAGAATTTCCACCACTGAACAGCTGCCCGGGGAGGTCATGGAGTCTCCATGTCTGGAGACATTCAAACCCCACCTGCTCCAGTGACCCTGCTTTGGCAGGATGTTGGACTGGTGATCTCCAAAGGTGCCTTCCAACCCTGACAATTCTGTGATTCTGTAAAAGCCTTTTGGTCCGGCTGGAAGGTGCTGTAGGGTCAGCTGCTGACCTCTTGTCCTCCTCTCTCAGAAATCATGCTTCACTCACACAGGAGAGGAAAGAAATGAGCCAGAGAAGGGTAAAAAGAGCACAAGGCAATTACTTCTCCAAGAGCTGTGTCTGCAATTAGCTCATTCCCTTGTGACCGTGAAACACTGCTTACAATAATGCTATTACCGTGTGCTGCCGAAGGGTTGAGAGTCGCTGCCATGCACGGCTGCAGAGGTTTATTCCCAGCTCACACAATCTTGCTTGCAGGATTTTGACAGACTGTGTTAGCATGGAGTGCTTTTGGGCACATTTCTCAGCCAAACCACGACTCAGGCTGCAGGCCTGGGAAGTGGCAGATCCCTGCCTGGTGGTTCATGAAGGCAGTGCTAAAGAAGACAGCTGCACACCTCTGCAGCCTCCTGAAACTCAGGGGAGTGGCAGTCTCACCCATCTCCCCACAGCCTGTGCCCCCTTCTAGGGTTATCCCCTGAAGTTTGTCACACTGCCTAGTTTATCTGCCCTTCAAAGTGCCTTTGGATCCATTTGTTGATCTCTCAGGAATGTTGAAGAAATTTCATTTTCACGCTTAAAAAGTGCTTAGAAGCCATTGGGTGAAAGAGACAAAATGCAATTCTTTACAAGAAATATAAAGCTTTAAATTAAATTACGTTATTTCATGTTAGTATTTCTTGGGAGACAATGCCACTCAAGGCACTGTTTACTACACACGGGGCAGAATCTGGTTTCGACCTAAGCTCCAAAATAAATTTTATAACTGACTGGAAATCCTTTGTAGCCTCTTCACTAGCATTTTGGTTTATTGAGGATCGAATGTAACACCGTGTAGTTTGTTTTTCCTGCCAAAGACTGCAAAATGAGGCTGCACCATGCCCTTTTGTTGGCTGGAGCTCTCCAGAGCACACAGTTCTCTGTACTATTTGGTGCTACCTCACAGATCAGTCTAACAGCAGAACAGATGATTTTATCTCCTCATACAAGCCTGCACCCTGCCTTACAGGTCTGTCACTTCAGCATCATAGCCAGCTTCACTCTAACATTTAATAGTTAATTTATAAATCACTTCTATTGAAATGTCAGTTTTCAAAGTTTTGGTCTGACACGTTTCCTTCTTGGCTTGAGGAATATGCACTTCATAAATATTTTCTTCTGGCATCAATTCTGCACTTTAATCCATAGTTCCTGCTTTAAGAAACTGAATTCTTTACCCTTAAAATGCATCCTTAGAATAAGAGAAGCTAAGTTCTACTGGCACCAGCAGAGCAGCTTCCTCCACCAAGGGCACCACAGACTCTTGGAGAGGTCCCAGGTGCAGGGGCAGAGCAAGGTGTCTCTGATAGAGCTGTGTCTGACCCAAGTTCCACCAGGTGTAGGAAGGGGTATTTTAGGAAAAAATGGAATTTGAAATCTTGGGAGGAGTCAGGAAGTCCTGATCTGGGATCACACAATAACAAATTATGAAAAACAACATTTTTCTAGAAGAAAATTTTGAATTTGCAGCAATGTTTATTTGAGCTGACTGTTCCCTGGAATGCAAGCAGTATGACTTGCAACACCTTCAGTGAATTGCTCATCAGTCCTGTAAATGGAGACATATTTCCCACATGATTATGACAAAGAGTTCCCAATAATTTATGTGTTGGAGAAAACCCTTAGCTTAATTCACAGATAAGATGAAAATGCTAAGTTCAGCCAGTAAATTGTTCATTCATTTCTTGGAACAGCAGCTCCTGCGTGGGAAAAGAAACACAAAAGAAATGCAAGTCCCAGAGAGGGAGTCTGCTCCTTTAAGTACAGTGCTCTCCAGTAAGGAATGTAAACCTAGAAACTTTATAGAGAATAAATCAATTATTTAATTCAATCTGCTGAATGTTTGACAGTTAAAAATACCAACCTACTCACTGAAATTAGACAGTAAAGAATCAAAACACTCGTAGGGCACGGGCCCCATGTAAACAAACAGCTCTTCCACTCTTCCTGGTACCAGAGCACCAGCCCTGGATGAATCCCATGTGCTCCTGTGGCTTTGGCTGTCCTTTGGAGGAGCCCCACTCCTGTGGGGGTGTCTGACAGAGGGAGAGCCCCACTTTTAGAGATGTGGCCTAATGTGGGGTTTGCTGCAGCAGCAGCTGCTAAATATTTGATTATCTCAAAGGAACACCTCTGAGCAGCTGGGTCTGGCACTGTGCTGTGGGCTCAGAAATGCAAATCTCTCACTCAGGAGATATTTTATCAGTTTCTCAGGAATGGCTACATTCAATAAACTGGGTGGCACCATCACTCCCAGCCCTAGTGCTATGGTGGCAGCCCAGGGCTTCCATAGCTGGGAAGGAGTGCAGTGCCTGGTAGGTAAGGCTACATGCATCTCTGGAGGGTGACCAGATTAATAGATTAACTCAATTCCTCAAAGTTTGGAAATTGAGTTGCTTTTGTGGATATTAACAGGATTGACCTTTTTCTGTAATATGATAGTCCTATTCCTCTTCTTACCATCTTTGTTTTCTGTTCATGGGAGTTGTACTGGATGAATAGAACCAGGACCAGAGGGAAGAAAGTGTTCAAGCTCTTTTGGTTTAATTAAAGGTTTTCTCTTTGTCTGCCTGCCTTTCCTTACAGGACAGAAATCAGCTGTTTGGTTAGGAGCTGGTCTGACACTTTCCACCCAGGGAGGCACTGTTACAGTGTAGTGAATTCCAAACTCTGCTAGAAACGAAGAAAACCAAATTTTATTTGTGCTTATGTCTGATACAATCCAGACTAAGAGTATATTTTTGTTTTCCCCTTATAGTTCTCTTGATCACTGTCATTTCATAGAAATTGACTTTGAAGGTTGGAAAACATCTTTTTCCAGGACTTAGAATGAATCACAGAGTCATCATTATCATCTGCCCTTGTTGCCCATTTTGGTGACCACTCAACCTCATTCACCACCAAACTGCTCTTTTTTTGTCTACTTGTTGCTTTTCCTAAAGTTTGGGAGCTCACGGTGACCTTGACATACGTGTGACAGACAGCAGATGTTCTCAGTAACTCTTTAGATGTTCAGGACATGTTGAACTCAAGGATCACACTCCAATGCCTTGCATTTCTGTAGTAATTTATGGTGACACTCATACCAATTTCTCTAACTTACTGCATGAGGTGCAGAACAAGTTAATTGGATGTAGGATCTTGGCAGTGCCTTTTTAGCCATGTCAGCAAATCCTGCTGAAATCAGGTTTATTGGCAGGGTGCTTGAGCAGCTCCTGAGGAAACATACACATGCTAAGGTCCATCTTCACTAAATATTCCCATTCTGAGAGACAGCAAACATCCCATAGCATGGAGGCAGCTCCAGGTGACCATAAAGGAGCAGTTCAGCCTCATAAATGCAGTGATACCAGTTCCATTATCTCACGCTGATATGATTGCATCTGCTGTGGTGTGGCTGTGTAAACAGGCACGCCCTGCACAGGCACAGGGCCTGGGACAAGCAGCACTGCACTTTTATCTACCAGTCTTTGCCAAATGAGATATGGCCAGGAATTGGAGCACTTCCTGAATTTAACCAACTCCTCTAATGAAGTGATTTTACAGAAGAGAGAACAGGGAAATTGATGCAATTAGCAACTGCAATTTTTGGCTATGTGCCCAGAAAAAACCGTTGAACCAACAGCCAGATGAAAAATTTCTATCCATGTAAATTCAGAGCACCTATGGATGCTCTTTTCAAACACATCCAGAAAGTGAGTTGTACCTCTGTGGCAGGGCATGACCTCAACTAGTGTCCCCAAAGAGGACAAGAGGTGGCACATAGCTGAACCCTGAGCTCTGAAGCTCTGATGCTCCAGACATGTCCTTTTCTGTTCTGTGCTACATACCAGCTTCTTCCCTCCTGTGTCCTTTTTCTTTTTGGCTTTATTTTCAAATTAACTGTATCTACCTTTGAGACTCCAAGCTATCCAGTGGCACAGGAAATGCCAGGCAGAGAGGAGATTTCTCTGCACAGCTGCTGCCCCTGCTGCCTCTCTCTTGGTGAGAGCAAGGCTGTGTGTGCAACACGTGGCGCTGTCCACATCACTCCTACTCAGCAAACAGAAGGATAACACACCTTTCAAAAGCATGCAGTGAGCCTGTCCCTCTTCCTCTGATTATCAGATGCACTCTTTAGTGGAGAGCATGTGCCTGGTTCTCAGCTGCTCAGCTGTGGCTCACGTTTTTATGTTGTCGTTTGGGGTTATTTCTCCTGCTTTGAGTTAAACTGAGAATGAGGTTTGATGAGATGTCTGCAGCCCTGGCCTGCTCTCAGCCATACACCACACACTCCCATCAACATCCTGGCTGGGCCTTAATCTAGTTGGGCCTCTCAGCAATCCTGTCACCTTTTTAAGCAGCTGGGTTAGTTCTCTACTGGCTTGGAGGGCAGGCCTGGTTCCCCAAGGGGTTGGGAAACCACTGGCAGCAGCAAGAGCACGCTGCCAGGAGCAGGGAAGTGAGGATGGGAGAGCTTTGGGCACAGCAGGTACAGCCATGAGCTAATGCCAAATAGCAGTGGTGGCACTGCACTGCTGCTCCCAGCTGTGCTTCCTGCCCTTTCCCTTGCACTGGATCCAGCAGTGGAGTGGCTTCAGGGTGAGTTGATCCAGCTGGCTGATATGGCTGAAAACTCCTCATTTTTATGGCATGGTTGGCTTGCTCCTGTTGTCAGCCAGATGAACAGCTTCTCCCTCTGGCTGCACAGCCACTAAATGCAACGTAAGGAAAGCAGTGCAAATGGGAAACAGAGGCAGAAACCAGCTTGTACATAGCCCAGCTGCAACACCAAACTGCAGCCTAAAGAGCAGCCACGCCTACCCAGCCATCCTGCTGCTCTGCCAGAGTCAGATCACTCGATAGTTTGCTTCCCTACCTGTGCTCTTCTGCTCTAATGAACATCTTTTCAGTACAGGAAGTATATTTTTATCTCCCTTGTTCAGTATTAGTACTGCACTCCAGCAGGCAATTCCAACCTCGGCTGATTTGTGGACATTTTAGTCCTGCCAGTGGAGAGGCTGGCAGGACTAAATCTATTGACTTCTATTCCTTTGTGGCTTTTGTGGACCTCGGAAGTTACTCACAGTGGCAACAGCTATAGAGTGAAATGTACTGCACAGCAGAACTGCTGAGAATCTCACAGGACTCACCAGACTGGCAATAGTCTTTTGACACCTTTTTTCTCCTCTCATTTCTTTATATTTCCTATTGAGGATAATAAAATCAGAGCAGATTACAGAGAGTGAAGCTAGTGAACAAAAATGGAAACTTTGAGCTAAAACCTTTTCAGTTCAGTTTCCTAATGGACAGCACAGAACAAAGGACTGAGCCAGGACTTCCCATTCTCTCTCTTTTTGGGAGAAAAGCAGTAACATCCTTTCCCAGCAGTGCAAGAGTCACAAAGCTAAGCTTGTGTAGGGGCTGCACTGGTTAACTGTGCCTCTCTTGGCTTACAGATGCTCCTTTTGGAAAACCTGTGGCTCCTGTCTCCATCACTGCAGAAGGCTGTAGCTTGGTACAAGAGGGTTTCAGTGGCAATACTGGCTTGCAGTGAAATGCAGCCTCCTTCCTTTTATACCTCTTCTCCCCCTCTCTCTCCTGGCTTTATTCCCAGATCTGAGTCACAGCCCAGCCCCTAAACTGAGTCAGTACAATTGTCAGGGTGAAAGGCTGCAAGGAGAGGAGTGGGAATGAGGGAGATGGCAAAGGAAACAGCAGGGGGGATCTGCTTAAGCTGCCAAGCCCTTACTTTTCACCAGCCCAGACTTCAACACTGTCATGTTTAGTACATCCACAGTCTGGCCCAGCCCCTTCAGCTAAAATTGTCTGTAGTTTATTTACACACCTTCTGGTCCCTATCTTGCTGATGACTGAGAGGAATTGCTGCTGAAGACATCACACATTTTTCTCTTAAGAACAGAGATACATGAATCATTTTCCTTTCACATGCTTGGCTAAAAGATAATGAAACCTTTGAATGAAGAGGGGAACAACATATTAACATATAATTTAAAGTAATTGTGAAGTCATCCACTGGGGACCTCATAGTGTACCTTGTTAAATGGGGTCTGGGATGGCTGGCACGTGTGGGAAAAACAGGGCAATAGTTCTCAAAGGAAAAGCTTAGCCAAGGTCAGTCCATTTCACCAGCTGGATTCCTGAACAACATTCCCAGGAGAGAAGTACTTGAATGCCTGATTCAGTGGTGATGTGCTCTTATTCACCAGTCCTAAAGCAGCAGAGGTTAACAACACTCAGAATGTCAGCCCTGGCCCACGAGATAAAACACTGTCATGATGAAAGGAGCAATTCTCTGGCGTCCTTCTGCCTGCAGAATCTCTATGAGCTGGGCTGCACTCAAGGAGCCTTAGCAGTGCAATTATGGGAGTTAAGAGCTGGGTCTTTTGTTGATAAAAGCCCTCATTTAGGTGTAGCTATACACACATAGGCATGAGGAGTGTGTCTTTAACACCACTGAGATACAGCAAAAAACCCAATATCTCTGGTATAGACAAGCCCTTAGGATCAAAATACATGAATATCTCATGGTGTTGATTTTATTACAGGCCTCCACAGAGTGCCCATCACTGCAATTCTTCAGAAGCCTTTAAACAACAACAAAACAATGGTATTTTCCAGCTAAAAAATTGTATTTTCCAGCTCTAATATTTGGAGCATCAACTGACATTTCTTTCTGGATCAAAACCTGGGGAAGGAAATTCCTTGCTGGATGGAGTCCCAGGCATCACTGGTAGTGTGCCCATGACAGACAGCTGGCTCTTGCTAATCCTCTCTATCCAAAAAGAGGGCAGTAGCAATCTTTGAGGGTTGAACCTTATCACTGTGGTGTGAAATGCCACTTGCAGCTCAGTGGCTACTTGTTCCAACCCACCTCACTACATTTTGGGTGCAGAAACGTAATTATCTCACTGTTGATTACTTTAAGGGAATAGCCCAGTCCTGTGGCTTCAGTGGTCATGTCAGGAAGAGGCTGATCCTGGTAAGGACTCCCAAATCCCACAGAAATAAGTAAGAGTATCCAATATCATCTGGTTTGATGAGAATAATGCTTACTTAGAGGTAAGTAATCCAATGCACAACAAAATATCTAACAATTTTCATCTTTCTGTCATCTAAGAGACAGGAGAAAAATCCTTCAGAAGAGCTGGAAAGTCATCAAGATCCAAAGAAGAAAAATTGTTATAACCACATGTGAAAGAAACAAGATGTTAGCTTTGGGATCACATTCACTGGTCCAAATTTTCAGTTAATTTTATTTTTTGAAAGGACTTTTTTCCTCAACTTGTAAAATATATTACAGGGAAAACATGTGTTTTGAAAGGAAGTAGGTTTTTTTTAATTCCCCAGTGATACAGCACAAGATGTTCCCTTCTAATGTGTTGCAGGAGTTGGTTTGATGATTCCTCCTGACACCTCAAAGATCCAAGACTACAAAGAAGTAGTGAAAGGATTAAATAAATCACTTGGTCACTGTGGAAAATCATAGCCAGGGAGTCAGAGCACCAGGAGCCTGACATTCCCATGGCTGCTGTATGAGACAGACAGTCTCATCTTGTCACCCATCTAGGATTGCAGGATTGTTTTTTCTCTTCTTTAATCAAATGGGCTCATGGACAACACTTCACCAGTCTCACTTCTAGAAGTGTGGAAGCCACTTGGTAGTCACAAATCCTCAGACAAAGGTAAAGAAAAGCTTTGAGAAAAGTTTCAGCTGTTCCTATTTAGAATGGAGGCTGCCCAACATCTAAAGAACTGGGCACTTAGTTGTCAAGGGATATAGTAAAATCTTAAATAATCTGCAGACTGTTCGAGGCACTGGCTGGGAAGTTATTGAATGTTCAAGGATTTCCAGTACCCTGTTTCCTAGGTGCTGTTAAAGAAAACACAACCTTTCATTCCACAGCAACTCTGTGATGCCATTATGTGTACATGACTGGACATGAAAAATGTGCCAGCTCTTACCTGACACCATATTGCTACACACTGTAGCATGTAAATGAGTCTCTGTGTGTTGGCACAAGTCACCTTTCTTCAGCATCACTTTGTTTGAACAAGCATACTCTGTGTGTTTGCCTGTTTATCTGTGGGTAGAAGAAACCACCTCCCCAGCCAGGTCCTTTTCCTGCTCACACCATGAACAGCCAGGAGCCCTGGCAAGGTGGGGGAGCCCAAGGAAGTTTCCAGAGAGCTGTCAGGGAGGGAAGGATAGGCACTGGGGCTGCTCCCTGCCTCTCTCCCAAGCTTTCTGTCTGCCTGCAGACTGCTTGCTTTTATTTCTGGGTGCCTCTGATGGATCAAACATCCCTTCCTGGGAGCTGGGTGCAGCCAGTGCTCAGAGACATGCCAAGCCCATCCCATGGTGTGCCTGTTTCCATCCCAATGGCTTTGGCCGGTGCCAGACCATTGTTCACATTCCCTGACTGTCCTGTCACCTCTGGGAGCAGCCTCCTGTCACCTCTGGGAGCAGCCATGTCTGGCAGCCAGACATTTCCTCACACACTGGTGAGCTCAGGGCTGCTCCAAACCCCTGTCACAGGAGCTGGCACGTCCCTTGGGACAGCCTGCTGCCCACCCACACTACAAAGGCCTATCTGCACCACAAACCAAACCACCCTGCCTGCAACACTGCAGCCACTTTGCACTGTTTACCCTGTCAGGGATGCAGAAAGGAGCTGGAGGCTCTGCAAGGCAGGAGAGTGCTGTCCCTGCCAAGCCACAGCTCAGCCCAGCAGGACTTGAAGCAACCACTACAGCAAACTGGGCACTCAGGAGATTTTCTTCTGAAACTTTCATTCTTTTTTATGTAGCTGTTGCTTCCTGGACTCATATTGTCTGAGCTGTCTCAGCTGGTTTCAGACAATGGAATTGGATGTGCCACTGGTAATGTCAGCTCACCAGATGGCAGCCAGCAGCTAGGGAAGGGGGAAAGCACAGCCAGGATCACCTTTCTGCTCTGCCACTCATTGACTTTCACATCATTCTGGGCAGGTTGCTCAACCTTTCCCATTTTCTAGTAAAGCAGACATATGCCTGGAAGATTTTTCCAAGTCCTCAACAGAAGCAAGTCCACAGAGTGAAATGCAGGGATCACTCCTGAATGTTTATTGCTCAGATTTAAAAACAAAAAAACCAAAAACCAAAAACCAAAACACTTTACTACAACATCCAGCATTTCAAGGCTGTCCTTAACAGAGACCCAACCAAAACCACCTCTCCAGTACTGTGAGGGTGTGCAGTGCTAGCACAATTCCACAGTCATTCACTTCTGTCTGTTCATCTAGATTAATAAAAAACATTTCGTTCAACTGTTTCCTTTCCTGCTTTTATGGGAAATTTTGGCCTGATCAGTGTTTTTCTAAATAGACACGACCAAATCCAGTAAAGGATGAAAATGCTCAGTTTGTGGTGTGTGTACAACACCCAGCAGAGCTGCCCAAAGGAAGGTTTGCTGCTCTGTTGTCACTGTGTAGGGATCATTGATAGCACATAGTCAATAGGAGGTAAAAGTCAATTTTGCAAATTCCTTTTCTGTTAACAAACCGTGCAAAATTACTCAGTTTGTCTAACCTTGAATTCCTCCTGGTTTCTGGGGAGATTATGTCCCAAATTCCTTGAACTATTTAATGATTGCTATTGTGTTTTATTTTGGTTGTGTGAACATGAAGTAGGGCGGACTTGTAATACACCAGGGACTGTGTAGAGCAGCAGCTGTTACACTTTCAAAGAGCATTACTGAGCTTTTTATAGTTGGCTGCAGTTGACATCACGGCTAAATAGAGTCTTGTTCTAAAATATATTCCACCCAGCCTATGCAACCTGAAATCTAGGCATTGCTGGGAGGAGAGAGGGTCACAGGAAGCAATGCAACACCAGCACACAAGTAAAAGCCTGGGGATGTGTTTGCTTGCTTTTTTCTGCATCCATTAGAAATGCCCTTGAATTTTTTTTTTTTGGAAGAGCAGAAACCTCTGGAGAAGAATGACAGAGTGAAACCTCTCCTCTCAGGATCAGCAATCAAATGTGGCCCAGGTCAGCAGTGACCAACAGCTGTAATAGCTCACTGTAGGTACTCTCTTAGTGCCTCATGGATGAGTGTCCAAACCAAGAGAGGCCAAATGCTTTTACACTGTTATCACTGGTGCCACCAGGATGCTGCTGGAACCTGGTTAAAAGCTACTGTGCAGTAAAAATCACTGGAGAGGAGCATCACACACCCAGCCCCCTTTCTGAACTGGACCAGCAGCTTCCAGAGCTTTTGGGAGAGAGCTCTGCACTGTACTCACTGTTAAGAAAATAACAAGCTGAGTTAGTTGTAACAAAGCTGAAGCTTATCCCAGACTCAAGTCTAGCCCCCAAAATGTCTAAATCCACACTGTCCTTGTGTGTCTGGGTATCTCTGCTACTCTATAGCTGGACATACTCCATGTGAATGGCCTGGGTTTCCTGGGGTACTTTCACAGCTTTACATGCACTGCACTCCTCTCTGAGTCTGTGACTGAGGACTCTTTGGTTTTTTCCTGGGATCCTACATGACCTCATGGGCAAATGTCAGTATCTTACTCTTTGCCTGACTTCTGTTTCATCTTTCACTGTCCTGGCCAGAAGTCCCTCTAAGGGGCCAAGCCAGGGATATCCAGCCCACCTTCACCAGCAGAGAGTGCAAAATGTGAGGAGATGGTGCACCACCAGTCTGTGAGCCTTCCCTGGGTGCTGGTTAGATGGCCTGCCAAAAACATCACAGGTGAGATTTATTGACACATGCCCTTTCACAACCTGGCACTGTTTGCTGTTTGTGGGGTGTGGTGGCACAATTCCTCCTGAGGACTGCACAGACACCAGCTCCTCTCTGCTGCAAAATGCATTATGCTCAGAGCTATTGAATCAGCATGAACCCAGCACAGCAGCCAGGACTGACCAGCACTGCCTTCCCCTTCAAAATGTCAAACAGATTTCTGCTTCAGCATAAGACACCAGCAGCCACACAAGCCTCCCAGCCAGCCTCAGGGTTGTTGCTGTCCTCTTTATGTTATGCTCCCCTTCCTGTTCATATTTCAACAATCAACTTCCCAAATGGCTCAAACTCCACCCCGAGAAAGAAAAATTGCCATTATCTAAATGATGGCTATTTTGCAAGTGCTCCAAAGAGCACTTCATCACTCCTTTTTTTCACAGTTTATGATTTTTACATGTCTACATGGAGAAAACCAGCAACCTGAAGCCACAGATCTGGAGAGGATTTCACAGGAGTGGTTCTCCTTTTGTTGTGGAAAAAAAAGAGTGAATAAGTCTTTACTTTTGTGTGATGTGGTCGATGGTTTCTCCAGCTGCTGAAAACATGGGCCAGAGTTTGAGAAGTGGCCCTAGGAAGTGTGGACAGGGAAAGAATTCACTCAGACCTGGAATGAATGACCTGGTCTTTTGCAGCACTTTGTGCTGTGCACATTTTACATGGTCCTAAGTAAGATTCCCACCTGAAAACAGCTTTTGCACTCTGGTTAGACAAAGGAACCTGGAGAAGCTTTTGCACTTTGATTAGACAAAGGAACATGCACTGCTTCAAGATTACACAAAGGCCTGGAGAGCAGGAAGCAGGCAGCAATCCAGCTCTGGAACAGGCATCTTCTAGGAACAGCCCTGTGTGTCTTGGCCAGTGTGCCATGCACCTGCTCTTCAGCAATGGGGTCACAGGCAGTGACAGTGGCATTTGATGGGTGTGTTTGGACAGTCCAGACTTGGTCATACACTGTTAATGGCAGCTGGCTGCTGTGGAAATCTGAAATGCAAAATCTTGTTTGGAATAAAGGAGGTCAGGTCGAGTAGATGAGGAAAAAGTGCCACATGCAGGGGGGGTTTGCTTGGTTGGACACCTGTGTGGCTCTTAGGAATTATCCTGGTTCCTAAAGCAGGAGTCTGCTCCATGCAGCCAGAGGAGAGATCACCATGTGGCTGAGGAGATGCAAAATCAAGCTCTGTGGGCAGGTAGGATCAGTCCTTGGTCTGTCAGGATCTTTAGTGGCAGCAGGTTCTCTGTTTATCCTGAACTGCTTTGTACATGCCAGGACTCTTGCTGCAGGAGTTGGTAAAAATACAAAGCACAAAGGAAGGAGAGCTTAACCAAGTGAGATTAATCAAAGGAAACTCATTATCTTCTCACTTCTGCCCTTATCCTAGCAAAATTTGAGAGAAAAAAAGTGTTTTTGAAATGCCAGAAAACCATGGACACTGCTATGCTGGCACTGCCCAGGACACACACGATGTAAGACACCCAGGTGATGCTGTGACAGATGTGACATCCTGCCCAGCTCTGCAATCTCCAGCCACTGTCATAAACATTTTGTCTACAGCCATAGTTCAGGCATTGTCAGTGAGTGACAAAGGAGGCCAGCAGCAGTGGAACTGCAAATAGAAACCTACACTGTGACACTGCTGTACCCTTTTTTGATCACTCAGGCAGCAAACCCTCAGCATCCCTTTAAAACTTCTCTTACCTCAAATACCTTAGGTGAGAGGCATCCCAGCTGCAAAGATGTGACTGCAAAGAGGAAAAACGTGGTCTTGTGAAGATGTGGGGGATGGCTAGGATGGCAGTAGAGATCTGCTGAGATCACCCCAGCCTGGAGCCACTCTCCACCTTGGACTGCAGTTGTCCCATCTGCAGCAATAAATGCATTTGCTGTTTGCCATTTGTCCAGCAGCGCAGAGAGTCTTCCAGGGGCAGGGAAGAAAAGCTGTCAAGGAGAAAAGTCTTAAATCCTCTAAGTAACATCTAAAACAATCTTGATCATATGCAAAAGAGATAGGTAAGAATCAAGGGGACTAAAAGATAATGGAGAAAGAGATAAAAGTACCAATAAAAGGAAGGAGAGGAAGACCTTTAGTCAACAAAGGAGAAGATCAGGATAAGGAGGTGACAAGGGTGCGGCCTTGGCAAACAGAGCCAGACTCAAATAGAAAAATAACCCTGCCAGAAATAAAAGCAGAGGAGTTGAGCTTGAATAAAAGGGGAAGAAAACCAGCTGTCATGTAAAATGGGAGTGAGAGAATGAGCAGGGCAGCCCAGGGGGCAGTGGTGCAGGCTGGAGGCAGGGACACGAGAGCGCCTTTGCCAGAGGATGATCCAACACACAGGACTCTGTGGGACAACTTATCTGGGATGGCTGAGGCAGGGGGACAGGATAGGGGGGGAGGAGGATGGAGACACTGATCTGTGCAAATTCATGGAGCTCCTCTGTGAGTCAGGCACCAGAAAACTGTGCTGTGGGCTCACAAAGTCAGGATAATCCACAGAAATAATGCCTACCGAGTGTGTTGCATGGCACTTCTCTTTAATTTGACTTTAAATAGCAAAGAAATATGAGTCAATTCATGCACAGAAGAGAATGACTTCATCAAATGGCACAGTAACCACTGCACTCCCCAGCTATGATCATGTGGTACTGCTGATTTAATGATCAACTGCAAAACCCCAGCTCAGGTGAAACTTCCCACGTTCCATCCACATGTTAAACCTGAAAATCTTCCAAACTTTACAGAGGCTTGAAAACCTTTGAAATTAAAGAGCCCCAGAAAAAAATGCAAGAGCAAAACCAAACTGGTTTTGTTGTAAGTGTTATGATATGTGAGACTAAAACTCCCCCATCTCCAAAAGTGATCAGAAAAGAGGGTGGGAAACATTTAGAATGAATGATTAGACTGAAGCCAGAGCACTGACCTTGGCACATGCCTGAGAAGCAGCAGGGAAGCACAGAGAAGCCAGATGAAGGATTCACCAGGCAGTCCTACTCAGGGAGGGAAAACTTGGTGGGTTTTAATAACACCAGGGCAGCCAAGGGCAGAGAAAAATCATGGGTTTGTGTTCATATTGTAACAAGCATCCAACCATACCAGGATAGTTCTGGTTCTGTGTATTGTCTGGTTCTGGCTTTGTGTATTGTCTTCTGGTTTTGAACCATTTGGAGCAAAACTTGCTTCACATTTGGATCCTTTTCTCAATAACCATGAGACACGAGCTGCAACAAACAAACAAACAAAACAAACAAACAAACATTTACATAAAAATCCATTAATTTCAGCAGCTGATGCTCTCAGATACCAAACACTGCAAGACAGAAACAGAAACTCTTGTGACTCATTTGTTAAGTTGGAGTAGATGGAAGAGCTTACCACATGCAGGGGATGATGATAAGGGTTTAAGAGCCTGCCAAGAAAAGGTAGAAAACAATGCCCTAACACTGCTTGCTAAGGCTAAGGAGCCTGAAAAGGGAAGAGAGGGGACTGTGTGGAGTTTTTCATGCTGTTATCCATTGCAGTTAGAGGAGAATGTGGCCTCTTTGCTATCCATCCCCTGCCTGCCCTACTCTGTGTGTGTATTCTGGCTGCACCCTGGCAGGCTGCCTCTCCTAAGTAGGTGCTGAATGAAAAAGGAAGAAAACATGGTCCTGTTTTTTTCCTTAGCTCTTCCGTGTTTATCTTCTTCCTTTTTTTTTCTTTTTTTTTTTTTTGTTTATCTGCAAATATATTCCTTTGCTTTCACAGTAAATTAATTAAACATTCTTGGGAGTTTGGATAACGCTGTTATTTTGTATACACAACCACCTGCACCAAGAGTTCTCAGCAAATCTTCATTAAGGAAAATATCTCTAAAAGTTGGGAATGACCTTGTTCAGAGCATATGAGCAAGCAAAGCAATACAGTAAATTCTATTAAAGAGAAGCTTTAGGTTTTCTCACAATTTAAATATACATGTAAAATCAGAGAAGGCACACTGAGAAATTGCAACAAGGATTTGTTTATGCCTAGGGTTTGCTGCCACAGCAAACTTGGTGGGACTGTCCCCTCACTGCAGAAGCATCAGTGAGGGTCAGGTACATGCACCCTGCCACTCTCAGGCTATCTCAAAACCCAAAGTTAAGCTGAGGTTTAAGTATATTTAAATTCAACACTAAACATCTCTTGCTCTCTCACCAGGCCCTCCTATCTCCAGGCAGCTTCCTCCCTATTGCCCTTTCCCTCTTCCCACCCCCACCATTTGCTCTTATCTCCCTTCCACTCCCAAATCCTGAATCTTCCTCTCCCTCCGATGGTAGGAGCCAGCTGCCAGCCATCAGACATACTCAGCTTTTGCCCTGTTGCTGTGTCTGGGTCCTCTCTGACCCTGGGCATCTTGCCCCAGATCTGTTGCTGCTGGGATTTAGCAAATACAGCCCCTTGATCTTTTCATATGCATTTGCCGGGGTTTTTGCGCCTCCCCGCCTCCACCACGGTTTCCTCCGAGGCTCTCTGTGTGTCTGAAGCTCTTATCAACTCCTCGGAGCACAATACACGAATGGCACCAGCAGGTCTTGAAGTCACGTCTCACACCTCTGAGGAAATGGCTCACCCCACCAAGTCACATCCCCCTCCTAAGCACAGGGCTAAAGTCACAACACACTATTAGTTCCTCATGGCCAAAGCCAAGGGGACACAGCTGAATGTTCAAAGGAAAATAAATTGTGCATATACAGAGGTAGTCAGGTCTGAGCCAAGCAAGGCAGGCATCTTTCAGAGAGAACATAACCTCTTGTCACATTGCATTTATTTTAACCCTCTGTCTGTGCACAGAGCTGCTGGACAAGCCTGGTGAACTGAAACAACCTGTGCAGGGGATTGCTATCACCAGGCTCTGACATCCTTCTGATTCTCCATGGCACTGGGGATGTGCCCAGTGTACCTTTGGTACCAGCACAGAAGTGCTGAACAGGATTCAGCCCAGCCTCTTGGTCAAGGACACACTCAGGACACTGACAGCACCACCTCCCTTTCACTCCCCAGTGCTCAGGCACCTGGACACCCACTGGGACAGCCTGGAGCATGGCCAAGTCCCATTTCTGACCTGGCTGTGTCCTGGTTCAGCTGGACCTAAACACCCTCCCTGGGCTGAGCAGCAAGGCAAGCCCCCTCTTCCCTGCACAGGACTCTGGCAGGGACACAGCTGAATATCCACACTGGACAGGGAGCTTAGGCCTTCCAAGAATTTATTTCAAGGCATCTGCAAACCATGCCAGAGTGAGGAATATACGCAGCCCACCCGGCTCAAGCTCTTCCTTGTTAAAGCTGTGAGGACTAGAAAAATGACAACTCTAAATTAAAAACATGACATCATTGTAAGATCTCAGAACTCTACTTAAAAGCTGGGATGGGCCTCAATATATAGATCTTGTGTCTGTACATTGGGAAGACCTGATAAACCTCTAAAAGCATTTCAAGGTTGTAAAGAGCTTTGTCACAATGGCTAGAAGCAATCAAAGGGAAATTATATATTCATATAAAGATTTCCTCTTAGGCAGAATGAAAAAAACCTCAAAACCTAAGCCTAGCATGCATTAAGAATTTTTGCTATCAGGGCCCTGCTAGAGAAGCTGGAAATTATATGGTATTTTCCTGCCAGCAGAAACTCTGGAGCAAATGTAGTGATATATGCAACCACAAAAATGTGTCTGGACAACAATTAATTTCATTTGTAGGATAATTGTCCAGGGATTGCTTCTTCAGAAACAAGCTATCCACGGATAGTTAAACTTAAGTCTTAAGAGCAAAAATATAGTTTTATTTTTTCTTAAACTTTCTCTAAATTAATGAAATCAGGTTTGTGTGACCACTGTCCCTTCTTTTTGGTCAGTGTCCTAATCCATGGAGAGGGAGTTTTTGCAAGGGCATGTCATGACAGGACAAGGGTGAATGGCTTCAAACTGAGATTTGAGGTTTAGATTAAGTATTAGGAAGAAATTCTTCACTGTGAGCATGGTGAGGCCCTGGCACAGGTTGCCCAGAGAAGTTGTGGATGCTCCATCCTGGATGTGTTCAAGGTCAGGTTGGATGGGGCTCTGATCAACCTGGTCTGGTGGAAGGTGTTCCTGCTCATGGCTGTGGCATTGGAACTAGATGATTTTTTAAGGTCCTTCCCAACCCAAACCTTTCTATGATTCTGTGATGAGATTTGAACTTTTTGGCCAATTTCAATTAAAACTGATGTAGAAATTGAGATCTCCAAGATAACAAATCATTGCAAATTTACTCAGGTTGACAAGAGACTGCTAAATCTCCACTTCTAAAAACCTCAGTGTGACAGACATCTTTTTATGAAAAATCTTTTCTTAGGATTTTTCCTTCTGAGAAGATGAGAGGCCTCAGAAGCAAAATGTAATTAATGGTTATCTGCTGCTATAGAATGCAACAAGTAGATCTGTGATTAGTTTTGTGTAAATGTTTGGAATTAGTGACCAGTCACAGCAGAACTGGCTTTCTCTCTCTGTCTGAGCCACAGACTTTTGTTTTCATTCTTTTCTATTCTTAGCTTAGCTAGCTTTCTGAGATGAAACTTTTCTATTCTTTTTAATACAGTTATAATGTAATATATATATCATAAAATAATAAATCAAGCCTTCTGAACATAGAATCAACATTCTCATCTCTTCACTTGCCTGAAAACCCCTGTGACCACCTTAAAAAATCATCTAGTTCCCATGTCACAGCCATGAGCAGGGACACTCCTCAGTCTTGGGTTTAGTGACCAGAGAATTCATGTTGAAGACAGGCACCAAAAAGAGAAAAAACAATAAACCTTGCTGGAATGACCAGACTGTGCACAAATTGTGTCCCTGCAGAGTCCCAGAAGGAACAGGGTGATGTGACATCTGACAAGCCAGAGGAGTTTGAACACAGCCAAGGCTGCACAGCTGGTTACAAATCACTGCATGGCAAATCCCCAGGTGTCCCATTCCCTCCAGGACTGAGCAGAGCTGCTCACATGTTGGTTATTTCAAGGGGTGTGTTGGTCTTGTCAGCAAAGCCATGACTGCATGTCACACTGCATTCTGGGATGCTTCCCAAGCTCCAGTTCCTCAAGTCACATAAAGCAGCATCTTCAACTGCACATTTAAAAGATGACTTTGTAGCCCCAAGAGCCTGAGAAAACCTCTCCAGCTTGGCAAAAGGCTGAAGAGCAGCTAGCTGGAAAACTCACCACAGGGCCCATCTCCCCGTGCTGCTCCACAGCCTGGGTGGTTCACAGCCTGTCTTGCCCTTGCTGGATGCTCAGAGCTGGCAGCAGTGATGTGAGAGAATGTTCTCCAGCTGAAGCTTAGAACTGTTTTATTGCAGGTACAGGCACATTTTGTGTTGTGAGTCCTCTTGGCACAGATGCCTCAGTGCTGAGATGCTCCCAGCACAGACAAAAGCACCAGAAGTTTCTCTCCTGACAAACAGAGTGAAGATCAATGTAAACAGTTTCTGAAGCAGCCTGTAATTTTTCATATCAACACAAGGCAGTCTGCTTTTCCCTTAGAGATAGCTCTCTCAGTTTTTGCCATCTTCATTTCAAAAAGCAAGCCACTTCTGGACTTCTATCACATCTTCTGCTTCTTGAGGGAAGACATAAAATCCTTCTTTTTGCCTTGGTGGGACACAAATAAAAGCAAGTCTGAAAACAGGAAAGGACAAAACTGAATGTCTTCTAAATGCTTCCAGCCCTTATCTGGGTATGACTCCATGAAGATATTGGCACCTACAAGGCATCAAAAACTTCTTTGTCAGCCTACAAGGGGCACAGCAGGATGGAAAACTACTTGTCAGAGAAGGGAAACTCCACTGAATCCAGACACAGCACATTTTCCTTGCTGCAGGAGGCACACTGCACTACCCCACAGGCACAGCTTTTAGGACATCATGGGATGATTCTCTGTGGGAGCTGTGGAGAAGGATGCCAGCATTGGGAGGGGACAGAACTGCCAGAAGGAAGTGAGGAGCTGTCCTTCATGTCATCCTGCTTGCCTGGGAGGAGGCAGAAGCCTCCTATTCTGCTGTCCATCTAACAGCATACTCCTTTACAATCAGTACTGTCCCCCTTGCTTTTATTCAATCTTAGATCTGCTTCAAACCATGCCAATACAGAAAGGTGGCCACAAGGATCCCACTGACAAAAATTAGTGTGTGATGCTCTGAGCAATAAGGAAAATATAATTCCTGTGCCCTGGTCTTGCTCCAGAATTGCTCTGCTCTTCCAAAAGCACACACCACTGGTAAGCAGAAAGGAACTCATCACCAAGATTTGTGAACATGCTGGTAACAGCCAGCCAGCCCAGACAGGGAAACTGAGGCAGACTAGAATAAA
This sequence comes from Setophaga petechia, assembly GCA_024362935.1. NCBI lineage: Eukaryota > Metazoa > Chordata > Aves > Passeriformes > Parulidae > Setophaga > Setophaga petechia. The sequence goes on along the minus strand of JANCRA010000138.1, from coordinate 289,308 downwards.
CACAAGTCAGCACCTGCAGACAGGCAGCAGAGCCTGACCTGCTCAGAGCAGTCTCATCCACTCACAGGCACATCTGCTAGAAAATACAACTGTCTGCAGCCAGGTAAGGAAGAGTCTGAGTGGGACCCCCACAGCCAGGGCCTGTGTGTGCAATCCTGGGCTGCACCAAGGGCTTTGCCCACAATTCACTCACACACAGTTTCCCATTCCACAGGGTCACACTGCATCCACGGACAACGTGGAATGCCACAAAAAATAGGGTGTGGAAGTTATTTTACTTTCATTGTAACAATGTAGACTTTTTAAAAGTCTATAATTGTTACCTCTGTGTCTCCCAATCAAAGTTTTCAGGCCTGGGAAGCATCGCTGTTCTTTTTCTCACCAAGGGAAGTGTGTCAGCTGCTGTCACAAGACAGCTGTTGGAACACCTCTGGAACCATAAAGGGCAAGGCCACCGAGGAGGCTTTTGGTCTGAAGGATGTCACAGCAGCCAGAGATCAAAGAGTCAGCCCATTTCCAGATTATGAGTTGGGAACAGGTCTATTAGCTCCCAGTACTCACTCTTTCCTGAGTATCTGTTCAATATACATTGACAGCTGTCTCAATGGGAAGTCTGACACTGAAAGCCACCGTGCTCCTGGGCAGTCTGTCTCAGTTTTGTTCTCTGCTAGCTCAGAATCAGATCCAGGTGGGGCAGAGTCCTAGAAGCACCCCAGATGGGATCCCCTCATTTCCCTCCTGCTCCATCTGGCACAGCCATCCTGGGGGCATTGGTAACTCAGGTAGGAATCCCAGATCTGGACTGAAAAAACCCAACCAACCAATCCCAAATGTTGTTACTGTGCAGTTAATTTAACTTGGGTTAATTCCCTGAGCACACTGTGTGGATTGACATATGCTCAGCTAAAGGGAAGGCATCAGGACAGGGGTGAACAGTGGGGGGCCTGTGGTGCTAGCAGCTCCTTAAGCCTGGGCTGTTGCTGAAAGAAAAACACATGTGTGTGTGTGAAAAAACACATTTCCTCAAAAACCTGTTCTCTCTGTCTGGCAGCCTTAATCAATCTTAACCAAAGCCTAGAAACTATATTCTTGTAATGGCATAATTCCAAACAGGATTAAATCCTTCAGAAAAGAAACCTCTGCTATGTTTTACAGACTATTATTTGATGTAAAATACAATAAAACATTCATCATGTAAGTATAATCTGGAATAATTCTCTTTTGCTGCCACCTGTGGCATCTTCTAAATCTGCAAGCAATCTGCAGAGTGATTTAATGAGTTTTTCACAAAAAACATTAAATAATGCTGTCTGTGCTTTCTAGAGCCCCACTCACCTGTGTCCTTTCTCTCCTCTTTGCCCTCTTGTTACACTGCTAACTGAGAACATTGTTCAAGTCTCATGGGTCTGACTGCTGCCTGCAGGCTGCAGCCCATGATTTTGGGAACAACCTAGAAACTTCAGTCATGAAAGCATCTGGACCACTGCACATGTAAAAGCACAAAGGTACAAATGTTTTAGGAACAAAACTTCTAAAACCAGCTTTTAACAATTGTAGCATGATTTTCTGTACAAAGTAATATTTCTTGGGAGACAGCTATAAAAAGTAATATGAGGACAAACCATTTTAAGTGCCTTGGTGTTGCTGGGGTGTGCAGGCAGTGTTTCAGCTCAAGATCTCTCCGTCTGGGAATCAGTTTTGGCAGAAACACACGGGATGTGCCAGTGTGATGTGTAAAGGCATTAGCAAGTGGTGGAAAAGGTGATGACATCGATGTCTGCTTTTGCCCAGTCTGCCTCTGCTATGGCTCTCCAGGTGCATTTAAAGTGCATCTGAAAAAGAAGGAGATGTTTTTGCAGCAGCAGGAATCTGTACACCACCCGCACAGCTGGCAGTGAAGCACGGCAAGCAGAGCAGTCGCTACCACGGGAAGAGATAACTCCTGTTTGCTTTATGTCTCACACCATGCACGATCCTTGACTTGCCAAAGCAGTCAGCTGCTCGAGAGCATCTCCCCCCATACGTGAATGAACTCCATAACCCGACCAGCCCAGACGTTGTATTAGAAACAACCCCAAATGCTGTTCTGGTCCTCTCCGGGGTGCCAAACTCCCACACCCAGCTGTTTTGCGTGCGGATGTAAAGCCCGCTCCCTTCTCCCTCCTGCTGTCTATGTGTCGGGCGGGGAGCCGAGGGCTGCCAGCCATCACCCACCCCCGTGGGGCACGCTTAGGGCATCACTGACTCCTCTGGGCTGGGCTGGGCAAGGCAGGGGCCGCCCCAGCCGGGCACCCCACCGGCAGCCCGGGCCCGGTGGGGAGTCCGGCGCTCACCTTCCCGCGGGGCCGGGCCGCCCCTCGCACCCCCGCCCCTGCCGAGCCCCCTCCCCGGCTATAAAGCTCGGCCGGCCGGCCGGGCCCCCTCCTCGCCGCTGCCATGGCCGCGCTGCGCTTCGGGGAGCCCCCGGCGGAGCCGCCCGCCTTCCCCGCGGGCAGGTGGGCGGGGGGCGGCGGGCCCGGCCCGGCCTCGCCCGCCCTCAGGGCGCTTCCCCCGGCCGAGCCGTCCGAGGGGGCGCCGGCGGCCTCGCAGCGTCGGAAGCGGACGAGCTTCACGGCGGCGCAGCTGGAGACGCTGGAGCTGGTTTTCCAGGACACCATGTACCCCGACATCTACCTGCGGGAGAAACTGGCCGACGCCACGCAGATCCCCGAGTCCCGCATCCAGGTGAGGGGCGCCGGCCGTGCCGCGCCCGATGCCGCCGGGGCCGCCGCGCCGCGCTCACGGCCGCCCTCTCTCCCCAGGTGTGGTTCCAGAACCGCCGCGCCAAGTCCCGCCGCCAGCGGGGCCCGCCCCGCCCCGGCCCCGGCCCCGCCGCGCCGCCGGGCTGCCCGCGGCCGCCCCGCTTCGCCGCCCTGCAGCGGCCCCGCTGCGCCCTCCCCGCGGCCGCCCGCACGGAGGACGGCTCGGCCCCCTACGCGTGGCCGCCGGCCGCCGGCTTCCCCCCCGGCCCTGCCTTCGAGGGCTTCCCGCCCGGCCAGCCCGGCGGGGCCGAGCCCGGCCCGTTCGCGGGGAGCGCCGCCGGCCCCTTCCCGCCGGCCCGCGCCTTCTGCGGGCAGTACTCGCCCGTGTCGGACGCCGAGGACACCAGCGGATACTCGGAGTCGGGCTCGGAGTGGGAGGAGAACGCGCTCGGCGCTTTCCGCGCCCTGTGAGCGCCGGCGGGACCGGCCCCGGAGGGGGTAACCGGGCGGGTTGAGCCCTCCCGCCGGAGCCCGTCCCGCTGCTCGGGCGGGGAGCAGTCTCACACCGCGCTACCTCACTGCGGCTCCGCCACTGTTGCACTTTATCCGCTAGTAACTGATTGTACCTATTTATTTAAGAAAGATACGGGTCGGCTCCATCAGCTGAGGGCATCTTTTTCCTCTGTATTTAAACCTTTCTTGTATCATGTTTAGTGTATCTATTTAACCTTCTTTAACCAAAAAAGCTAACCCAAATTCACTGTGTTTTGGGGATGGGGGCTTGTCGTAAAAAAATGTGGTCTGTCGGGGTTTTTTAACCAGGGAAAAGAAAATAAAGGTTTACATTTTTGATCTGCTTGTGTGTGTACCTGGTGCAGGGGCAAGGTTTCTTACCTTGGCTGATGGTGGGGTAGAGCAGTGGTAGATATCCCAGCTGCAGGTTCTCCTCCCAGGTCCTGGAGAGCTATGGCTGCAGTTCAGATGTTGGTAAGAGACCTAAGGGGCCAAAGGACAGGTTACAGAAACTGCCTTAAACTTTCTCTGTCAGTATTTGTCTTAAATCTGCCCTAAACAAACATCCCCATCCCTAAATGAAAACGGGAATGTCTGACCTAAGTAATACAAACCCTCAGATCTCAAGTGCTCAGACAAAAGCCTCCAGTCTGCCACTGAAGGCAAGGATAATGTTAAACTAAGAGAAATGGGAGTATTTTGTGGACACTGTGAGGGTGCTTTAGCTGTAGGCAGGGACTACTCAGAAGCTGTTCACATGGTCACTCATGGGCTGAATGGCTCTGCACTGAGAATGGCAAAACCAGTAACAACAGAAGTCTCTCCTCTAATTCAATTTATTGAGAAAGGACACATTACTCTGTATGTATTTTGAGCATAAGGCCAATTCTTCCTGCTTACAAAACAGTACTTCAGAGCCTAGCAGAGCAAGTTATAAATTATGGAAAAGCACCCAAATGTCAGAAGCACAGGAAAAATGACCCATGTACTGGTGGCAGAAATACCCTGTATGAGGAATCATGCCCCACAGAATAAGGTCACCAGTGCACACAATCCCTCAGTGCCACTCTGTAACATACCTGTGCTGTGAGATCTGGGACAGCTGAACGCTGCTTGGACTGCAAGGTGAAGTGGCATGGCAGGGTTGCTGATTAGTACTCCCCATCAAAAAACCACCAGAGCTGTCCTTGAAAAAAACATGAACCAAAAACCAACCAACCTACCTCAGGCACCATCTGTCCCAAGTGGACTTGGGTGCTTGCTGGGGATCAGGCAAGCCCCAGGAGAGAAGCACTTGCAGGAAGAGACAGAAAATGAGACCATGGTTTCCTGGGGGCTCAGGGTAAATTCAAGTTTACTGATCATAATAAATCAAAGTAACTTGTTCTGCAGACTTCATGTATGGTAGCTGCAGTGAGCTCTTGAGACTCCTGCTCTGCTTGGGGCACACTCAGCAAAGCAGTTGGATTTGTTACTGTCACCAAGATTCAACACTAACTCTGACCCAAGCAAGGAGAAATGCAGCCTTTTTTAGAAAAGAAAAGATGTGTATATTCACATTGCCTACATGAGTGGGATAAATGACATATGAAAGTAAATGGCTAATCACAAATGACAGATCTTTCTATTATATACCACCCTCCAATAATTAAAAAAACCTACAGCAACAGAGAACATGCTGGAGAGCACATTTAAGTATCCACATGTAAAAACCATCATACCCAAGGAATCAGAGATTGGAGCATGGTGGTTATTGCAATGTATTCTGTGTCCAGTAGGATAAAGGTTTGCCATGAAAAGCAGGTCCCTAAATCCTCTGGTATCTACAACTTGTCTCCCCCTCAGTTTGGGCCCAGTCACCCTCCTGGTGTTTCCTGCTGCAAGTCCTGCTCCCCACAAGCAGTCAGTGCTCAGGCTGAGCTGGAGTCCCAACAGCAGGAGGGACCAGAGCAGAGGGAGCAGCAGACACCTGAGTTTAGGGGTGCCAGGGGATGGCTCCTTCTTCCTGAGCTAGCTGTAGAGCAGATTCCTTCCTGCCTGACTAAACTTAGGGACCTTAAATGAGGCTTTGGCACCTTTCTCTGTTCACATGAAAAGGGTGGTGGCAGAGGACTCCTTTCTGTCTTCTTTACCAAACAGATGGTAACACCACAAAATAATGAGTGATATAATTACAAAAGCAACTGCAGGGACCACTGTGATGTTCTATTGTATTATGAGAAGTAGGTTTTCCTGAGTAACTCAGCTAAATTAGTGTTTATCATTATTTGATAGTATCCCTTGTGAAATGTTAAATACCTTTTGAAACAGCTACTCACCTCATCCTCATAACATTTCATTTTCAGCAATTGGCTTCTCTTAAAAAAATGACCTGAGACCATCTGCAAAAAATTTTGCATTTTTGTGAAATATATCAACTCTCATAGGTCAATTTATTCAGTTACAAATTTCATTGAGAATAAAAGATTTATGCATTTCTCTTAATTAACAGAACAAATTTAGCTAAATATAAACTCTGCACTAAAGTTTTGCAGTGGCACAATACCAACACAGAATACAGAAGCATCTTTAAACTATACAAAATTTTAAAATTGAAAATAATCCTGTTTACATATTCTTTATACATTAACATATAAAAGACCTTATTTAATGAGGCATCTAAAAGAATCAAAAACATCTCTACAGCTATCTCTGAAAATCCATATCTGGAAACAATTCATTACACAGAAGCTTTACAAGACTATTTAAACAAACCAATACACACTTTTTACAAGATTAACATTCCAAAAGGTATAGGCAGGCTATCACTTCTTATTTTTGCAGTTTACCTCACTGGTTATCTGTAATTATAAAAATCTTCATATTTATATACGGTGGGTATTGTTGAATAACCAGTAATCTAATTTAAAACTTGTGCAAAACAAACAAGAATTTGGAAAAACAGTAAGTTTAACCAGTCACTTATATAAAATACCACCTAAAACACTTCTTTTGTCCCGTGTGCAGGCAAAAAGCCATAACCAATCTCTTTCTGGAAAGTTAACAGTTCCATTTTTATATTCCTTCATTAGACTCCTTCTATAAGTTATGATAAATTAAGAGTTCCAACAAGACATTGTGTGATCGATAGACCTGCCCAACATCCTCTGGTTTCAGCTTATGTTTGCTGGCTGTGTCCTGCTGCTGCTTCCTTAGGTCAGGGCTTCCCAAGGGCTGAGCTGGCAGCTCTCAAGAGCTACTCAGAGGTGGAGCTTTACACAACAAAGATCTGCCATGTGCCTTCTAACTCCAGCCATTTCCTCTTCAGCACTTCCAACATACCAGGAGATCCAACAGCAAGAGGTGTGCAGAATTCATCTGAACTTTTAAAAACCAAGTTCAAATTATATGAAAGTATGCTTTCAACTTTACTATAATCAATGCAATTACTAAGAGATTACCAGTTAGCAAAACTACTGCATGTGAATAACAAATGGAGAAATCTAATGTAACGCTGGTTTCCTTAAGAAGCAGATATAATATATTTAAAAGGGTCCTTTCTGAGAGGTTTTCTCTTCCCTTATCTTCTGGCAGTTAGGGTATTTGGTGAAGCCTATAGAAAGGAAGAAGAAGATTTTCCAGAACTACTTGCTGTACACTTGAAAGGAAGTTTTCAGTCTCTGTTGGTGTTATTGGCTGCAAAAGCATGTAAGTTTCCCATCTGGCTCAGACCACTCTGAATATGTGCAACGTGGATCTCAACGTTATTCTGAAAACAACTGTGGGAATAAAAAAAGAACAAAAGTAAGAAATGCTGAACCCCATATGTAAGAGTTATGTCTGAATATGTCTACAGTGAAAAATCAAGATGTGAGCCTAGCCAGTATAAAAGTTCAGGTGAATCAGAGAGCAGGACATACAAATGCAACTTGACAGAGAAATGTGGCTAAAAACAACTTGCACAAACAGCTGCCAGAAATCAAGAATCCCTGACTTTAAACACTTAAAGTAAGGTTTTAACATGATCAGAGTTAGTGAAATTAAAATATTACAAAGACATGCTAAAATGGCCAAAATAAGTGAAATGGAACACATGTTCCCATGAAATGGAAACATCATCACTTTCTTTGCTGGGTACATCAACCTTTACTTGAATCAATTCCAATATGCAATTTGCAGGGTTGATTATAAAAAAGTTACACTAATGTTTGAAGTTAGGTTTTGTTTTTCCCTAATGAAAATTGCTATTAAACAGCATTTCTCAACAACTATATTGAAATCATCCTACTATCTTTGGGAAACAAATTTAAAAATTCATGTGTACAGCCTCCCATTATTATGTAGCAATACAAGTAGTGAGGATACAAAAAAAAAAAAACCACTTAACATTTAGATTCATTTTCTAAATGACAGAATTTAGCAGCATAAAATGCTTGTCACAAATTGCTGGAGGTTGCAGGGTACTCCAGGCAAGTATCACCACTCTCTTGCTATTTTTATGATGCCTCCTCAGGCAGCTGCTTGTGACAACTGTTGAAAAATGGCCCATCTAGACTAGACTGGCCTTTGACCTGGCACAATATGGCTGCTCTGCTGTTTCTTGGCTTAAAATCTTGCCAATGGAAGCTGATCAGAACCTCTAATTGTCTCATATGCCACCTTTTGATATTTACAGACAAGAGGTTGAGTATGCTAAAAGAATACTGAAATTGTACTGTTCTTTGGTTTAAAATACTTGTATTACTAGTGAGATTCAAAATCTGACAATGTTCTAAAATAAGTTTTTAGTTGTCATAAATTACTAAAGAACAAGAAAGTCTAATTGTTGCTGCATCAATTTAGCCCTTTTAAAACGTTTTTTTTAATATGTTACTTCACTGATAGGTTCAAACAGAAAACTGCTCATTTCACAATCACTTTAAGAAGCCCCCCTTTTAGATGGGACCCCTCCTATAAGTAGAAGTTACCAGATTAAACCCCTTAATTATAATCAACATTCACCTCTAAAATACAGTCAGAACTATCACAAAGCATGTAATTAAGAATTAAATATTCAAAAAGCAATACCTGATATTTGAGGAGTCTATTGAATTCTTAATGTCATTTAATGAATCTGTTAGTGATTTAAATTCAAAGGAATTCAGATCACCTCCGTCTGCTAGACACTGCAGAAGAAGAAAAAACAAAAATGTTCTCACAGTTCAGCACAGAGGTATTGCACAGGAGCAGCTATTTTGTGCAAACTTTTTACCTTAATTTGCAGTAATATTGCTGTGAGTCTGGAGATAAGATCAGTTAGATTTTTACTCTCCACACAGAGCTGTCCTGTTGACAAGGTATTTGCTTGTCTGACGACCTCCTGAGCTTCCTCCTCGCACCTGCGCCTCAGATCCGTGGGCTGGTCAGCAGGCTGCAGGCCCTGGTCAGGGGCAAGCTGCAGGTATGAAGGGGGGAAATCAACAATGAAGATGTCCTTTGCACTTGGTGGATGTGTGAAATGAGATGATTTCAAAGACAGTTTGTGTGTGTGGAGTACACAGTGTTGTTTTTTCTTTATGCATGTCTGTTGCCCTGAATCACGTCAGGTCAATTATTGTCATCGTGTCGCAGGGGTTCCATGCTGCTGCCACCTTATCACAAAGGTTTCACACCTTGGTGTTTCTCATAGGCAGCTCCTCAGAGCCCTGACTCTTTCTCCTCACAAAGCAGCCACTGACTCCAGTTCTCTTCTCCCCCAGCCACCCCACTCTTTTATAGCCCTGTTCTTGTCACTGGTTACAGCTGTGGCCTGGTAAAGTCAGGCCTGCTCCTAATCTTTGATAATTGGCCCAGCTGAACTCCTTAGGGGTGAGATTACATTCTACACCATCTTTATTTCCTTATACTCTATCCCCCTACATATGTCTACTCAGGAGCAGGCCACTGGTATCTGGAAAACCATTCCTCAAAGGCAGCTCAAATTCCAGAGAAGGAATCCAACACAGCTACCAAGAGTTTCACTTCAGTGTGACCCCCACCCACCCCCTATTCCCAGGAAATTCAGTTTTCTAATTAGGTTGAGCAAAACTACCAAGTACACAGAGATTCCAGCAAAGTCTTACCTCATAGCAATACTGTTGAACTTTATGCAAAACTTTATTTAAGTCTTTGTTTAGTTGTTCTAGATCCAGAACAATAGTTGCATATCTCCTCTGAAACTCAATGCCAATTGGCATGGAATAGGATTTCTGTGGAAAACACAAAGCATATCAAAGTTAATGCAATACTAGATTTTGAGCTCATCAGAAGGAGCTTTTATTTGAAAATAATACTGAGATATTTGAAATCCTGGTGTCAAACAGAAAAATGTTAACATACAAAATATTAAAATGCAGTATGACTATAACTCCAGATGAAACTGTGTAGGTAACAACCAATCTTTTATTCCCTTCTGCAAGTCCTACAATAATCTATGGTGGTAAAAGCTACAGAAGATGACTGTGGTCTGACCTGCTTATTCCTCCAGTAGCTGGGCATGGCTTCTAGAAAACTATCCTGCCAGCAGAGGAACAGCACAGACAACATGGCCTCAGCCACCTCTGCTGAGGAATGGGAGGCACATTTGGCCAGTAACTTATTGGTCACCTGAGGATGACTCAGTGCTACACACCTGCTGTTACAGCTAACATTCTGCCAAAAAAGAAAGTTACTAGAGCTTGTATTTGGTAACAGTATTTTGTAAGCATGATTTTCCACAAAAAGAATAAATACCAAAATACAGTAGCTTTTTTCTTACACTCTTTTCAGAATACAGCTTGACGTTGTCACCAATATATTGGGTGATATTTACAAAATTGAAACAAAACATACAATATATTATAAAATTTCCTGTCCAAATTGCCTCTTGCAAGAGAAGCTAGAGGTAGTTCCAGCCACAGGACTGAGATACAGGTACCTCCTACAAGCAAAACTTGTAGCTATAGATTTCACACACAAGATAAAGCAAATTGCAAAGTCAAGAGCCTCCATAAGGATAATCCTGGTCAAAAACTCAAAAGGTTTCAATTATGAGTTCAGTTCCAAGTTCCCCATTATACCTAATCACTGAGATGCTCCCCAGGGATTTACAAATCTGAATACCAACTTAACTTAGGGCTTTAAACTAACCCCATAATTTCAGGATTCACTGGAAATAAATTTGGCATACTTTCTGCAGCTGTGGAACATAAAAAATCAAATCTTTCAGACCTTATCCAGGGGGTAGTTCTCTTAGAGCAAACTGAACAGCTCCAGCTTAGCTGTGAAAGCTGCAGACAATTATCAATTCCCTGTTGGAGAGGTAAGGCTAAGGGCATTCTGTGCTAGTGATGACAAAAGAAATATTTCTCAGCAGCAGCAGCAGCACTACTTCTGACCTGGGAACAACCCAAAACCTGGAAACACTGATGAACAGCTAAACTGACAAGAGAGGATGGCTGTCAGCAGAGGGAACAGGTAACACCTCTGTCACCAAGGATCTAGGTGCTTCTCTGAGACAACCAGCATTACCTTCACCTTGTTTTTATTGCACCTCCTTTCAATTTAGATTTGTTTATCCAAATGTTTACTGCTTTATGTACACAGTAATTTGTTTCTAGCCTGCAACCCAGACTAGTACAGTGATGTCAAGAAAAATGAGACAAAAAATGTACAGTTGTATACATTAATAGCTCCTCTGAAGGCATCCCCTGACTTGTGTAAATTTATTATTATTATTGCCAGATAATAATGGCCTACATTCAGTACCATTTCTGATTTTGGTCAGTTTCATTTATTTCTATATTGAATCAGTCATTGAACAGAAGTCTTCCCAAAAGGATTACTTTAAACCAAACAGCAGTGGTACTTCTAACAATTATCAAACTACAAATGTATGAATTATTACCAAAGTCTGACAATTAAGGTACACCTGAATGAACTAAAAGGATTCAATTTCATTCAAATTCAGGTATGCTATTGATGTTGAAGTGAACTGGGGTCAGAAAAAGATTCTTGTTCAAAGAACATATATTTTAAAGGAGAAGCAACACATACTCAGTGGCACAAACACAGATGGGATTGCCAAGGGACAAAGAGGATTAGAAGATGGGCTAAGAATATGGCCCAATAGGAAGGTATCACATCCTCTATTTTTATCAGGACAGCCTTGAGCAGCAATGGGGGTTGCCTCATGATTGCTGATTTTCAAAGGAAATAAAGCAGGGAAAAATATCAAAGTATCTCAAAGTCCTTAGCCAGGTTACAAGTGAGCTAAAATGCAGCAAATTTAGCATCTATTTCTGTTTTTCCTTCCCAGTTGTTTTTTTTGCTCTTTCAATTCTGTGGAAAAAGGAGACCAAGAAAAGGAACAATACAAGTAATTTATGACTTAATAGCTGAGCTAACATTCAGGTTCTTGCTAGAGGAAGGATACTGTCATTCCTGGACCTCCTTATCTATGCAAAGGTATGAATACCTCAGAAAAAAATTAATTTAAGAAGAGTTGGTAATTTTTCATGATCAGAGTTGCAGGTTGCAATGACATGCTTTAATCTTGTTTCTCTTTGCATCTAGTTAAGTTACTAACACACAAAATGCAGGAAAAATAATGTAGTAACTGGAATGATAACAAGGTTTTGAAGAACAACACCATAAAACTCACAGAGACACAGAGATGGGGCAGTAGGAAGCAGAGGAACAGAATGCAAACATGCACATGATTATTAAAGACACAAAGAGAAATCTCACCACAATAAATCACATCCTTCAACATTCAAATATTTTACATGGAAAAAAACCCCAACTGGTTTGTTTCAAGAAATAAAGCAATTGTTTTCCCTCCTTCTTCACAAACCTTTACCCTTCTGTACCCTGCAGAGACACCAGCCTGGATGGATGCTGGCAGAAGGCTGAGACTGAGAGCTTTCTCAAGTTATTTTATAGCCATGGGTGGTAGAGGAGTCACTCTTATAATTTTGATTTACTGACTTGCTGATTAGATAAAGCTAGCAAGAAAAACTGTTCTGCTGCTGCTGCTAATTACTCTGTAGCTGCTGTGGTACTGTATCTTTAAAGGCCAGACAAGGGCACTCAGAACTTTACACAAAAATCTCTGAAATTAGTAATTGCTTTAACCACCTACCACCTGCAGAACAATTTTAGCATAAATGTCTTACCATATAAACATGTACTGCAAATTCTCAAGGTACACAGTATTTTCTTACTTTATGTGTTAACCTGATGTTCATGTGCTATCCTGATGTTCACATTAATCAGTTTCCAAAGCACAGTTCTTTCAAAGGAGAATCATATTTGAAACAACTGATCTCTCTGACTTGTCTTTATTTTTAAAGACATTTCATGTCATAGAAAGAAACAAAATACAGATTTTATTTAGACTACACTCCTAATTCATTTTATTTAGAGTACACTCCTTATTTGCATTAGCTGTTAAAGCATATCCTGCTTTAATAACCAAAAAGAGAAGATTCTCACCAGCTTTTCTGCTTCTGTATTCATCTCTCTCAATTGTTTGATGTGTTCCTTCTTGATCATAAGGATTTTCGATAACCTGGTCTAAAACAAAGGAACTATTTTTAGAAAGAATAAGTCCTGAAGCAGTTTTGAAATGCCATAGAAATTCAAGATAAAAAACCATACCTGTTTCTTTCATAATTTAAAATGTGTTTCTCAGTTGTTGATCAAGTTAAAAATCAGAAATAAAAATTAATTAAAATTAAATGATGGAATTTCCTGAGATTTTTAAAGCGATTCCAAGGACCCTAAAGTGATGAATGCTAAAATCCATTAGCTGAAATTCCCTGTAGGAAGACTAACATGATTTATGGTCAGCTAGAGGCTGAAGAACCTTTATTTTTATAGGCTGAAGGAGAGTGAAGGGTGTTATGGTCCTGATACTACAATCAGTATCACTCACCTCACTCCCCTTTGTCCCCCCCAGTTCTCAGCTGTGCCCTGCACTGAGCACCAGCCCTTTGTGCAAACTCCTGCAGCAAACCCTGGCACAGAGACTGGATCTGTTTAATGCAGAACAACTCTGGGCTTGTCATTTCCCTCTTGTAATGGGAATACCCTGTGTCTCCTGCCCTGGGGACCCAGCAGGCTGAAGGGGAAACCACTGGGAGCACCTTCAACACTCTCATCACTCCCAAAACTATTCATGCTCCAGGGCCCTGAGAGAAATCCTAGCTTCAATACAACCAGCAACACTTTTATTACTGGAGTAAACAGAGCAAAAATTTCAGGTTTTGTAAATTCCAGAGGGGTTAACTGCATCCTAGCAGTGAAACATGTGACTGGGAGAAATAGGAACTCCTAGCTCAACACACATCTGATTTATACATAATCACTTCTGTGATTTTTAATGCAGCCAGGTTGCTTGTCCCCCCAAACTGTAATTAGAAAATTGTTCCAGGATCTCTTGCAGCTAATGAGGAATAGTCTGTGAATTTCCATGCTAAATGCATTCTTTTTCACCTCATAGCAATTTGTTTGAAATTGCCAAACAGCCAAAGCTGGTTTTCAGCTAAATATGGTGTTCCCTCCTTGTATTTATCCCTGTATATTCAGAGACAATAAAAGCTTCTCTTCTTCACTGTTCTTCCACCAGACTAAGCACAACCCAAGCCTTCTCAGACTCCACTCCCTTAAAGGGCTCTTCATCTCTTAAACTTTTGTGACCCTTTTTTTATCTTTTTATCTTTTTCCATTCACTGCCATCTTCCTTACTGTTACAGGAAGCCTGTAACAGTACTCTGAATGACACCCCAGGAAACTAAACCTGTAAAATGGCATCAGTGTTTCTCTTTCTACTCCAAATATTTTGCCAGGTGCATCTTAGGAATGGATGGTGAGCCATGGCCAGAGGTAGATGGGTTATCAGCCTCCCAGTTCCAGCTGCTCATTTCTGTCCCTGTGCTGTCCCCCAGTGACAGCACTTGCATTTCTGCTCTTTGCATTTTGCATGAAGAACCCAATCACAGAAGAGATAATGACAAAAAAAAAACCCAAATTTAGAATGGGCAAGAAAGAAGAGGTTTAAAATTGTTACTTGTGAGCTGGACTGCCTCTCTGATTTAGTTTCTACCACACCACACAAGTGTTCATGTTGCCAGTAAAACACCTGTGAGGAAGAAAAGCACTGTACACCATCTGCTGCCAAAAAGTTCCTCTTCCAGCTCTGCTGTCATCACCATCCAGCAACTGCCTAACATATTCTTCTCCTTCATGAAGTTGATGAGTCCTCAAATTAATGCAGAATATATCATGTGCTCCCCAAATTTGCAAGGCATTTGATTCTTAACTTCTGCTTTGATGTGCAGACACATGTGAGGATGCACAGCACTAGTTCTCCATTGGATGAGCTTGGATTTTCTATTGTATTCATCCTACTCCAAGATAAATTCCAGTGATCAGGATAATCTGATTCTAAGGATTTTCACTGTGTCTATCATGGCCACCAGCTTTCTCTCAGGAGTACATTTTATTACACAGACCTCCATTTTCATCTGCCAGTGAATGCTCTAATTCAGTCTAGCCCTGTTTGTGTTGAGAAATTCTTGCCTAACAACTCTATTTTCACTGTAACTCCTCCTGTTTACTGTTGCAATTTATACTTCTCAATAAACTGGAAAAAGTTTTTAGTACAATGCTTTTCTACATTAAAATTAATGAAGGTACAACCCAACCAGAATATTTAGGTTTTCATTTCTGATTTCATTTGTTAGTCATAAAACATGAGCATTTTAAAATGCAGCGTGTGATAACTTACTATGCAATATTTCCAAAATTTTCATAGGGAGAAAACAGACAAAAATCGAGTGCCCATTTTCAGATTGTTCCTCATGCATTTAATTTGGGAAGATCCCTCCTTTCCCCACATGCAGACACCAGGTCACTGCAGTGCCTCTGCTGCCTCCCCACACTCCCTCTGCCGGGCATGCAGCGACCCTGCCAACATCTGCTCTGTCCTCAGTGCTGCCTTCCAAGGGAATTCTTCACCCCAAAACAAAAAAGGAACCAGGGAGCAAGGAAAATAAAATAAAATTAAAAAAAAGCTGCAGCTGAATACTTGGAAAAACGTCCTCCAAATTTAAATACTGTCTGGAATGTACAAATTCAATCTATTGATTCTGACCTGCCATACAGCATATGAAATATTTTTTAAGGATACATCACATAATTAATAAAGCATGAAAGATTTTAAAAAAAATTACTAATTTATTGCTGAATTTATTTTTAATATCATGTTAATTTTTGAGCCAGTCTTCTAATGCATCAATCCACGGTCTCAGATGTCAAACTGCAACATGTAGTAATAAATATAAAGATTTAGAAAAAGTAAGACAGTGTAGAACAATGATTAAAATAGTTGTTACAAGTCCCAATGTTTGCTTACAACTTCAAGTTATAAGTAAAGAGAATATCCCTAAAATTTATTTGTCATTGTATGCCTGTGATTTTGAATTCACTTCCTCTTCTTCCAAATTAATTTCAGATAAGGGAAATAAAGGGCTGTGTTGAAACCTTATTTGAGGTATGGTCTGCATTTTCTGTTCTGTCCAAAATTCTTCCCATAAAATTGTTTCTTTGTGGTCTTATTAATAACAGCCTGGCAATGGTTTTTTGAGAAAGTTTTTTTGGAATCAAACTGGTTTTGACCATTTACTTCCTGAATCAACATTAAATGAGAAGAGATTTGACTTTTTGTAAGTACCAGTCCATCATAAAGGCTAAAAAACCATCCTGAGCAGCAACCCTTAAAATAAAAATACATCTGGACTGGGGAATACAGCACAATCAATAATCAGCATTCACCAGTCTCCTGTATTGCACAACACCAAATTTCAGTACCTCCTACAACTTCTAATTAAAAAAACTGATTCTTACAAACAATGCTTCAAGTCCTTCAATAAATGTTTAAGCCCTGTGATTCATTGTCGTTGCTCAAATAGACAAACACCAAAAATCTGTGGATTTTGTTCAAAGCATTTTGAAAATCTTCAAGCAAAAATACATATTGATGTGGAATCTTTATAAAATGCCACCATTTGCAAGAGGCCTATACTTGTAAAACTCAGATTTCCTCATACTGAGTAGTAACATACAGCCACACGTGACTGACAAATCACACATTTTCATATTTCAAATGCAGAAACACCATCATAAACACATCATTTGATGTTCCAAGTAAATGTAAAGCTCAATCCACCTTAGTTACCAAGTCTCACTGATCATACTCAGTGACTCAAACAGCTGCAGATACAGTTTAGCTGCATAAAGACTGTATCTTTTGTGGATTTCAATTTTTCCATAATTAATCTTATGGAAAACTACATCTATTTTAAATTTTCTTAGCTAAGCTAGATGCCATGCCACCTTTTTCAAAATCAGTTTCATACAAGTTTCCTCTAAAAAAGCTGAATAGATGATACTGTTAAACAAAACTCATTATGTTGAATGGCCCAAATGTTAGTGTGTCATGTGAGCTTCTGACACAAATTTATTCTTTTGACCAATTACACAGACTTTAAAATCTGAGAGGCATTTTATTTCTCAGTTCTTAGTATTTTAAACATGAATCATTCCAATCTCCTTTGGCATGTTCAAAACTGCTTTCCTTGTTAAAGACTTCAATCACTGATCTTAAGCTAAGCCAACATGAGCAATTACATTCCTCCACCATCCTGGAAAATGCTTCAATGTGATTTAATGTCCAGTGAACCTCAGCTTCCCAACATTACTTGTCTGTGCTCTTCTGAACTAGTACACAAAAAACACTGAGGGATTATTTCATAAAGGTGAAAAAAAAAAAGGATTTTCTATGTAGAGTTATCTATAAAATGAATAGATAGGTTTGCCTGCATGGAAATGAGTGTTGCTTTTCTTCTCCAAGACAGTAGAACATTATATAACATAAAATACATATGATAATGCATATAAGGAAATGTTCTTTCCACAATGTAACTATATTTTAAATGAACAAAGAAGTCTTAAAGTCTGCACAAACGAATAATACTTTTTTAAAAAATAAAATGGTAGATATCTGGGAAAATAAGACACTTTTGAGGACCTCTGTGGTCTGCAAAGCAGCACATTTCAAGGGTTATAAACAAGTGAGAAAATTAAGAAAAAACAAAATAAAATAACAAAAATGAACATCTCTTCAAAAGTTAATTTGACTATTACCATACTTGTCATGAATTAACACAAGGTCACTGAACCACAGAAGAATTGGCAGAATAAACACAAAAGGACAATAAACAACAAAATTAAGAGCTGCAGTTAACACTTACCACTTGAATGAGGAATTCTACTGGAAAGCCTCCTAGTGTTTCACTATCTGTGCCTGAAATTTTGTTTTTCCACGAAGATTGTCCTAATAAAGGATCACTGTCCTACAAAGGATAAAACATCTAAATGAACACCTTCTTTTCACAGGGCTTTGTTAAAATTTTCATCACGCTAAATAACGTCAGAAAACTAATCTCAAAAACATTCTAAGGTAACAACTTCAAATATCCAAAGAACACTTTGGTGATGGACAGCACTTGAAGAAAGTAACTTGTTGGGACCCAGGACATCCCTCTGGCTGTCCTGAGCAGCCCAGACCCTTGCCAGGGGTCTCAGTGACCCTGGCACAGAGCCCAAAATGCCTCTGTGGGTTTGATTATGGCCCGTGGAGCAAATTACCAACCTTCTATGAACACCAGCAAGCCACAACAGTTTAAGTAGAATATTAGTGAAGTTATCACAGGGTGAATTATGTATTTTAGGGTTACTGTACAGGGGGGTTATATCCCTGTACAGGGGGGTTATGGAGACAAGATGGAGGAATCGGGGCGTGCCTCGTGCTTCTTCTTTCTTCTTCTTGTCTTCCATCTCCCGTGGTGATGCTGGCACTTAGGGATTGGTTTATGGTGAAGGTACACTTGTTAATAAGGGTAAAAGGTATTGGGAATAAAAAGTAAATATGATATACATAGTTTTTGTTACAAAAGGACGTGACCGCCCCGCGGGTGGGCAGAGTGCCTGTGGCTGCCCTGCTGAGCAGATCTCTGCTGGGCAGAAAGAAAATTTTTTATTTAAGAATTAATAAACGACCTTGAGACCGAGAAATGAAGAGCTCTGACTCCTTCTTTAAGCGCCGGGCTGGGAAAAGAGACTTTGGAATTTTTCTCGGGGTCACTCTGATAAAGGAATGATCCCGACAGGAACTCACTGTGATGGGAGACTGGAGCGAGGGAGCGTAGGGCAGCCGGGGAGGGGTCATGAAGAAGCGCGACGGCCGCTGTTTCTGTCCGAAGGCAGCGATGGGCATGGTTTCATGGGGCTCATTGCTCTGCCACACAGGGACAGGGAAGGGAAAGACAGGATATACTTCAGTGTCTGATTCATTTTTACCCTTCTGGAACACATAATTTATTTGTTTCTGGGATCTGGACTAGCTGTGCCTATCCACACCCTAACCCAAGGGCAGGAAAAGATGAACGTTTTGGTGTAGGAGTTTTCAAAGTTTTGTCACATCAAAGAAAAGCTGCTTGAACATTTCCACAAATGCCATTGGCAGGCAAATTACAACAGGATCCAAACTCAGACCATGACAGTGTCTCCCTGATTTTTAAAGATTTTTTAAGATTTTCTAAGCCTTCTGATGTTTACATTCTTGTAACGAACTTTCTCACACACTTTCTGTAAATAACTTATTGTTTTGTAATCTTTTATGGAGGAGGAGAAATTTGATGGACTGTTGGTTTGTCCAGTGTCATTGGAGAGGTGGTACTTTCACCCTCTAATCCACTGTCACTTTTGGAAATCTACAAATATTGGAGTCAGAAAATAAAGTTCCCTTTTTCTGCCTTGAAAACCACAGTGTGTGCATGTCATGTTATTTCGTGTCCTACAATGACAATGACAGAGACTAGAAGAATTATGTAGAGAAATTTGATGGACTGTTGGTTTGTCCAGTGCCACTGGAGAGGTGGTACTTTCACCCTCCAATCCACTGTCACTTTTGGAAATGTATAAATGTTGGAGTTGGAAATAAAGTTCCCTTTTTCTGCCTTGAAAACCACGGTGTGTGTATTGTGTTATTTCGTGTCCTACAATTACAGAGACTAGAAGAATTTTGTAGATCCAACACCACACAAGATACAAAAGAAAGTGATGTCCTCCAGAAATCTTGCAGTCTAGGCTGGACTGCCTGGCAGGAACAAAGCCTAGGAGCTGGGAGATCATCTCCAATTGTTTGACCAAAATAACATCCTCCCAGGTAGCTTCATTAGCACAAGAAATTCCAAAATTCAAGTTCAATCAACTCACAATACTTGTTTGCAACTCCCACAGGCCTTTCCTGACTTTGGCAAACCACAAAGGGCCAGGGTTTTCTTGAATATTTTCTGCAAATCCAGGCAGGATCCCATTGCAGAATTCTCTTTGGGATCTTATACCATTCATTGTATTTCTTCATATTGAACTCAGGCTATTGTAACAGCCTACAATAGCTGCTCTAGTAAATTATTCCACCCTGAGTCATTTTGCTTTAATCATAGAGGGTTATCCTGTTTTGTAAAACCATAAACAATAAAATTTTATTATCCTGGAATTTCCCATGCATCTGTTATGCCTGTTTCTACTTTATGACAAAACTACCTGGGTGTAATTTCTTATTTTTGATTAAAGCATATCACGGTCGATTTTTAAAATTTCGTTTTCTTATTACAGCTACTTTTAAAATGTGTCATTAATACTTACAAGAACTTCATAATCTGGGACTGTGTGTGTTCCAAGACCTGCCCTGTCAAAAGTCACTCTGTAGGTGGCATTGAGAGTGTCTACAGCATCTATTTGTCCAGTGAACAGACCATCGTGGACACCTCGCAAACGGGCTGAAAACAACAACAGGACAACCAAGAAAACAAACATTACAATGCTGTGATACAAATCACAAAACCACATTTATTACATCTTATACATATTCTTTATATGTATACTTTAAGGCCATATATTAAATGGAAAAAAAAAAAAACCCTAGCAAGAAAAGTATGCAAGAAAAACCCTAGAAAAAATGTATGTAATAGAAATATTACCAAATTTGTTACAAAATTTAGGTTTGAAGGTTAAATATTTCCCAAATCTAATCCTTAGCACTACATTTATGTCTAAGAAATTCCCACTGTTTCATACCCTGTACCTTCTGACAGACAGATTTTGCAGGCAAAATTCAATTTCCAGATGATTTTGCACAGCACTTCTCTCTGAATCCCTCCTCATATTTAGCAAAAAAAGAAAAGTGTGGAAGGCAGGTCCTTCCACAGTGGAGGGATACAGGTCTAGGAGAGTGAGAGTGGTGCACGTCTGCTCTTCAGCAACAGCTAAGGGCAGTGGTGCTCAACACAAAAATGCAATGAACAGTCATGGCTTGAATAGGAGATGCTGAAGTTTAAAGGACCTGGACCAAAACCAGACAGGAGGGAGGAATTCAAATTTTCATAAAACTAGGTAAAACCTGTGGAATGTTTTCAATAATATTCCTTCCTCAGTTATGTGGAAGGTTTTTTAGCAAGGCATGTTCAGCATACACATCCAACTACACTGCAATACCAATTGTATATCTGTTTGAAAACAGGTAGTTTTCTATTTATGGAAAAATAAAGTTCAAGTTTATATTAGGTCAGATTTGAAACTCAGACAACACTCAGAATTTTAAAATTAAGCATCTCCCTCTCTCCAAAATGTGATACACTAAATTTGAACAGCAGAAATAATAAGTCATACTAAGTTTGCACCTCAAAACCTTATCAGAGTTTTAAAAATACCACCTAATCTTCACAAGAACCTTCTCAGTGAACTAACAAAAAACCAGATACAATTCTGATGTTTTACATTTATTATAATTATGTGCACTAAGTGGATTATGACTTACTAAAATCTTTACAAAATACACTTGGCTGCTTATTTTGTTTGCTTTTAAGAAATTACCTGTAACTTTTGTTCCTATTACAAGTGGTAATGGAATTTCTTCTGGAAGATCTTTGAACTGTGAAAGATCTGCAACTTTCCGCTGCTGCAGAAGTCTGATTTTCTGTCGTTTCTGTTTTAATGCTGACCTCTCTTCCTCAAAGAATGCAGAGGAACACCTGTAATTTCATTAGATAAAATATATATTATGCTTAAATTAATCACTCAAAACACATATGTGAAGGCACATCAAATAAATAGGCACAGATTAAAAAATCACTGTGAGAAAATGAAAAAGCTTGAGATGATGTGTTCAAGAGAAAAAAAAATCTTGTTTAATGCATTTAGACAAGCTTACTCCTCAGAATTCTCACCCTTAAAATAAGAGTCTATTTTAAAATAATACTCAAGAATAGCAGTTGTTGCAGTGGTACATCTAAAGAGCACAACTTTTTAGGATTATTTCTGCATACAAGGATCCATCTAGGGTCACAACAAAGCCAAAGCTGGCCCCAGTGTGCTCTGGATGCCAGTTCAGTGCCCTGAGGAGGGTGATCTGTGAGGGCCCTTGTGGACAGTTTTTTTACTGAGACACAGTCCATGGGAAAAGTAATGTGAAAAAGAGCATCTAAGAAAACAACAGCTGCCTAATTCAAGGACATGGTTTCTTTGAGCAAGAAGTTGTTTTGTAAATTATGTGATAACAGGAAGTAAAAAAGAAGCCACAAACATCTTGAGAATAGGTGTGACTGACTTTTATAGCTGACCAATAGTGAGCTTTAGTTTTGCAATATGCATGAGCCTTATTACTGTGATTATAAAAGTAATTCTGTTAATCAATAAAGTTGAGATTTGTCTGCATTAGAGGATGAGCAAGTCTCCCTTCTACCTCGTCAGGCCCTAAATCTAAAAGATGGAAGGCTCACCCCTAAAGTGCTTACTTTGTATTAATTTTCATTTCTAACCTAGATTCATGAGGGAGATAAGTAAAAAGACATTAAGGACCCAATCTTATCTTTCATTCCTTACTAAAAAAAATTTCTTCATTCTCATGTCAATGAAAGAAGTAATTTTAAAAAGGTGCACAAATGTTATTTTAAGTCTGCCTGATTGCAGAAAGTTATTTAACAAATAATTTGCCACCTTTGTTAATTGCTTTACTGCAGTCAAATGGAGATAAAACATTTCTGTGGAACTCATACAGTTATATATTGATTACTGATCAATAAATACTATTTTATCAAGTTATTTTAGAAGACATTGTCAACTCTGCTGATGGCTCCTTCTATTAGACTACAAATTCTTTTCTGACTTAAATCCCTTCAAGATGATCCTCGCTTGTCTCCAACCTAGTACTACTAAGTAGTCAGCTCCTTTTTCCATACCTGCTTCTACTACTCTGCTATTATTTGCTGAAACAAACATTCTTAGGTTTTCCTCTGTATAGCCCTCACTGGGAGAGTTCCACAAAGCCCTTTCACTGCTGTGCACGATTTCTCTCCCTGGCATTGTGCACCAGACTGTAAGCACAAGTGTGCCAGGATGTGAGACCATTTTCCTTCACACTGACCAGCACTTCCACACTCTGTATGCACACATCACCTGCCTTTTATCCCATACATGTTTTTTAAGTTATATGGGGCACAGGCCACTTGTTTTCTCCCAGTGTTAGCACAATGAGATCCTAGTCCTAAGAAAGACATGGGAGAAAAGCATAAGCAAGAATGAGCTGCAGCTGTGAGGTACTTTTGTCATGCAATGCAGAAATGCACTGCACTGAAGGCTCCCATATGAGGCTTTCCAACCATTATCAGCACAAAAATCACCACTTTGTCTATCTAGTTTCTGTATAGCCTAGAAATTCTGTGGTAGACTGAGGCTGTAGGTGTGTGTCCCACTCACCAGTTTAGCACTGAAGAACAGAATGTGTTCACCTGGAATTATGTACTGTTCCAGTGCTCCTCTTAGGAAAT
Organism: Setophaga petechia; assembly: GCA_024362935.1. NCBI lineage: Eukaryota > Metazoa > Chordata > Aves > Passeriformes > Parulidae > Setophaga > Setophaga petechia. The sequence goes on along the minus strand of JANCRA010000138.1, from coordinate 266,126 downwards.
TAAAATATCTGGGAAGGGATGTGGCAGACACAGAGAGGGACAGTGGTTGGGAAACTTAGGAAGAGTTTACTTGGATATTCTCATTTATTGATGCCATTGACTTCATATTTACTACAGGTGTGAAATAATGCTTGCAGTGGGCTGTGAATATCAAGCTGCAAAATGCAGGTCAGAGCTTTTCAAGGAGAAGAATGGCTAGCCACAGTGAGACAACAAAACAGGCAAAAAAAGAAAAAGAAAAAAAGCAATACAAACTTTGTATTAGTCCCTCTAATCATGTCCAGGGTCTTGCACTAGGAACAGCAAATATCACCTGATGTTTTTTAACTTGTGGTCTTAGAAATACAAATTCAAATGCTGATATACTAATCACTGACCTTGGAAGGTCCCTACAACAGCAATACTGTTTTACTGAGAGCTCAAATGGTCTTAAAAAGTCTCTGTCCCAAATGATGTAACTATGGATTTAGAAAGCATTTGCAATATATTTCTGGCTTCTGTTAAAGGAAACCTCCACCCCAGCATTCCCCAAATGCATTTAATAAAGGTTACTTCATGCCATCCTATAAAAAAATGAAGATTAAAACTATGGTACAAACTCATTAGTTTTCTGTAGAGACTTCTTAAGAGGTTGAACATTCCTCTCAGTTTTTACCTTGCTTGTGAGAATTTGAACTAACAGGAATCACCACCATCATGTAGTGGCAGGGCAAGCAGACCTAAGCTCAATTCATATCCACTGCTATTTTCCAAGCCAAATTAAGTTTCCACAGAGTACACACAACTAACTATTACCTCTTCCTTTTCCTGGAGCATATCTTTCCCCACAGTCTACAGGAATCTTACAAGCTTTGCAGGCTCTCATGAAGAATACTGCTGTGCCAATCAAACACACTGTTGATGTGTGATAGGACATTTAAGGTAACAGCAGACATAAGAAAATACTATAATATATTTATTAAAAAAAATAAATATGACAATCATGTGCATAACCATCACAGAGACACTATTATCCTCTGCCATCAACAATGTGGCTGCAAAATGTCTTAATTATTTATTTTTAGTCCCTCATGGGGAGATATCAGTGTTGACATGGTATACAGCTTGCCTCCATATGATGAGGACAGAGAAAAGGAATTTTTAACAGAATGGTAAAAAAAAAAAAGAATTTTAATCTACCTCTTTGCTCTAGAGGTAGATTAAAATCATCTTGAAAAAGCATTTAAATGATTTAGAATAATTCAAAGTATGTTAAAACTAAGGCCAAAGGACACTCTTGACATCTTGAAAAAGACTACCATAATTAAAAAAAAAATACTAGTATAGAAATAAAAAGCAAACAGGAATGCTTATTTTATGTTGCTGTAAAGCAGTAACTCAAAACAGATTCTTCATGCAGTCAAATGCTTCTACTTCAGAATTCAGATAAAACAATTTCCTACCTATTTAGACCTTTGGCTCCTTTGGCATGAGTCTCTCTATTTTAAAAAAAATAACTCTATGATAGCTGAACAAAAAAACCCCAAATCAAACCCAAAACCACTCTCCCCTTGGCTTAAAAAAATAAAAGCAAAAAACCAACCCAAAGAAGCCCTGAAAAACAAAAGGAAATTTGCAGCCCACCAGGCTGGGTGGGTTTTGCAATGTGATGCAGACAAGGCTCCTGCCCAGGGCATCCCCTGACCCCAGCCCCTGCTGGAACCACACAATCTTTAAGGTCCCTTCCAACCCCAACCATTCCAAGACTGAAGTTTTACCAATGGTCCACCAGACTGCTGAATGAGGCAAGCTGATCTTTTAGAGAGGTGACAATTTCAGCAAAAGTCAAATGAGAAATTGGTGACTTAACCTCCACCATTTCTCTCTCAGCAGGAAGCATGACAACAAAGGAATGAAAAGCAAAGTTATGCTCAAATTACAGGAACATCTTTCCTAGAGGAGCTATTTTCAAACTGGTTCTGCTGCCTTCCCTTGACTGACAATTTTTACTTATGTTGTTTGCAGGTACAGAAGATGAAATTTTCCATCATGCAAAATATAACCTGACTCAGTCATCTATGAAGAAATGAATTCAGTGAATATATTCAGAAATATATTCCATATAACTTCCATATGAAGAAATTGATTCAGTGCCTTAGTGTTGGCATTTACAGAAATGAAAGGCTGATTAATTTATGAAACACTACTTATACAATGACAGGATGGTGAAATTTGGAAGGACCTCCAGGAGGCTTCCCAGAACCATGTCCAGAGGACCTTTGAGTACATCTTGGGATGGAGATTCTACCACCTCACTTGTGCCCATTCCCTCTTTTCCTGTCTCCAGGTAATGCTGGAAAAAACCCTGGCCCTGTCTTCTCTACACCTTCCCTTCAAACATTTATGTACAAAATGAGATCCTCCCTTTAGCCTTCTCTAAAGGTTTTGTGAAAAGGCTGAGCTTAATCAGTGGGTTTATGAATTAAAAATTCTAAAATAGAAAAAAAACTATGTCCTTCATTAAATTCTAGCTTCTTCTCTACAATGGACAATACTTTATGGGTGACTTCATTTCTTCTCTGTCTTGATAGCCACTCTAAGAAAAGCTGAGGATCTATAAAATGGTTTAAAAAAATAATAAAATAAATGAGGTGAAAATGTACACTTGTTTTCCCCAAGAAGAGCTGGTTATAGACAGAAGAAAAAACCTCAGTGAAAAACAGGCCAGCTGTTCCAGGCCAGGAGGCACTGCAGTATGGAAGATACAATAACAACTTTAACACATCAGCTAAAGCTTGGACATTGAGTTATCTGGAGTGGGAAGAGAACATTTCAAGCATAGGCTCATGAAAACTCCATGGATATATGCATTTAAGGAATAGGGTGTGTGAGGGAGAGAGGTGCTCAAAGAACACCTCAATACAGTGGCTTTACTTCTTTAAAGATATTGTTTTGTTCTACTATTTGAATGCAAAATTTTTAAAAGGAATAATTTCAGTAACATCAAAATTAGATGTAAGTAATAGCTGAAAGAAAAGAAAGAAATATTACCTCCGTGGTTTTCCCATTAATCGCCTGATTTTCCCCCATTCTACTCTTGTCAATTTTCTGGTTTTCAAAGTTGGAAAGGATTCTTTGAGGCATATACAGAAATCATTATCTCCTTCAAATAGTGGCCTGTTGAAACATAATTGTAGTCCTGTGTTAACCACACTAAGTTAACTTTTGTCACAAGATTCCAAAAAAATCCATCATCAGAAACACATTAAAAAAATATTAATATAAATTAGTCACACGAACAAGACACTTCTTTTCAAAAACAATTTAAATTCAGACAAAAACAAAATCAGAACATTTCCAGGACTATTGTTCTTTGACTCTTCCTATCACTGACATTTAAAAATGCTCCTTTCTCTAGGTTCTACAGAGCAATACACATAATTCATCCTGCTCTATAATGATAAAAAGGCACCAATTGAAACTTCAGCAGAGTCAGCTCAGTGTCATGAGGATACTGCAACACACTGAAGGAAACCAGAGAGTGAAATATTGAGAGTAAAGGGAAGGACAATATGGTACTGAGAAACAGACAGACAGTACCTTTTTTCATCAATTCATTCAATTGTAACTCAGGTTCTCAACAGAAGTTTCCAAAATACAGGGAACTGAACCAACTCCTCATTCCCTACAGCTGTACAGGTGAGACTTCAATTTTACCACCCCATGAGTCCCTGGTGAAGCACAGGATCAGTGAGAGAGAAGTGACAGCTCAGAGAACAGACCTGCACAACTGAGCAATTTCTCTCTGATGCTGTGACCCATCTCTATCTCTGTTTTATCACTGCCTTTTTTCTTTGTAGCACCACATCCTTCTCAGGCTGAGGAGACCAGGGAGCAGCAGCAGATATGCCCATCTAATGGAAGGTTAATCATCAAAGACACAGCTGAAATAGATCCCTCCTGGCAAGAACAAAAGGAGAACTGCATCCTAGAGAAAGCTGCTTCTCTCCACCCTGAGCAGGGCACTGGGGTTTGGAGGGGATGTACCCCAGCACAGAACAAAGAGCACCTTGGAAGCAACACTGCTTTCAACTGAGTGGCTGGGGTGGCAGGAGAGAGGGAAGGGGCACAGATATAAGGAAACCCAGGCAAGAATAGAATAGAATAGTTTTGCAGTAGGAGAATCTGCAGCTGTGGCACAAAGTGAAAAGGAAAACAAAAAGAATGAGCAATGAGGCTCAGGAAACAGACACAGAAGGGTATACAACAGTATCATTTTATCTATATTTACTATTGCTAACATAAGATATCTATATAAAGAATAACTATTTAGCTTGGGGTTTTAGTTTTTTGGGGTTTTTTTGAGAAAGATAATCTATATTTGATTATTCTTACTAACTCTTGTCCTTAAGCAGGCAAACTCTAAATCCACAGCATCCACAAGATTGGAAGCTCTGGAAAATGGTGGAAGCAAATCACAGGTGCATCTGCTTCTGAGGGCCTGTGATCACTGTGGTAGAAAGTAGCACTTCAGAAGTCTCTGGAGACACAAAATCAATGAGATTTTACAGAACAGTCCACTGCAGTAGTATATAGAGAATTCAACTGAATCAGCTTCAATAATCTAATAACCACAGATTACAGTTGTAGAAATAAAAATATTTCAAAAACTTACAGCAGACGTGGCATTTTATTTGATTATTTCAATTTTGGATGCAATAATTTGATTAAAATATTCAGAGATTTGTACAGTGAGTCACATTTTATCAGTTGATAGCTCTATGATTTAAACTTTTTTAAGCTTCTCACTAAGCCTGGATCATATCACTCCCAAAAAGATGCATCAAAACTTTCCTTTCAAAAATATGCAGTCTCTTAGTAAACTATGTGATAATATCTTAATATCTTATGAGCATGACAAGCTGTATTTGATTTGCAAGGAAAGGTTTTGGCAGAGGGGGGTTTTGGCAGAGGGGGATTTTGGCAGAGGTAGCATCTTTGAGAAGCTGCTGGAAGCTTCTCCCATATCCCACAGAACCAACACCAGCTGGTTCCAAGGTGGACCCACCCCTGGCCAAGGCTGAACCCACCAGTGATGGTGCCTATGAAATAATGCAGTTAGAAAGGGAAAAACCCTGTGCAACTGCAGCAGGACAGAGCTCTGCAGCCACCCAGCCAAGGCAGGGAAGGAGGTGCTGCAGGCACCACCAGAGCACAGATTGCTCTGCAGACCAGGGTGAAGCAGCTGCATCCCTGCAGCCCATGGAGGGCCCCATGCTGGAGCAGGTGGATGCCCAAAGGAGGGCGTGGCAGAAAAATTTTTCAGCAGAAAAATTATGTAAAAAGCAGAAAAGTAAGGAGAAATAGAACAATGGTCTGTGTATTAATGCTAGTCTAGAATAACTCTCTAAGCTGCAGAAAAGTTTATGTAGCAAGATATTAGGAAGGTTGAAGCTTAATAATAGAGCTCTGTGCATTGTGTTTTAAGGCTTACAAGCAGGTATTGTATTTGAAATAAGCAAGCATTGTTTAACCAAAGGTACCTGTGCTTATAGTGGTTGGACAGAACTACTGTCAATGTGCTTTTGCTTTGTGTGATTGGTCAAAAAACTTATAAAGTGAGTTGTAACATTAAGTTCTTGGTCTGCTGCCTGGGATGTGAGCTGCTGGCATCTTCCCATTGTCATAATCATGTAATGATGAGACTGATGCTGGAAAATCAAACAGCTCAAGGCACATTCCCAGCAGTCCTGTCCTGTTTGTGATCTGTACAGAGCCCCTGGTCGGTGATATTATCCTACTTTGATTTGGTTGCCAATAAATTAAACTGATTTCCCAAAGCTGAGACTGTTTTGCCCATGACAATAAGCAGTGTGGTCTCTCCCTGTGCTTATCTCATCCTTTGACCCTTTTGTTACATTTTCTCTCCTGTTTCCAACTCAGGAGTGATAGAGCAGCTTTGATGAGCACCTGGTCTGGCCAAGGAGAGCCCACCACACCTGCACACACGGGTAACTACCAAAAAGGGTTTCAGAATGACCTGCTAAACTCAAATTCTAGCCTGCTGAAAGACCTACAGCTTCTTAGACAATTGAATAATAAACTAAAAGTTCTTGGTCTGTTGCAAAAATCATTATTAAAAATGTCACATAGTAAAATTATTCCTAGAAATAAGCAGGATTTGGGTTATTAATTTTTTTCATGTAATTGGGGAAGAAGCATGAAAGGACTAATTCTTTCAAAGGAATTAATTCCTAGAGATGATGAATATAAAACTAACTAAAATGGACATGAAACTTTTCCACATCTGATGAATGTATGCCAAAATGTTTTTCTGTTGCTATGACTGCCTTCTCAGTTAAAGAAAAAAAGCTACAACAATTGTGATCAAAATAGGAAGGAAAAACAGTAATTATTTTGTTTGTACATTCTGGAAAATAATGCTTAACTCTGAAGCCATTCTTTAGAATATTAAATACTTGTGTTGCATCTATTATTCAAACAGTGTAGATTTTAATATTCCATTGATCAATAATGTTTTTTACATTTTAGAAATGAAATTATTTATTTTAAACAATTCACACCACTGTGATAGTGGCATTAGGAGGACAAATGCCAAAAACTGTGAGACACAAACTGCAGAAAACAGTCCAGGAAATACATGATGAGATCCAAGCAGGATGCTGATATCTGGACAAGAGTTGAACAGTCACAGCCTGAAGCTCTGTTAGTGATCACAATAAAAACAGGACGATGGGGAAAAATATTTAATATCAACATTTACACCTTTTAGGAAAGCAGCACTTCATGAAGAAGCAGTGTCCTTCCTATCTCCTCTCTATAGCACTGATGTGAGGGTTCAGCAAAGTCTAAGTGTTCTGATATCTTTGTGTTTCAGATGCTAAAAGCATTATGAATAAAATCTGGTATCTGGTAGAGGCAGAGGTGATAAAAAGACAATTACATCCATGCAGGCAGGCTTTCTATAGAAGACTTTCTAAAGTTGGTAGTTGCAAAGAACCAAGAGCACACACATTGCTCATTAGAAAAAACACCCACCACCACCACCACCAAACAAAATAGCTTTCCATAACTAGTAATTTAAGAATAAATTGGAGTATCTAACCAATATATGGAACTATGCAGCTGAATTTTAGAAAATGACATGTTTCTACACTAGTAAGAGATAATTATATAAGCCAAACATACTTATCAATATTTGAATAGAACCATTCATATATGCACCACTTGTGAGCTTTGGGCAGCTTGAGCAGGTTCCGAAGCCGTAAGCCAATCTTCTGGGACACCTTCTTCTCTGGTGTGGACATTGTGGTACTAAACTTCTATGTAGTGAAAAAAAAAACCAAACAGTTAAACAGAATCTACCATCTTTCAGTATTCAAATAAACCAGATTTTCCTGATAAAAGTCTGCACATGTTGTTTCATAGCAATGTTCTTCTTGCAGATCTATAACGACCCTTATTGCATTATATCAGCAAAGCAATCAAACAGAACAGACAGCAAATTTTAACAGGATCAACACCATTAGCTCCATACAAAGCTTTTCTAACAGAAACATTTTCCAGCACTGAAAACTACATTATTGGTAACAACAGCATGGCACCAAAATAGATTTGGACTTCAAAACTCTAATGCCTCACTGACTGTCTCAGGTGAGCATAACTGGTGCTGCAGCTCAGATGCCAGCAACAGCACCTGCCTGATTTGCACTGGCACTTCTACTCTTGCCCACTCTTCTTGAGCTGAGGATGAAGCTAGGACAGGAACGTAACACAGGCAAAGCTTTGAGCACAGTGTCTGCTTAGAAAACTGCAAGTGAAACGGGCCATCAGGTTTTAACTACATTTAAAAGCTATTTGATAAATCGTGGAAAAGACACTCTCTTAGATTGCTTGCATAATAGATAGACCCATGCTTAAACAAATCCATTAAAAAAAATCTGTAATTTTGTTCCAAGGATGGCTGTCTTAGCTGATAGAAAGAACAACTTTTCTGCAAAAAATATTATCTTTTTAAGACTATAGGTTTAACAGGACCCCCATGCCATTATCATTATTGTTATTGTTATCCGTTGTTATCACTATTGTTATCCTATTGTTATCCTTCCCCAAACATTCAAAGTATTTTGGACTTTAGCAGCAGCAATAATAGGATAAAGCATAAGGTAGGCACCTTGTTGGCTGCTGCTGCCCCAGATACAAGCCCCTTTCTCCCACTGAACTCCAGGAAACAAAGCCTGGTAGGATAGCAGGGTCTATGAACTACAGCAGTTGCAGTCCCTGCAGCAAATATTTATCTGGCAATCATTGGACCTCCAGAAATAGACATTTAAGCAAAAAACAACCGGGTTTAGAACATTACCAAGTCTTTGTACTCTTAAAAATCCACAGTGATGAAGAGAAATGTCATGGTTCTCACCTCTGGCAGAACAGACCCAGCTAAATGGTGAGTGCCAAGCTTTTCACATCACACACTGCACAGCACAGCTCAGAAGGCAAATCAGAGCAGTGTTCAAACAGCACTTTTACAGTGAGGTAAATTCAGCCTCAGAAGGGGATGGCACAGAGAAGTGACAAAGGTACCACAGAGCCAGCTCACTGACACTAAGAGATGTTCCCCCTTCTATAATAACAAATAAAGGCTGACAAATCACAGCTGCTTCTTTGTGCTGTATCAAGGAGTGGACACACAAATGGAGGATGGAAAAACAAGCTCTGTGAACTGAGAACTTTAGCATTACAGGACCAAGAAGGTAAAGCTGGCCATGAACACAGTTAGGTTACAAATCTAGAGCAAGTCCCTAACTTGTTGGGATACATTAAATTCTATAGCAGCCTTCTCAGTTCCATAATCAGTGCAAAAAACTTAGGCAGTTTTAAACTGAAGCTGAATAAATAAATTTATGCTGACTACAGGAGATGTTGTTTGCAGCAGCATGATGGGCACTGAGTCTGGAATCCTTTCTAGCTCTGTGTGTTCATGTTCAAGATCACAAAGAACAGGCACTCCCACAAACAAAACCAGTGGTAAGAAAGAAAAACATTAATCTGTTTTGAATTGTGGCTTACTTCTATCAACAGTTTTCCTCATAAGAAGATTCATAAACCGAAAATGCATCTTGAAAAACAAATATATTCAATTTTCAACTAGAACAGATAGGTTTGTTCTCCTTTTTGGTAAAAATATCTCCATACATGTATGTAGGTACCTGTGGAACCATTGCAACCTTCTGGTTTCTCTTGGGAGACCTTGTGTTTATTTGTCTGTCATCTTCCTCGCTGAAGAGCCGACTCCGTTTGGAATTTCTGAAGGGCTGCAGGGAACAAAATTAACAATTACAAGCAAGAAACCTGATTTCTCTGCTCATGCAGAGAATTCACAGCGAGAGAAATGAAATACCTCTTGTCACCTGTTGGTTTTCAGGCCCACAGTACACAATAAATAGTGCCTCCTAGCACTCAGAAATCTAAGGACTGAGAGAAGAAGGAGCTCAAGATTCCAGGCTTTTCCAGTGCTAACTATAACCATTACTACACTGCTGGCCCAGTTTCACAGAAGTATTTAGAGCCTAACTCCCACTTGTTTCCATTAGAGTTAGGTGTCTAAACACTTGTGTGTCTTAGCTTGCCTTGGTTATAAGTAGTGCATCTGTTAAAATTTGTTTTGAATTTTGGATTAAAAAAAAGGGTTATTCAAACACTCTATTTGTTTTGTATGTTCTCAGCTACATAGAATTTTAGCAAGAATTTTCTAATGAAGTGATGTGTTTGCTGGTTTTTTAACTCATTGAAAGTATCTGCATAGCAAAATGCTAGGAAGATTGAGTCTGAAGAAACTACATCTTGAATAAATTATGTGACAATCTCAGAAAAAAGAATTTAGAATTCATGCTAAGTGAAATTCACTTGTGTACTGCTATAGCTCAGAAAGAATTAAAAGGCTGACTGAAAACAAGAAATGATTGCAATTGCAAATGTGTCATGAAAAAAACTCATTTAGTTACTCCTCAATATCTGACCCTACAACAAAAAACTCCTGATTTCACAGAGGACAAAAGAGCAACCTGGGACAGGCTGCTAGCACTGAGGAGAAGCAGCTTTTCCTTTTCCTGCCATGAAGGTTCTGTGGCCAGAGACAAAATAAATCAACACAGTTAAATAAAACTTCATTTGCAAGCATTTGCACTTTATAAAGACATTTAATGCATTTGTGACAGGTTGACTGCATGGAAAAGAGATATTTTCTATTAAATTATTCAGTGGTAGCAAAAAATCTGTCTGTCCCATGCCATGTGAACATGGGGCTTTCCCAGGAAATGTGCCTCTCTTACTCTAAATTAGATATATTTTATAAAAAGAACTATATAAGTTTATTTAAGTAACAAAAGTGCTCTGTATGTGATAAACATCTAACCACATGCAGCACACAGAAATAAAACCATTAATTCCTGACAGACAGTACAAACCAGGAAAGACACACTGGACAGAGGAACTGTATATTGACAAGGCAACCAAATCATCATGAGCCAGACCAAGAAAACTGCTTACAACCCTCAACAGAAAGTGCCAAACTCTACTCCAAAGAACCACCTAAAATGAGCAGTGTGTTTCATCACTCTGGACTGTCTGTGCCTCACACCACAGTGAAACAACAAGTGCTGCAGAGAGGGATCACCCACAGGGGCTAAACAGGTCAGGCATTTTTGGCAAGACTTTTCAACCAACAGTAAAACATGTCCTCAAAACTTTCAGCATTCAGGAAACTCAAACTATTCCATGACATCAACGTGGGTCACTGCCAACATGTCAGACTATGCTCTGATCCTCCCCCCAGCTCTCTACAGAACACTGAGCTGCACTCAAACTCTGACTCTGTGTTTTTAGCACCCACAGCCACCACACCTAAAGACTGACAAGGTTTTCATACAGATATTAATCAGGCACTTTGGTCTTTAGCACATGTGGTCTTCTAAGCTCCCAGTGACAATTGTTTCTGTGAGGTGATGGGCACTCCTGGGAAGCAGCTGAAAACTGTGACATGAACTGCAGGAACTAAAGGTCTTCACAAAGTTCTGGTCCCTGTCTGGAACTGCATTTTGTAGACCTGATGTGGTCTAGCACAAACACACAGCAGCATGGTGTGTGTATATATGCATCTGTATGAATCCTACCAAAATAAATACCAGGGAGAAGATCACAGGACAAGAAATAAATAATGAAGCAAAAACAAACCACAGGGCTGAAATGGCCAACCCAACCACCAAACATTGCAAATCCCCACCCCAAGGTTGTCCTTTCATGTAAGGCCTGCTGTGAAAGTTCTCAGAATACACAAATTTCTCTGACAGTCCTGTACTTCTATTAAAATCTGCCCCCCAGAAGGCACAGTGATGGAAGTGCATCATGATATCTTCCCTTCCTTTATGCTTCAGCTCTCAGCCATAATTGGAAGTGAGATATATCATGAGATACAAAAATAGTTGATCAGAACTGGGGATTCCTGAGCTCAAGGTGGTAGATAGAGCACAAGTACTTCACACAGCATTTACTTTTCAAAAAACAGAGAGGAAATTATTTTGACCTATCTTGAATGAGGTCAGTAATTTAATGTGTTTGATTATTCATTTTAAAAATATGTTTTCATCTCTTATGCAAACTGTGCAAAGTGCTTGTGAAGGATACAGTCTCACCTTTGGACATTACAAAACTGTACATCTCAGCCTTTTTTTTGTGATTCTTACATTTGAATCCCTGTATGGTATTTGACTAATCCTGAAATTTTTACTGTTTCTTACCATTTCCACTGCAGAACCTGCATTCTTGCTTTTCCAAATGTGTGTTTTCTGCAGAGAATTGTATTTTTCATTCCACGAACTGGATAAACTTCCCTCTGTTGTGAAGAAAGTACATCATTAATATATATTTTGATATATATGTATAATAAATTTTATATATAATTAATATATATGATATATATATAATTTAATATATATTAATATATATTAAATTTTATATATATATCATTAATACATATATATATGTATATATATATATACATACACACACATATATATACACATATATATGTATGTACCAATGTGTATGTTTTAACATAACTACTGTCCAAAACCCAGTATAACATCATCAACTACTAAAATATTTACTTGCAATATCTTTGAATTCAGTAACAAAAAGATTTTAGATTTCAGTATTTTTATTAAATAATCTTAACATTAATTAAAAAAAAAAAACTGAAGGAGATTTTCATTACAAGGAGGAACATAAATAAGTATTTTTTAATTTATGACAACATTTAGGTTTCTTGAAGCCTCCTTTGCTGGAATCAGTGACTTCCACTGTCAGGTTGACACAAATCAACAACTGAATTGTGGCTGTAACTGAAACCTGGACAAAGCAAAGCTCTGCAAGACACAGACACCTTCTAGTTCTAGAAAATTATTAAGTGAGTGTACACCAACAAGTAAATAAAATTTCATTGCAACAGATCTGCATTAGTGACAACATATTCAACAGACCATGCCTCATTCTTTGTGTAACAAAACTCTTGTATTTAGTTATTGGGCAAACTAGAAGTATTCAAAAGTTGTATGAATGTTCATGAAGATCATTTCAAAGAAAAAAATAAAAGCAGCAGGTTTTTGATTTAGCCCACAACTTCCTGACAGAGAACATGATAAAATTGTGAAATGCCTTCCTAATGTCAATTGTGTCACATGCACAGGTCTCACTAAGGATCCTCCCTGTATCTCCTGCTCAAGAAATGAAAGATTACCCCAATCTTCTCATCAAACTTGATGTCTAGGCTGTACTTTTGAAGAAAAAACACATTTCAGGAATTTCACCCAGAAGAGCAGTGTCTAAATACACCACAATATATGTAGTTTCAACTGCCAAGGATTATCATTCTACAGAACTACAAATACCTACAATAAACCCCACCATGTTTCAACAAAAAATGTCAACCTATGATTTTCTTGAACTTTCTGAAGACAGAAACTAAATACACCTGAAAGTCTGACTGGGTACAAGTAAATACCATATTAATTTCTTACCTTTCAAGCTCACAAGTGCTTTTGCTGAAGAACCTGCAATATAGCAAAAAGTCCACATAAATCACAAGATATTTCAAACCCTACAACCTATACAGAGTCTACTCATTCTTAATTAATTCTCAGGCAGAAAGTGGAATTTAATATTAAGATCTTTCACAGCTGAATGAGCAAACCCAGCACACCTTCCATGGCACTAGGCACAGAATTATACATTTATTACCAATAAATCCTGAGAGCATATTCACATTTTATTTTTTTCCTTTAGTTTCATGCCTACAAAACAACTTTAGATGTGAAACACTTGGGTTTAACACAGCAAATTCTCAACAGGCTTTGTGTCCAAACTACATTCTCCCACGTGGCTGCTTGTTTGATGCAGCTGCAAATGTATTTTACAACTGATAAGAAAACTAAAGAAAATTTCTTGTTTTCTTTTTCTAATGATTTCTACCAGTTCAAAATTCTTCAGAGCCCAAGATTTCCAGGAAAGGAATGTTCATGCTCCATTCTCAGGCAGAAAGTGGAATTTAATATTAAAATCTTTCACAGCTGAATGAGCAAACCCAGCACACCTTCCATGGCACTAGGCACGGAATTATACATTTATTACCAATAAATCCTGAGAGCATATTCACATTTTATTTTTTTCCTTTAGTTTCATGCCTACAAAACAACTTTAGATGTTAAACACTTGGGTTTAACACAGCAAATCCTCAACAGGCTTTATGTCCAAACTACATTCTCCCACGTGGCTGCTTGTTTGATGCAGCTACAAAAGTACTTTACAACTGATAAGAAAACTAAAGAAAATTTCTTGGTTTTTTTTTCTAATGATTTCTACCAGTTCCAAATTCTTCAGAGCCCAAGATTTCCAGGAAAGGAATGTTCATGCCCCAAAGGAAGAAGATGGAGAGCTAGTTGCCCCCTGGTGGTTCCTCTTTGTTCAGAAAGGCAGCAGATTCAGATCCCAGACAGGATTGTCACATTGCTCCAACTGTTCAAACAGTGTGAAAAACACCTGGAAATATCACTGCTCCCCTTCCACTGCATCTGCAGAACCTCTGCAATGCTCCTGGGCCAGGAAAAACACAACTGGGCCTGACCATGCTCAGAAATGTTCCAATGCCTGAGAATGAGCTGTCTGAAGCAATTGCATTAGCACAGGGGAAGATGTTCCTGCATGACAATGCCTCCTGTGAAAAATGCATGTATTTTATGATTGGCTTTTGGAAAATATTAAAATGAATATTATGTGTGTTGTGTTAGGAAGTAATGCTGTGTTAATTCTCTTAAGTACTGCGTTAACTACAGTTTTAGGTTATAAAAATTGTTAAAATAGAAACTGTGCTGTGTAGGATGCTTTGTTTAACAGAAAGGACTTGCAGGGAGACAGCAGCCACAGGACACCCAAATCTTTCAGAGAAAGGGAATTTATTGCCTTCTTATCAGAAGAAACCAACTTCTCCCCACCTTGAAGGTGCTGTTAGGATTAGAAGGAAGAAGCTGACACTGACCAGACAGAATTCTGTGTTTGAATGGAATTTATGCATCATGGATGAGGTGTATGAATATGCAACAGGCTGCTGCTTTTAAGGGTTAATCCTCTGTTAACCTGGGTCCTTTTTTGGGCTGATTTTGCCCAGAAAGAGGTACCTAGACTGTCAGTAACTCTTTGCTTTTATTGTCTCATATTGTCCTGATTTAAATTGTCCAAATTATTATGACTCTAATTGTATTACTATTTTTATAACCATTTTATTACTATTAAACTTTTAACAATTTCAAAAGCAAGTGATTGGCGTTTTTCACACTCCCCAGATTCCTGCTTTTCTCTCAGATCAATTTTATCTTTCCAGTTTTGTTCCTGTGTGACAATCACTTCTCCCTGTCACTTTCTCTGCTCTCTCCTTCATCTTCTCTTCAAAACTGCTGCTCCAAGAACTTTCTGACTCCAAAGCTCCAGAAATTCCTTGCAGCTGCCATTTATCCAGCTCCTAACCTCACAGATATTTGCCTCTAAGAGAATACATTCCATGGAGTATCACAGAGAATGCAGGTGCAGCAACAGCAAAAAAACCCTTAACTCCTTATGTTTTCATTGTAGCATTTTGTTTGCTGCCATCTTACTATGCCATCTGTTAAAAACCAAAATTTCAATACAAAAAAGAAAGGAAAAGGAAATAAAGTTTCTGTTTCTTTTTCCCCAAGAGCTTAAAAAAAAGAGTTTAAGATATGAAACAGAACTAACTTGGACTCACTGAGGGTTCAGAGAACTTCCACCCCAGTATTTCCCAACCTACTGAAATCTACAGCAGCAACCACATCTGGGATTACATGCCAGAACCACGGTGACACAGCTGGGCTGCACTGCCACACCTCCTGCACATTTCTTTTCTGATTTATCACCTTTGTTGGGTTTGAGCCCTCTCAGTGACTGGTACAGGAACACAGTTCTGTGATGATCTGAGCCACAGGGAGTTCAGCTTTTGAAACAAAGCTGTATGTTCAGGGTATCACAATGGTTTTTTTTTACATTTTATGTTAAAAATCCAATAGCACACACTGTGCTTTCATAAATACATGGGCAGTCTGCTATCAACCAAGGATGAACAGCTCTGAAAGGTAACACTGAGAACAGTGAAGAACTGCTGTGTCCCAAATTTCCATAAGGGATGGTGGGAAATGTGTGCAGGGGTAACTACACACAGCTTAAGAACACATCCCTGGGGATGGGGACATAGGAGCAGGGATATCAGGATTGTCCTGTGGGACACAGGAGCAGGGATATCAGGGTTGTCCTGTGGGACACAGGAGCAGGGATATCAGGATTGTCCTGTGGGACACAGGAGCAGGGATATCAGGATTGATATCCCTGGGATATCAGGGTTGTCCTGTGGGACACAGGAGCAGGGATATCAGGATTGATATCCCTGGGATATCAGGGTTGTCCTGTGGGACACAGGAGCAGGGATATCAGGATTGATATCCCTGGGATATCAGGGTTGTCCTGTGGGACACAGGAGCAGGGATATCAGGATTGATATCCCTGGGATATCAGGGTTGTCCTGTGGGACACAGGAGCAGGGATATCAGGATTGATATCCCTGGGATATCAGGGTTGTCCTGTGGGACACAGGAGCAGGGATATCAGGATTGATATCCCTGGGATATCAGGGTTGTCCTGTGGGACACAGGAGCAGGGATATCAGGATTGTCCTGTGGGACACAGGAGCAGGGATATCAGGACTGTCCTGTGGGACACAGGAGCAGGGATATCAGGACTGTCCTGTGGGACACAGGAGCAGGGATATCAGGATTGTCCTGTGGGACACAGGAGCAGGGATATCAGGATTGATATCCCTGGGATATCAGGATTGTCCTGTGGGACACAGGAGCAGGGATATCAGGACTGTCCTGTGGGACACAGGAGCAGGGATATCAGGGTTGTCCTGTGGGACACAGGAGCAGGGATATCAGGATTGTCCTGTGGGACACAGGAGCAGGGATATCAGGATTGTCCTGTGGGACACAGGAGCAGGGATATCAGGATTGTCCTGTGGGACACAGGAGCAGGGATATCAGGGTTGTCCTGTGGAGGAGATGCTGCCTTTGCAGAGCAGATCACCCTCCTGACAGAGCTGGGGCATTTCATCTGAGCACACGAGCATTTCCCTCTTTTTCTCACCACCTTGTTGATATGAATCAAGTTCCATCAATCCAGTCCAGGGTGAGCATGAACACTGCTAACAAGGAGCACAAACACTCAGCAAGAGGCAGCAGAGCTTTGTCTGGGGTGGTGTCAATCCCACAGCTGAAGTGCCAAGGGATGCTTCACCTGTGAGGATGATGATGGCCAGCAGAAGGTGACTGTGCCACTTCCCAGCTTTACAAGACCAGCACTCCAAAACAGCATTGGTTGCCAAGGAGTTTTCCACATGGGATAGTTAATCTTCCATAAATACATGTTAGAAGAGGGCTGCTCATTTGTTTTCACTTGACCTGTAATTAATGTATCCAGGGCATTTTAACTTAGGAATACAAGTGTCCAAATCAAATACTTAAACCAAATTAAATACTCCTGATCTATGGAAATTCAAAAGTTAAACAGAACTATTTTACTGTAACAAAGTACAGAAAATGAACATCAACACTTCTGTAGCTTAAAGCTTTAGAATACAAGTAGGATACTAAAATAACAATGGAGATGTCCATAACTTTCATTTTACCTCAGAGGTAAATATGACACAACATATGGCTTTTCTTGTCAAGTTCTTCCATATTGACTTTAGGGCTCCCTGCAACACCACCAAATTCCAAGGAATATGGAACATCTCCCCACTTCTTCCTTTTAGTTGGGCACTACTGTCAACACTACCAGGGCCACAAAACCAGAAACCAGGATGGTGATCTAAGCAATAATGTTACAATAAAAACCAACCAACAGTAAATACAGACAGAAGCATTTCAAGATCTATACAAACTGCCAAGTGATGCAGGATAGATTAAGTTTATTCAAACTATACAAAACTTCATTTACAATAATTATTAGATTTATAATATAGTAGCCTCACACTAAATGCCAGTAATATTGTATACTCCTGTTCTGAATAACAAATATATAATCACAGGCAGTCTTTTTAACCTGCATTTTAATTACAGACAGAGATTAAAGGAGAATATACACACACACTTGAATCTATTATGACAACGAAACAGACTTCATTTCCAGAAACACTTAAAAAACAAATGGGTGGAAAGCAAGAAACAAGCTCTGTGAATCATAAAGGTTATTACAACTAAAATCTACTTCCAGCTCCTCCAGGCTCAGAGGATCTCAAAGGTGACTTTTTTAATACAGAGAATAAAAGAAGCCTTAAGCCAGGGAGGCAGCACAGGCAGCTCAGCCCAGCAGTGGCACTGGCACACAGCTCCAGTGCAAACTGGAAATTCCCTCAGCTTTGCCTTGCTGTCCTACTGAGCACTGCTCTGCAAATGCTGTTAGTAAATTAATTACCTGAACACGGTGTTCACACTGGACTAAGTCTGTAAAATCAGGGAAAGATTCAGCAGAGATCTAGGAGATAAATTTCAAGATCTAAAGACAAGTCTTATTGGGAGGAAGTTAAGACACTCCAATCTTGTTCTTCCCAAAGAAGGTCAAGATCTGCACTGATCACACAAGGAAGAGAATTCAGGTGGGTAAATAGCTCTGCAGCCTTTTTTTTAATGGAAAGGCATAACTAGACCTATTTTGTGAAAGATTACATTGGGTAATTTAGATTAGCAATGAATACAAAGTTCAGCAGATTTTAGATAACTATACCAAGAAAAGGCATGTTGACCTCTGTGTAACTCAAAATCTTAAACCAAGTTCAATACATTTTTAAAGAAAGAAGTGTAGCTAAAGAGGAAGCTTGAAACTGCTGCACAGAAATTCCAAACACAAGTATACACAGCATGTTTAATGAAGAATCTAAGATGATTATAATGGCCTTTCCTGGCTCTGTAAAAAACCCCCAATGATTCTGTAAAATATGTGCACCACAGATGTGCAATAAAAATAACCCTGTTCTAGATTAGGAGGTATTAAATAGTATCATAACAGGAAGCTCATCAGTAACTAAGAGTCAGGAATAAGTGTATTTATGTGTTTTGTAACACTCACAAGAAATGATTTTCAGCAAGTCCAGATAAAACCAAATTGATAAAAAACCACCAAGGTTAAAACCAGGCCAGGTGTGCCAAGGGCCCAGATATTTTCATGTCTGCTTGGCTCAGAAATGCACAGGCTGCAGGGGTGGTGCACATGGACAGCTCCTGCAGTCCTGAACTGCTGAGCACACAACAATCCCTCCTGCAGCCCCAGCCATCCCTCCTGCAGCCCCAGCAATCCCTCCTCTGAGCCCCAGCCATCCCTCCTGCAGCCCCAGCAATCCTTCCTCAGCCCCAGCCATCCCTCCTGCAGCCCCAGCCCCAGCAATCCCTCCGGCAGCCCCAGCCATCCTTCCTGCAGCCCCAGCAATCCCTCCCCCAGCCCCAGCAATCCTTCCTCAGCCCCAGCAATCCCTCCTCCAGCCCCAGCAATCCCTCCTCCAGCCCCAGCAATCCTTCCTCAGCCCCAGCAATCCTTCCTGCAGCCCCAGCAATCCCTCCTGCAGCCCCAGCCATCCTTCCTCAACCCCAGCAATCCTTCCTCAGCCCCATCAATCCTTCCTCAACCCCAGCCATCCCTCCTCTGAGCCCCAGCAATCCTTCCCCCAGCCCAAGCCCCAGCAATCCTTCTTCCAGCCCCAGCAACCCTTCCTCCAGCCCCAGCCCCAGCCATCCTTCCTCCAGCCCCAGCAATCCTTCCTCAACCCCAGCAATCCTTCCCTCAGCCCCAGCCATCCTTCCTCAGCCCCAGCCATCCTTCCTCAACCCCAGCAATCCCTCCTGCAGCCCCAGCCATCCCTCCTCAGCCCCAGCAATCCCTCCTCAGCCCCAGCAATCCCTCCTGCAGCCCCAGCCATCCTTCCTCAGCCCCAGCCATCCCTCCTCAGCCCCAGCAATCCCTCCTCAGCCCCAGCCATCCCTCCTCAGCCCCAGCCATCCCTCCTGCAGCCCCAGCCATCCCTCCTCAGCCCCAGCAATCCCTCCTGCAGCCCCAGCAATCCCTCCTCAGCCCCAGCCATCCTTCCTCAGCCCCAGCCATCCCTCCTCAGCCCCAGCAATCCCTCCTGCAGCCCCTCCTGCTCCCAGGGAGGGAGGACACACAGAGCACTGCAATAAAGAGACCTTAAAAACCTCCTCTATCTGCTCCAGAGGCCGTATGAACAGTCCAAAAAGTATTTCTGATGTGGTGACAGGCTTTGAGGAGTGGGAGAAAAGTACAAAGCTTTCACCCTTTTCAAAAACAAAAGACAGGTTTAAGTTTAAAACCAAGCACTTACTGCCTCCCCTCATTTGACAAGACTGTAGCTGAACAAAAGAGGAGGAGTTTGACCACAATTCAATATGGGCAGTGAGTGCCCAGATGAACATCCTCAGTACTAAGATGGGGTAAAGCAGTTTAAACGTGGCTTCTCAACTGCTGATTTGAAAATCTAAACAGGAGCACACATATTAGGCTTGTGAAAGTCTTTTCAATTTAATAATAAATTTATAACAGCTGATAATTTTGAAAATAAATGTTACAAGTAACCACAGGAATGTTCTATAGCTACTGATTTCACTAATGTGTGAGCACAAAGGGGCATATCTACATCAATATAGAAAATTCTAGGATCCAGATCAGCAATTACATCCTGCAAAGCCTTTCCTCTCCAGATCCTTAGACTATTTTGTCTAAATTTGCACAGGTGAGAGGTTATTTTAGCACTGGTTGCATGACTACCTCAAAAACCTATGTAATTAATCTGCATTGCCAGCACTAAAAATGGTGTGACAGAAGAAACTCCTGGAAAAGAAGAAAAACATGAGCCTTTATTACAGACTGAGTCATTAATCCTCCAAGACATCATTCATCTACACAAGCACAGCACAAGGTGCTTCAGCAGAGGAAGCCTCTCAAACAATTGGCAAGGAAAGCTCATTGAGGAAAACTCTGAAAGCAGAACACACACATAAGAGGGAAAAGTGGCTTTGGGACTTTTTAAAGTTTCCCCCAAACTCTGGGCTCACTGAAGAAGTAAATAAATAAATAAATAAACACTAACTTTTCACTTCAAGATGAGCCAGTATTTTCCTCATGTTATGAGCCCACTAATAAATTGACATATGTATATTTCCAAATCCTGTTTTAACTACTGGATGGAAATAGATTTTCCAGCCATGTGAATCCTTCTACAGGACTTCTGTAGACAATAATCACAATAAAAAAGCCCCTCTTTTTGAAACTGTGTTCCCATAATGGACAACACACTGATACCATGGTAACATACAATTTTAAAGTAGGCAGCACAAATAATCCCAAAAACTCTTAGTTGTGAGTACAGATAGCAGCCACAAAGCTAACCTTGAGCCTTCTCCCAAATATTGCAATTTCTCAGAGTTCTGAGATTTTTTTTTGTCTCAAACATCCAGGCCACAGCAGTGCTGGGCTCACAGCCCCTTGGGGCTGCAAAATGGAAGTGCCAGAGGTGTGCCACAACCTCCTGCAGCTGTCTAGGAAAGCAGCAGAGCACAGGACCCACCAACCACAGCAAAAGGTCGTGCTGGGGGTAAAGACAGCAATTTCTGCTTGAAGTGCTGCCCTTATGCTGCAGCCTCTCCCCACGAGATAAAAACCCAGGCAGAAAGATCCTCATCCCCCTTCTGTCCCAAAACACAAGCCCTTATGAACAGTACCTGGATGGTGTTCACAGGGGTTCTTGGATGAGGGAAGAGATGAGGATCTGACTCCATGTTTCAGAAGGCTGATTTATTATTTTATGATATATATTATATTAAAACTATACTAAAAGAATAGAAGAAAGGATTTCTTCAGAAGGCCAGCTAAGAATAGAATAGGAAGGAATGATAACAAAGGTTTGTGGCTCGGGCTCTCTGTCCGAGCCAGCTGGGCTGTAATTGGCCATTAATTACAAACAACAACATGGACTAATCACAGATCCACCTGTTGCATTCCACAGCAGCAGATAATCAATGTTTACATTTTGTTCCTGAGGCCTCTCAGCTTCTCAGGAAGAAAAATCCTATAGAAAGTATTTTTCAAAAATCCTAAAGAAAGGATTTTTCATAAAAGATGTCTGCCACACAGTACCAACCAAAACATGACATTTGGCAAAACACGGAGTTCAGAACTTGCACTGTAAAAGCAGCACCTGACAGCCATCACCCCTGGATGAGCAGGGTGCCTCTTTCTCTGATTCTCCTGCTGCTGGTTGGGGTTTGTGTGCAGGCAGCAGAGGATTTGCTCCTGATCCCTGATCACACCCTCCTGTCAGGAATGTCACCTCCCTCTCCCTCTCCCAGAGCAGGTCCCGGCACCCTCCTCCCTCAGAGCAGCCCAAGGATGCCCCCAGAGGTGGCTTTGCCCGAGCTCAGCCTCCAGGGGCACCAGGACAATCTCTGGTCACATCTGCACGTGCTGCCTGTTTCAGCAGAGCCTCACCTCAGCAGAAAGTTCACTTCACATCAGAGCCTCCCCTCAGCTTCTCTGCACAAGCTTTAGAACCAGGCAGCCCACAAATCACATTGCTGTTACCAGTAGCAGAGACAGGGCAGCATTATGTATGCTCCAGTACAATCCACTGATTCCCTCTTTTGAGACACAGAGAAAAAGCCATCTGGTCTGCAGCACCAAGGCTGCCCACCATTTACCTCCACTGCAAAGTTACCAGGAGATAAGAAGAAGGAAAAAAAAGGCATTGACTAAAATTAGTCACTCCTTGGGCACCGACCCAACAGCCTGCAGAAACAATTTTTTTGTCTTCAAAATATAAATCAAATTATTATTTGATAGAAAGTATTTCTGTAACTGGGACCTTTAATATTCTGGACTTTTTCAGCTAGAGGATTTGCCACAGAGATTTGTTCTTTCTTCACCTGCATCCCAAATTACTGCATGGCTCTCCCCTGGCAGCACAGGAAAGGCCTCAAACTACAAGAAATGCATGTAAACTTATACACCATTTCAGGCTGCCAGCATGAAGCCTCTCACTGTTTTATATGGACAGAACAGCAGCTTTAGAGAAGAACAGAATAGTTCTTCAGCAGATAAAATAAATTCATATAATGAGAGACAACTGTGCATTACATTCATCTCACTGCTGGGTTGAGGAACAGTCGTGGCCCAGCTGCATTACAGATCCTGCCAGAGGGCAAGCAGGTGCTACAGAACGCTCTGGGACAAATTCCACTTCCTAAGACATCCAGTCTGAAAGTAAAACTGTGGTTCTTACCATACAGCAAAAGGTCAGCTTTCTTGCCACCAAGTATGCTGTGTTTACCTGTAATTATTTTATGTGAAAGCTCAGTTATGGTCTACTACTTTACTATAAACTATGTTGGAGAAAATTCACAGGGGTGATGCATAAATCTCAAAGTCTCTTAGCAATGAACTATTCTGACTTTTTTAATACCATAAGAATATTCCAAAACCAATTTTGCAATGCTTACTGTTATTGTCCTTTATATATTAAGCTGCAGACTGAGAGCTGCATGAAGTCAGTGCTAAATTAGTCAGGACTAAGTTTACATCTTCATTTTAAGTACAGGACTGGAAATGAAAGAACTATGTCTGGCAGTAACTAGTGTAATTTGAAAACATCCTGATCACCAAAACTGGATAGAATAGGAATGGAAGCACAAGGCAGCCCCTCCTTGAAACTTTCACAGTTCCAGCAGCTCAGCAATGCTACAGAAAACATGAAGCTCCCAGTCTGATGGAAAACACCCCTGACTTGCACCAAACTTAGGTAAATACAAACCTTAAGGTCAAGGTCAGCAGAGCAGAAGTTTGCTGCCTTTACAAACAACCACCCAGTGTGTGCCTCACCTGCCCAGCAGAGATGTAACACTGACACTGCTGCAAGGGTGCTCAGCACAGCCCAATCCCAAGGGAAACTGAGTCACACACTCTGCTACTGTACCTGCTACAGGTGAAGTGACAGACCTGTCAAACCTTCCCAATGTCACTGCAGGCCATAGAAAAGTGGCAGAGAAGAAAAAGTTATTTTTCATACTTCACATTAACTTCTTGCAACACACAGGGCTTTCTCAGGAAAATGGGCAAGGCAAATGGAGGAACAGTAACATAAACATTGCCCTTTCTAGTGAACAGGGAAAGTTCATTTAATAAGCAATAAACCACAGCTAATTATTAATTACAGTCGTATCACTTGGTCCATGACTTGTATTAATCAGCCTCTAAATGCAGCACAGCATCCATGACTGAGCTGCACCAAGTTGAGAATGTCAGCTCCATCCATAATTTATGATGATCCTCCATAAATCTGTTCAGTTAACACAATGACACAGGCCATGTGGGCACATTAACCAATTTTTCTCCTGACAGCTGTTGGAGCTGTAACAAAGACCCACATGGAGCAGCCAGAAGATTTCCACTCCGAGCCACCTCTCTCTGAGAGTCTTTGGAAATGGAAAGAGTTGGTTTCTTGATGAACTTGAGTGGTGCTGAACAAAACAGTGTCACCAAAAGATGTCTGACCCATTCTGTGCACATCTATTGAAACCAGTAAATGCCCTAGTTTTAGCTTGGCAGGAATTCACAGTTTGTAAGAGGACGTACCAAGATGGCATCCAGACACATTCTACATTGAATAATTTCCTCTTCTCTAACACTCAAGTACTTTGTGCATGAATCCACATATACAGCAACACATATCTGGTTTTTAGCTACACTAAGTTTTTATCAAATCCTTGTGCTCTTTGAAAACAACATCCACATAAATACTATGGAGATCACAGAATCAATGAGGTTAAAAAAAGACCTCTGAGACCATCGAGTCCAGCTTTTAACCAAACACCATCACATCAACCAGACTGGCACATCCAGTCTTTCCTTAAACACCTCCAGGGACAGTGACTCCACCACCTCCCTGAGCAGCCTGTCCCAAAGTCCAATCACCCTTTCAGTGCAGAAATTCCTCCTAACATTCAACCTAATCTTCCCCTGCTGAAGCTTGAGATTATGCCTTCTCATTTGTTACCTGGGAGAAGAGGCCAATCCCCACCCAGCTACAGTCTCCTTTCAGGAGTTGGAGAGGGTGATAAGGCCACTCTTTAGTCTCCTCTAGGCTGAACACCCACAGCCCCTCAGCTGCTCCTCATCAGACTCATGCTCCAGCCCTTCCCCAGCTCCATTCCCCTTCTCTGGACTCCCTCCAGCACCTCAATGTCCTTCCAGCAGTGGGGGGCCCAGAACTGGACCCAGCATTCGAGATGCAGATACACAGCACTGCATGCATAAAACCACACATGTTTACACGCTGCCTTCCTGCACAGCCAGGTTTGTACTGCTGACACACAACACCAGGTACCTGAGCTCTTCCCCGGGCATTCACCAGTGCCCCCCAGACACAGCGTGTGCCCGCCCTGACCCCCAGCCCTGCGGAGCTGCTCGCACCGTGCACGGCACGGGCTATGAACACACCGGCCCTTCTTGCCCCCACGAGTCCGGAGCGCCGGCTGCTCGCCCCTTCCCCGGGCCAGGACGCTCCTTCCCCCGCACTGCCCCGACCCCCGCGGGCAGGGCGGGCTGTCACCGCGCCCCG
Organism: Setophaga petechia; assembly: GCA_024362935.1. Lineage (NCBI taxonomy): Eukaryota > Metazoa > Chordata > Aves > Passeriformes > Parulidae > Setophaga > Setophaga petechia. The sequence continues at coordinate 240,838 of JANCRA010000138.1, read as the reverse complement.
CCCGCCTCCCGCTTCCCGCCCCGCCCGCCCGGCAGGTGCCGCCCGGGCGGGGCGGGGGGCCCAGCCCCAGCACCCCCGAGGGCAGCGGGGGTCGCACCCTCAGGACGGAGCTCCCCGCACGCCGCCCGGGCCGGAGCCTCGCCCGGGAGGGGCGGCGGCGGCGGGGGGGTGGGGGGGGGGCCGGGCCGGCCCGGTTGCCAGGGAGGAGGCTCGGGCTCCGGCCCCGCACAGCGCCCGCGGCGGGAGGGAAGGAGCGAAGAAGGGAGGCGTGTGGACGGCGGGGCGCGGCGCGGGTGTCCCGCCGGGACGAGGGGGCGGCGGGAGCGGGGCCACCGGTCCCTACTCACTCTCGTCAGGCAGCTGATCCAGCTCCGCCATCTTGAACGAGCCGCGCCGCTTTTTCAAAGGCTGCCTGGCGCGGGGCATTCTGGGGGAGGAGACGGGGCCGGGCGCGCGGCGGGCGCGCGCGCGGGGCGGGGCCTCCGTCAGGGGCCGGGCGGCGGGGCCCGCGCGCCGCTCCCGGGGCCGGAACGGGCTCGGCCCGGAGCGAAGGGAACAGCGGCAGCCGGAACCCGCCGGGACCGCAGGGCCATCGTTAAGGAGTCAGAGTGGACGTTACACTTCTTCCAGCCTAGTTCCAATTTCCTGATACTGGCCGGGGCGCCTTCCACTAAACCAGGCTGCTCAGAGTCCCCTCCAAACTGGCTTTGAACGGCTCCACGGCTGGGGTAGCCAGAGCTGCTCTGGGTAATCTGTTCCAGTGTCTCACCACGCTCCCAATAAAGATTTGGTTCCTAATATCTAACCTAATTTCCCCCTCTTTCAGTTTGTACCCATATCTTCTTGTCCTGTCGCTGCTAGAGTCCCTCTCTGGCTTCCTTAGAGCTCCCCTTCAGATAGTGGAAGGTCGCCATGAGGTCTCCACACAAACTTCTCCAGGCCTGAAGAGTCACAGCTTTCTCAGCCTGTTGTCATAGGGTAGGCGCTCCTGTCCTCTTAGCACTGCCATGAGAAGTCCTCTGGTCTTGCTCCAGCAGTTCCCTGTCATTCTTATGATGTGGGATGAGGAGAATGGATGACTGGCTGTTCAGGACGGGGGGAAAAGGGGTGGAGGCGTTGGCTGTCACAAAGGGTCACCCCAAAGCAGCTGTGCTAGTTTTGAGTCTTTAAACAATCCCGTTACATTATATCCATCCTCCTTCACAGAGCAATTACTTTTTGCTAAACAGTGCCTATTTTCCTTGTCACTTTTGATAAAGGACTGTAGAGGTGAGGCTCCAGGAGGAGTAAGGGATCACACCAACCCCGGCCCTGGCCCTGCTGTCACGGTCCGTGGCACTCCGCCCAAGAGGCGGCTGAAACGCTCACCCAGCCCAAGGCCTGAAGGTCAAGGTCTCAGTTGCTCTCACCCAGTGCCAGGGAAAGCCAACAAACCCCAGAAGTGGGTGGCTGTTGCCTAACAAGCTCCTTGTCTTGGCCTGCCCTCTACCATCTCACCCCTGAAAACTTTCTTCAAGCAGCAGCAGTGGGTTATTTTTCCTAGATCTCTGCACCACAGTGAATTCTAAAGCTTCTGCAGCAAGAAACACAAGCATGGAAATACCACCATGAACCACAAGCACCTTAATTGCTCATGGACCAGATTCTCTACATAGGTTTGGCTTTGAGGATCTACTGCTATTATACCAACCAAAATTCCTTTTTTAAAGATATAAAAATAAATATGAAAATGCAAATTGAGCCTCAAAATAAATAAACAGTATAAATAAACAGTATATCTTAGTCAAGGCTAAGAAGTCTGTCACATGTTAAACTTATTGCCAAGAGCACAGTGGTGTAATCCAAAATGGATGCCATGCATGGATGTATGCAGCTCTTTGAAAGCATCTAGGTGAAAGTAAAGATCCTACACAATACAGAAAATGTGCTTCTTGGGACATGGAATAGAATATAATTTGTGTTTTTAATTTCCTAATGAACTCAGATGGCTAGGCCCTCTAGCAGGTTGAGAGGGGCAGGATATAGGTCATGTTATTAAACAATTTTAATACATAAATAAATAAAATAAATGCTGCCCTTGTGCTCAAGGGGAAAAAAGCCAGTTTTTAAACAAAGAAACAACCTGAGTGAAATGCTTTAGAAATTCCCCCCAGGGCTTTCTATGTACATTGTAGCAGAGCTAAAAAAAGAAAAAATGAAAAAAAAAAAAAGGAAAAAGAAAATACAAAGCCAGCTTGCATTTCTAAGCCCCCTTTTCAGGTCATTTTGAAAGGCTGTTTAAACAGCCTTCCTGCTCCTTGGCCCCCAAAGGGCCTAAGACACTTCAGTCAGAGCTTTCCATGCTGCACAGCTCCAAAGAAAGCTGCTACAGCAGACAGCTGCAAAGCACTGTCCGCACAAAACTAAAGAAACTAGTAACAAAACACAACTAAATAATAAATAATCTGTGGTATTCCAAACACCAACCCTCCCAAACATTAAATCCTGCACAATTTTTTCCCTTTTAATAAAACACTTCCACCACCCAAAACACCTGACATGGACCAGACCTTCCAGGCTCAGTTAAACAAGGTGTTGATGACAGAATTATTTCTCTGTATTTCAGCTGTGCCCCCCTTGTTCCAGGGCTGTATGGCAATGCTCAGCCAAGACTGGAGACACTGAGACTTCCACATGACCACCAGCGAGGTTTTTACTGCTGTGCTTTGTAAACTTTGTCATCAGGTCTGGCTGTGCTGAAAGCAGCGTTGCCCAGAGCCACACCAGTGCTACAGCTTTCCCTGAGCAAGGGCTTTGCAAGGGAGGGGTGAAAAGTGCTCTACAACACAGCCACGTTTCACAACAGTCCTCAAGAGTGTGAGTTTCCACAAGGGAAAAAGGAATCAAACTCGGTGCCTTTCAGGGAGTCTTTGTAGACTGCAACAAAACCAGATTAAAAAGGTGAGAGAGATTTTCCCCCTCCCCAAACGTCTCCTGCCAATCATCTCACAAATTAACAGGTGTGAAGGCAGAATTCTGCTCCTAACAGCACAATGATGATTATTCCTTCATTTCATTCCAACAGCTGCACTTGGAAAATATTTAACAGAAGCCATTACCATTGACTGTGTTGAAAGGGTAACAATCAACAGTGTATTATGGTTCCTGGATAAAGAACCTTTTACATCTTGGCCTTTAATGAGTGCTGCAGTATCTCCCTGTTCTGGTTTTTCGTTTGTCCTGTGCTCGCTGTTTCCAAGTCACACAAACACGACCCCGTTTACAAAGCCCCAGCCAGGGCCACTCGCCAGCGTGCACACAAACACAAAACGTTTTACAGTGCATCCTTTTACCACTCTGGCAAATTTGCAGTTTGCACTTGGGTGACGTGGAAATGACACCACTCCTCTGACAGGCAGGGTGGCTGAAAACACAACCTGCCCGAGGTGCTGCTGACTCACCTGCTGGCACGGCCGGGGGCGGCCCCTGAACGGCGGCACCGCTGCCATTCGCTCTCCCAGGGTCACGCTAGGCCACGCTCCGAATGGAGTGTGCTGGAACGCTGCAGAGAGCACTGCCCTGCTGCCACTGCTGCAGGTGACAGTGAGACACGGCTACACCGCCTGCTGAGCAATGCACTCAGTCCTGCCAGCACGGAGCAGGTAGTGCTGCGTCCAGGGGACAGCCACGCTGTCATTTTGTCATCTCCCCTAGGCAGGGCCTGGCAGCAGGAAGAAAAGCACAGACAGCTGGCAGAAGTGAGCGCTCTTTAGTCACCAAAGCACCTTCTTGTGAAGTCTGAGTCCTGCTGCATTAATCACATACTTTTTAACGAGGGGGTGGAGGAAGCGGTAGTTTCCCCTTTGGGTTGTTAGGAAGTCATTCCTTCTCACCCTGCTGTCCCTGTGTATCTCACTTCTGTAGAAGTGATCTGCAAGGCCCACAACAGGCCCACATGCTACCTTCACACCTGAACAAATTAAAATCATCACAGCAATTCATCTTAGCTGGGACCTACATTTGCATTTCTTCTTACAGGTGCCACTTCATCTCCAAAATGACCATTTTTGGAGAAGTGGCCTGGCATTAATTTTAAAGTGATAGCACACACAAGCTCTTGTTTAGATGCATGTACTCCACAACAGTGGAAACTATTTTTATGGGCATAACAGGAGTGTGAGTATCATGGACTAAGTTAGGGGCCTCAACACATACATAAAAGTAATTGATGCAAAACACTAAGTGGGATATAAATTGGCTGCAATAACATTCAGCAGACAATTATGTCATTATGTCCCCAGAATTCACAGAGTGAGGTCTGCAACAGTCTCCCAGAAAGCAAGCTGAAGCAGAGACTTGAGTAGTTACAAACACTTCAGGCCTCATTTAACAACAGGAGTACAATTATTTACAGCATTGACAAAGTTTCACGTGTCCAGAGGCCTTTTTCATATAGAAATTACTTATTTTGGGGTTTCCCCCCCACTTTCCTCTGATTAGAAACTGAAGGGGGGCAGGGGTAGAATGTCATTGTTTTATGCTAAAGTACCAGGATGGGCAACTTGTGCTTTAATTTTATTTTTTTCTCAGACATTTTTTTCCTGCATGAACTCAGGCAAGTCACAAAGAATTTACACTGACTGCCAATGAGTAAGCCTAGGCTGGCTTCCTTCAATTAACTTCATGGACTATCTTAATGTCTGTGAGCTGTTGTACAACAGAGCCTGCAGCCATGCTAAATAAAGATAAAATGGTTAAATATTTATAAATTGCTGCTTTTGGTAGTTTAACATTTAGATCAGAAACCATTCCTCAACATGTCTCCCCTGAAAAAAAAAAGCCCAGGATGTCACGGGACCTAATGTCTTGAAAACTCGTTCAAGTGCTTTTGACAGAAATGGGACTGCCTGTTCACCCAGCTCTGCTCTGCAGTGCCACAGCAGGGCTTTCAGTGACTGCCACCACGCTGTCCCTGCCAGCCTGGCCCTGGGGACAGGCAGCTCATCCACTGGGTCTGGTGGATCTGCTCTGCTCCCACAGGCTGGCAGCAGAAGCAGCACCTGGACTGACATCAGTTTTCACTGCAGGGCTCTCCCACAGTCCCCAAAGGGCACCTGCTGCCTCCTCAGCAAGTGCTGTAGCTTTTCCTGCTGTATTTGTGCACTTAGGGACAGACTGGGATGTACCTCCTTGTGCTGCAATCATAACTGAGCACGAGGTACACAGCACAGAGCACTCCTTGTGCTGCTGGGGTTGGAGCAACAGGGAACTTTCAGCTCTGAGAGAGCATCAAAAGGAGCTGCCTTTAACTCCTGGTCCCAAACTGAACTGTCAACTGCTTTTTTAGAGGGGGAAAAAATAATCTATCTTATAACTAAATTGAACAAGTTCTCACATTCTCTTTCAGAGACTGACAAGATCACACTTAAGTGAGTTACCAAAAGAGTTTTTTGGAAGCAAAACAATGATTAGCCACTGGTTAAGCTACTTAAGAGGCAGAAGACAGGCTACTGTCTTCCTCTCAAAATCCATTATCACCAACCCCAATCAATTTCTTCTGTTGAGCTGTCCTCAAGCCATACAACTTACCCAGTCCTTCTACATTTCTTTCTCTCTCTGAAAGCAGCTTTATTTTTCATCTATCACTCTTCATCCTCTTCTCATTCAGGGGTCCTGGAAGACCTGCAGCATTAGCACCCACTTTGGCTTTAACTCCTTGTACTAAAGGCCCAATTTTAGGAAATTGTTTTGGTGTTTCCACATACTAAAGACTGAGGCCACAACTGTAAGAACGAGCTTGAACTGCCCCTGTCTTGGGAATTAGCCACCACTTTCCCTAATGCCTCAGGGAAATCAGCAATTTTTGAAGAGAATGATCTGATGTTGCTCCCATATTGCCCAATGACTAAAAGTGAGAAGTAACAAACATCATGAAACACTGAAATGATCAGTTTGTACTGCTTTTTGAAACAGGCATTTCAAGACCACCGACAGAGTAGCACCAGACCTCACTCCAGGCCTTGATGAACGAAGCTTGATCCCAAACTCAACTTACAGCTTTGGTAGGACGTGAATCTACAACAACCAACTTACATCATGTTGAAGGTAGGTATTTAAAGGAGGTTTATTTGGGCTAATACTAAATTCAAACAGCCACAAGCTTATTTTCCATGTTTACCACACTAACTGTTGACAGATGAAGTCTCAGTGGAAAGTCCAAATTTTAATTTCACCATAATTTCCTGAAACATGACTACAGATTTCAATATTTGGCATTCGATCCTCGAGAGAGATACCATGTTTAAGAACATTCTACCAAATACATTTAAAGTATGACTCAAAACCAAAACAATTTGGAAGTTTTGAAACATAAAACTGTTAGTATGAAATTAGCTTTTATTTTTTTACCTCAAAATAAATGCACATTTATCATTTAGTCAAGTGAAAACTGAAAAAAGAGTATCTTAAACAAGGGGGAACCTTAACAGAGCAAGTACCACAAACGTGCTCAAGCTCCTTCTCCTGTTCTTGCTCAGCTCTGTTTGGCTAAGAACACCAGAATAATTTCCTTTTTTCTTTCTTGTCAGTTTGGTCAATTAAAAGAAACACTTAAAGCACCAGAATTAGAAGTGGTATAAAACAAAACCAGGTACTCGTTCTCATCAGAATTCAGGTCCGTGTATTGCCACACTTTTTATATAAAACTTTCACTAAGTGTTGTACTAAACAGGATTTAGTAATTTCTTCTGCAGTTTAGCTCTTGATATCTTGGTAAGAGAAGTCAATGCATAAGCATGTCAGAAGTCAAGGCTATAGTGTAACTACAGTATAACTCTAACAGGGCTTCTAAGTACTGTTCACCAGAGTGATGTCTTATAGTTGAATTTCAGTTTCAACAGGTACTTCAGATTTACCTGAGCAACATCATACACAATATATCTGGGAAGAAGGTTAAGGAATAATTGCAGCAGTTGATATTAATGACACAGAAAAACCTCAAAACACAGTGAACTTCACCTTTGAACTTAAGTTACCATACAGATGCCTGTGTGATTAACCAATTCTAAGAGCTCAAACCAGAAAGCTTTAAATCTGACTTTTTCATGAATCTGAAAATGTTTTATACAATAGTTAGGAACAAGCAATTAAGTTCTGTGGAGAACAGTGCAGCAGGAATCCTGAGTGACAGGCAGGTGAACTGACTTAGATAAAGAGCTGTGGCTCCTGAAAATTATTTTTTGTCAGAGTAACACACATCTCTCTTGATATCTAGGCAGAAGTCATATAGCTTAAATGAGAGCTATAGATTCAGATCCAGCATTTACAATTGTAATTGCAGTTCTATTACTACCTTCCAGCACAGTCATTAATGCCTTCTTAATTTCCCACTAAAAAACCCAAACTGGAATCACAGACAAGAGCTCTACAATGATTGTCAGTGTTTGCACATTCTTATTTTTCCAGAGACAGTCCCAGCTCATCTATTTGTTTCACAATGTTTTAGGCCTCCAACTTACCTCTAATCCCAAAGTGTAAAACAAAATAAATACACATCATGTTATCTCAACTAGCTAATATCAACTGTATTACAGCTCATCATCTGACAGATGGTGTGTATGTAAGAAAACTCAAGATAAAACCAGTATTGCCATGAGTTGTGATGCCCAGACTCCTTGGGGGGAGGAAACAGCTCACCAAGGCCAAAGGCAGCTCCTACAAACCCCAAGTTTGCATTACTGGGTTACCTGCTTCACTGGCAGTGAAGAGAGCCAGCTGGACCTCAGACATCACTTATCTGCATTCTTGTGGATTTAAAGCTCTAATTGATTTGAAGGCACCTCTGCCTGGAAGAGACTTAATGGCTACATCCCTGCTGGGCATTTGGGGCATACCTCAACACTTGCAGAGGTGTGGGGAACTCAGAAGATGTGCTGAGAGAGTGCAAGAGCACAGAGCTGGCTCCCCCACCTGCTCCTGGCCAAGCTGGCATTCCACAGCACCACGAGGGACAAACCAGACTGGAGTGATGAGAAACCACAGGCTGCATTCCCTTCCTCTTGTCCTGGCACATCTCTGGGCAAGACACTACAGCAGTTTTGCCTGACCACCCCAATAACTTTTGTTCCTGTTGGGGAACAGCTATTGGAATGTGTATTGTTTCCTTTTTTTTTGCAAAATGACAATTTAAGTGCAGCAACTGTAAAAATCACCCCCCTTGCAGAAGAGATTGTCTGCAAATGCTCCCCAAAGCAGATCTAAACAAAACCAAACCAAACACAGTGAGGCAAGACTCCTAACTGGGCTTAGAGAGGTCATGAAAATGCAGTGACACTCAAATACTGTGTGCAGCCAGTGTAACAGCAAAGGATACTCATTATACAGAAGACAGGTATCATTAATTCCTGTGGAGATCCCATTCCCCAAGGGAACCTCTACACCACCAAGGGTGGTCGTGGCTGTGGGATCAGGAGCAGTTTTGCCCAAGCCTAGAAAGGAAAAACAACATTAGTTTCAAATCTAGGAGACAAATACAGACTTTGCACAAAAAGGAAATTGATCAAATACTTTACATATACTTTCAAATCAAGTGTAGAAGGATCTTCAACAGAACATGAAAAATACTGTTTATTCAATTCAGCATCACCATATTTACAGTTGTACTCTGCTACATTAAAAATGAGAATTTTAGACTTTCAACTTTTGATTGTCTAATCTGTATGATCAAAGCTAAACCAGAACAGATTTGTAGCTCTCATATCCTAACTCCATTAATGAAAACATGCACATTGCAGCATTTTCAGACAAGTGCAACAAACAAATTCTTATTCTCATTAAAATTTTCAATATAAATCTGATTTGACATCCATAAGAACACGAGTAGTATGTATAGAAAAAGGTGCAAAATCACTTTTTATTCTCTTTTAGGCAACTTATTTTTTAAGCCTCTGAAAATGAATAGTTTAAGATAAGCCTCTCATTACTGAAGATCCTTTTCTTCAATCTCTCATCTTGGTACAGAAGACAGTCATGATTACCATTTCTTTTTCTCGAGTTAGACAGCTAAGTCTTTTCTCTCATCTTCTTTTTCAATATATGACACTTTTTGCAGATAGAAGTGTAATGAGAGCAGTTATTCCATCTGAATTTTTATTCTTAGCTTTTCCCTTCTGTCCAAGCTTCTAAGCCACTTTGAAAGCTAAACAATGACTCTTCTGATCTATTCATCTCTCTTCTAAAATACACACTATTGTAATGATGAAAGCAAGTAAGAAGATGGAGAATGTACTTTATATTTTCTTCAGTGTAACATCAAATAGAAGTTTCCTCCTGAACTTCAGCACCTTCAGGCTTAACACTCAGAGTGTATTAACTTGAAAATTAATATACCCCACACACATCCTGATGCAACTAAAGGGCAACATTATGCAACTTCTTAAAGGAAGTACAGCTAAGAAGTGACTACAGCTCTCTTTGCTAAGCACCACAACCAAGTCTGCCATCAATTACAGATTACTAATGACAACTACTAATGCTTACCTTTGACACTGTGTTTTCCCTTGGGCAATTTTGTGATGTGGGAAGCATTCTTTAGTTCGTACCTGGACAGCACAAAGAACACACAGTAGCACTTTACATTCATCTTAAACGATTTTAGTGAAAAAAAAAAAATCACAGAATTTTCAGGCTTTAGTTTATGATGAGTTAATGTAAAGTTAATCTAAATTCTAGCCTTCTGGAACTCAAACTTTCTTTGTCTTGGTTACTAATTTTAACGATGTTAGCATTTTGCCCAAGATTCTGCTAGACCTGAAACAAAAACTCTTATTTTAAGAAAAAACAGATCTTGTTTTTGAAGAAAAAACACATGCTGCTTTTTCTTCACACTGAAGAGAAGGCTTGCAATCTTATCATCACCTTCCATGAGGATGCATCAAGCACATGTGGCAAATACTCTTTGTAAGTTACCTACATGTTTCCAAGGGCGACTTCTCCCAGCAGTACTAAACCTATGGGATCGGCTTGAGATGTGTGACAGTAGTTTGCACTCTTGGATACCATGTCTGCAAAATAGATGCCCTTCCCAAACATGTAGCCAGTCTGCAAGAAGGAAATAAATAAATAAATGAATAAAATTGGGGTGATAAAATAACCCAAAAGCAGCACTGAATCCACCTGGCTGGAAAGCACCTCAAGCTCTTGCGGACACCAATGCGCAACCCGCTCGGGGGACACGATGTTGTCTAAACAGTGGCAGATAACACAGAGCCCTCCCCACACAGAAATTCTGTCGGGACCCAGGACATCTCTCTGGCTGTCCTGAGCAGCCAAGACCCTTGCCAGGGGTCTCAGTGACCCTGGCACAGAGCCCAAAATGCCTCTGTGGGTTTGATTATGGCCTGTGGAGCAAATTACCAACCTTCTATGAAGATCAGTAAGCCACAACAGTTGGAGTAGAATATTAGTGAAGTTATCACAGGGTGGAAAAGTAAATTTTAGGGTTTTTGGTATGGGGGTTCAGGAGGCAAGATGGAGGGAACTGGGTGTGTCCAGCCTTTCTCCTTCTTCTTCTTGGCCTCCATCTTCTGTGGTGATGTTGGCACTTACAGATTGGTTTAGAGTAGAAGCTCACTGTCTAACATAGGTGATGGGCATTGGGGAGTAATTGTAAACATTGCACACGTAGTTTGTAGTATAAAGACATAACACCACCCTGGGGGCAGGCAGAGTGCCTTGGACTGTCTTGCTGAGCTGACCTCGGCAGGGCAGGTGAAAAATTTTTATAGATAAGATAAAATAAACAACCTTGAGACCGAGCAATGAAGAGCTCTGACTCCTTCTTTAAGCACCGGGCTGGGAAAACAGACTTTGGAACTTTTCTCAGGGTCACTCTGACAAACTAATGATTTTGACAAAATTCCCTTCTTTAGGCTGTCCCTGGCCTGTCTGGGCAGAGGGATGCAGGCAGCCAGAGCAGCAGTGTCACCCACCACGGGAGCTTCGGGCGGAGCTATCCGCAGGCCCTGCGAGAGGATGCCGGCGAAGTTGGTGGTGCGGGAGCCGTGCCACAGCAGCTGGCGGTTGTGGAGCTGCCTGAAGGGCTTGTAACGCTGGCTCTCCCCCTCACGCTCAATCCTGAAGATCTTCAGTTCACAAGGGGATAGGAGGAAAAGAAGAACCAAGAAAAGAAACCATTAACTTCATGCAACTCGTCAGAGGGGAGAAGAAAAGAATCATCGATCTGCAAAGTACATTGATCTGCTAGGGAAATTGATCAGGATGGGTTTTGGTGTTTGTAATTGGTTGTGTCAGGCTAGCAAAAAAGAGGTAGCAGCAATCATGCAGTACTTGTTATTGATTACTTCTCCACCTTTTCTTCTGCATTTTCATGAGGCTCTATTTTTCTGAAAAAATCATTCAATGAAATAAGATTCAATTTCAGATGATTACTCCTCCACCTTCCCTTTGAGGCAAATTAAATTAAAATAAAAACACCAAATCAAAAACACGTCATTGGATTCATCTCTGCCTAGACTTTTGCTATTCTAATTAAAAGAAAATGTTCTATCAAATCATCCCTGCCACAGAGGAAACTGAGTAAGCTACTCAAAAATACAAGGCAATTGCAAACAAACAAGTCAACCTAGGAGAGTCCATGTTCCCAAAGATAAACCCCATCATTGCCCAGCTTACATCCACAACTTTGAGGTCATATGCATTGTGTGTAGCAGCATGAGTGTTCTTCACATATTGTTTGATAATCTTGGCCTCTTCTGAATCTTTGTCAACAACCTGCAAACAGGCAAATGAGAAGTTTCCTCAGCACACAAACTAGCAGCCATCTTATAACATGGCAACCTCCACCCTATGCCTGCAACTGCACCCTTTAAACCTCCTCAGCCATTTAAGTGGAAATATTTTCCCAGCTAGAGAAGATGCATAAATATACAGAGAGCCACAGAATGTCTGAGACAGTTCTGGAAGTTGAGATGATTTTCAATTCCACTCAAAGAAGGGTCAGCCAAGGACTGAATTCAGTCCAACTTTCAACACCTCCAAGAAGGGAGCTTCCATGGCCTCTCTGGGCAACCTTTTACAGTGTCTGACCACTGTCAGAGCAAACAAATTAAAAAAACCAAAACATCAACAGAAGCTTTTTCTTTTGTTTAAACACAAATTCCTCTATTTCAGTTTGTGCCCACTGCCTCTTGTCAGTGGAAACCACTGAGGAAAGTCTGCCTCCCTCCTCTTTCCTTCTTTCTCCCATCACCTATACCTAGATATTGATACAATATCCCTTCAGCTTTCTTTTCTCCAGGTCAAAGCAGCTCAGCTCTTTCTGCATCTCTTTGAACACATGCTCCAGTTCCTTAACCCACCTCAGTTCCATAGATCTGTCCAGGTACAGTTTGGGTGATTTATTTTATTTAACAGGACATCAGCTTGTATTCACAGCCACTCATTGCCTTTTATTTCCCTTACCTTAATATCTGTTTTAAGTTTTTCATAGTTGATGTCAATTGGGTCTTTATCTCCATCTTCATTTCCACCTCTGAGAAGGCTGTAAGCAACCTCAATATCAAGCAAGTTGTCCAACATCTGCACTTTAGCCTGAAGAATTGAAACAGGTCATGTTATGTTATTTAGGCCTTTGACATGTTCAGACTAAGTCTGGGATATCCCAAATTAAAAAAGTGTCTGACAATCACTGGCCACATGGTGCCATATAATAACAAAACAACACTGTCTTTAATACATATACACACCTAAACATATTAAAATATGTTAAATAACATCTCTATCTTCTAATATCTTATGCATATACCTATTTACACAGACACATGCACATAAACAAACAAGAAGATGTCCTGAAGAAAAACAAGGTTAACCTCATGAAAGCATGAGGTTAAACTTGTTTTTCTTCAGATTATCTTTTGGCTTGTGAGGTTTTAATGCTTACTTTAATCTCTGCTTTTATGAGGTTAAGTAAGTGTTAAACCTCACATATTCTCTGTTAGATGTCTGACATCAAGACCTGTTTTCTGCAACCAACATTTGCAAAAAACAGTTTCTAGTCAATACCTGAATGTATTCCAAGTTATTTAGGAGAGGTGGCTTCTTCATCCCAAAGTCATGAGGAATCAGTGTATAGAAACGGTTGGAGAGGTCCAAAATCTGGGATTCTGAACCACTGTCAGAAACTGCCTAGACAAGACAAAAGCACCAAAGAAAATTACTGAGTAAGTCTCCATAGCAATAAAACACACAAGATACTTAGGGACTAACACAGCAGCAGCAATGCAAACAGTGCTTAGGCTTTAGTCTCACAGGACTCAAAAGAACAATTCTATTTAAGAATCTTGTGTACAGCAAGTCACAGTATTTGCACAGAAATACATGGAATTGTGTATGAGAAAAATTCAGTGGGGATTGTGTTTCTGGAGGGCAAAATAAAGTCTTCAGGACATTTAGGTATCCTTGTCAAGGTTTTGGTCTATTCTAGCATCTGAAGAAATCCCTGTGTCTATGCTTTGCCAAAGAGCCTGTGACAAAAGGCCATGGGTTATGCTGGGACATTCCTGCAATCAGTAAAGGCAATACTGCACAGTGATTCTGGAATGGTTCAGATCACAATGTGTAAATACAGCAACGTTATCAAACCAGACCCGTTCCTGTGTCAGCCTTTATTCTCATCCTCTGACAGACTTCTCTGGGGTTGGAAACACCAGCTCACTACTAGATCAAGGCACCAGCTTCATTTGCTCAGCTGCCATTAATATTTGGCACAGCCTAAAGTTTGTGCTACAAAACTGCTGAAGACACAAGTACTGCCCACACTGTACAACAGTGAAGAGAACTAACTGGTTACCCATGGAAGCCACATCCCCTTTTCCAGAGAGGGAGAAAGCACAGCTCAGCACTCACCCCACTGAGCCCAGAACAACTTCTGAGCTCCCTTTTTGCTCTAGGATCTCTTTTATGCTCACCTGCTGAACCTCATTCAGGATGGAGTACGCACTCTGGATCTGTCGCTTGCTCAGTTTTCCCAATGGCATCTTCTGCAAGTCAATCTGACAAAGATATAAGTATTAAACACAACTTTCACTACATTTCAACCACTGCAGCATTCCCTCTCTGGTTTCTACAGAACTAATTTCTCCATGCTAACAGGACTGACCAACAAAGCACAGAAACATTTTATACTCTGAGGATTGAGGAATTATGTCAGAAGGACAAACCATTGAGAGGACATCCTATAACCAAAGGAACACTGCAATAGGAAGCTAAGCACATATGCTAGGGCAACACAAAAATAGGATATTAGTTATCTGGCATGAAGTTTAATATTAACCTGGTGTCAGATGCATTTCTTAATCCATTAAGTAACCATACACTTAAGGCTGTGTGCAAATTGAATTAAGTAATTCATCATCTGTGTCTAGGTACAATCCAGACACCCTCTTCTGACTTTACCCTACAGTTATCAAGGGTCAAATGCAAAGATGCTAGGAGGTGCTTCATATTCATGAAAAATTAGCCAAAACCTCTTAACTTATTAAAAGCAATGTCTTGGTTGCCTGCATTTATCCACTGATTTAATTTAATGTTGGTTTTCTTTGGGTATTGATGGATCTTGGGAGAGTACTGGAATTTATTTAAAGTACCACAAAATGTTGGGCAAGCCATCTGAAAGCTTTCAGGTAAGCTGCAGAAAATGGTACAAAGCCTATTCTGAAAGGTAGGCACTCCAAATAATGATACAGAGGGCAAAGAACAGCTTGCTTAAATGTCAAGTCTTAGGCAGGATAACTAAGCTGGCTGAAGAAAACTGAAATTTGTTATTTAGAATTAGTTCAAATGACCGGATTAAAACAAACAGCAGGATCTCTGCACACCACAAGGATGGATCAAGAAGTATGGAGAAAAGGAGAATGGATGAAAATAAGAGTTTTATTAGACCAAAGGAGAAATACAACAAAAACAATCCCAAGTCCACCCTGTGCAGAAGAGGATCTGGGCTCTGACAGGACACTTCCATTAGTGTATGTACCAACTGGCAGCATTTCTCTAGTCTGAGGTGCTACCTAAAATCCATGGTACTCCAGCCCCAAATCTGCTTCCCTGCTTAGAAAACAAGGAGTGTCACCAGTGTCACACGACCAGCACATTGGTTATCTGTGTTCATACCTTAAGAGCATTCAGCAAACAGCAGTCACTATGTAGATGTGACTGTGACAAAAAAAACCAAAACCACAGAATGATTACTGCTCCCAGGACTGGCAGACAACTCTCTCATAGGCTTGTTAAACAGAAAACATTGACAGACAAAAAATGCACCTGTGTTTAAAGAGCTGCATGTATCACAGCTAAGCTACAACTTCCAGGGCTTGGCAAATTCCAGTTGGACTCTTTGCCTTTATTTTGAGACAGATCTAAAACTCACACTTGGCTTTTGGGGACTATGAAGCACTCTGGATTGCAAAGAACTTGCTTCTGTTTGTGCAAGCGTGATGGTAGGTTAGGGAGAAACACGAATGTGTGTAGTCACCTCAAATTCCACCATTGCTTTCTTCATGCTCTCCACATCAAAGATCATCTTAATAAGATCCTGGATTGGCTTAGCAAGTTTTGATTTTGTCCCGGCACCTACTGTCAGTTTCCTGACAGCTTCTTCATCCTGGAAGGTAAAAATAGTATCAGAATTAGCAAAATCACAAAGGATTAAAAAGTAACAGGCTGGCTGCCATGGCAACAACTCAAAACCAATTTAGTGTGTGCATACTATGACTAGCCTGAAGTTCATGGGGAGCGTGGGACACTGCTCTGACATTCTGGAACAAAATGGTCTTAAAAAAAACACCTATTCAGTAATTTGGCAGATACTATTTCAAGAGATGGCACTGTAAAAAATAAGCAGAAAGTAGAATTAAGGGACTAGGAACTCTCTTTGCATTGCTGCTTCACTTCAAGCAAGTATTAATTATTTTTTCTGCAAGCTTTCTGCTGCATAGAGACTTTCACATGAAAAAATGACTGTTTACCTTGCTGCTTTTATGACAAAACAGACAAAATAACTAGTTTCACCACGTTTTTGTAATAAAAACTGCCATAGATGTGTACAGGAATCATCAATTAGCCATAATACCATCTTGATGCCTTCATGGAGAGAGCACTGCACGAATAAATCATCAGCCAGGTGCTTTGACAGCCAGGTGCTTTGAGTAACACTATGCACTACACTGAGACAGACACTTTGCCACTGCAATATTCAAATTTCCAGACTTAAAGCCAAGCTTTGAGTGCTCTGCACTGAAAGATGACATCCATTAATTTGGCCACAGAAAAACACAATGTCTTGAAAATATGTGCTCTGGCAATTTTATAGCATTCAACTATTTAGTCTGAAAATAGTTCAGGTAACAGGTATGCCCTTAAATAAACACACAAACCACCACTGGAAAGAAGGAAGAGAATTCTTATTTATCTTAGCTGTCAAAAAAGCCAAATCTTACTGGCAGTGAATAATTTCTTTTTTTTTTCTCAGCCTGCTCAGTCTGTGCACAAAGTGGAATACTGCATTGGAGCTGCTACAGCATTTAGGAGGATATTTGGAGGCAGCAGACAGATGAAAAGCATCTATTTTAAATTTTAAAAAATCAAGTTTTCAGACAGGATGTATGTGAACTGACTGCTGGATTAAGTGCAAACTAATATCCTTAAAAATTACAGAGTAAACAGCAACAAGCATTTAAGAGATCTGATAACAGAAAACTCTTTAGTTTCCCAACAGGTCTGTTTAAATGGATGGCACTCCTTGACCTACAGCTTTCCCCTGTTGCAGAGAGAAGATGCAACAGCTGCATTTTAATTCCCCTGGTTTGTGAAGAGATCCAAGGGCAAGCACAGAACAGAACAGTGACACAGGGAACCTCAGCAATGCTGCACCTGGGACAGGGGCACTTCAGGGTTACCTGTCCATAATCTATTTCCAGCGGGTAGAACTTTTTGGGATATTTAGTGAAGTTCTTAGAATGCCAAGAATTGCCAGTTTTCTCTTCATACAAATTCAGGAAGTGTTCAATGGCATCTTCTTTTGATGGCATCTGCTCCAGCTTGTTACTGCCAATGACGGTGCCCACACGGCCCCAGGAGCGGAACACCCAGTACCTGGAGAAATGCAATGCACACAACAACAGCCATCAGCCACTCCAGTGCATCCCAGGAACTTTATGGAACACCCCCTCCATCACAGAAAGTGTGAAAAGAATTTCTACATTTTTTTCATTGAGAGAAATCACTGCATGTCCAAGAACTGGTGTAAAAAGCGCCCGGTGTTAACACACCAGAACCACAGCCCTGAGGATAAATGGGTGCACAGCAGGGAAAGAGAGGCTAACATCTCTTCAATCTTCATGTTTTGCAAGTACAAATCTTCAGACTATTGGGGTCATATATTTGAAAAACAAAGACAAAGCATCTTTAAGCCCCAGGCCCCAGAGTTCAGTATTTTAGAGAAACCAGAAGTAAATCAAATATTTGTTTGTACTGCTGACAGCACCTTGGGTGAGCCTCTGTAATATTTATGGGGATACAATCAATCAACCTTTCCAATATGTCAGGTATGAAATGCAGGCACTGAAATCCCTCCACGTACTGAATCCCACACTTGATACAACCTCACACAAATGAGACAGGAACAAAAGCTTATTAAAAACATGGTAAAGTGCAATAAATCTGGAGCTGAACCACAGTCGTTGCTACCCTGGATTTCTGTGTCACTTATGTGTTTGGCAGGGACAGTTTTATTTTAAAGAACCTTCTCAATATCTTCATCTAATCAGCAATGCAACCACTGAACAGCTCTGCCATGCACCCCATGAGACTGGAAAGCTGCACACATGATCAGCTCCCACTGCATGAATAAATATTTCATGCATTTTGTTATACTTCAGGGCACACAGTTCAGGCTAACACTGTGGTAGAACAGCCAGAATCTGGTTTTGTTTCCCAACATGACAGCTCTGTGATTAGAACACAAAATTAACTTAGAGAATATGGGGGAAAAAAGCCCACCTTAGGTTTTGTCAACACCCACAAGGAATGTCTCCATGCAGAGCAAAAATTTCTTCATGGGTGGCTTGTTTGGTAGGTTTGGAGGAGTTATTTTAGTTTTGGTTTGGTTTTTTTTCATTTGTGTTGTAGTGGTTTCTTCCTTCAAGTAATTACACCAATCTGTTATCTCCCCAAAGACATTTTACTCACACTTTGCTTTTGGAGTGTCAAAAATCCAGTATTTATTAGCAAAAAAGTGAATGGAAGTATTTGAAGGGAAAACTGAACTCACCTGTTCTCTCTGTCATCCTCTAGCAGCTGCAGCTTGTAATAGGAATTTGTTCCTTTGACAATATCTACTAGTCCCAGGGTTGCACTGAAAATTTTCCCACCTTTTTCAAAGACATGAGCAGAATCCTCCAAACCTGCAGAGAAGAAAAAATTAGAACACAGAGGAGGAGGTTACTGTTTTAGCTCTCCTTCCTGCATTTGCACTCATCCAAATGTTTCCTGCAGCAGTGTGATTTAAAAGAAATACTGCAAAAACAGTGACCACACAGCTCATTCAAAACTACTTGGAGCACAATGAATTAATTAATGAATTGTGAGCTTACACCTTTAGATAAATCTGGAGAAATTAGAGTTAGTATCTGGTTAGCATCCTAACTAGAGGAAAAAAACCTGTAACCTCTGATAGAGGATAATCTAAAATCTAGGATCTAATACTGTGTGAGCAGCTGAAGGAATCCTCAGGAGAAATGCAGCTCTGCAGGTGTCACATCAGCCAATGGACTGAAAAGCAAAGGCTGGCCTTGGGTGCAGTACAAACTGTCAGAACACCCATGAACCAGGTTTGGAGAGCAGCATCAGTAGATGTTTATGCCAAACCTGTGTCCTCTGCTGGCTGGGCCTTTACTCACTCCACTGACAGGAGACCCTAAAGCTCAACAAGGTGCACACCTTAATTTAAATGGTCCTTCTGAAGAAAGCTGCACTAGAAAATCCTGGAATATTCAGCCTTGGATGTCAATCAATATCCTTCCTTTGACAGCAATGTTAAAGGTTTAAAACTTCCTGCTCCTTTATGGAACCCTCATCCTTTCACAGAAACCCTTTTGCAAACCATCAGGCATTCTGAAGGCA
This sequence comes from Setophaga petechia, assembly GCA_024362935.1. NCBI lineage: Eukaryota > Metazoa > Chordata > Aves > Passeriformes > Parulidae > Setophaga > Setophaga petechia. The sequence continues at coordinate 221,665 of JANCRA010000138.1, read as the reverse complement.
GTGGGTGGTGCAGGCACAGGCACTGTTATCACTCACCAGAATCAGGATCTACTGCTGCTCCACCCTTCACTGTTAACTTCATCTTCTTTTCAGACTTGCTAGGTCCTGCAGTGAAAGACAGTTAATTTTTTTCTTAGGTGAGCAACACAGCCTCACTTGAATCAACCTTAAAATTCTCAATTTGCATAATTATCACCCTAAGGTGAAGCAGATTCCCAGTATATGACAACACTGACTTCAGTGGCTTTTTTTAAACCTAGCACTAGCAGCCAAATCACAACTAAATGAGAAATTACATTTCCCCAGATTCTATCTATCTATTCTTTTTCTCCTGGCCCTAAGGGGTGGACCATGTCATTTTTTTTTTACCTGCACTGAAAATAAACACAACCACAAATGTGGAAGTGGGATTGAAAAACCTCACAGGGCATAGGGAGTGTTTGGATTCCCTGGGGATGCTACTGTGGTCAGACAGTCTGGCAATAGCACACCCAATTGCATGACAGAAACCTCCACTTGGAGGACACAAAGAACAGGTTCTGAAGAGAAGTGAGCAAATGTGATGGTTTTGTTCACCATCCAGGGTTAATAATGGCATTGGTGAGCAATGCCATCAATATTTTTACACTGCTACAAAAATATTATGCTCTACATCAAGGAGCATAGAGACTCAGTGCTCTGGGCCTCAGTATTTTGTCACTTGCCAGCACTCCCCGAGTAGTGACTGTCATTTTGGTGTCCTGGGACCTCCTTGGAGCTACAACACTAACCCAGACTGGCAGTGAAGCTGATGGTTTATGAGGAAGAGACTGGACTGATGGTAGAGAGCCTGGGCAAACTGAAATAGAGGAAACAGCCAGCTCCTGAGACAGCTCAGGACAGTTTCATGTTTATTAAAGCCAGTCTTGCCCTGAGGTCCATTATATAAACTTATCATGAGAAAAAAGACAGAAAATTCAAGGAAAGGGTAAGGACAGACCACACCCAGGTTTGCTTTGTGCATGCACAGCACTGAACAGGCCTGTGGAGAAACAACTGCATTGCTCCTCACCTTGTTCTTCTTTGACCTTCCCAGCACTCTTTGTACTTGGGGGCTTGCTGTTCTTCCCATCCACAGCCATTTCCTCGTGCTCCATTTTCACCTCTGCACCCCAGGGTGAAAGGGCATGGAGGGACACGAGCTCCTGCAAGTCCTTGCTGGAAGATTTCACATCCTGAAGAAACGCCTCTGACACCACACGGACTTTGGCCTCCTTCACTTCTTCCATCTTCTTGCTCATTTTCTCCACATCCTCTGCAGAGGCAGGACAGGAAGGGGAGAAAAAAATGAATCCATGAGGATTTAGACCTCAGCCTCTCCCTCTGGCCATGATTCAGGGCTGTGTAACACTTTGAAAACACAATTACTACTACACTGAAAACACAATTCCACTAAGTTTTGGATTCACCACGTTCTTTGAAAAGCCAAGTTCCTCCTTGGTTCAAAGACACAGTTTGGGCTAGAGCAGGAACTCCTGTTCTACCTGGCTGGTGCAGTTCTCCCTTTCCCAGATCTCAGTTGGACTTTCTGATGGATGGGAGCAGATCTCCCTCCTCTGCACAGCTCCAGGACAGAGCAAGAGCAGACTCTGAGCTGCCAGCAGAGCAAACCAGTGCCCTCAGGCAGGCACCCACAGTCAGCTCTGGGGATTCTCCAAGGCAAGCATGGACACAGCCCTGAGCACCCCTCACCCCAACAAAGGTGGCCTGCACACCACCATGGTCTGCACACAAACCCCAGCTGCCACTGACCCACGAGAGCCTCAAGGCACAGCCTGCCAGGTTAACTTGCTGGCTAAGCAAAACTCAACCAGCACACATCTGCCTACTTCTCCAAGCACACCCAGGCCATGTGTGCACACAAAACACTCCCCCTAATCCAAACACTGATCCCCAGACAGCTCTGAGGACAAGTGTCCTCTGTAATCTGCTCAGCTCTGCTAGCACTGCTGCCAGGAGCCACAGCATGGCTGCTCACTCTGGGTGCTGATGCACAGGGTGGCCTTGTTGGCTGTTGTGGTCATCTTTCCTCCCAGGTCCTCCACGATGCTTTTCACCTCCTCCTTGTTCTTTGACAGCTTCCCAACAACCAGGATCTTCATGTTGGTCAGTGGTTTGTCTAAAGGTTAGGAAATGACACGTTAGCCACAGAGTCCCTGGACAAACAGCAAGCACAAAGTGACAGCATCACCCCCTGTCTCTACAAACAGCAAGCACAAAGTGACAGCATCCCCCTGTCTCTACAAACAGCAAGCACAAAGTGACAGCATCCCCCTGTCTGTACAATCAGCTCAGCTGGCAGGGACATGAGGGGCCAAGCAGGTCTGACCTGTGCTAAGCAAGCAGGAGGGAGCTCCCCTTCCCAGAGGAAAGGGAACAAAGCTCAGCAGCTGCCAACAAACAGAAGGGATGGAAGACAGGGAAATGGTATGTGGGCATATTTGGCCTTTTCTTGGTTTGTTTTGTTAAGTAAAAAGAATCAGTCTTCTTTCAGCACTGTGCTACTAGGGACTGTGCTCTGCTTCCCTTCTCTTTTGATGCCTGGATATCATGGGAGAAATTCACTGTCACATGAAAGCTCCTGCCTTTTCAAAAGGAAATCTTCTTTTGAAGGGTTGCAGAGAGAATTCTCTCTCAAACAACACTGTTCCAGTCTTGATCTTACAGGCAGTACAAGGTTCTAGCATGGAGCAAGCTGGTAACCATTGTGTTAACTCTGCAATTCAGGCTGGTCCAGGACATGGCCAGTGCCTAAGAGCATATTTGCACTGCTGTAAGATAAATGCTATCAACTCTAATTGACCAGCTGAGAGTTGTGCTTCCTCTTCTGCCCTCATCTCAGATTAGTTTGGTTGTTAGCAAACAAAGCAACCTGGCTGTAAATCTGGTCAACCTTTTGAGTTTGCCTTCAGGGGGCTGGAATCAATTTGCTAATCAGAAACAAGATGGGGGTTACTCTGTCTTCATTGTTAAAATAACGTGATCTGGCTGAAGTTAACTGAGCAGAATTACTTCCACCTTTTTATCCAGTTACAATAATGCCCTGCACCCGAAATTATGGCCAGAAATAGAAAGGCTGAACAAGAAAGAAGTCAGCATAGTACATAACAGGCAGGTTTTATCACCAAAGCATGCAATTCCTTCCAGCAACCCACATAAGGTCCAACCTTTTGCCAGCTGGAGACAGCACATCTATTTTGCACAAGGGGAGTCAGTGATCAGTAAAGCCAAATCTCAGTAGATGATTTAGAAACAAAACAATCCCCTCTAAAACCTTCTTGCCCTCAAAACCTAAATTGATGTGGAATATCTGGCATTAAGGACATCCCTGGATGGTCCCCAAGAAACCAAGTGAGGCAGCACTTTGAAGCAGGTCTCCCCTGAGACACAAAATGCAACATCAGCCTTGACATTTCTGACTCACTGCACACACATCACTTCCTCACAATCAACAAACACTCAAAATCATCTGTGAGTAAACAGCAGAACATCAAGCCCATGACCCCACACAGCCCAGGGCCTGCCTGTGCTGGGAAGATGAAGCACATGAGACACTTTTGTTATCAGGAGGGCTCTGCCTGCTTGAGAGCAGGAGAACAGTGGGACTGTCCAGGGTGGCACATTTATCTGGCTGGGGATGCCAGCCTGAACTTCATCCTGAGCTCCACCAAGCCATGCCCAGCCAGACATTTACCTCTGGGTGCAGACACAGTCTCTGACAAAGGAGCAGATGCAGAGGGAGGAGGTGCTGAGTTCACAGCTGCAGCATCTGGAGGGAACACCCTGTCCTGCTTCTTACACTTAAATTTCTTCAGGTAAGGAATTTCCCGGAATTCCTGTGGGATGGAAGCATTAACAATTTAAAACAAACAAATATTATTATAAGATTTAAAGGATAAACTGAATGCTAGCCAGATCTTGGCATTTATCACACATCTTGGAAATTATTTTGATTCACACCAAGGTGGACAAAACCCCACTTTACTGACTGAGAAAACAAAGCTAGAAGAGGGTAAATGATGAGTTTCAAATCAAATCAACAACATCACTTTCAATTTAATGTTACTGGAAAAGATATGAATTATTTATGCATTAGCTGCCTGCTTATGGAGGATGTGGCTGTGACAGGCCTTGCCTGCTGTCACAGCTGCTCAGTGCTGCAGCACACTCTGAACAAGCAGCAGTCAGTGCAGGATGCCACAGAGCAATCAGCTCAGAATGTGCTTCAGAACATCAAATATGCAGCAAACACTCACCTTTGGGATGACCCAGTCTTTCCTGTTGGGAGTCTGTGTTTTGGCCACACACTTGGTCCAGGCAGTGATGTCCCCAGAACAGTAATAAGCGTCACTCTTGAACACAAACTGCCCCTTGCACTGCTCGCAGGGCAGCAGGGCTCCAAAGGCCATCCCATCTGCTACTCTGTCCAAGATCTACAGCAACAAAAACACAGAGCAGGTCATGGCAGGGGGCTGGAGATACACACACACACTGTGTTACTCTGGGCTGCACAAGAACACAACTGCCAGGCTGCTGGCACAGCCATTTCCAGCACAATGAACACAAACCAAGCCTCTCAGCTGCACTGAGGGATGTAGGATGCCTCAGAGGCCTGGCACGGGGCTCCTCCTGCTCACACCCCTGTGGAGATTCTCAGTTCAGTCAAAGAGAATTCTCCCAGCATTCAGGCCTGGCAAACTTAGGAAGAATGAAAACAATGATCTCTCTTTCTGTTGATGTTGTTTATAGATAGGTACCTTTAGAGTGGGCTATTCATGGTTCACCAACACTGTCAAAGGTTTTTACTTTGAGACCAATCAGGTTTCACCTTAGCAATCCTGGTTATAAAAGGATGCCACCTCTTAATAAAGTCTCTCTTTTTCACCTTCTGAACCATGGAGTCATTTCATCCATCCCTGACTCAACAGTGTCACACCCCTGGCTCAGCCTCTCCTCTCCAGGAGGAGGGAGGTGATTCCTCTTCCTCAGAGAGTCTCCCCCTCTGTTCTGCTCTCAAGAGACCCCATTTGAAGAGCTGCATCCAGGTCAGACCTGCAGAAGTGAGGCCAAAGGAAGGCCACAAAAATGACCTGAGGGTTTGAGCATCTCTCCTGTGAAGACAACCTGAGACATGGGATTGTGCAGCCTGGAGAAAAAGTCTCCAGGTCAGATCTTCCAGAACCTAAACAGGGTCTACAAGAGAGCAGTGAGGCACTTTACAAGGCCATGTAGTGACAGGACAATGGCTTTAAAATGAAAGAAGGTAGGTTCAGATTGGATATTAGGAATAAATCCTTCACTCTGAGGGTGCTGAGGCACTGGAACAGGTTGCCCAGAGGAGCTGTGGATTCTCCATCCTTAGAAGTGTTCAAGACTGGGTTGGATGGGGCTTTGAGCAACCTGATCTGGGGAGGTGACATCCCTGCCCATGGCAAGGGGGTTGGAAAGAGATCTTTAGAGTCCCAATGTCACTGTCACATTTTCTGAAAAATCTCTTTGCCCAGGATTCTTCTCCTGGGAAGCTGAGAAGCCTCAGAGAAAAAGGAAAACAATATTATCTCATTTGCTTCTCCTGTGTTTTGCTGCTTTGGAACGTGGCTGGAGATTGGTTATTCAAGATGTGAATTGTTTTAAACTAATGACCAATCACAGTCAGGCTGTGTTAGACTCTGAGGAGTCATTAATTTTTAATTATTATCTTTTAGGCTTCTGAAACTATCCTTTCTCTATTCTTTAGTATAGTTTACTACAGTGTAGCATAATATAATATCATATAATATATAATATAACAATATAATAATAAATTAGCCTTCTGAGAACATGGAGTCAGATTCATCATTCCTCCCCACGATGGGGGACCCTGAAAATCCCACATCCCTTCCAATCCAAGCCATTCTACAATCCTGTGGCCCAGGAGAACACAGCTACCACACAGCACTGACCAGGCTGCCATGCCAGAGCAGCCAGGGAGAAGACAAGCTACTGCATCTGAGCACATGAGGAGGCAGGTGGGAATGTAGGCTCAGACAAGTCCAGGTTTTCCTGCCTAGGAGTATTCCATGACCATTTGGAGTCTAGACACTTCCCACATGCCAGCCCACACTCCTTACAAAGAGTCTTGATAAATACAAATCCTTAAAGCAGTATGTGGCTCTGAAAGAGAGCAGACTGTCACAAATTACATAGACCAAAATGGACTGTTTTTAGAAAAGAAACTGGGATAGAATTGGTACAATTTTTGCTTCATTATGCATAATTGAACAGCTGAGGGAGGCCATGTGAAGTGCCTTAACTAACCTGCTCATGAAGAGCCAGCACCAACAAGAAAACAACCACAACACAGAGCACTTTGAGCATAGCAGAATAAAGGCACCACACCAGGACAAAGATGCAGAATTCAGCACCACTCACCACCACACCACCCTTCACAAGCAAGTGCAACAGCAATACCAGAGTCCTGGGACAGAAGGACTGGGCTTTGCACCAAATTTCTTTTTAAAGTGTTACATTAGGAACATTCTTCAGACTCGTGGACCTTGCAGCAATATTGGGTCAGGTCAGCTTCACCAATTCCAAGACCCCACACACACACACAGAGCAACTCCAACCAAACTCACAGCATTCTCCCCTGAGGGGACCTCCTGCTTGTTGGCAATCAGCAGCTCCTTCAGGTCATTGGTGGAGCAGACCTTCCTCAGCTCATCCTTGATGCCCCAGATCAGCTCTGTCTGCTCCTGTTGACAAAACCCAGCAGCTTAGAAAGAAATCCATGGCAAGTGGCAAAGAACACTCCTCAATCTGCAGTATGGGCACAAGGTTTTAGCAAGTCCATGTCACCTTACACACAAATTAGGAAATTAAGAGCTCCAAGAACCAGGAACTTTACCAAAAGGGAGAGTCACACCTACTACTAAACAACTAAAACAGATCCTAAAGTCACATCCTTCAAATGTCAGTGTCCTTACTTAGAGAGTCTCAACATTCTTTACAAATTTCACCTACCTAGCTGGCACTGAGAACAGCAGGGATGTGGCAGCATTTGGGCCTTCCAGAAAAAAAAATCACAAATGCTGATTGCCACTGCTCTTTTTTTAAGGTAATTAAGCATTAGAGGAATTGCTACCAGATCAGATACCTGCAGCAGTGTGGAGAAGCATGCACATTCTTTTGGGGTTTTCTACAGAACTTGAAAGGGTTGGGAAGCACAGAAGCATCCTAAAATATCTCAGTTTCTGAATGTTATCCACTGGCTACAGTCAAAAATGTAGTCTGCCCTGGAAGAAGTGGTTTACTGGGTTAAGTGGTGTAATTTTCAGTGTTAATGATCGTGCTTAATAAAATGCTATTAAAAAAATTGAACCCAAACTTAACCCTGATTCACAAAGTGCCTCCATTTGTCCTAAACATCTGCACTGCAGCAGCAAAACCTTATAATATCTTTCTTGAAAAAACCTTAAAAACCTTAAAAATATCTTTCAATATATAATAATATCTTTTCAAAACCTTAAAAATATCTTTTTTGAAAATTATTGCTGCCACACAACAAAAAAAAACTTTTGTACAAAACCATAGCCAGCATTTTTCTACAGCTCCATTAAGACCTCAGTTGCAGCAAAGTCAGATTGTTAGTTTTTTTCCTTGGGAACTTTTAATAAATAAAAAATTCCTGAAGCTCTACTGGGGATTCTTCCCACAATATTCTACAAGTGACAGGTAGAAAGCAGTGATCTATCACAATTTGTACCCATGAACTGAACATATCTCACCATAGGGTGAAAACAATTTGATTTTTCATGAATCTAGTTGCACACTTTATTGCTGTTTAATTTTTACAATGAGCTATTTATTGTTTTCCAAGCTTTTCTGCAATAGTGCTCAGGCTCAAGCTCCAGCCACCAGAGCCAGCTGGTACAGGAAGGAGCCCAGAACCAGCCTCTCAGAAAAAAGGCATTTAACCTAATCTCCTTAAATCCAATAAGCCCAAGTCCTAGAGAACATCCTTCCTGTCTTTGGGAGAAAGGGGCAGGGTGAATTCCCTTCAGCAAAGCCTCAGTGCCAGGGCACAAGGATGGTCTGTGCTGCCACTGCTCTCTCTGGGTACAAGGCACTGCCTCCTCCAGAGGCTCTTCTAGAGACTCCTCCAACAAAGCAATTCTCAGGCTGTGAGCAGCTCAAACTCACCTTCAGCTGCTTCTGCTGCTTTGATTCTTTCTCTTTTTCTTTTTTCTGCTTCTTTTTTGCAATCACGTTTCCATCCACCTCTTCTCCTTTCCTCTTTCTAACAGAGACAAACAAAACAAAACCACACACACATGAAAGGAAGTTGTTGAAATGGCTGTCCAGCAGTTACCAGAGCTCAGGTTACTGACTGCCAGTATCTGCACAGGCTTGAATATCCTCAGTTTTGGCAGGCAAATCCATTTTTCAAATTCCTCAGTGCTAGATTATAGACCTGCACTTGGCTGTGCAATGTGAGCTGCCTCAATCAGGTCAGGCACACTCAGAGGTTTTCCACAGGGCAACTCTGTGGTGTGGGAGAAGAGCATGTGAAAGACTGCAACATTCTCAGCCATATTCATCTACATTCATCACCAAAGGCAGAGCCATGGATCACTGAACAGCTCTCCAAATTTGGGGAGGTGTAGCAATGCAGGTTAAAAGACCACAATGTCTTTCAGCTGAATCAACAGCTTGATCAGCTTAGGCAGTCTATACTGAAATAAAGGAGAGCAAACACAGTAACTTTAATGAGGTAACACACTGGGAAACTAGGGAGTATTTCCCTAGGTGGGCATTTCCCAACTCCCTAGGAGTATTTCCAATATTCCCTAGGAGTATTTCCCTAGGTGGGTATTTCCCAACTCCCCAGGAGTATTTCCAATATTCCCTAGGAGTATTTCCCTAGGTGGGTATTTCCCACCTAGTTTCTCTTCAGACTGGAATTAAGTCAGGCCTCTGAAACCAAACAGGTGCAAATTTCTGGAAAATTTCAGTGCAAGCATTGGAAAATGCTTCCAGGCTCACAGTGCTTTTGTGATGTACTGTTGGGAGTTGCATGTGTGGAAATTTATTGCTATTTGCAACTTAGAGCTGAAGGGAGAAGTTAAGAAAACACTGCTCAAGAAAGACTAGAAAGTTAAATGAAAACTGGGGGATTTTGGCAGACTTCAGAGTGACAAGGGACCTCAGAAGAAGATAATTTATGTTTCCAGAGTCATGTCATCCCCTTTGTCTGCCCGGAGTGTGCTCTCCTTGTGAGGATGCCAAGGGAAATTCTATCCCAGCTGAGACAGGACAGGCCTGCAATTTGAAGCAGAGCACAAACACAGCCTGGATCACACACTCCATTTTGAGAGATGCTTTCTGTCATGAAACATCAGCCAGTTCTCTTTTTAAGAAAGTCACTCTCAACTTTGTAAGCTGTGGCTGAGGGTTAAGTCATGAAGTTGACATCTCTAATTGCTCTAAATGTACAACTTTAAACAGTTCTCTTTCTAGGACTTTGCTCCCACTAAGAATGTCAGGAGGTCACTTCTCCCAGAGACTCCTGCATGAGACCTGTAGTTCCAGTAACTTGAATTTCCTAAAATTCCCTAAGTGCTCACTTTATTTGCAGAGGCCACACCAGCCCACCATCAGCACCTCAGACCAAACCACAGCTCAGAGCACTTTGAGGGACTGGTTTGGCAGAAGATCTCATCCTCCAGCTGTGCCCTGCCAGCTGCCATCAGTGAGCAGGGGCTGTGCTGCACATCTCCCTGCCCCTGGTGGGGGAAGCAGCCTCACTGTGCTGCCAGCAACTGCTTGAGAAAACTTCACCCTGTGTTCTGAATCAGGCAAACAGCAACCAGTGTGGCAGGACTGGCTCCAGCACACACACACAGAGCAGTGCCTCCAAAAGTCCCCAGGCCAAGCAAATCCTCTCTCCTCCTTGGCTGCAGCTCCTGCTGGGAGCAAGATCAGAGCATCCACTGAGCCCTATCAAGAGGACAGTGACTTCCCTAAGTCATAACAGAGTCAGGGGTTCACAACAGAATCTGTGAAAAGCTTCCCAGCCTGAGTGCAAAGTGTGCTGCACCTTCCCAAGGCAGGATGAATGAATGATGTCAGTGCTCAGGAGGGGTGCCCAGCCCTGGGTATCTGCAGTGCCTGCTGACAGCCAGGCTGTCCCCAGCAAGCCAGCACTCACTCCCCCACTGTAACCTGTCTCCTGAAGGAGCCAATCCAGCACAGCAGCCCCTGGAAGGTGATCACTCTGCTGAGAGACCCTGTGACCCAGGGAATGCAGCCAAATTCCAGCAGCAGCTCTCTTTTGGTAGCTTCTCCTCACAGCCAAGGGGCTAGCAGTGCTGTGCAGAGTGGTTACAGCACCTGCTCCAGCCATGGAGCTAACCAAGGAGTGGGAGGGATCATCCCAGCTGCAGGGAGGCACAAAGCTATGGGTCACCACCTTCTCCTTCGTGCCCAAGGCTACAGCAAACACCAATCATTTTATACAGCCTGGAGGAGGGAATGGCAAAGCTGACTTCATCCTGCAGCTTCCCAAAGCAGCACATTTTAGAACAATGTGAAAACTACACCCTCACTGACACAAGAACATGCACACACAAACACAAGGATCTTCCATCCTTGGGCCACACAACCATGTGTTGCCCACAGCAGTGGGTGCCACTGTGTACACCCCTCCTCCTGCTGGGCAAGGGACAGCCCTCCACCTCTGACAGCTACAGCCCAACAGCTTGCCTGAAGGACTGGCACTTCCCAGGCAATGCCAACCACTCCTCACCTTCAGGGAAGCCACACAAGATTTACTCCAACTTCAGAGGAGATGAAGAGGGAAGTGAGCTGTCCCACTGTGGCCTGGCCCTTCCTGACCATCTACTCTATTTTTCACACTCACCTGTTCCCCTCCCCACAATGAAAAGGTGCAAAGGACAGTCACAACAACCCTGGATGAAGCAAGCAGCCCAGCAGGGAGCAACAAGAACTCCTTTTTTCACCTCCTCTCTGTAAAGCACTGCCAGATTGTTGGTGACCTGAGCACTTGGCATTTGCCTCAGGTCACCTCTGCAGCTAATCCAGGGCTGCATGGCATCCCCAGAGTGACACTTTGCTCCTGACCTGGGCAGCAACTCCATCTAAACAAGGGAGGCAGAAAACACAGGGAGTATTACAGCTCAGAGCAGGAGGACAAAACACACACTGCCAAAGAAATGCTGTCAAAAGCAGCTCACAAGCTGCTCCTGCATTTCCTACAAGAGCATCCAGGCATTCTTTCCACAGAGAAGCTGCAGGCAAGGACACAAGATCCTCCTTTCCCAGCTCTGCAAAGTGTTAGTGCTTGGGCAGGACAGCCCATAGCCCAAGGGAGGGTTGCATGTCTCACCCAGACCTGAGAAAGGAGCCAGGATCCTTGCAGTAAATCCTCCCATATTTGGTTTTCACAAAGAAAAGGATTTTCCAACTTATTCTGGGTAGCCCTGCTTCACACCTCACCTCTCCCATCTGAAAAAGGCACATCTCAATGCCAATTTTACACAAAGGGCTGACAGGGCAGTCCCCAAGCCTGAGATTCTCCTCAAAGTATGGGCTGGACATGCAGTAGCAGCACTTGAATTGGGATGTGTCACATTTGAATTGCACAGGCTTCTGAGCCAAGATACAACTCAAATGTAGCATATTTAGAAATATCTTTAAAGACAATTTTGAGAATTTCACTTGCAACAGACACTTTAATATAATTTCTGCAAGAGGCTGTAATTTCTGTTGGTAATTTCTGTTATCTGATTGAATGCACAAGGTGAATTATCCGAGGTAACTGCATCTCATTCAGGTTTCTGCAGTGTTCTTCCTTTGTCTTCTCCATAATTCCTGTGCTTTCTTGGCAGCAAAAGCACCAGCTAGTTAGCACACCACACTCCTCCCCTCATGCTGTTTATTTACACTCTCACCCATTCTTTTTTGTTTGACAGGCAATGATTTTTGCAGCTGACCCTTGCCACCCTTGGCTCAAGCAGAGCCCAGAGAGCAGAAGGTTGTGGAGCACAGGAGCCAGCCAGGACCTTAAAGGCTGAGGAGCTTGCTCAGGAGGTGCTTAGAAAGCAGGAAAGATGAGACACCCTGCTGCTCTTCTGGCATGAGGTCCTGGTTCACATTACCCTCCATCACCAGTGCAAGCTTTTTTCCACTGCAATTCCAGGCTTTTATTTACACAGTGACTTGGCAAACTACTCTGTGGCCTTTCTTTTCAAAGCCTTCATATTCTGCAGAGCATCCCAGAAGTGGCCCAGAAAAGCAGAGTCAGGGCAGACAAGAGGAGCACTCACACAGTCAAATCTCCAGAGCTTTGCTGAGGACATGGGAGAAAACTACAAATAACCCTGTTAAACTCACTGTTCTAGGACAAAGCAGAACTCACATCTCAGCACAAAAAGCAAAGGACTGCTTGAAAACCTGTAAGTGCATTAAAATACTGCACTTCTGCTTACACTAAGCAATGCACACAGAGGTAAAATCCCTGCATGGAAAGACAGCAGGCTGCCCAACAGATGCACACATCTCCTCCTGGCTGAGAGAGGTGAACAGAACAGAACCTGACAGGGCTCTGGCCAAAGCCCCATCCTGGGGTGCTGCAGCACTCTCCCCACAGCACCCAAACCACTGCCAAATGCTTCTGGAGCAGGGGCTTGCCAAGGAACTGCACACCACACACATCAGCTGCATACCTGAAGGACCAAAGCTGACAAAGACTGCACAGCTGTGACACAGCTTCTCAGAACAGACACCAACCCCACTGGACAATTTCATGGTGAATCTTTGCAAAAGCAAAGTTGAATTCAGTCTCAAATGCACACAGAGAAGCCCAATGTTTTCCAATTACAAGATCTTCCCTATGTGCAGGATCCAGAAATACCTAATGTTCCTTCCTTCAAGGGGACAATACAACACTGGTTTGTGTTATGAAGCATGACTCCAGGCAAAGTCATTTGAAGAACAAGTAACAAAAGCCTTCATTAAAAAAAGAAAGATTCACAAAGCTAGCAAGTCACCTGGAAACACTTCTCTGTCAGTACAGGTCCTGTCAAGAGCCTCCAGTGCAAATCTCAATGCAAGGCAATGAAATTTCAGACATACTATAAAAGATTCAGCAAACAAAAGCATCCAAGTGTAAGCACTACATGGCCAATAAACACTATTATCAGATTCAGTGCCTGTCACAGTTCAGAAGCTCATAGATAAAAGATGTCAAATCAATTCTCTAACAAGTGGTTTGAGCAGAGAAACCACTGCTGATAACAGTATCACACAAGGAGACACAGAGCCCAGTATCCTTTTGTACTACACAAGCATTATTTTATGGTTGAAAGCCCTGAATCTGCCCTCCAAGTCACATCTGCAGCTCTCTGCACTTCCTCAAGGCAGTCACAGAGGGCAGGACACTGTACTGCAGGTTCCTAGGGACAGGGAATGTCTGCTGTCATCTCCCTGAGGTCACAGGAAGGACCAAACCTTGCTATGACCAATATTCCTCTAACAGAGACAACAACATCCCTCAACATTTATCACGGATGCATTCAAAGGCAATGCCTCCTCCAGACAACACAATTTCTTACACTAACCACCTACCCTTCACTCTTGGTAGCTGGGAGCTGCTTCTTCAGAGTTTCTTTATCTTCAGCTTTGAGGATGCTGAAGCCCAGGAGCTGGGTGGCCCCGTAGGCAGGGAGGAAGCCCAGCTCTGCCCGCCGGCTCACGAAGCACTCGGGGTGGTACCAGTTATCAATCATCCCCAGCTGAGGCTTCTCAGGATGCACCATCTTCTTGGAAATCCTGATCTGGCCCTGAGGGAGATCAAAGTGACACAAAAGCAGTTGTTAGGCCATTCTGGAAGGAGTAGGATGTTATTAACAAGTTACCAACATGATGCTTCCTAAAAATCTGTAAAGCGGTAACAGCTCCTCCATCAAAGTCTGCAACTTTTGTTCAAACCCTCTCACTACAGCTCCATTTTCATGTACTCTTGCTAGGCTGAAAAAATCACCTTTGAAGGCAGTTTTCTGTTCAAAGTCCACTCAAACTGGGTAATCCTGTTGTCTTTATTCCAACTTCCAGTAAGCTTACCAAGTAAAACTCACATGAACAAGCTTCATAAAAGCACATCTCAAAATTAACTTTATGTCCCTATCACTCAAACATCAATGCTAATATGATCTTATCCTGTTTTACTGCAAATTACCTTTCAGATGTCCAACAAGTAGATGGTTTGCAGTGCAGCAACAAGCAGGAAAAGCTGCAGTTAGTGGTGGCTCTCTTGCCACTGAAATGTTGGTGAGCAGCATTCCCAGCCTGCTCTGAGACCCAAGTGAAAGGAGGGATCTCCAGGCTTGAAGCCCAGGCTACCATGCCTGAGGGAAGCCTTTACTGTCAGCTGTCCAGGACACAGCTGCTGCTCAGACACAGAAATGCAGCTCTGCAAGTGCTTTCCATATGCAGGACAGACAGGAAGCAACTATAAAAGCCACTGTTTGAATTAAAACTGCTGAGAGAAAAGATGAGATGGAGAACTTTTTTACCTTTTCTATTTTCTGCTCACAGCCTTTGCAAGTACTCCTGTTAGACTTGGCATATTCTGCAGCAAAGTCATTCAGGCTCTTCTCAGCCTTACCACCTCCTTCCTGTTCCCCTCCTTTTCCTGGAGAACAAAGCAAACTCAGAATTCAGATTTAATATGCATTCCCTCATTTTCTTATTCTCTGTCCCAGATTGTTAGCAGTCTGCATTAATAAACCTCTTGGGTTCCAGCCACTCATTTGTCCAGAATTTGAACAAAGAGCAAGACAAGCAGTCCATGCTCAAAACACCAGAGAGCCACCACAACCATGCACTGAACTGAAGGCACCACTAAGAAAACACAGTACAACAAACTAAATACACCAATCATGACAACATGAGATGTTTTTCAACATATCTGCCAAGTGACTTGGCTTTTTCTCCTCACTGATTTAACATGCTGGATGGTACTGTCAGCACCCTCACCCTGCAGCGTGGAGACATCTCAGCAATTCTGACATCACTCGCTGAAGTCACCATAATAACAGCACACCAAAAGAGAGCACAGCTCCAGATGAACCTCCAAACACCAGGAGGCTTCTGCCTACCTCCTCCAGGGCCTCCAGTTTCGATGGCTTTCTTGATTTTCTCCTGATCTTCCCAGCGAAGCTCGGGGAAGCCGTCGATGTCCGCGTGGGACACGAGCCGAGCCCGCTTCCAGAAGCAGCTGTAGTGGTGCCAGTGAGGGACTTTGCCATCAAACATGGGTGACTAGCAAAAAAAAGCACATCAGGCCAAGATGAAACAATTCAGGCAGAATCAAGGGGAAAAACAAAGCAAAGCCCAAAATAAAAAGGAGTATATGGGTAAACACACGCACTTTCTTCTTTTTGATGGATACTATTTAGGACAAAGTCTAAGAAGAAAATCTAATAAGACAGACAAGCTGCTGGAGAGATGTTCCCAAAGTGGAAAGACGTGGAAGGAGCATTTAGCTAGCTTAACCAGTTCATCACCCTGCTGCTCAGACCATCTGTTTTACTGAAAGAAAAAAAAAGTCACAACCTCCGCATGGCTGCACCAGCCCCTGTGAGACTGTGCAGCACAGGAGGCTGCTGACCTCACTGCACAATCCCTTTGAGAGCCACTTCTCAAGTAAACAGTCTCTATGCTGGAGAACCCATGGCAGGCACAGATAAGATGGGCAGCTCCAAGGATTGTGGCCTGAGGAAGCTCCTGAGTGGCCTGCAGGAGGCAGAGACAAAATGCAATGGGAACACCAGAGCCCAATTAAAATTCTGCATCAGAGGTCGACAGCAGGCCACAAAGATGATCAGAGGGTTGAAGAACCTCTCCTGTGAAGACAGGCTGAGAGAGTTTGGGGTGCTCAGCGTGCAGAAGGCTCCAGGGCTGTCTTATAGCACTTTCCAATACCTGAAGTGGGCCTGCAAAAAGCTGGAGAGGGAGTTGTCACAAGGGCTGGTAGTGACAGGGTGGTGAGCACTGGGAAAGGTTCTCCAGAGAAGCTGTGGCTGCCTCATCCCTGCGAGTGTTCAAGGCCAAGTTGGATGGAGCATCCCTGCCCACTGCAGGGCTTGGAACTGGATGATCTTCAGGGCCCCTTTCAGACCAAACTGTTCCATGATCCTGTGATCAGGACAGAAACACCACCCAAATCTGCCATGAAGTGCAGCTCCAGAGTGCCCTGCCCCACACCAAGCAGTTGTTTTGCAAGTACCCCACTTGTTTAAAACTCAGACACAGTGAGTACCATCCTGGCATCGTTCCAGTTACCCACCAGGCAAAATAACCTTACAGTGGTTTGGCTCCAAATAACTCACACAAACAGCTGCTGTACTAATAATACTCAGTGCTGTGTAATTATAATTGCTGATGATACAAAATTAACGACCTAGGAAAGCCTTCCATGTGTCACTCACCAACAGGAGGGAGATCTCCAAGCCAAAACCAACAGCAGAGCTTTGTGCACGAGCAGGAAGGAAAAGGAAAGGGTTTCAAAGACCACAGCATGGCACCAGGAGATCTGAGAGCCCAAACTACAGCCAACCATCCACCCAAACTGCAGGAGGATGTGGGAATCTACAAAATTAGAGGGTTTTGGGAAAGCTGCAAAAGGCAGGCCTCAGAAGCAGTAGGACTGTGATTAGAGCTAAGCAGCAGCCATGAGATAGGTCAGAAGAAAAATTATTTAAACTGTAGAAAAGCAAGGACAAATAGAACAATGATCTGCGTATTAACACTTGTCTAGAATAATTTCTAAGCTACAGAAAAGTTTATCTAGCAAGATATTAGGAAGTTTGAAGCTTAATAATAGAGCTCTGTGCATTGTGTTTTAAGGCTTACAAGCAGGTATTGCATTTGAAATAAGCAAGCATTGTTTTAACCAAAGGTACCTGTGCTTATAGTGGTTGGATAGAACTACTGTCAATGTGCTTTTGCTTTGTGTGATTGGTCAAAAAACTTATAAAATGAGTTGTGACATTAAGTTCTCTGTCTGCTGCCTGGGATGTGAGCTGCTGGCATCTTCCCATTGTCATAATCATGTAATGAGACTGATGCTGGAAAATAAAACAGCTCAAGGCACGTCCCACAGCAGCCCCGTCCCATTTGTGATCTGTACACAGCCCCCAGCCAGCGTCAAAGGACATTTTTATTTCCAGATGGGCTCTTCCCACAAGCCAGGACTGCATACCTAGCTACCCTCACAGCATCACAGCAGCCACCCTGCAGTCTGTAAGTCACATGCAATTTTGGCACTGCAACATGGACTCTGGGCTTGTGTCTAGAGCTGTGCAGGAGGACTCGAGGCTGGTGCCAACACAAAGGCTTTGAGGGCACAAGGCACTGGGGAGTACAAAAGAGAGCAGAACTGGCTCAATATTTAAGACAACCATACAAACAGTGAGTAATCTCCTCAACATGGAGTTTCAGACTCTTCTCTGTGTGGAAAATGAAACCTCTAGGCAAGCTGGGCCTTGTTTACACAGCTTCTCTCAGCTCACCTATCTCTAGACCATAGTTTCCTAAACAAACTAAGGAAAAAAGAGACCGATTCACTTTTATAGTGCCCGTTTAGATAACAGAAACCACTCAGTTCCAGCTGGAAGCAAAAGACAAAGCCGTGCTGGTCCTGCAGGGCCTGGGTGCCTGCCCTGTGCCAAGCACCCAGAGTCCCACTGCCATTCAGAGCCCTTCACTTGAGGAACCAAAACAAAAGAGAGGGTACAGCAGGCACAACTACGGCCTTGGTGTGAATCTCCCTTTAATTTCTTCATGACAGTTTGCAGAAGAGCTCGATGCACTGGCGCTGGCACAGAGGCTGCTCTGCAGGGGATTTCCCCAGGAAAAACCAAGGGACCCGCGTGCCCTGGTGAAATTCAGGCATTTACAGCGGGATGCTCAGCAGCACGGTGTGCTCTGCTGGTACAAAAACTGGCAGAGGGCACAGCAAGCAAATTCAAGAGGTTGAGGAGAAAATAAATAACAACACAAGTGTTTGGTGTATGACCCGCAGGTCTGGGGAGATGTCTGGACACGAAAGGCAGTGGCTCTGTGAGGAATGTCACGGTCCCCAGGAGCTCACTCCATAAACCAAACCCCGGCGAGCCGGAACACAACTGCTGCCCTCGGAATGATGAAGGGCAAACCACCAACATCAGCCTCAGCTGCTGGGCAAGCCAGGAAGGGAGAACAAACGTGAGGAAGGGGGAACAAACGTGAGGAGGAAGCCGAGGAGCAGCAGCCGGAGCAGGGCAGGAGGAGGAGCAGCTCAGGGCAGCGTGAGGGCAGACAAAAGGACAGGCAGCGGGAACACGTGCGAGCCAAAGCCGCAGCTCGGCCCCGCACCTTCCCGGGGGGAGGAGGCTCTGACAACAAAGGCCCGGGCAGGTATTTCCCCTCCGGGACAGCAGCTTTGCCTCCAGCCCCGCCCGGCAGCCAGCAGGGCCCCGCAGCCCCGGCGAGGCCAGGGGGGACCGGGCCCTTCCTCCCCGCCCCGCACAAGCGGAGCCGCCTCTCCCAGGCGCCCAAGCGAGCTACAAATAACCCTGTCTGGAGCTACGTCCTCCACACCCGGCTCCTCGGGACCCACAGCATCCATCCATCCATCTATCCATCCATCCATGCATCCCCCATCCATCCGCAGGGCTTTGCGCTGCCACGTCCTTGCTCGCCTTCCGCAGGCACACACACACGTAAGCCTTTGCTTACCTGTCACAGCAACACCCCCAGACTCAGCCCGCCCCCAGCAGGCTGCAGGCGCCCCCTCCCCTCTGTCCTGTGCAGCCAGCAGGGACAGAGTTCCCCCATTCCCGGGATAGCGGCGATTCCCTCCGCATCCTCCCGCAGCAGGCAGGGATGGTGGCCCAGCGCACAGCTCCCAGCCCCCCACACAGGACGGGGCTCTTCTCTTCCTTCCAGAAGTAAACCGAGCAGCCTCTTCCCCAAAAGGCAAATAACACCACGAGGGCGGCGGAGAGCACACCGTGCCTTCGCGGCCCGCTCGCCAATTGCGGTTCCGCTGTTCCAGCGAGACCACCCGGGCCCGGCCGCTCCTCTCCTCCCATCCGGGGGCTGCCCCAGCCTCTCACGGCTTTCGGGCCGCAGTTCCTCTGCCTCGCATGCAAAGCGCGCACCGAGCGGGGATTCCCCCGCCGGGACACTGAGCCGCTTCCCGGGGCACGGGAAAGCCGAGCCGCGGAGCTCGCCTCGCCCCCTGCACGGCACAAAGCGCCTCTGTGCGCCCCCCCGGCCCCGCACGGTGAACTCTGCACGGCTCGGGCTCCAGCCGCGCCTGCAGCCCGGGGGAGCGGGGCAAGCGGCTCCCCCCGGCCGGGAGCGCCGCGGGCACGGCGGCACCGGCGCTGCTGCGGACACGGCAGCGAGCGAAGCCGCCTCTGTTAAAAATAGGCTGCGCTCGCCCCCGCAGCAGCGAAAGGCGCGGCCGAGCGGCTGCGGAGCACCGCGGAGGGAGCGGAGCTGCGGGCTGGCCCCGCCGCTGGGGGTACCGAGCGGAGCGGCCGGATCAACCCGCCCCCCGCCCGCGGCGGCCCCGCCACGCGGTACCTGCACCATGAGCGCCAGGCGCAGCGAGTCCTTGGCGATGCTCTCGCCGCACTTCTTGCAGGAGGCGCGGCCGCTCTTGGCATACTCGGCCCGGTACAGCTTCTCCGCCGGCTCCGCCATCGCCGCCGCTCCCGCGCCCGCCGCCGCCGCCCCGCCCCGCGCCGCGCGCCCGCCGCCGCCCCGCCCGCGGCAGCTCCAGCCGAGCGCCGAGCGCGCCCCCCGCCTCGCCGGCCGGGCGCATCCGCCGCTCGGGCATCGATTGCGCAAGCCTGGAGGTTCCTCCTGTGTATCAATGGGAGGCGGGCGCGGCGGCGCGGCTCGAGCTGCGCCCTGAGGGTCTCAGGTTCGAGTCCCGGTCCCGCCACCATCACCCGCATCCCTGCCCCGCGTCCCTGTCCCGCATTCCAGGGACACCGAGCGGGCTCCCGCGTCCTGGGAGAACCTGAGCTCAGCCGCTCTCCCGCACACAAATACTGGCCTCGTGATGCCGCCTCCAGGCGGGCATTCCGGTGGCGCTCCAGGACGAGGAGCGATGGCTGTAAACAGAACCACGAGAATTTCTAAACCACGAGAATTTCTAAAACATGAGAATTTCCACCCCGACATGAGGAAGAGCTGCTTCACATGAGGGTGGCAGAGCGCTGGGACAGCTGCGCAGGGAAGTCGTGGGGTCCCTTTCTGGGGACAGCCCAAAACCTCTCCCTGTGTCACCTGCTCCAGGTGATCCTGCCTGGGCAAGGGGTGGTCTGGTGATCTCCAAAGGTCCCTTCCAACCTCGACAATTCTGTCATTGTGTGTCCTCCAGCCCCTGGGGCTGCTGACAAAATCAAAGAAGAGCGATTAGATAAATTAAATCTGGATATTTTCTTTCCTACTCACAGTAGATAATTATCCTCTGCTATCAGCAGAGGGCATTGGCTCTGCAGCTTCCCTGGAAAAAGGAAGAGGAGAGCACTGAAGTTACTCCAAACCAAACCCTTGCCAAGTATTTGTCATTAATTCTATAGAGACTCTGTAATTAGGGTTCAGCCAAGGCAGGATGTGCAGCCCCGGGTGGGCTGGAGGCAGCTCGCAGTGTCACTCAGAGGTGCACAGGAGCATCTCACCAAAGCCGAGATGCTGACACACCTTTCATCCTGTGCTGCTCTCCTCCAGGCTGTCACACGTGTGCTGTGCCCGCTTTGCCTTCTCAGCCAGCCCTCCACAAGCCTGGGACTACCGGCGCTCCCGGGAGGACAGGATGGGTCCCATCCCTGGGGATTTGGGGAAGGAGGAGGAAAAGAAATCTCTGCGAAGCGCTAGATGGTGCTGCGAGCACACAGCGGAATCTTTGCTCCTGCTGACCGCTCCTTCCAGGAGCTCTAGACCAAGCACCAGCGGCTCAGAGGCAGATCAGTGCGTTTGGTCCCCCCTGGGAAAAATGGGGAGAAAACCCCATTCTGTGGCATTCACATTCTCTGAACAGAGAGAGACACAATTCTCTTTCTCCCCCAGGATTTTTCCTGGAGAAGCACAGAGAGAAAAAGAGAAAACAATTCTCATCTCTGTTCACTGCTCCTGTTGTTTGGCACCAGTGGAATGGGTTATGGACATTGTTTACCCGAAGTGGTTTGTTAACTGGACACGGGTGAAAGTTGTTTTGAGTGATTAGCCAGTCACTCGAAGCCGTGTCCTGGCTGTCCCAGACAGTCTTGGGTTTTTCTTTAGTATAGTATAATATTCTTTAGTATAGCATCTCTCTAGTATGTGATTCTGTATAGTATTAGTGTAATATAACATAGCCTAATAAAGCAATTTTTCAGCCTTGTGAAATCATGGAGTCAGAGCCCATTATTCCCAGTGCCTGCTTCTGCTATAGCATCCATTTGGAGAGTTCGTGTGCATGACCTGGTGGGCTGCCCCTCACTCTGCCTGGCACCTTTGCCCTGTTTGAAGGTGACCAGCACAGAGGTGTGGAGTGGCATCCACCCCGTTCTGCAGAACTGCTGCCACCCTGATCCATCTGAGGGCATCCAGGAGGAAAGAAAATAAACAATTAAGGGTCATAAATAATAAGGGTAAAATAATAAATAAATTTAAAAATAATAAATAATAAAATTAATAAAAAATAATAATAATAATAATAAACAAATATTAAGAGCAATAAAAAATTAAGAGTTGACAGGGAAGAGTTATCCTAAGTCAAGGGACTGTTTAACCCTGATCCTGCCTCTGTGAAGATCTGACATAAGAAAGGCCAAACAACCACTGCTTGATCTTCCAAATATTTCCCAGCCTCGTGAGATTTGTGGCTCAGGGATTTCCTGCGTGCCATTATCCTGGGGGGAATTTTTCTTCCAAGGATTTGTCCATTTTCTCTGAAAAAACCTCTTTTGTTTATATGTTATTTATTTATAGTGTTTGAGCAAAAGAGCAATGACTACTTGTTGGTGCTTCCTCTGGCTGGGGCCACTTTCCCTCCTAAGAAAGGCAGCTCAAACACCAAAATGCTGTTCTGCATCTTGCAGCCTGGACACTTGCAGAGGGTCTGTAAGATGTCAAGAGTTGTGCACAGACATTCACAGGCTTGCAAGCATGAAAACAAGCAAAGAAAGTGACTGTAACAAATGGCTGTTGTAAGCTTAAACTTTTTTCCCCCCCAGTTATGAATGCATACAACAGTAATACCAATGGGGTGTTAATGTAGTATGCATTCATAACTGGGGGGAAAAAATGGGGTTTAACACCAATGGGGTTAAACCAAGTCCAAATGGGGTTTAGTGATTTTCTTTTTGGAAAGGGGTAGGTGACTCTGCTCTAAAGGATCAGGCTCAAAGCTCTGGGCACTTAACCCTTTCAGCCTCATTTGAGAATTCCACAGAAGTCTGTCTGGCTACAACCAGTGTGTTGCTTTGAAACATGAACATCTAAATAGCAGGAATTACATTGTTATGGTTCTTGTTGTGGCAGTGTAATCTCCTCTGTAAGCTGAATTTCATCCTGATTTGTGGTGTCAAGAGCTGCCAAATCATGTTAGTTCCTTCTATAACTCCATTGATCTCAACAGAGCTGCCTTGCTCTCTGTCTTCCCAAGGGTGACACCACGTGGATCACAGCACATCCCTTCCCCTGTCCCAGGGCAGTGGGGACCAGTGAGTCAGTGCTAACACAAACAGAAATTAAGTTTTGCTACAAAACAGGGAATGCTTTGGCAGCAGCTGAGAGAAGGGGCATCTGCAAGGCCACTTTTCTGGGGAATCATCATCACTCTCAGTAAATCCAGTTCTTCCAGAGCCCTCAGATTTAGCTGCTGGGTTTTACCAGAGCCAGCATGCAGCAAGAGCAAGGGCAGTTAAAGAGAGAAAGATCTTTGTGATCCCTCACTTCCCTTTCTAACAATATTCCCATCTCAGTGGACTGATGACTGCTGGAATTCCTGTTGGATGACAAGTGCTGCACCAAGGTGTGAGACCAATGGTTTGTTTGTCCTCTCTGTTCCCCAGGCAGAACTCGTGGTTATCTATTGTATTTGCAGGGAATGCCCCAACAAAGCAGGAATGATGCTTCTGACTCCATGTTCTCAGAAGGCTGATTTATTATTTTATGATACCATATTAGATTAAAGAATACTATACTAAACTATACTAAAGAATACAGAAGGGACACTTACTAAATGCTAAAAGGATAATAATGAAAACTCCTGGCTCTTTCCAGAGTCCCAACACAGCTTGGCCCCAGTTGGCCAAAGAGTGAAAACAACTCACAGCAGAATCCAATGAAACAATCACCTGTGGGTAAACAATCTCCAAACACATTCCACATCAGCACAACACAGGAGAAGCAAATGAGACAAGAATTGTTTTCCTTTTTCTCTGAGGCTTCTCAGCTTCCCAGGAGAAAAATCCTGGGCAAAGGGATTTTTTCAGAGAATGTGAATGCCACAGTTATTGTCAGGGGCTTGATTATCTCCATACCCTGACACTGAGATGCCAGACTGGCTGCTGGTGCTTACAGAGCAGCACTTCCCAGGAGCACCCAGCCATATCTCACACATGCCCATGGGCTCCCACAGCTCGCTGTGCTGTGGACAGGAAGGGGGTGTAACCACAAGTTCTGCTTTGCAGGCTTCATCATAAATGTCAGGATCTTTAGAATTTTCTTACAGCCTCTGTTTCTGCAATCTCACCTCTAGGATGCCCTCAGCAATTTCTGTTCTCCTGAAGCAAACTGCACAGAAATGGTAAAGCAGAAAAGAATGGCCCAAGAAACCCCAGCTCTGGCAGTTCTGAGTGTCTCAGATGGGAAATTCAGTGCCGAGCATTCAGGTGCCTGGCTTGTGACTTCAGGGCACCACAAAGCATTACATTTTCTTTTCTGGGCCATTTTGCATTAGATTCCTCTGAAAGGCAGAGGGAAGTAGGTCAAACTCCTGGTACCAGGAAGACACAAGTTATCTCTTCAGTGTCACAGGACCAAATGCTTCCCCTCAGACTGTGCTGACAGAGCCCTGAGCACTAAATCTTCCAGACTGTCTTGCTTTGGGCTCCATTTCTGACACATGCTTGAGATGTCTCCCTGCAAGATTTCCACCCTGCTAAATGTCTCACAAAGGGTGAGAAAACGTTGGACACACACAGAGAACACGATTGCTTACAGCCTGTGGGGGAGTCAGAACTGTTCTTGCTCAAGCCTGGGTTTGTTGCTGCAGGAGACTTTATATTATCTGGTCTTTGATATCTGATAGCTCGAGAGTTTTGTAACAAAACCCCCTCCAGTGCTAGGTTTTCCTGTCTGTATTGATGGCCCACTTTTCAATGCCACTGCACATAATCAGTGTGGCTGGGATGACCCTGTTTGCATCCAGGCAGGAGGCTACAGGCAGCCCCTGCTGTGGCTCAGCTGTGCCTCCTTGCTTATGCAAGTGATCATCCCATGGGCATCCCTGAGACTACCCCAGTGGGAAGGGATGTGGGATCCTGCACCCCCATCTAACTGAGCATTCTACTGCCTTTTCTCTCCATGGAATAAATCAGAGGGCTCTCTGTCCTGTCTGGGGGTTCTAAAATGGATTTTGAATAGCTTAATAACTTCCCCTGGTTCCCCTCTCCTGGATGATCATTAGCATATGCAATCTCTGGTTGAATTTGGAGTGTTCCTCCTGCAGGGCAGAGGTACCCAGAGCTGGCCTCCTCCTCAGTCCCACTAAATAATTTTGCACTGCAGACCAGCACAGAGGTCTGTGTGAAGCAGCTCTGGTGGTTCCTCTCTTCTTTAGAAAGGTCCCTTAAATAAATCTGCTTTTTCAGCTTTCCAGATGCCCAGGAAAGTAGATGTAGGAAGAGGAGGGGTTGAGAGAGGAGAAACAGCATTTGAGATTGCCTGGGAATATGACTGAGTAGCTCTCTCTCAGTAAATTTGGTGGTGTGACTACATATCCTGAGTCTGGGGAAGATAATACTCCAAACCATTGGCAGAGCCACAGCACTTGCCACAGTTTGTCCCTGGGTGCTTGCCAGGCTTTGAGGTTATTCACCCTGACATTATCCCTGTTTTACTGTCCCCATGTGGCAACTGAGACACAAATCACTATGCAATGAAATTAGAGAGTGGGAAATTAAAAAAGGGTAAAAGGAGATTTGTTCTCGTGGCAAGTTAATTAAACTAGAGCCTACAGCCAAAGGCAGATGTTGTGGCAAAGTAATGCTGAAAGGAATTGCTTAGAGTTCTTCTAATTGCAAATGTTAAAAGGGACATAAAACAGTGAGCTTTGGAGATAAAGTCCATACCTAATTTATGATGACAGTGAGGAGTCATAACTTGGGGAAGAGATGATCTTCAGCCTCACCATGGCTCCTTCACTTGAAATGCTCAGCCCAGTAAGCTGGAGACGGAGGAGCACTTGCTGCATGGGCAGCTGTAGTCCATTCTTGATTTCTGCAACCTGCCAACAAGAACAAGAAATCACACCCAAGGAAAAAGCAGAGTCTCCAAAGCCCTGAGCTAATCCCCCAGCCGTTCAGTCAGCCTTTGGCAGAGCTTGTGAGAAATGATGGCAAACCCCCTCATGGGCTACCTGGCTGCCTTTTTTGTGTGGAGTCTGCCCCTTAGCTTGTTCTCCCACCTGTGCTCTCAAGCTCCATCTTTCCCCTTTGTGGTGCAGTTAATCCTCCTGCCTGTGTGCCTGCCACTTTCAAAAGGCTCTGCTGCCAAGGGAAGGAGGCACCAGCTGCAGCACTGAAAGTGTTCAAGAGCAGAAACAAGGGGAGAGATTTGGGAAGTTCACACTCAGAGATCTGTGTGTGCCAATCCCAAGCTGCAGCCTTATGGAGGAGTTTAATTAAGGATGGCAGCTTCCCCTGCTGAAGCTGTAATCCCAAACACGTGTTGTCCCCACATAGGCTCAAAGCCAAGCTCTTGCTCCTTTCTGGAGCACCCCAGGGCAGATGGCCACATCCCTGGGGTGGCAGATCCCTGCCCCACCTGTGCCATCAGTCTGGGTATCCTCTGCCCAGAAGAGCTGCCAAAATACATGTTGGGCAGCACAAGATTCCAGCTGGAGGGTCTGTGTGTGGCTCCCAGTTTGGGTCCTAGAAAATGAATAAAGAAAAGCAAAACAGAAGAGCCAGAGGGCTAAAAGGGACAGAGTAGCCAATGAAACTCTCAGTAACTCTCAGTAGCATTGTGCCATTGGGGTAAACAAGAACATGAGATTTCTGCAGTCCTGTGGGTGCTCTGTGGTAGATTGAGGCTGCACAGGCTCTTTGCAGAGATGCCACAGCCTCTAAAACTAATCTACCTTTGAAATGGGGATTTCTTACAGCATTCTGTTAAAGAGCAGTGAAACTGCACAGGGAACTGAAATATGTCCAATTAGTGACCTACCAGTCCCCATCACTTATCCAAAATCTAAATCCCATCTGATTTTGATGGAGACAGACAGCTGAGACTTGGCTTTCCCAGTGCAGCTGAAAACAGACTTGGCTTTGCTGGTACCCACACTGGCTCCTTTTGTCAGGCAAAGGCCCTGAGGCATTTGTTGGGGTCCTCAGCAGCTCTGCAGCCCAGGTGAGCAGCAGGATGTTTTTTCTGGTCTTTGAGCATCCATTATGTGACTGATCCCAGTCATTCATTAAGTGCAACAAACGAGTGGTGACAGTGGAGGTTACACCACCCCATAATTCATCACTACCCCATAATTCATCTCCCTTGCCTCTTGCTGAGAGGGTTTCCTGTTACACCAGGCAGGGCTGTCATCATCACTCTCCTTAGAGGCTCTCTGTCATTCTCAGCTGCCTTCAGACAGAAATGTGTCCAGCCCCAGAAGCTGTGAATGCCCTCTTTCCTCAATTGCCAAAAATCTGCATGGCACTACTTGCCTATAGAGCCCTGGGTTTAGATAAGAGCTCAGCAGTGGTTACACTATTTGGAAGTGCTAAAAATTTCTATCTGACTCATAACTTGCAAGAAAGTCAATCTAGTTCCTCTGTAACCCATTGCTTTCAGAAAACTCTGAACTGCTTGTAAATGCCACAATAAGGAGCACTACACACTTCCCTAATAAAATTTGCTTTCTGAAGTATTTCTCAGCTCTATTACAACCACCCAGCTTCATGACAAGAAGTATCTCTGAGTGTGGATTTAATATTGGCAATCTTCTTTTGAATTGTATATTCATGATGGGGAATCTCAGTTCTCCTTTGTCACTAATTTCTGCTAGGGGTTATCCTGATTAAATGATAATTGGTTTCTTTGTCCTAATGAAAATACACTTTCTAAGTGCATCTGATGCATTCACAAACATGCAAAATACTCAGTCCCCAGTCCAGGTAGCTCTCATTTATTCAGGTTTCTAATTCTGAAGACAAATGGATGGCACAGAGAGGGATGGCACAGAGAGGGAAGGCTGGCAGCAGAGCCCAGGAGCCCTGAGTCTGCTCTCCTCATCCTGGAGAACAATGTCAACACTGAGGAACCACGCTCCAGTGTTGCTCTAATTAGAGCAAACAAGCTACAATCAGATGAATTTTATTTGCACCATACAAATAAAACTATGCCTAAAACACAGCACAGAGCAAAAGCACACAGGGCACTGGTAATAGATGGCATAAAATAAAGCAAGCAATGATAAAAGCTGCTTGATAAACACATCAGTTTGGCCAAAGGCAACACATTTCAGAGGAAGATGTTTGTTTTCAGTAAACTCTCCAGCTACCAAGTGAACTTTACAGAGGATTAGCAGTGCTGGAAAACTGAGTCCTCTTTTCACCCAGAGAAAAGCTGCACAAGGGCAGCACAAGGCCAGTATTGCCACTGATAAATCTTATTTCTGGGCACACTGACCTCTTGCTGGGGGTAGGAGGGGATGCACCTCTTTGCTGAGGTCCCAGGCAGGCAGAGCTGGGGATGCTGAGAGTGGGAACATCCCTGCTGAGACTCCCTGGGCACCCACCTGGGGAGGGCCTGGCACACGTTCAGCTGCTGGCAGCTAATTTTAGGTACAATCAACTTTCAATTACCTACAGGTTAATGTCCCTGACATTAATGTCCCTGACTGCCCCCAGCCCTGCAGTGCTGTGGAGGATGATGCAGGGGACGAGCAGCTCTTGCCCTCCTTGATGCGCTGGCTGCTCCTGCTGCTGCTGCTGCAGAGGAATCACCTTTGGCATTTCCCAAAGTTTGCTCAGCAGGTCTTGCCTACAGGTACTGCTCATCCCTGCTTTAGCTCTGCCTGCATATGGGAGTCATTCTCACCTGCCCCAGGGTCAGCTTTGGCAGAGGCCTTGTTGCTATTCTCGGCCTCCTCTGCTGATGCCAGGCTCTACAGTTACACCTCACAAACTGCCTTTGGAAAGGGCTGCCCTCCTCTGCAGTGCCAGCTGACTGCAGGCACCAGCAATCATCAATTTCACTGAAGAACCAGCAAATCAATGGCCTCTGGGAGAGATCCTGGAGTCCTGTGGGCTTCCTTCTACCAAGGCTGCAAGTGCAGCTGCTAATTTGTTGTTCTGTGCGTGCCTATCCCGGTGGCTGCTCATTAAGTGAGACCCACCATCGTTACTGCTGATGGCAAGAAATGCTCAGACCCCCCGCTGAACTGAGAGTCTCTAGGAATAAATGGGATGTGATAACTTTCATTATCTCCTTTTCAAACATCAAGAATTCAGTGACCAAAAGCAGCAGGGAATGTGGATCAAGGAACTTGCATTTCCTAGCCAAGGGAAAGCATTTCAAAATCAATTAGCCGTGGCATGAAATAGTTGTGGCTCTCCCAAAGGAAAATACTGTTTAGCTTAATTGTTCTGCAACTAGTGTTAATGAGTTATCATGAATCATATTTCTATTTACATCCCCAGGAATCAAAACAGGCCAGAGTGTGCCACTGTATGCTTCTCAGGACAAAGCAGAATAAAGGAAAATAAACGTACAGCAGCACTTTGGTTTCTACCAGCTTTCATGTGGCAGAACTTTCATACTGCTTCTCAATTTTTGGCCTCCTGACACCTCAGAGGTCAGAGCTTCTGAGGTGTCAGGAAAGCTCTGACTGAACTTTTAGCTGCTGAAACAGGCCCTAGTCCTGATGCAGCAATGTTTCTGAGCTTGCTCAAGTGCACGAGTCTGCTCTGCCTGTCTAGAGTCAAACATGCACTTAACAAGTCTGTTGGCTCCTTAAACCTGACACCCAGCACATATTTCCTTCCCAGCTGTGCATCACACACCATTTATCAAGGTAACTCCAGCACCCAGAAGTGTGAGCATCAGCAGGAGAACCGACTGGCTGCAGATACTCGAGAGCACAGTTCCCAAGAGACCCCTACTCACAGCTCCTTCGGGTTTCCTGTTTCATGGACACCACTGCAGATACTCGAGAGCACAGTTCCCAAGAGACCCGTACTCACAGCTCCTTCGGGTTTCCTGTTTCACGGACACCACTCTCAGGATCCCACATTGCTGCCGCTGCCATCAGGTGACCAAAGCAGGCAGCCAAACCCAGAGCTGCCCTTGAGATCTGAGCACAGGGACAGAATTGCAGCCTTTACTCTGGATTTGGCTTTGATTTATCACACCTGCCAGTGCTAAAGGGGATCTGCATCCCCCAGGGGATCAGCACTTAGCATCACATATCAAATCCACCGGGAAGGACAAAGGGACATCTCAGTCATGACCACCACAAAGTGTTGGGGCACTTACAGGGTTTTTCAAGAGGAATTTGGACAATTGATTTGGAAACCTGTCTGGAGAGGTTTCCCTTTGGCTCCTCCCAGTGACAAACCTGGTCTGAATTCATTGATCTGTGCAAAGCTGTGAGACATGTTTGACTCTCATATCAAACAGGATTTTTGTACATTTTTGATCCTCAGTGAACCAATGATCTGAGCCAGTAGCTCAGACTCACTCAGCTGGAGTCATAATACCTGAGGTCTCAGTCTGGAAATGCATCCTGCAACTCTGCCCATCTTTTTTTTTCATGTGACACAAACTCTGTTAATTGGGAGTGTTTAGAGAAGATGGAGCCAGACCCTTTGGAGAAGTGTACAGCAGAATGATGAATGGTGAGAGATTTGAAACAAAAAAAAAAAGGTGGTGGTTTTGATAGGAGGAAAAAAGGATTATCATGAGTGTGATGAAGCCAATTGAACAGAGAGGCTGTGGGATCTCCACCCTTGGAGATAATTCAAAACTCACCTGAATGAGGCCCTAAGCATCCTGCTGCTGCTGGACTAGATTTGAGCAGAGGCCAGCAGTGGTCCCTTGCCATTCAGCCCAGCCTGTGACTCTGTTATGAAGCCTCTTAGCAGCACATGGTAAAAAATGTCATCATTTCCACTTTTTTTTTTTTAATGGAGCAGCAAATTTTGTGTTCCTGGTGAAGAACTGAGGGGGCAATATGGCATTTGATATGCCACCAAGGAGAAAGAGACATAAACCACATATAAGCCTAGAGCTCAAATCCTATCTGTAGCTGAGCACATGCATTGAGCTTAATGGAATTTGAGGCTGTCCATCATTTTGTAATATCAGTTTTTAAGAAAGAGAACCAACAAGAGATCCTCTCCACACTAATGTGCATGGCAAAATGTCCAGCAGGCTCAGTGAATGCCAGCAGGGGTGGGTGCCTCAGTTTTCAAGCTCAGCACATGCATTGTGGAGGAGTCTGACAAAGATGTGTGCAAAGTGCCTCACCCCATCCCTTTTTGTAGCTAAAACCAGAAAGCCCAAAGGTGCACAAAGGTGGCATTTCCTGAAGGGAAGCTGAAATTGCAACCACTTCCCTTCACTTCCCTCCTGGTGGCCTCAGCTGCTCTGGGTGGCTTTCTGATTTCCAGTGACTTTTGCAGCAAAACCCATTTTCACTCTGGGCTTCAAAACCTGCTCAAACTTTTCTTCTTCAGGGGGAAAGACACAAACACCAGCTTGTCTCTCTTCTGTCAGGGAACATGCAGTGCCAGACATGAAGCATCAGATTCTTTATTCTCTATTGCAGCTAATTAGTGTAATTAGAAAAGAAAATCCACCTGGTATTTGAAACAGAAATTGCCTCAGAATCAGAGCAGCATTCCATGAAGGAACTGGACTGCATGATACAATCCCAGAAATTCTCAAATTCTTCTTTGGACATCTCCTAGGATGAGGAGGAGAGCCCATTGAAAGCACCTTCTTCAGCTTGCTTTACAAGCAGCAGAACTCTAATATTTTAAGAACTTACAAAAAATCCCCACAATTGCAGAAAGCATGGTTCTGCCCTTCTGAGCCTGACCCCTGCCCTGATGCTCTTGTGAAAAACGCCAATTGTTTGTTTTAAAATTTTAAAAGTTTACCAGTAATAAAATGGTTATAAAAATAGTAATACAAATTAGGGCAATAAGAATTTGGATAATCAGAGTTAGGACAATAAAAAAGTAAAGAACGATGAACGTTTGAAAGCATGGCTCACTAACAAAGGATTAACTCTTAAAGCCTGTTGCATATTCAAATATCTCATACATGATGCAAAAATTCTTTTCTAACAAAGGGTGTTTTCTGGTTATTTTCAACTTCCCCCCCTTCATCTTGTAAATCACAGTCAGACTCTATGGAGTCTGCAAGGAGACTGGGTCTTCCCAATAAGGAGGCAATAATTCTTCTCTTTGGGATCTCAGTGTCTTGTTGCTGTTATCTCTGTGCAAAGAATTTCTTGGTTATCTCATCTCTTTCTTGAGCTAGTTAAAAGCATCTTACATAGCACAGTTCCTATTTTAACATTATGTTATAACCTAAAACTATTTTTAACACACTACTTGAGAAAATTAATACAAGCATAACTTTCTAACATAACACATATAATATTCATTTGAATATTTGCAAAAAGCCAATCATACAATGCACATTTTTCACATTCTACCTACAGATGCTGTGCTCTGTGGGTAATCAAAGCACCACTGGTTGCATCAAAACAAGAGCTCCTACTTCTCCAGCTGGTGAATCTTGCCCACAAAACTGAGTTCCAGTACAGCATTCCTCCTATGGCAGATGCAATGCTTTTGGGAGTAAGAAATTATCCCCTCTGGCTTTTAGAAGCAGGGGTTTTGGTGTTGGTTATATGGAGAGGAAGATGCTGCAGAGAAACATGGCAGCAGACAAGGAAGAGGATAAAAGGAGGAGGGTGAAAAGGAGCAGAAGAGAAACACAGAAAAAAGAGAAACATGAAGGACAATGTAAGATCCAGAGCTCGGCTGCAGAGCAGCACTTCCCCACATCCTAGGAATAAATTTGAGTCTGGGGCTCGGGCTCTAGCACTTCACTGAGTTCTGAGAGATCCTCAGGATCTGACACCTGCATTTATGGCTGGTGCCTGGTTTCACAGCAGGCCAAAACAAGCTCCACATCTCACTGCAACCTGACTGTGGAGAAAGATGCCTGTAGGACCAGAGTCCTGGATTGCCAAGCAAGTTGTATTCTGTTTGTCATCTTATTGAATGTCACTGCATGCCTGATAAGAACTACACATTCCATTGGGAGATGCTCTGCCCAGGGGGAGGAGCCAAGAATTCCTACCCGGATATAATCTGGAGATTCTGGAACACCAGCACGGCTTCTCCACTGGATTCCCAGAGGAACAGCAGCTGCCTCTTCTTCCATTGGATCCTCAGAGGAAGAATACACCCTTTTCTACAGGATCCCTCCTTCAGCAGAACCACACCTGACACTCCAGGAGTGCTGCAGCCACAATTCCAATGGGACTGCTACCAACACCCTGATCCGCAGGGTGTCAGGCTGTGTTCTGACTCCATCAATGTTACTTTAGTTTACTGCATTGTTTATTTTATCTTTTTATTTTCTTCCCTGATAAAGAACTATTATTCCTACTCCCATATTTTTGCCTGAGAGCCCCTTAATTTCAAATTTATAACAATTCAGAGGGAGGGGGTTTACATTTTCCATTTCAGGGGAGGTTCCTACCTTCCTTAGCAGACTCCTGTCTTTCCAAACCAAGACACGCAGACAGAAAGCTTTTGGCCTGGACACAATTGTCTCCTACTCTCAGATATTCTTTTTTTTTTTTTTTTTTTGTGACATGAAGCTAAATTCCCTTGCTTTATGGTAAAGATCAAGTGGATTTGTACTGAACAGAAGGGAGAGGTATTGCATAAGGACTTGTTCCTGTGTTCTTTGATTAGCCTGCCTATTAGCCTTTATCTCAGACTCTTGGAAACACCAGCTTTCTATCAAAAGGAAATGTCACTACTTTAACTAATATACATTTTTATTTCTTTTGCAAGAAGCTCTAATTAACTTTTTTTTTTCTCAGTTCAGCATAGCTTTAAAAAGAATATTTAATGTCAGGCATTAAAGTTTCCATATTGGCTTGCAAAGGAAATCTTGACTCACAGAGATTCTCATCAGGAGAAATAAAAGGCAGACTATGAATCCCTTTCCTGCCCTGCAGAAGAAAGGATTTGAACCTATTCCACAGGTGATTTTATAACTGAAAGGAGCTTTTTCCATCCAGTCCTTCCTGAAGGACTCTGAGTGATGGGAGAGCTGCCTCCAGCATCCTCATGCTCCACTCAAAGAAATGCTGAATCCTGCAGGCTCTCCCCCTGTCCAAAGTCAGGGAAAGCTGCCAAATGCATGCAATCAATGTTTTACATTTTTCCCCAGCTAAATAATTCTCCAGCTTTACAGATCAAGCAAGAGCCATTAAAATTGCACTGCAGTACTGAATGCCAGGCCCTCTGAAACAGAGGGCTTAAAATTGTAACAAATCTGTTGAACACTTGTTTAATTTTGTGTCTCTGCTTAAACTCCTCAACTGCAGACTTCAAGTGTAAGCACTTGCTTTGAGAAAAAGCAATTCCAGTATTTGCAGAACCAGGGCCCTCTGAGGCACTGTTCCTGTTCCACAGCAGTCCATGCAATCTGCAGATCTGAGCCATCTCCTGCCACCCCATGGCAGCCTGATGGCTGATGCAAGACCTGTTTGAGAAATATTCTCCTTAACCACTATTGGGGTCATTATTAACATCACAGTGCAGTTTACAGGAGGGCACAGACTGCCACATGCCAGGAAAGTCAAAAGGATTTTTTTTGAGGACTACATTCAACAGCAAGAGTTTTCCAGATGGGAATAGATCCCACTCACCTACTGATTATCTTGTCCACCTCCACCTTCCTGAGGGAAAGGTCTGAGGTTGTGAGCTGAAAGAAGCTGTAAATGCAAAGCACTACCAGGAGCCAGGCAGCACAGCTGAATAGTCAAGTTTTTCTCAGAATGGGGGCACACAAATGTTCCCAGGAATCCCCAAGGCCATATCCCTTTCCCAACCCTGCCTCAGTGTGAACTGGCACTGTGAAGTGTGAAGATTTCCATCTGAGTTAACATTTTTTTCAACACTGCTTTTATCTAGGGGAATATCTGGTAATCTACTAAACCATTTTCCTGCCTGTGCAGATCGTGGAGGGAACATTGGAATACAGCTAATTGCTAAAAATAACCCCGTTTTCAGCAGCAGAGGAGCTGGCAGTTCTTTCAAGCCACTTTTAAAAATACTGCCTGAGTGTGACTCCAGCAGACGTGCTGCTGCTGCCAGAGTGAGTGGGGCTGCCTTGTCCCTGCTTGGGATTTCCTCCAACACATCACACAGCTCGTGGGTCCCAGGGGGAGCTACGAGGTCTGAAAACGTGACTGCAGTGGCAGCCACCCACCTCATCCTGCCTGTGGCTTCCTCTGTGCAGATCTGCACATTTCCCACTTTCAGGATGTGAAAAATGCCCATTTTATGACTGGCTTTTCACAAATATTGAAATGAATACTATATGTGTTGTGTTAGAATCAGTGCCAGGCTGTGTTGGGACTCTGGAAGGGGTCATGGGTTTTCATTAGTATATTGTTGAACCTTCTGTCTGTATCCTTTCAATATCATTAATATAATATAATATAATATAATATAATATAATATAATATAATATAATTAATATAATATTATATGATATAATATAATATAATATAATATAATATAATATAAATAATAAAATAAAATAATATAATATAATATAATATAACATAACATAACATAACATAACATAACATAAATTTATATTATATTATTAGCCTTCTAAGAACATGGAGTCACATTCATCATTCCTTCCTGTCACAGAGAACCCTGGAAATACCACACCAAGGACCAAAGCCTCCCCTCTGGCCCTGCACAAAGGCTGAGCTCCAGTGTTGCAGGCACATCACACCATGAAGATAAGCCTGGCCTAGCAGCAGCATCTGCTTATTGAAATATTCTTGAAATATTCCTATTCCTTGCATTGTTCCCAGAAAATCCAATACAGCCTGCCTGGTAAACTTTCTCACATTAGTTGAAATGACATACTGATCACTAATTAAACCTAATGATGGTTGTTGCTGCTAGCTGAATGCAGCAGCTGCCCAGCCTGGGTGCTGCAGGAGCACAGACAATCCCTGCTCCTGCCTCAAGGACTGCTTCTCCTGATTTAATATGCACAAATACCAGGATTCAAATATTAAATCTCAGCAGATTAATTCAGTGGTGTTACACTGAGGCTGTAGAGCAGGCAAAAATCACCTCTGCCTGCCCATTGCTGCACAGTGGCTGCCCTCACTCTCTCCCTCCACACTGGCAGGGCAGCAGCCTTTCCTTTTCTGGTCATATCCAGACACATGGCAGTGGTGCCAGGAATGCCCCATTCCCATTGCTGCCACATGGATGCAAAACATTTTATAAACGGGTTTGGGCTGACCAACTCCCTTGAGCCAAGAGTAAGGCACAGCTGTGGTGTTTGGGACTGGACACAAGTGTCCCAGCTCAGCTGGGGGCTGGCAGAGCTCGGGAGCACTGTCATGTGCTTCAGGGGACAGGCAGATGAGCTTTTTCCCAAAATAACACACAGGCATCACGCGTGCACACGCTGAGCAGCTCTCAGTGTTTCCCCTCAGCTGAGATTTTGTTTTGTCCATATTGCCAAAATTCCTTCTCCCTAAAAATACCCACCCTTTCCAAGCCCATCCCACGGGCTGTGCTGGGCACCAGGGCAGCCTGGCAGCACCAGCAGAGCTGTGCCCCTGCCACCCTGCAGGACCCCAGCATTGCCTCTCTGCACACATCTGGGGGGGCTGAGGGTCAGGGTTTGCCTGCTGAACTCCACACTGCACCCTCACAAAGCACCTTCCTCAGTTAATGCAAAGAAATGTGACGATTAGAGAAGATTCCATTAATAAATTAACACATTCCATCAAAGGATCTCAGAGCATTTCTGTCAACGCACGCTTCATCCCCCACCAGCTGGGCGAGGCAGAAACCAACAGGATCTCCTTGGCAAAGAGGGAAAACTGGAGCCAAGAGCCCCCTGCATGCCAGGGACAGAAGTCAGGACCCTCCAAGCCTCTGTCCCTTGCTCCAGCTCCTGGCTGAGCTCCCTCCTGGTGACAAATCAGCGGCACCCGTGCCACGGGAGATGACAAAGTTATGTAAGTGGGAAGGAGCAGGATTCTGGGTGTGGGGGAGAAAGATCTCCTGGGGAGAGGGGACATTTTGCATCAATCACTCCCTCCCCCACAGCCACCCACCAGCTGCAGGGATTTTTCAAAGCACTAAAGATGATACTGTTTGGTACATTTTAATCAGTTTCTTACCCCGTGGAATTGTGGTAGGAACGTTGCCTAAAAAAAAATAAAATAAATAAATGTAGAGGCACAGCAATCAGGGGCTCTGTAACCTGCAAAGGGGCTTTGTAACCTGCAATGGAGCAACACTTGTGTGCAGCCTGGCCACTTCAGACACCTGGTGCTGCCTGATACCTCATCTCACCCTGCTGGACAATAGCTGAGTCAAGAACTGGGGCTGCACTTGAAGAGTGCAAAGTAAACCAGAAAAGCCTGGGAAAGAGCCCTGGCAAGGGGAGATGGGGTGCTGAAATACACACTTTGCTAAAGGAAGGGAGGAAAACCAAACTCTGCCCAAGAAGGAAGGGAGCATGCTGGAAATGGGCAACAGGAATGGTGCTCTGATCCCAGTTTGCCACTCTAGAAAAACCCTTGGTGCTAGAGGTCAAAGTTGTGAGTCTTTGTCTTCTTTAAAAGAACACTGCAGATCTTTGTCCCTGTCCTCATTTCCCTCTCAAACCTCCAAATATTTGTTCTGAGCCACAGCCATGGAGAGAGGGGAAGGTGCTGAGGCAGCTCTCTGGGCCAGAAGGGAGCAGCACCCAGGGACTGCTGCTGTCATTGTCACCGTGGCCATGGTCAATTCTGCACAAAGCAGCAAACTTTGGGCTACTGCTCCCCTTGGTCTGTGTTAGAGCTGTGCCTGAAAGGGCCTGTCCCTAGAGGGGACAACACCAAGGGAGTAGAAGAGGACCAGAGAAACTGAAATCACAGAGGGAAGTCTGGCCTGCTGCAGCAATCCCTTCTGGGCTAGAAATCCATCATCTCTAATTTTAACTAAATGCCTGGATCTGGCAGGCATGAAACACAACATCATCCAGGCTAGCTGTGGAACCACAAAAATATAATTAATTTCCCACGTTCCTTGGACAGCCATAAGAATAAAAGAAATACCCAAACAGGCATCCAGACCCTCCACCCTGCCTCAGACCACCTGAGCCTGGACACTTTTGCAGCCTCCTCAACTCCCTGCTCAGTCCATCAGGATGCAGAGCTTTGTTTAGGGATGCTAAACATCTAAAAACAATCTGCAGAAGTTGTAAATCTGCAGAAGTTCACTCCTCACTGTCTGGAGAAGTGCACATTATTTCTCTATGAAATTCATCCCCTACCAGGTGCCTTGGGAAGGGCACCTTAGCCACAGTGCTGTGCAATTTGGTGCTTATTTAACCCCCTGTATCCATGCTGGCCCACAGGAATGGTGCAATGCCCAGGGAGGGCTCCTACAAGCTGGAGGACACACTGCTTAAACAGCAGAGGGAACACTGCAGGGCCAGATAAACCTTGGGAACAAGGATGCTGTGGGGAGGGCAAACCAAGCACTTGCAGGGTGCTCACCATGGAAAACACTGCCAGGGAAAAGTGCTCTGGAAAACACTGCCAGGAGATGGTGCTTTGGAAAACAGTGCCAGGGAAAAGTGCTCTGGAAAACACTGCCAGGGAAAGGTGCTCTGGAAAATATTGTCAGGAGATGGTGCTTTGGAAAACACTGCCAGGGAAAGGTGCTCTGGAAAATATTGCCAGGAGATGGTGCTTTGGAAAACAGTGCCAGGGAAAGGTGCTCTGGAAAACAGTGCCAGGGAAAGGTGCTCTGGAAAACAGTGTCAAGGAAAGGTGCTCTGGAAAACACTGCTGGGAAAGGTGCTCTGGAAAACAGTGCCAGGGAAAAGTGCCTTGGAAAACAGTGCCAGGGAAAGGTGCTTGGGAAACACTGCCAGGGAAAGGTGCCTTGGAAAGCACTGCCAGGGAAAGGTGCTCTGGAAAACAGTGCCAGGGAAAGGTGCTCTGGAAAACACTGCCAGGGAAAAGTGCCTTGGAAAACACTGCTAGGGAAAGGTGCTCTGGAAAACACTGCCAGGGAAAGATGCCTTGGAAAACAGTGCCAGGGAAAGGTGCTCTGGAAAACAGTGCCAGGGAAAAGTGCTCTGGAAAACACTGCCAGGGAAAAGTGCCTTGGAAAACAGTGCCAGGAAAAAGTGCCTTGGAAAACACTGCCAGGGAAAGGTGCCTTGGAAAACACATGCTTGGTGTAAGGGTCTCCATTGGGATTCATCCCATCCAAGACATCCAGCTGAGGTATTTCAGGTGAAGACTGACATCACCAGGCTCCTCCTCTTGTCATTGAAATGTTCAGCTTAGCCCTGAGAGCAATTTAGTCCATGTGGTGTCACAGACATGTTTTATGAAAAATCCTTTCCTTAGGATTTTTTCTCCTGAGAAGCTGAGAGGCCTCAAAAACAAAATGTAAACATTGATTATCTGCTGCTGTGGAATGCAACAGGTGGATCTGTGATTGGTCTCATGTAATTGTATCTAATTAATGGCCAATCACAGCCCAGCTGTCCAGAATGTCTCAGTCAGCCACAAGCCTTTGTTATCATTCTTTCTCTATTCTTAGCTGGCCTTCTGATGAAATCCTTTCTTCTATTCTTTTAGTATAGCTTTAATATAATATATATAATAAAATAATAAATCAGCCTTCTGAAACTTGGAGTCAGATCCTCATCTCTTCCCTCATCCTGGGACCCCTGTGAACACCACCACAATGTGGGACCACCTCAGGGTGCCTCAGAGTTCTGCTTGCCCAGCTGAGCTGCTGTAGCATGGCTGCTTGGTGCCCATAGCCCCTGTGGGCAGTGGTGAGAGCAAGAGAGGAGGGATCTCCCCCTGACAAACACCTCCCTGGGAGCAGAACCAGGTCTGTGTGACTCTGCAGGCTCTCCTGTGTGACCACGGGGCTGAGCCCACCCTGCAGGCTCAGCTGGGGACCTGCAGCAAGCACCACCCTGATGCCAGGCTCTGGCCCCAGCACAAGTCCAAGCTTCCAGCATCTCCTCCCCTTTGCCAAATATGCTGAGAGGGGAGGAAGCAGACTCAGCAACAGGCTCAGCCCATCTGCTTCCTTGTGCTTTGGCGCTGCAAAATTAGGAAAACATCCTCCCAGCCCCTGCCAGCAGCACAGAGCAAAGGGGAGGCAGTGAGGGATGGAACACGGGGGTGCCAGTCCTGCTAATGCTGAGGGGAAGGTTCCTGACCCATGGAAGAGAAAAGGAGTCAGCCTGGAGCAACACCAGAAAGTCTTCTCAGATTCCTCTGACAGCACAAACACCACAGCAAGAGCCAGGCACAGAGCTCATGATTTAAGCTCTGTGACAGAATTTGTGGCTTGAGAGCAGCAGCTGACAGGAGTGGGAGCTGCAAGGCAGGGGCTGGTCCCTGCCTGCTGTGCCAGGACACAGGGATGGAGAGGAGCTGCTCTTCCTGCCATTCCCAGACAGAAATGTGCCATTAACAGGTCAGGAAACCTCTCCCAAGGAGCCCTCAGCTTCAACATGCACCTCTCCTCTTGGCACAGGCACCCCTGATCCCCCAGCCAGGTGTGGGGAGAGAAGCAAAGGTCCAAGTGCCCTGTTCCCCAGAGAGGCAGCAAAGAGAACACAAAAACAGTGCAGGAAAACCTCCCAGGCCATGCTAAGGCAGAGTGAGGAGCCAGGGCAGCAAGGAGGCAGCAGATGTGTGCAGGAGAGGGGCTCCTGGGGCAGCTCCCTGCTGGCATCCCTGGGGCTGGACACACCACAGGGCTGATTTCATCCTCCTCCAGTGGCTGCTGGGTGCTTTGTGCCAGCGCTGTGGTTCTGCCAATGTGGAAGGAAGCTGGACTGTGATGGTGTTCTCAGGGGTCTTATGCTGAAGGAACAGACGAGGATCTGACTCTGTATGTCAGAAGGCTGATTTATTATTTCATGATATATATTACATTAAAACTATACTAAAAGAATAGAAGAAAATATTTCTTCAGAAGGCCAGCTAAGAATAGAATAGGAAAGAATGATAACAAAGGTTTGTGGCTTGGATCTCTGTCTGAGCCAGCTGGGCTGTGATTGGCCATTAATTAGAAACAACCAACATGGGCCAATCACAGATGCACCTGTTGCATTCCACAGCAGCAGATAATCAATGTTTACATTTTGTTCCTGAGGCCTCTCAGCTTCTCAAGAGGAAAAACCCTAAAGAAGGGATTTTCCATAAAAGATGTCTGTGACACTGGACTGCTCTGCGTGTTGGTGCTGTGGTTTTGCCAGTGTGGAAGGAAGCTGGGCTGCTCTGCCCTCTCAGCCACCCCAGAGCAGCACAGCCCTCCTCCCAGCAGCCCAGCTCCTCTGCCTTTCCCCCCACATCTGCTCTGCTTCCCCACCCTGCCAGGGACTGAGCTGTTATTAATGGACTTGAAAATCCACCCAGATTTTCAAGAAAATCTCCCAGCCCAGATTTCGCCTGCCCTTTGCCCTTTTTGCTGATTAACTCCAAAAAGCCTTCTGAGAAACCTGCAGCTGCTGAAACGCACATCTTGCACAGCAAGATGAAATCTGTCTTTCCTTTTTTCTTCTTTTTTAGCAGCAATTGCTTGCTTTTAGTAAATGGAAGAGTAATCTAGAAAATGCTTGACTATTAGGCCCACTCTTCTTTAGCATATCAGTTTACACTGCCCAGAAAGCTGTTATTAACTGATAATAATTCAGCTAATATCAAGTGCCTGAGATCTTGCAGTACAGTTGCCAGCAAATGGGCAAAAGCAAGTCTAATTTATCCATCTGGTGTAGGGAGTATAAAAGGGAAAGTTGCCTTTGCTACAACACAGAGGAGGCTGCAAACCAGACAGTAAAAAAGAAAGAAAATATCCTGGCTCTTCTGTCCAGCTGGAGAGACCTTTTGTGCTTGAGCTGATAAAGAAATGGCTGAAAGGAACACATAACTTGGGAAAGGATGCTTAAAGGTCAAATAAAACTTTGCCTAAAAAAAAATCTTGAACCTTAAATCAGATTCTGATTAGCACTGGCTGGAGGCTGACATGAAGCTCTAACATGGGGATTCTCAAATGCCCATGGCTCACCACCACCCCTGCACTAATCAATCTCTCCTTGACATGGAGCCAAGGCCAGGCACTGGATATTTGGTATTCTGTTCCAAAGTATCCCCTGGATCAGAAGGAAGCCCTGGAGGCCCTTCAATTGCACTGCTAGTGCTGTGTGCTCTGTTTTATGGGCAGGCCTCGTCCCCCTGCTCTGCCTGCACTTGGATTTTATTTCCTTTCCCCTTCCAGGCTTGTGGGAGCACAGAGTTTATAACACAGAGCTGCTCTGCTCCTGGCCAAAGCCAGCAGCACAGAAAGCAGCTGCAGGCTGCTCTGTCTTTAGGCTGTATTGATTAAGCCACAATCTGTGTAGGAAGGGGGAAAATTTCATTTGGTGAAAGCACCTGAAGGGCTCCTGGAAGGCTCTGATGGGGTCAGAGCTGCAGCACTGCAGGGAAAAGCTGGAGCAGTGCTGCCCTTCACTCTCTACAGGGCTAAGTTGAGCATTTCAAGTGACAAGAGAAAGAGCCTGGTGATGTCAGTCTTCACCTGAAATACCTCACCTGGATGTCTTGGATGGGATGAATCCCCATGGAGACCCTTACAGCAAACATGTGTTTTCCAGAGCACCTTTCCCTGGCACTGTTTTCCAAGGCAACTTTCCCTGGCAGTGTTTTCCAAGGCACCTTTCCCTGGCAGTTTTTTCCAGAGCACCTTTCCCTGGCACTGTTTTCCAAGGCACCTTTCCCTGGCACTGTTTTCCTGGGCACCTTTCCCTGGCAGTGTTTTCCAGAGCACCTTTCCCTGGCACTGTTTCCAAGGCACTTTCCCTGGCAATATTTTCCAAGGCACTTTCCCTGGCAGTATTTTCCAGAGCACCTTTCCCTGGCAGTGTTTTCCAGAGCACCTTTCCCTGGCACTGTTTTCCAAAGCACCTTTCCCTGGCAGTATTTTCCAGAGCCCCTTTCCCTGGCAGTGTTTTCCAGAGCACTTTTCCCTGGCAGTGTTTTCCAGAGCACCTTTCCCTGGCAGTGTTTTCCAAGACACTTTCCCTGGCAGTGTTTTCCAGAGCACCTTTCCCTGGCAGTGTTTTCCAGAGCACCTTTCCCTGGCAGTGTTTTCCAAGGCACCTTTCCATGGCACTGTTTTCCAAGGCACCTTTCCCTGGCACTGTTTCCAAGGCACTTTCCCAGGCAGTATTTTCCAAAGCACCTTTCCCTGGCAGTGTTTTCCAGAGCACCTTTCCCTGGCACTGTTTTCTAAAGTACCTTTCCCTGGCAGTGTTTTCCAGAGCACCTTTCCCTGGCAGTGTTTTCCAAAGTACCTTTCCCTGGCAGTGTTTTCCAGAGCACCTTTCCCTGGCAGTGCTTTCCAAGGCACCTTTCCCTGGCACTGTTTTCCAGAGCACCTTTCCCTGGCAGTGTTTTCCAGAGCACCTTTCCCTGGCACTGTTTTCCAGAGCACTTTTCCCTGGCAGTATTTTCCAGAGCACCTTTCCCTGGCAGTGTTTTCCAGAGCACCTTTCCCTGGCAGTATTTTCCAAAGCACCATCTCCTGGCAGTGTTTTCCAAGGCACCTTTCCCTGGCAGTGTTTTCCATGGTGAGCACCCTGCAAGTGCTTGGTTTTCCCTCCCCACATCATCCTTGTTCCCAAGGTTTATCTGGCCCTGCAGTGTTCCCTCTGCTGTTTAAGGAGTGTCCCCTCAGCAGTGCCATGTCAGCCTGGGGCCCCCATGATGAGCCCCCCACATCAGGAGGCTGCTGGGGTGGAACAGGGGGGTACAGGGTGAGGCAGTGGGGAAGACAGACAGACAGACAGACAGCAGCCAGCTCCCCTAGTCCTCATGTGC
Organism: Setophaga petechia; assembly: GCA_024362935.1. Taxonomy (NCBI): domain Eukaryota; kingdom Metazoa; phylum Chordata; class Aves; order Passeriformes; family Parulidae; genus Setophaga; species Setophaga petechia. Next base: position 178,140 of record JANCRA010000138.1, on the reverse strand, counting down.
CCTGGATTGCAAAGCAATGTGTATTCTATTTGCCATCTCTTAGAGGTGGGGCAGTTATTTTCTGTTAATTGGGCAGTTTTCCTCATCTTTCCCATAAATAAATCCTCCCTCCAGGCAGATCTCTTCTCTTAAAGGGCCATTAAGTGTCCCTGCATGGCTGATAAAATTCCATCATCTCATTGTGAGAATCTCCACCCAGGGGGAGGAGCCAAGCATTCCTACCTGGATAGAATCTGGAGATTCTGGAATCCCAGCACAGGTTCTCCACTGGATTCCCCAGAGGAACAGCAGCTGCCTCTTCTTCCACTGGATCCTCAGAGGAAAACTACACCCTTTTCTACAGGATCCCTCCTTCAGCAGAACCACACCTGACACTGCAGGAGTGCTGCACCCACAATTCCAATGGGACTGCCACCAACACCCTGACCCACAGGGTGTCAGGGTGTGTTCTGACTCTGTCAGTGTTGTTGTTTTTTTTTTTTTTAATTTTCTTCCCTAATAAAGAACTGTGATTCCTGCTCCTAGATCTTTGCCTGAGAGCCCCTTAATTTCAAATTTACAGCAATTTGGAGGGAGGGGTTTTACATTTTCCATTTCAAGGCAGGTTCCTGCCTTCCTTAGCAGACACCTGTCTTTCCAAACTGAGACATCGTGCTGTGAAGATGCTCTTAGAGGACAAATGTTTTGCATTCATTGCCTCTCTATGCTTCACTCACTTTTTCTTTCAATTTCCAGCAACCCTGACTGTTGTTCTACCCCAGAATGACTCCCTTTACCCCCACTAGAGAACAAATTTAGTGCATATTTCTTAAAACAGGAGACCTCCACTGAGGGCTGTCTGCTCAGCCCTGGCTGTGCTGGCCCCATCCCATCCCTCAGGCACCTCCAGTGCTTGCTCCCAATCAGCTTGGACACCTCCTCAAAGCCACCACTGCCATTTACCCTGGCCCAAGTGCCACCCCATTGCCTCAGATCCACCCGTATATCCATCTAAATTCTCTAGGGAGGAGTCCACGTGAAATTCATCAGTGATTTTGTCATTAAAAAATCAACTACAGACAAGCCCAAACCAACAAACGAAATCCTCAATCTCCCCTTTGTCCTTTTTTAGGATCCCTGGCAGTGCAGCATGGGGCTGGAGCTTTGTCAGCAGGACTGTTTCCTTTCACTAGGTGACAAAATGCCCCAAACTGTCACAGACATCTTTTATGAAAAATCCTTTCCTGAGGATTTTTCCTCCTGAGAAGCTGAGAGGCCTCAGGAACAAAATGTAAAAAATGATTATGTGCTGCTGTGGAATGCAACAGGTGGATCTGTGATTGGCCCATGTTGCTGTTTCTAATTAATGGCAAATCACAGCCCAGCTGGCTTGGACAGAGAGCCAAGCCACAAACCTTTGTTATCATTCTTTCCTATTCTATTCTTAGCTGGCCTTCTGATGAAACATTTTCTTCTATTCTTTTAGTATAGTTTTAATGTAATATATATCATAAAATAATAAATCAAACCTTCTGAAACACAGAGTCAGATCCTCATCTCTTCCCTCACCCTGAGGCCCCTGTGAACACCATCACACCAAACTTCCCTGTACCTGAAAAGACCTGCCCTTGTAAGTTATTTCTCACCACCTGTGAACAGAGAGTGACAAATCTTCCTTCCCCCAGGGCTTCTCTCACAGCTGCCAGCTGCTCTTTTTCCTGGCTGAACACTGAATTTGCCCACTTAGGTACTGCTGTTCACAGGTGTGACAGGAATTCATCAAGTCCCACCAGGGCTGAAGGAGCCTCTGGGAATGCAGCTCCTGTTTCTCACCTCTTCCCTGTCTCTTATCCCTGTTAAGGAAAGCTTTCTTGGGCAGTGGCATGGAGAACATAAAATTAAATCTGAGCCCAAGGGGATGAGGTGAGCAGGAGGAAAATGGGGGCCAGAACTGTCTTTGCTGGGGCTCAAAGGTGGCACCACTGGAGAACTGCTAATAGAAGGTTCTGGACACAGGGATTTTAGGCTAATGCTGTAATCAAGGTTAGCATTTAATAATTTACCACAAGGGAAAGGAAAAGCCCTTTGAGGCTTCAGTTTCTGTCCCCTCCACCTTTGTGTTTCCCAGGACAATTAGTATTTGTGGTTTTTTGTTGCTCATTGCACTGGCCCTGGCTTCTTTTGCAGCGAGCTGGGAAGGTTTCCCTAGCTCCTTGCAGGTGGGGATGGCCATTTGTGGAGGGTGAAAAGATGTTTATAGTCTTTGATAAGAGATAAACCCCCTCCCCTAGGCAGCAGTAACAGCACCCTCCTAACTGTTAAAGCAGCCATCTGATACCAGCTGGCTCTCCCAGGCACAAACCAGCCACCCTCTGCAAATGGCTGAGCAAACACAACACTCTCATATGGCTGGTCCCCAGAGAGTGACAAATCTGCCCCTTTGTGCCATCACACAGCAGGAGGAGCTGGAAGCTCCAAACAAGTGGGTGGTTTCCACCCATGCTGAGAGAGAAGGGGAAATGCCAGTCTGCCCCTGGAGTGATTAATCCTGCCAATGAAGCAGCATTTGCTGCAAACAGGGATGAGTTTTCTTTAATTAACAATGATTTCCATTAAAGATGATGGCTCAGATTAAATCTGAGAGCTCATTCACCAGCTCCCCTGTCTCTGTGGAAGGGAGCAGGTGGAAGGTTTGTGCCACCCTGGACTGAAGAGGCCTCAAAGGGCTGGCACATGGAATAAGGGCTGCATAAATCGTTTCTGCACAGATTTTTAGGTTCTTACCTGACTAAAATCTTCCTATGAACTTCACAGCAACTACTAAAATCACCCCAGGCAGCTGAGGTTTGAGAATCAGAAAGATGTCAAGCATTTTCCAGTCTGGATCCAGCTCAGTGTTCTTGCAGTGCCCTCTCACATCACTGATGCAGGTGTGACAGAACACATCTGGCTCAAGGGAAGAGCTTTCATCCAGCCTTCTTTGGTCCCAAATCCTGCAACTGCTCTTGCATCCCAGGGGCCACACCAGGAGCAGCCATAAAACACAGAAATGAATCAGAAGTGATTGGAGTTGCAGAGGAATTGAGGGGATGGAAGGAGGTGTGTGGGCATGGGGGGGAAAAAGCAGTAGGAATTGCAATAGGTAAAGAAGGACTCACCTTTGATCAACAGGCACACTCCCAGGGAAATGACTGAGAATGAATCTGGGCCACTGCACATCTTCATCTTCACCCTTGAGCTTGCAGAAGAGAAGGAGAATGAAGTTTGAATTGAAAGAAAAAAAAAAAAAAAAGCCACCCCAAAAACCCCTACAGCAGCATTTGATCACTCTGTGGATGCTTGGTGAAAATATTTCCTTCTGAATTATGAAAACAAGGGCACAGAGCAGCAAGAAATAATCCCAAAATGAAATGAGACTCAAGATTAGAGTGGTGTTTCTGAAAGGCAATATTATCATGTTGTCATGATAATGCCAAGCTATTACCAGTGGCTGGGCATGATATCATGATAATGCCACGATATCATGCCAAGCCACTGAAGCCCAGAGTTTAACCAAGAGAAAGCCCTGTCAGGGCAGAACATCTTGCTTTGTTAGAAAGTGTGGTCTTTACAAAGTATGAGGAAAAGAAAGCACAAGATTTGATGGAGTTTCAGATGTCTCACCTTACAGAGCACTGGGCACAGTGACAGGCTCCCTCTCTGATCTAGCATGTGATCATGGGGACAAACATCTGGGGCAGTAAATTACCTGATGTCTTCCTGGATGTCTGTTTGTTGCAGACATCTTTTTATGAAAAACCCTTTCCTTAGGATTTTTCCTCCTGAGAAGCTGAGAGGCCTCAGGAACAAAATGATTATGTGCTGCTGTGGAATGCAACAGGTGGATCTGTGATTTACCCATGTTGTTGTTTCTAATTAATGGCCACTCACAGCCCAGCTGGCTCGGACAGAGAGCCAAGCCACAAACCTTTGTTATCATTCTTTCCTATTCTATTCTTAGCTGGCCTTCTGATGAAATCCTTTCTTCTATTCTTTTAGTATGGTTTTAATGTAATATATATAATAAAATAATAAATCAAGCCTGCTGAAACATGGAGTCAGATCCTCGTCTCTTCCCTCAGCCTAAGACCCTGTGAACACCATCACATCTGTTTACTGCAGCATGTCCAGCAAACCAATATCTGACTGAAAAGCATTGGATTCAACAGAAGGAAATCAGCAGGAATTAATGGGAGAAAGTCTTTGCATTTCTCTCCAAATAACACACTCACACACAAAAAAGGATCAAACTCTACTTCAGCAGCCTGTTGCTGTGGTAGCTTTTCTGCCACTTCCTACTGACAAATTCTATTGCAGTGCAAGACACAGAATAGTGAAGTTCTTTCCAATGCTTTGTGTAGCTAGGGGGGATGAGACAAAAGGAAGCTCTATTTTGATATCTGTCTCAGGCAACTGTCACCAATTAACTTAGTCCCTTCATGGCTTAATTCCCTTATCCTCACAACTTCTCAGTGAGGGCAGACTGTGCTGCTCTTCATTCCATGGGCCCCCAAGGAGCCATGGCACAGACAAACAAGGGGGGCTCTTTGCATTTCTCATTCTGATTCTCACCAGTTTAAAGTCATGGCAAAGTAAGAGTCAGAACTCTAAAAAAAACACAAAAAAAACCCCAAAACCCCCAAAAAACCCCAAACAAATAGACAAAAATCTCTTCATCCCTGTAAGGAAACAGGGTCCAGTCTGCATTCTACTGTAATAGCTCAGTGCTGGACTCCCCTGCTCTCCAAGTCAGTGACTTTATGCTGCCTTGCTAAACCAAGCCAGGTCCAAGGTCAGGGTCATGTGTGAACCCAAACACAGAATTTCAAGGCTGCTTTGGTTTCTTTGAACTGGCTGATCTACTTCAGTGTTTCAGAAAAGAGCTGCCCCTCTCAGTTCTGGCAGGAAAGGAAATAGTTTCCACAAGTTCCCTCCCTTTATGTAAGTAAGCTGCAGCTGCAGCAGCTGATGGAAGCAGCATGATTGCAACTCTATTTAATTTCAGTACGTGTAATACATGTCCCTGTTGGTAATTCAGAGTTTACATAGTGCTCTATGCACCTGGCAGAGTAAGAGCAGGATCTATGATTATTGCTCCCCAGACATGTGCTTAGCTCAGTCATTTGCCCAATTCTATTACCTGGGCATTTGCTTGAATGAGGAGGTGAATGGCTTTGGCTTTGTTCATTCATTCTTCATTCACTTCTTGGTGCTCAAGCAAATTAAATCCTTGGTATATGCTTGCACAGGCACAGGAGGTTTTAAATTAACTCATCCAAGTGAATCAGACCCAGGATAAATACATGAATTTCATAATCAACAAAATGGAGCAGAAATACCCCTGTGTTCAGTGCTGGTGAGGCCACACCAGAATAATCAGTTTTGGACACTTTTGGACCCTTTTGGGCTCAGTCTTGGACCCCTCACTACAAGAAAGGCATTGAGACACTGGAGCATGTCCAGAGAAGGGCAACAAAGCTGATGAGAGAGAACAAGTCTCAGGAGGAGTGTCTGAGGGTGTTTAGCCTGGAGAAAAGGAGGCTCAGGGGAGACCTTATCACTCTCCACAGCTGCCTGGAAGGAGGCTATAACCAGGTGGGGTCAGTCTCTTCTCTCAGGAAACAAGTGACAGGATGAGAGGACATGGCCTCAAATTGTGCCAGGGGAGGTTTAGATTGGATATTAAGAAAAAATTGTTCACAGGAAGCATTGAAAGAGGCTACCCAGAGAAGCAGAGGAGGTCATCGTGTTCACCAGCAAACCTTTTTCTCAAGTGCCATAGCCATGTGTTTTTTGAACAATTCTTTGGAAGTGCTCAAAAAACATGTGGCTGTGGCACTTAAGAAAATGGTTTGGGGTTGAACATGATGGTGGTGCTGGGTTAACAGCTGGGGCTTGATGATCCTGGAGGTCTTTTCCAACCTTTACAATTCTATGATGCTGCCCTTGGACCACCATGTTCTGCCAACTCTGGCCCTCAGAAATTCAGAGCTGACAAATCACCTGGTGATCAAGAATCATGCTAGGAGAATGTTCACACATGTAATATATGCAAATAATAAAGAAATGAATAAAATCAATCAATCAATCATAGGAGGAAGAAAAAGCTGGTCTTATGTAGAAGGTGAGATTTGCCTGAAGAAACCAATTATATAATGACACCAAACTACATCAGGAAATCTGTCCTGGTTTGTGCAGCTTTTACCTAAACTTCCCAGAATTAATAACTCTTTCCAGAAATATGTGTTTGCTTGCATTCAAGTGCAGTTTGCATTATTTATTTTAATTATATATCCAATTAAAAAAAAAAAAGTAAATGAATGCCTCATTTCACTTGCCCACAGAGCACCTATGCAGAGGGTGAACATTTCCATATTTATGTCTCCATTTTCCTCAGTCAGCAAGAGAACTCAAGTCCCATTGCCAGTCACACATAACATTTGCTTTAATTAGTTTCTCCCCTATTGGAATAATACCCCTTTCCCTAAGAATTATCCAGCTCATCCAGAAAAGGCCATTTTACTTCTGATAACCCCATGCAAACAATCTCAGCTTCCACAGCATCATTTCTCCCTCACTCCTGGGAAAAGGTCAGGGTAGGAAATATAACAGGAAAATTTTCCCAGCACATTCCCACTGCTGGGCCTCTGAGTTTTGCAGTCCCTGCTAAGTGACTTCTCCTGTGCTGAGTAATTGTTTGGAGATGTCACTGCATCCACAATCCACACTCAAGGCATGGCTTGCTGCAGACATGATTTATTCTTTCAGCATCACCTTGTTATTATTGCAATTAAATTGTTCCTTCCCCACAAACACAGTGGTAGCTGAAGATTTTCTTTGAGAGTTTCTGCAGGCAATCTTAGCATGACAAAAGGACATTCATTCAAGAGCTGCATGTTTCCATCAGACTTTAATCTCCTGAAAACAAAATTTCAAAGCATTTTTCCAGCAGAGCTCTCTTTAACCAGGGAGTTGCTAGGGGAAATAAAAGGCCTTCACAGGTAAGTCAGGAGTTATTCACAGGACCTGACATTCACTTCTGTTACAGCAAAGTGTTTGAGTCACATAAAATATTTTTTATTAGAAAAAGAAATTAAGGGAAAAAAAAAACCAAAACCAAACAACAATTCCAAAAGCAAAATAAAGTAAAATCCAAAGAGAATCCCATGGGGAACTGAAATCAGTCTCTTCTCACAACTGGCCTCAGCTCAGAGCTAGCCTTGCTCCATTCCTTTTCCCAGCCTGTTGCCTCTGCAAATCAGTGAAAACCTCTCCCTCCTGTTCCATGCTGCCAGCTCTGCTCCTGAACTCCATTTCTCTGTGCCCAAATAAATGCCAGAGCCAGTAAAGGAAAGCCACAGACCCATGCAGGGGTTGAGGGGAGAACATTCCCTTCCCCACCTGGCAGATCATGGATGGGAAACTGCACCCTGAAGTGAACTCCACTCATTCCCACCCTTCTCTCTCTCTCTCCAGGGCACCACTAAATTCCCTTAGCCAGGAACTGGGCTCAGCTGACTCCAAGCAGCTCCCCAGCTGAAAACACCAGTGACCTTCAGAGGTCCTTAATGATGCCCTTCCAACTCCATCTCCCTGTGCTCCTCACGTGCTCAGCCCTAATAATGAATTTATGCCCTTGCACCTCATGACATTTTCTCTTTTCTTTTTGTTAATATTAAAAGGCCACTTGTTCATGGATATTTCCTCACATGATGATGGCCAGATTCTGGTGTCTGAAAGAGAAAATGCAGTGTTTCCACAGCAAGTTCTTCTGCAGGAGCAGCCAACACCCAGAGCTGCCTGCCAGGCTCCTCACCCCGAGGCCAGGCACCCATCCCTGGTTCCAGGGACACCTTCACAGGCAGGGAACAGCCTCAGCCTGCCAGGGGCTGCACTGCTGGCTCCTCTGTGAAAACCAGAACACCAGGAATAGTTCTCTGTCTGCTCTGGGGTGTCCTGACTCTCAGGGCAGCACTGACTTTGACCCTCACTCATGGAGAAAGTTTCCCAGACTTCAAGATAAACCAGGATCCACAAAAGTGTGAAATAGATTATAGAGAGTAGTGTAGGTGTATTACTTGGTGAGAAACTTTGGGTTTGGGGTTTTTAGTATGTTGTGGATGGAAGCCAGATGGAGGGCACAGGGTGGCATCCTGAGTTTCTTCTTCATGCTGCTTCTTCCTGGGTTTGGGTGATGTTTTGCAGTTGGACAGAAAAGTCCCCATTGTGGGTTTCCAAGGATCAGTTATTGGGTTAAAAGGGAAAGTAATCTAGGTGTCCTTTCTTAACTGGATAGTTTAGTCTTAAAAGACCTTGCAACCAGAGGTTGTTGGCCATTTTGTACCTTCTAATGAAAAGCTGCCAAACTCATGGTTATGAGACTGTTTTACTGATAATAAACAATAAACACCTGAGTCAGAGCATGAACTACCATCTCCAGTGCCTTCAATCCACACCCAGAGAAACCCACAACTGGTTTCCCCCACACTGCCCCTTTTCTTGGGAGAGAGGAATTTCCCAGCAATGTCTCTTGGTTCTCTATGATGGTTATGGGATGTAGCTGGAGTAAAACCCACACTTGTTGCAGAGCTGCTCTGACAAGGACCTCTCTGTCTGATTTCCCTACTTGAGTGAATGGGTAACAAAAGAGTCCAAACCTTTCCCAGCAGGACAAAGGGTCACCAAGGCTCCAGGGCCACAGCCAGCTCCTTGCTGCTTCCTGAATGTAAGAGCTCTTCCTTGGAAATCTGGCACAGCCCTATAAAACAGATTAATTGCTGCTACACTGTGGTATTTTCTGGGAGGAAAGATGAATATGACTCCATGTTCTTAGAAGGCTAATTTAATATTTTATGATATTATATCATATTAAAGAATACTGTACTAAACTATACTAAAGAATAGAGAAAGGATACTTACAGAAGGTTAAAAGATAATAATGAAAACTCATAACTCCTTCCAGAGTCCTGACAAAGCCTGACTGTGATTGTTTATCCAACATGAGAATTATTTTAAATTAATGACCAATCTCCAACCACATTCCAAAGCAACAAAACACAGAAGAAGCAAATGAGATAATATTGTTTTCCTTTTTCTTTGAGGCTTCTCAGCTTCCCAGCAGAAGAATCCTGGGCAAAGGGATTTTTCAGAAAATATGACAGTGACACTATACTTCCATAGCACGAGAGGTTAAATAATGTTTACAAGGTGCTTTGAGACTAAACATTATATATATGTAAGTTTGATTATTTTAATAGACCTTCCCATAGTACTTCACATTTACTACCATTATTATAGTTATTATATATTTTTTAGAGTTTTGGTTTTTTATATATTTTTAAGAGTTATTATAGTTACTACCATCCAAAATGCATTCAGAGGGAGTCCTTACCTTTAAAGAGCTCAGAATTATTACCCCACAAAGAGCAAAACTATGTATATAGGTATTTTTGTGATACAAAATCCTGCCAGCAATTTCACTTGGATTCAGTAATTTTGTCCTTTTGTCTGCCTGCAACAATGCCAAACCCACAAGGTTTTATTTTTTCCCAGGCACTTGGGAATAACAACTATTACAGGAGCACCAAATGCTGACCCATCCAGCATCCTCCTGGAATTTCTGGAGAATGTGGAAAGGAATGTGTTTATATTTTTAATTATATTTATATATATTGATTAATATATTAATTAATTAATTAATATTATTAATATTTTAATTATATTTATATTTTTATTATATTTATATATATTATATATATTTTTTATATTTATACTATATTTATTAGCTTAGATCCTAGTTGCCAAGCCCTAGTTGCCTTTTTTATATTTTTAATTATATTTTTATATATTGCCTTCGTTTTTATATAGTTGCCTTCGTTTCTCTGCGAAACGAATACAAAATTCAGCCCCAAATATTGATTTTTACTGCTTTAGAACAAAGAATGGCTGCCTTCTCCAAGAGTTTCTATAAGCCCTAAGAGACACGTTCTCCCTGGTCCATTCACTGGGAAGAATTATATTTTCTTGTACAGAGCCATTCATAATTTATTTTTAATTTGTAAGTATGGCACAGTTTTGTCTGGAGATCTTGCTACTGCAGCCTGTGTAATTTAATATTTCAGGAAGATTAGGATAAAAAATGGCTTGTAGGAACTCTATGACAGCTTCATTACTCAGTTCTCTTTCTAACCATGAAAGTTAATCCAGGTTTCTTGTTTCCCTCCTATGGGCACAATGGCTTTTCTGTTTTGGTTTGGTTTTGATTCCATTAGGGATCTTCCCTTATTTATTTGTGACTTCCCTCAGTGACAGCTCCCTGACCTTTTTGACATATGAGAATGTATCAGCCTAGATGTAAAATGTAAAATATTTCTTCAGTAAAAACTGGTGATCAAAACCACGCTGGGAGCAGTGACTGCTTATTTATCACATTTCCCCTGAAGAGGCTCAAAGTGTTATCAGTGAAAAGCCTGAGAAAGCTGTGTTGTCAAAAAAACTTGTGAGACTGAGAAAACATAATTGCTTTGTTATGTGAGAGAGCTTTGTCGTAGCTCCTGCTGCCTTGCTGTCTAACAGAGACAATGCTCGTGGTTTCAGCTTCTCAGCTCAGCTTTGGCACCAGGGATTGCTCACCAAAATATTTTTATTTACTTTTGTACCCATCTGACTTGAATGGTGTTGTCAGATGGATGCTTGGTGTCACACTAAGGGGTTTAAAAGAAACCCAGCCCGAACCAGAGATCCCCACAGCAAACAGTGAGCAGCTGCAGGCACACACAAACATGACAGAAAATGGGAACAACTCACTTGCAGCAGGTCAGGAGTACAAAAATCAGGAGTCTGTCATGAGCAGTTATTGCCAGAAGAAGCTGGGAGCAGGGATAGCAGCTTCTCATCCACATGATCACACCCAAACAATGCCCCTAACAGCAAAACACGGGATTGGCATAAAGGAAATTCAGATATAACTTGTAGGTTTATGCCAAAATTAGATCCAAACTGACCTGAACTGTTTGGGAACTGTTACTAGCCTGCATCAAGTCTATGTACTTGGAATGAGGCACCCAAATCTCAACGGTTCCCTAGAGATTAATAGGATAATAATAATGTTTTGACTTCTAAAGGTCTGTTGGTCCCAAGCTGAGAACAAGAAGTTGCCAGCTCACATCTCTCCATGAGTCTGGAACAGAAAAATAACAAGGATGATGGCTCACCATCTGCTCAGCAAGGGATGTGCAGAGGTTGGAGGATCTGAGTCCAGTTCTTAGCAGATGTCCATGGGCAGCATCCCTGCCCACTGTGCTGTGAGGAGAAGCAGCACAACACCAGCCCTGCCTGCACACTGCTGCTGCTGCTCATGCACATCCAAGATCCTCTTTGGAGGGGTAAATTCAATTTCAGACAGCCTGAAGCCCCCTGTCCTGCTGCCACAAGGAATGGCACTGCAGTGGTTTGGCTCAAACTGCACTCAGCAGATTGCTCCAGGCTCCCACTGCTGTGTGTCACACCCCCTCAATTATCCCCATGACAAGGCACTAACAGGGAAAGCTCTCTAATAAATTATTCCCATTCTAACAACCTATTAACACCACAGTTGAGAGTTTTTCTGCTGGATGCATTCTCTCACTCCAGTGACACGTTCCTTTGCTGCATCTGTAAGCTGTATCAACTTTTGAAACGTTTCAATTTCACTTCAGAAAGTGCACCTGCAGATCTCAGATCACACAGGGGTCTGCATTCAGAGCTCCACCAGGCTGCTGTCTACAGCAAATTGAAAAAAAGGCTGTTAATTTCAAACTGCACCACAGGATATGCCTTCCAGATGAGTTACTTCACATTTGAATGAGCACTTGCTTGTCTCACCTACAAGGTTTTGATTGCCCCTAATCTTGCTGGATGTACAGTCCTGGATCAAACTTCAGCACAGACTTTGTGCAGTCAGAAAGGCTTTACAGGAAAGCTGTGTGCTCACAAACACAGACACTTGTCCCTGGGCTAATTTAATGGGCAGATGAAACTCCCAGCTTCAGTTTTCCAGCCTTGCAGAGGTCCCTGGGGAATCTGCTCCTGTTCTTGCTGGAAATACTGGGATGGGAGCTGGCTTTACCCTCCCTTGTTACATATTACAGCCAGCCCAGAGGTGTGTGCAGTGGGGAAATGGCTCATCTTGGGCTGAGGAGGGAACAGGGAACAGCCAAGGGATGGGGAGGGAAAAATAGAAAAATACTATATTAATCTATATTACACTGGATCTAAACTGAAACTGAGCAAGAACTCAACAAAATCTCATTACTGTCTCCTGACCCACCATCAGCACACACCTGGCAGAGATTGGTCAAGAAAACAAAACACTCACACCAGAATGCAATCACCAAACCCCTCCAGGTAAACTGTGGGAATCCTAAAAATCAGAGGGTTTTAAGAAAGGAAAAATCAGGCCTCAGACAGTAAGACAGTTAAATGCTAAAGCAGCAGAAAAATTAGTAATGCAAACGTGAGAAAAGAACAGTAAAACCATCTCCAGAACACATTCCACCTGTGTACAAACACAGGAGCAGAAAATCAGACAAGAATTGGTTTGAACATTCTCTTCCCTGCTTCTCTCAGGTGCAGAGAATGTGAATCCCACAAGCCATCCCCTTGCCAAGCAGGGAATTCTGAGTCTGTTCTGAACTTGGGTAGTTGTCCTGGTGAGGTGCCTGCCATTCATCACTGATTTCCTTTCAAAGCAATAATGAGGATGGAACTTTGGATGGTTTTCCTCAAAAAAAGTAACTTCAAAAATCCACAAAAATCTTGCAAAAGTTGTCATCAAGATTGAAACTACCAGTGTTCAAGTGGCAGCTTTTTAATTGTACAGGACCCTTCTAGGGAAAAAAGGATCTACCAGCATTGTTCAACCATTGCAGACATACTCCTCTGGGGTTTGATACCCTCGTGCAGTTCTCAGAGGAAGACAAACCCTCCATGTTCCTGTTTCTGAACAGAGAGACTGTTCATACATGACCAGGCAACTGTGGAAAGAGAGAAGATGGAGAATGAAAGGGAAGCACTGCTGAGTTTCACTGACTGGCTGGGGAGCACAGGCAGCTCCTCTTTGAGCACCCAGTGGGCATCACTAACAACAGCCATCCTTTTGTAGACAGGATCTACAAAAATCCACCCTTTTCTTTCCCTCAGATACAAAATTGGATTCTGTAAGTCTTGGAAAAGGCACTGAGCAAAGCTGGAAGTTCACTGGGAGCTCATGGCTGGAGACACATCCTGGAGAATCCCTGCTGATTCTCTGTGCTCTCATGCTCTCCCCCAGGCATCGTTTCTTGGCCACTCCCCAGGGACAGGATGCTGAGCCAGATGGACCTTTACTCTGAGCAATGTGGCCTTTCTGATGTTCCCATGTGAAATATGACAAACTGGTACTTACAAAAAGCAGTGAAATTTTTAATTTACTGCTGACATAAACAGCAGTTTAATTTCCATTATCTCCACCCTTAAAAGTCCTGGTACAAGCTTCTTGTTTTGTAATGAAAACCATACTCAATTAAAGCAAAAATACTCAGGCTCTTCACTAGCTCCTTCCTCAGATGTTGCTTCTAAATTTTCTGATTATCTTCTAGTTTTGACATTAAAACCACAAGGAAAGGTGAACTGATATTGCAATGAAGAGCCACCAGAAGAACAATTCCTGCAAACCCCTGTGAAAAGTTTGGAGAACAGCCTGGTCTGTTGGGAAGGATGAAAGTTTGACAAGAAAGTCTCACAGATATGTATGCTAGGCAGAAAGATTTTTAAATGTAGAGTTTGATGAAGGAATGGAGATGGAAGCAAGTTTTGATATAGAAGAAAAGAATTGCTGAGCCAGTCTCACTGGATAACCAAGGAGGCAAAGGGTGTGTTAGTTAGAAGGAGTTTTTATGGCTTAGAGCAAAGGATAAACCCACCTCAGACAAGAAGATGTTTTTACCAGGCAGAAAGAGAGCACAGGCAAACAAGTCAGCAAATGTTGCAAGTAGAAAAAAGGTCTCAGAATTTTCCACTGCAAGAAAACTGAAAAACAACTTCCAGCTTAAACTGTAATGTACTAACTTTTAGTGATTGGAGAACAGTAACATGAATATGGTAATTATAGAGTTATGATAGGCTATAGATAAAAGTTAAGGTATAGATTGGTTCTACTGTATTAAGATGCTCAGCAAAGGAAAGTCTAGAATGCACTGTAACCTAAACTCAGGGTCTCCAGGCCTGCCTGCAGCTGGAGCTGACAGCTGTGGGCACAGCTCTGTCACCCACCTCCCTGGACTGCTGTAACCTCTTGGATGGAATAAACTGCATTTTGGAGAGCCCCTGGAGCCCCACATCCCTCATTCAGGCTCTTACACTGGTCAGCTGCTTTCCTTGCACATTTTACAATCTTATTGGGAACGTGGAGAGTTTGTCTTCCTCTGAGAACCCCAGAGGAGTATGTCTGCAATGGTTGAACAATGCTGGTAGATCCTTTTTTTCCTAGAAGGGTCCTGTACAATTAAAAAGCTGCCACTTGAACACTGGTAGTTTCAATCTTGATGACAACTTCTGCAAGATTTTTGTGGATTTTTGAAGTTACTTTTTTTGAGGAAAACCATCCAAAGTTCCATCCTCATTATTGCTTTGAAAGGAAATCAGTGATGAATGACAGGCACCTCACCAGGACAACTAGCCAAGTTCAGAACAGACTCAGAATTCCCTGCTTGGCAAGGGGGTGGCTTGTGGGATTCACATTCTCTGCACCTGAGAGAAGCAGGGAAGAGAATGATCAAACCAATTCTTGTCTGATTTGCTGCTCCTGTGTTTGTGCACAAGTGGAATGTGTTCTGGAGATGGTTTTACTGTTCTTTTCTCACGTTTGCATTACTAATTTTTCTGCTGCTTTAGCATTTAACTATCTTACTGTCTGAGGCCTGATTTTTCCTTTCTTAAAACCCTCTGATTTTTAGGATTCCCACAGTTTACCTGGAGGGGTTTGGTGATTGCATTCTGGTGTGAGTGTTTTGTTTTCTTGACCAATCTCTGCCAGGTGTGTGCTGATGGTGGGTCAGGAGACAGTAATGAGATTTTGTTGAGTTCTTGCTCAGTTTCAGTTTAGATCCAGTGTAATATAGTATAGATTAATATAGCATAATAAAGTAATTAATTAGCCTTCTGAATCAATGGAGTCAGAAGCACCATTCTTCCCAGACACTGGGGTCACCTGCTTTTCCAGCAATGGCTCACAGCACAGGCTATACAGGGCAGACAGCAGCCTGTCCACTTCAGGAACATTAAAATTGTGTCCTCCTCTCATCTCTGGGTTCATGGATTTCATAAGCAGGTGGAACAACATTAAACCACAGCTCCAGCACTGACACTTGCCAAAAGTGAGCACAAAGGCTGTGGGGCACTGAGCTCCACTGGTGGCTGTGACCACTTGGATCTTCTGTGGTGACCCTGAGAGCAAAGTTTGCTGTGTGAGTCCCAGCAGTGATTATTGGGTGTCACAGCCTTGGGGCTGGCACTCAGCTCCATGCAATGCACCAGTGCTCTGCCCTTCCAGCTGAAAATGCATCACTGAAATCACATTTCCTGCACTGGATGGTTCAACAGCTGCTGGTCCCTTGGCCTCACATCAGCTGGTGAGAAATCCAGGCTGGAGCTCCCTGAGTGAGCTCTGGGAGCTGTGTGCTGGGAGTGCTCTAAGAACACCTAATCTGAGGGATAAATGACTATTTTGTTTGTGTATACAGATCCTTCAAGGAGAACTGGTTGCATGACCTTTGATTGAAATGTCTCCTTGCATTGGATGTTTTGCAACTTGGGCACTTTTCAGTGACATGCACCTTCCTATCTTGGCCAAGTTTGGATTGGTTTTGAAGGCTCATCCAAAATGGAAGGCTATTAAAAATATATATACTATTAAAAAATATACATGCTATTATAAATATATATACTTAGCCCAAATTACTGGACCTTTCTTTTGCCTCTGAAAAGTTCTTTCACATGCCTGTGACCTCTCTGGATTTACTGCAGTAGGAGCAAACCCACCATTAGCTCCCAAGAGAAAAACATTTCATTGTCCAAGTAACAGGTACTGTTTTATAATACTGCAGTTTTGTTTTCCTTAACAAAGATGCAGGCACTAAATTGTTGAATTCAGCTCTGCTTTTTTCACCTAAACACAGATACTCCTCAAGTATTCCCTCAGCACTGTGCAGTAGAGTTAATTAATGAAAAACAAAATGTAAAGCTTTTTATAGGGTTGCAACTTGGAGGAAGCTTTTGTAAAGATACTTTTAGAAAAGCATTTGATTTTCTAACTCCAAAATATGAGCTAATAATGATCATTAAAAAAATTAAACTCCAGTTGATAATGTTAAAAATTAACTATTGCCACACTTTTCCAAAAGAATTCTTGATAGCGTGAAAACACCACAAAGCAGTTTTTGTATTGGAGCTGCTCAATTTCTTCTTTGCTTTAAAAACACTCATTTTTAAGTTTTATTCTGCTTCTGTGTAAGGTCCTCTCCACAGAAAACCACTTCATTTCCCAATTTTACCCAGATGAAATTTTAAGCAGAGCATTTTTTCCCCTTCCATTAGGAGAGCAAACCTGATCCTGCACAAACAAGCATAATCCTCTCTGCATTTCTACTAACTGCACTTTAGAGTGCTTGTAAAAACACATTCCCCTAGCCAGGCAGCCACATTAGAAACAGCTGTGGGTCATGCCAATGCTGCCAGAGAGATAAATTAATCTTTTCTTGTAAAATTTCTCAGAAGACAATCACAACCCCCAAAGGAAAAATAATTTTTAAAAAATTAGCACTTTTGGTTTTGGGGACTGAGCCAATTAATATTTAAAAAGCAGATGGGTCTCAGCTTGGTCCTTTTAATGCAACTTGGATGTACTCTGTTGAGCAAATGCCTAATTACTCTGGGGGTGTTTGCTTAGAAATGGCATTTAGTTTAAACACTGCTTCAGTATCTGTACTTCTAAGGGTCAAGTGGAGCTGCTGAATTGGAAAGAGAAGGAAATTCAAGTTCTTCAGTTGGTCATTTAGAAAAGGTGGAACTTGGAGTAAGAGCAGTAAATAAAACTCAGGGACGTGGCAGAGACAGCACAGCTCGTGCACTGCTGCAAACAAAGAGGCACCTGATGTGCAGAGGATTGCTCACATTTCTGAGTCATGCTACAATGGGACCTGCTGGCTCCTGAGATGTCTGTCAGGACAAGGTGGAGAGCATTTCACAGGATCAGCAGGGTTGGAAAAACCTCTGAGGCTGAGTCCAGCCTATGCCCAAACACCTCCTGGTCAGCCAGAGCATGGCCCTGAGTCCTTTGTTAAAGGCTGCAGGGACAGTGGCTGCACCCCCTGTGCTGCTGAGGAAATCCTCTCCTGTGAAGTTCACTTTGTGCCATTAATTAATCAATGAATTCATTAAATAATGAATCTGCCCTAGAGGAGGCTCCTGATGGAGAGGTCACTCTCAGGTTCAGCCTTTAGGTGCACACAGCCACGACCCAGAGCTCCAGCTCAGAATCAAACCTGGTTTAGATCACAGTGGGCAAAACCCTTCAATTGTTTCAGAGCATCCAAGTGAGAAAACCAAACCCCTGAGAGTGAAGCAGAAGTGGTCAATACACAGAGGCCTTGCACACAGCCCTGGTGTTCCTTGTGGGAATCCTAAAAATTAGAAGAGTACAAGAACATTGACAATGCTTCTGTCCAATCACTCAAAGCACAATCACACATAGAGTACAAGAACATTGACAATGCTTCTGTCCAATCATTTAAAGCACACAGAGCTTTGGATAAAACAATCGCGGCCTACATTGAATCGCGGCCTACATTCAAACACAATGGCTCGTTCATAAGAAACAAGGCACAAAGCTTTATTCAAACTTAACCTTCTAAAGATATACATTAATAAACTTGTTACACCTAAGGCAGCACCTAACACAGGCCTATTGTTCTGTTTCTCATGTCTACATTACTAATTTTTCTGCAGCTTTAGCATTTCACTGTCTTTACTGTCAGAGGCCTGCCTTTATGCTAACTTTATTAAAACCTTCTAATTTCTAGGATTCCCACATTCCTCACAGTGAGCCTCCTTTACACTATCCAGGGATTTCTGGCTGAGTCCAGGTTTCAGAACACCACTTCATGTGAAAAGAAATGGGAGGATAATTTCCATCCTGGTACAAATACCAGCTGCAAGTCGATTTTCACCCTCCCTTAGAACAACCTCACTGAGAGAGTCAGTGGTGATGCTGCAGCTCCCCTTTGCTCATGGCAAAGCTGTGGAAATCACTGGCCTCACCTTCTCCACACTGCCTGAGCAATGCAACAAACACAAAATGTTTTGACAGCATCTCCTCTGGACTCTGGAAACAGAGTTTGCTGGAAACACCTTAAAAAGCAAATGGGAATTCTGAGTTTACAGAAGGGATTCTTGCTCAGTTTATCTGCTCTAGGTGCTTTTGTAAATCTTATCTTTGCTAACGAAGCAGTAAGCACAGGGGAATGAGCTGGGTTTTGTCCTGCCTCTGGCACTAGCAGCAGAACTGTCAGCTCAGCACTCTCTGCAGATTTTCCCTCGCTTGGCTGATGTGAGAGACAGAACACATTTCTCAGGCAGAGGATGAGTCTGTGGGGCAGAGTCTCTGCTGCAATGCAGGCTCAGGGATTTCAAAGCCAATGTCATGGCACAGCCATGCTTCAAAAGTCATGGTGAGCTTCTAGAGCCTTCCTACTCAATGTTTTTCAGAGTAAGCCCTCAATTTTTCAATCTTAAAAGACAAATGCCAGGGCTATGGAGCCAAGTTTCTCACTGATGTAGTTTGAAGCAGCATCAGTTTATGTATAGAACAGCAGATCGACCTGTTTCAAAGAGTTCTGTTGATTTTTAGCTATTATTTTCTTTTAGGCTTCTTACACAATTATTTTTAGTTAGCATTTAAACAGAATTTCTTGCTCTCTAGAGGAAACCCCAGCCTGACAAAAGGCTGTCAGGATCCTACCCAGCACCTTTCAGTCTGGGAATCAAGCTGGCTGCATTTTGGAAGTAGTTACTGATTTTATTAAAGAAGCTTATGGAGGCCTAGCAGGTCTGCCAGTTGACTACATGCTTTCAGACATTTTTGACAAATACAGTTTGATTTCTAGTTCCTTCACCAGATATTTCCATTATCTCCCTTGACACATCAGCTTCTCACCACTCACAGATCACTACTGATCACAGATGAGGAGCTTTTCTTTTGCAGGTTCATACCCATACATCCCTTCTCTCCTTTCCAGTACATTCATTTTTGTTAATTTCTCCTTTTAACCCTGATGAGCAAATAGCACCAGCTCTGTTTTTGCTCTCTCTCTTTCACTGCCTGATTCACAGCACAGTCAGACACGGCAGCAGAGCCACACAGGACAATTTACATCCAAGATTGGAACAGATATTGCAGTGACTTACAGCATGGGGAGAGCTGCAAGAGACCTCTCACCTGTAGCTGTTACACAGATCCATTTACACAGGAACACATCCTGAAGCCAAGCACAGAACAGCCCAAATTAGAGATGCCAAGGGTCAGCTCCCAATCCAGGGCACCCTCAGTTCCATCTAGAATCAGTGGTTGTCGTAGACATCTTTTATGAAAAAATCCTTTCCTTAGGATTTTTCCTCCTGAGAATCTGAGAGGCCTCAGGAACGAAATGTAAACATTGATTATCTGCTGCTGTGGAATGCAACAGGTGCATCTGTGATTGGCCCATGTTGGTTGTTTGTAATTAATGGCAAATCACAGTCCAGCTGTATTGGACAGAGAGCTGAGCCACAAACCTTTGTTATCATTCCTTCTTGTTCTATTCTTAGCTGGGCTTCTGAGGAAATCCTTTCTTCTATTCTTTTAGCATAGTTTTAATGTAATATATATCATAAAATAACAAATCAAGCCTTCTGAAGCACGGAGTCAGATCCTCATCTCTTCCCTCATCCTGAGAGCCCTGTGAGCACCATCACAAGTGGTAGCTGCAGATATCCTGTATCAGTCTCCCTCAAAAGAAATCAGATGTGGAAGAGCATCTCTCAGGCTGCCAGCAATGAAGAATCTCCCCTTACAAAATAATAGCAGTCACCTAAAATCTTACCTTTTGGGGATATTTTGGAAGGAGAGTGGAGGCAGATGCACCTTCTGCAGTCATAAGTAAATGTCAAGATGTTTAACAGGAGATCTGAGGTTTGTCACAGGGCTCAGAGCTGATTCTGGATCAGTTTTGAAGAGAATTCAGGGTCTGTGTTTGCAGAGAAGCTGAGATTGAGCTACACCAGCCAGTGCCAGGATAAACAGCTGAGACTACAACTCTGACTTTCAGTTCTGATTTTGCCTTATGGGATATTTTGCATGTCATCATTCCCACTGCCATTAACAGCCACAAAGAGAGGGTTTACAGCAAAAGAGAGAATCCTTCCTTTTTTGTTTTATGTGTTGATGTGGCATTAAAAAAGGGAGAAAAAAAAAACCAACAAGGAAAGCTGTAAAGGTAAGAAAGAAATAATACTGCTATTCTGAAGACACTTTAAATCAGCATCAACCTGTCAGCTGTGAAAAAGAGGGGCTCTGGAAGCTGCCATATGCTGCCACCACCACCTATAATGTTTCATAATGGATTTTGCACAATGCCTCTCCAGGTATAAAGAAGCAAACTGCACCATTCCTGACCAAAAAAAAAAAAAAAAAAAAAAAGGCATTGATATTTTTTTCAGAATGTTAAACAGAACATTGGTATTCACATCCCATTCTCCTTTCTTCATCTCTCCCTTCCCGTGATGACTTAGGGTATTTTATATACAACAAGCCCACTGTTTACATTAAGGAAAAAAAACACACAGCCTACCTGCTAAGATAGCAAACATACCCCATATTTCAGAAGAGCAGTAATGTGGGAAATGACTGATCATGTGTGATTCAGTCTCATATTGGCATCACCACAGTCATCACTGCAGTGAGCACAGCACAGAGCATCACAGATTTATCTGCAAAACAAACACAGGGTTGCACCCTGAGCTCCCCAGGCCCAAGAAATACTCTGGGACAGACCCCCAGAATCCTGCTCTGCAAGAGTTTATAATGCAAAGGGAAAAGCTGAGTGGCAGATGCACCAAAGCTCAGCACTCTCCATTGCTGTAACAATGTCCCAAGCACAGCCAGCTGTGTTGGGACTCTGGAAGAGAGTCACAGCTTTTTAAGTAGTATCTTGTTAAACCTTCTGTAAGTATCATTTCTCTATTCTGTAGGGTAGTTTTAGTACAGCATTCTATAATATAATTATAATAATTATATATTATATAATTATAATAATTATATATTATATAATTATTATAATTATATATTTTATTATATATAATATAATATAATAGAATATATAATTATAATAATTATATATTATATAATTATTATAATTATATATTTTATTATATTATATATAATATAATAAAAATTATAATAAAATATAATACAATCAAATATATCAATATAAAAGATAATGAAATAAAACAAAATAATATAATTATAATATAATATAATATAATAATAATAAAATACAATAGTAAAATAAAATAAATAAAATTAAAAATTAAAAATAAAATAAATAAAATAAAAATAAAAATAAAACTTAAATAATAAAAATAAAAATTGAATAACTTAAAAATAAAATAAAAATAATAAAAAAAATTTAAAAAATGAAAAAATAAATTAAAATAAAATTGTAAAAACCTTGTTATCCCACAGACCCATATGGGTTTTAGGGGATGTTCCCTGCCACTGAGCAGCACCACTGAGAAAGTCACAAAATATGATACTACAGTAGATAACATGGAATTGGCACAGATACAGATGAAATCTACTCTTGTGGAAACCCACTGAGGCCACAGGAGGTCAGAGGTCTTGCCTGGATCTAACAGATCTTGTGTAGATCTTGTAGATCAAGACAGGTTCACAGAAATATCCTTGGAAAGCCAAGCTCAAGTGGGCATTAGAGGTCACAGCCCTGGGCTGCTCTACTGCATAAAGTGCCTCCAAATGCCACTAATTCTGATTTTATTTCAGCGTTCAGATCGATTTCCCCCTCCCCCTGAGAATGCAGGGGAGTTTGCTCTGACAGCACTTCTGGCAGGAGTCTCAGGCTCACAGAAAGGCTGGCAAACACCAAATAACAACAAATCTGACTGACAAGGGAGAAACGTGGAGTAAGTTTTTAAAACTCTCCTGAAGTATTGTTGTGTTGCCAGGCTGACAGAATTATCAAATCACTGACAGCAGTGACAGACTCCTGCAGACTCACAATAGTTCACAATTTCGAGGGCTGTTTGCTGCCTGTGCCTGTCAGGCACCACCTGCAGCTTGCTGGATTCTTAATTTTCCTTTAAATTGGAGACACTGATGGGTATGCATGGGGAGAGTTCAACCACCAGACCAAAACCATGGAAATGTGCCACTGGGTGAAATCATGATACCTTTGTATGTGCACAGAAATCACTCAGGCTGGAAAGCTTCCCCAGCTGAACAGGAGGCATAAGGACAAGAGATTATGGAAACAGAGAGAAGAATATCTCCAGATTACAACAAAAAAAAAAAAAATTCAAGGTTATGAACTGGCCAAAGAGCTCCAGATTAATTTTACAGAGAGAGCAGAGCTTGGTGTACAGCAGCAAACAACTTCAGAACTACCCATGGGAATGCTGTTAATTAATAAAAGGGGAGCAAAGAGATTTGGGACAGACAGACAGCAAACAGGTCACCCTAAAAAATGTCCAGATGGCAAACAAGCCATCTGCTTGTGCCTTTGTCAACAGGGCTGAAAAGCCTTACCCCTCTCAGATCACCTCCCTTCATGCAGGTATTGATGCAAAGTGATCAAATCTTCTGTTGGTCTTCCCATGGAGGAATGTTTTCCACACTGAGATAATCTGAAAGCAGTTTTAAGGATTTCTGGTATTAAATCAATCTGGTTTGGAAATGAAAATAGCACCTCAAAGTTTACTTGGGGGTCTTAGTGTTGGTTTCTCTGGGTGTGCATTGAAGGCACCTGAGATGGTAGTTCATGTTCTGACTCAGGTGTTTATTATTTATTATCAGTAAAACAGTCTCATTACTGTGAGTTTGGCAGCTTTTCATTAGCAGGCACAAAATGGCCAACAATCTCTGGTTACAAGGGCTTTTAAGACTAAACTATCCAATTAAGAAAGGACACCTAGATTATTTTCCCTTTTAACCCTTGGAAGCCCCCAATGGGAACTTTTCTGCCCAATTACAAAATGCCACCCAAACCCAGGAAGAAGAAGGAAGAGGAGGAAACTCAGGATGAACACCCTGTGCTCTCCATCTTGCTTCCATCCACAACATACTAAAAATCCCAAAACCTAAATTTCTCACCAAGTGATACACCTACACTACTCTCTATAATCTATTTCACACTTTTGTGGATTCTAGCCTATTCTGGAATTTAGGAAACTTTGTCCATGAGTGAGGGTCAAAGTCAGTGCTGCCCTGGGAGTCAGGGCACCCCAGAGCAGACAGAGAAATATTCCCAGTGCTCTATGTTCCCACAGTTTATAATAACAAGTATTTCTGTGCACTGCAAGGCAATTTGGGATCAAAATCCCATGCAGAAAGCTCCAAAGAGAGACAAAAATCAGAAGTGTGCAGGAAGCTGATGGGCAAAGTGGAGGCTGTAGAACTGCTGCTCCCTCTGACAAGGAAGAATTACAGAGAGCTGAGAATGTGGCATGTTTGAGGGGACAGCTCTTCTGCAGAGCAGAAAGGTAAATTACACACAGAAGAAGCAGACATGAATAAAACAAATTTTCTGTGCAATGTTTATAAGGAATGGGGAATGTGGAGAAGATGCCAAGAACAGCCATACATTTTTGGGAAGAAAGAAGAAATAGTCAGAAATTGAGATAATGCCAGAAATAGTCATAAAATTTTTTAGAATGTCACAAGGCTGACAAAACATCAGGGACAGATGGGATCTGTCTGAGAAAAAGCAAACCATTAGCCAAAAAAAAAAAAAAAGGGAAAATAACCAAACCAAAAATGCAAAAAACCACAGCAGCATAGGAATCAAAGGAGTGAGGTCCATCATGCTTCGCCCCTGCACAGCTGAGTGAAATAAGCCCTGCCTGAGCTCAGTAAAATGAAGGCTGAAATCCAGAAGATACAACTTCTTACAGGGAAAAATTCCACAGAGTTGCAGCCCTTGGCAAGGTGTTTGTTTCAAAAGGCAGCAAAAACCTTTGGGGAAAGCTGCTGCCCACAGCACCTGGTGCTGCTGCTGAGTACCAGGGATGTGGGCACTCTTTTTGGGGATGAGGGTGTTAAAAAATCAACCAGAGAGATCAGAAGTGACCAGGACCTGGTGGGTTGGAGAGGTGCTGGTGCATATTGAGGGATCCAAAAACCAGGAAAAACCCCACAGCTTCACCTGGGGGTGGGCACAGAACAGAGGTGTTCATTAAGGACACACAGGAACAACTCAGGAAATTCTGATTTCACCAACAATAATGACTAAATGGAGAACCACACTTTAATCTGTTGAGCCTGGATTTTCCAGTTTTGTTGGACATTTGAAGTGCTCTCTTTGAACTCTAACAGAGAAGTGTGTTCCATGCAGAAGCACGCTGGGGCAAAGTTTCACAGGAGGAATGTGCCCTGGCCTTGCAGATAAGGCACCAGGCTGCCCAGGGTGGGATCCTGTGATTGAATCTCTCAGTCTCTGGCATGGCTGGACACTGCCCTGCAGCCACACCAATAATGAGCACTCAGCTGCCTCAGCCAGCACTCCCAGAGAGCCCAGCAGAATCAGACAGGGGAGGTTTTTGCCAGCTCTTTGTGACACAGAGTGCAGATTTCCTCAGCCAAGAGCCCTAGGCCTCCTCCAGCACAGAAAATCCCTCTGGGGTGGAAAGCACCACTGAAAACTGCAATCTCCCTGAAACAAAGTGGTTCAGATTGAATTAGGCACTTTTATTCAGAGGTAGAAAACTGCAGGCTGTCCTCTGAACTTCAGCCTTTGGAAACCAAAAGCAGTCATGGTAGCCCTCCCCTGAGCTCACCACAGTCCTCTATCCAGCATCCATCCAGCTGCTCCCCCTTTCTGCCTAAGAAATCCAGGAACAGAATAATTTCCACCATAACCACCCCTTCCAGGGTTTTGGGAATACTTCCTGCCCAGTCCCCATTGAATTGACTCATCTCTTTAATTCAATGTACCAGGTACAGGAGAAGATTCTTCCTGTGGGAGAGAATAACTCAAGACCAGCAAATGCAACACTAATCCCATTCTAGATTAAAAGGAATTTAAGCAGGTGCTCTTCCACACCAAAAAGCAATTTAAAGTAATCTTCCAGCTCTGGCAGGAGAAATAAAAAAGAACTTGATGGACCACAGGAAGAAAATAAATATAGCTTTGCAGGCAGTGGTTTAGACTGATGGCACACTGATAGCACCAGGAGTGTTCTGCAGGTGGATGAATTGCTAAAACAAACGAGCCAGCCTTCCTTCCCACGTGCCCTTGCTGGAGCCCACCTGGAGCAGGACTGGCAGCCCCATGCAGGCTGCCAATGTCAGCTGCCAGTGCCTGAGCAGCAGCTTCTGCCATCAATGACACCCTCACTGCTACACTCACAGCTCCTGCCAGCATCAGTTGGGTGCATTAACCTTCGAGTGAAGATCTGCAATTTCTCCTTTTGCTGAACAAGCTTAAAAATACCATTTTTCTCCTATTTTGATTCCTAATAGCTACAGAACGTTGCTACAATCTGTTGTGTGTCAGTGCAGCATTTGCAAAACGAGCCAGCACGGTCTCAGAAAATGAAGTCCCTACTTGCTCATAAAGAGGAGAAAGAACTGGCAGCAGAAAAAGTTCATGTTGCAGTGAATACATGACAGTGCATATCTAAAACTGCTCCCTCTTGAACAGAACAAGAGGCCTCCCCTTTGGATCACAGGATGCCCTCCCACCGAGTCCCATCCCTACTGGAAAGCTTGGAGTCCAGTGGGTGATACCAGAAACCCCCCTGAAATTCTTACACACCACAGACCATCAGTGATCTCATTCCTGAAAGCATTCCTCAGGTGTGGGAACCCAGGGCACCACAGGGAATATTTCTCTGTCTGCTCTGGGGTGCCCTGACCCCCAGGGCAGCACTGGCTTTGACCCTCACTCATGGACAAGGTTTCCTAAATTCCAGAATAGGCTAGAATCCCCAAAAGTGTGAAATAGATTATAGAGAGCAGTATAGGTGTATCACTTGGGTGAGAAATTAAGGTTTTGGGATTTTTAGTATGTTGTGGATGGAAGCAAGACGGAGGGCACAGGGTGTCATCCTGGGTTTCTTCCTCATGCTGCTTCTTCTTCTTGAGTTTGGGTGGCATTTTGTAATTGGGCAGAAAAGTTCCCATTGGGGGCTTCCAGGGATCAGTTATTGGGTTAAAAGGGAAAATAATCTAGGTGTCCTTTCTTAATTGGATAGTTTAGTCTTAAGAGACCTTGTAACCAGAGATTGTTGGCCATTTTGTGCCTTGTAATGAAAAGCTGCTGAACTCACAGTAATGAGACTGTTTTACTGATAATAAATAATAAACACCTGAGTCTGAACATGAACTACTGTCTCCAGTGCCTTCAATCCAGACCCAGGGAAACCAATATTCAGGCAAAATCCTTTGTCTGTTTGAAACCATTAAACTCCTGCTGAGGGTATCTGCCCCTTGGGACAGGCCAGAGATCTCCTGCTGTCCCACCGAGGGCTGGACACAGCCTCTGGCATGGAGCAGAGCCCAGGCAGCCGTGCTCGAGGGAACACAAAACATCTCCTGCTCCATGTCTGACATTCCCCATCCTGCTGGAAACCCCTGGGCTACCCAGCAGTGCTCATGGCTCACACCTCATCTGATGTGACCTGTGCTGATTCCCACCCAGCTGAGGCTGTAAAGTCGTGGGGAACTGCAGCAGAGAGACAGAGGCTGAACGAGTCACTCTTCAGACATTTAACTAATTTTTATTATTGGTCCCTCCAGAATAGAGGTATAACACTACAAGAAAACTCATTTTCCACTGTTCCTGTGTTGGCAAATTTGCTTCCTCCTAGCTGTCAAATGGATGGGTACCTTTCTCCAGGATCAAAATTTCTGTGTGCTGGTAAAGCAGCCTCTGTCACCACCACGACCCAAGCAAATCCCCAAAAAGGGGAGCAGCATGTGCTTTTCCATTTCTCAGCTTTCTGAAAGGGCTGCCTCACAATACATAACGTTTATGAACCTCCCTGAACCAGCTTTTATTGAGAAGTAAAAAGTACTATGTAAGAGGCAAAGAATTTGATCTAAGGAGCAATTTCATTTAAGGCAGAGCTTGGCAGCTTTGCAGTAGCTCACCTGACAGACTGCTGTGCTTCCCAAGCCACAGAACATCATTTGCCTCCCTCAGACTTAATCTGAGAGAAACAGACTGTGTGCAAAAAGCTCCCATCTCATCTCACACTCCTACTAAAAAACATGCCAAAGGATGACCTTAAAGGGGGCCAGCTCAAGTGTAAAATGAAGGGAATCTCATCTGTCCAAACACTGCCTTAAGTTGTAACCCAGACATCCTAGAGCCACTAAATCCACTCAGAAATCCATCCCCACTTTACCTTTCAGCATTGTTTAATCTTTCAGGCGCCTGAATTTAGAGGTGCTTCATTACACAGACAAATTATTTCCCTGTCACATAATTTCAGTTGCCTCCTGCTGCTCATTAGTGCTCCTCTATGAAAAGTGGTATTTCTCTGTCACCTGCAGCTCTGCTGTGATTTACTCCAGGCTTTTGAATCCTTCCTGTGTCCTTCAGAGTAGCCCTGACCAGAGCACGATGGTAACAGCACTCAGCTTTTAAATTATAGTCTCTGGCAAAATGCACTCACTCAGACACCAAACACACAGATGCTTGGTTCTGCTGGGCACAGAGTGTTCTGCACCATTAGATGCTCGTCCTCCAAAGAGGGAAAAGCAGAAAGGATGCCAAAGGGATGAAGGTACCCAATTTTCCCTACAAATTTCACCTAAACTTAACCATAGAAACAAATGCTCAGCTTAAGCAGACTTGATCATTCCTGGAAGATGGAAGAATCTGCCTCTCCACCAGCTGCAAGGCAGAACTTCCATAGCTGTGTAAGGAAACTGGATTTTTTTGGATGAGGCTAGAAGTTCTTGAAGGAACAGGGTCTCCTCTTGGCCTTCAGCAGCAATTTGGCTGTGTTGGAATAAGGCTGGTACCAGAAGGACAAGGCTGAAAGGGGAAAATGGATCAGCATGTGGAGACACTGGGTTTGGCAAGGAGATTCCCCTCAGCAGAAAAGAAATGGGGGAAAAAGAAGACTGTATTTGTGAGGTGTAGGAATAAATGTGGAAAACACAAACCTCTTAAGCCTTGGGCATTTCCAAGCACTGTAACACATCTACTGAGCCATGGTATGAGAGGACTAAATAATCCAAAGTACCAAATGTCACAAGAGCTGACACCTAGAAACTTTGTACTGCCCACACTTACAAAAAGTGAGTGCCCAGGAGCATCCCATAATGTCAGATCAATAATTATTTCATGCTGGGGAGGATTGCTATAATCAAAGAGCAGGATGGAAGTGCACAGAATGCTAAATCACTAACAAAGGGTTATGCTATGCTGCAAGGTAGAAAGATTCACAGAGAAAGGTGCTGGGCAAGGGGGTAATGAGGTTACAGAGAGAAAAAGAAAAAGGAACTTGTAAATAGTATATGAGGGTGTCCATAAGCTCAAATGGGGAGAGAGACATTATTAAAAATTAATCTGCAGCAAAACAAATACCAGTGCCACAAGATCAGCCCCTGTGACTCTGGCAGCTGGTGTTCAGAGTGTTCCTGATGTGTTTATAGCCTTCCTGATGTTCCCCATTATTGTATTTGCTGGGATAAATCTGACTCCATGTTCTCAGAAGGCTAATTTATTATTTTATGATACTGTATTATACTAAAGGATACTAAACTATACTAAATAACACAGAAAAGATACTTACTGAATGCTAAAGATAATAATGAAAACTCATGACTCTCTCCAGAGTCCTGACACAGCTTGGCCCCAATTTCCCAATGAGTGAAAACAACTCACAGCAGAATCCAATGAAACAATCACCTGTGGGTAAACAATCTCCAAACACATTCCAAAGGAGCAAAACACAGGAGAAGCAAACCAGATAATTATTGTTTTCCTTTTTTTCTCTGAGGCTTCTGTTTCCCAGGAGAAAAATCCTGGGCAAAGGGATTTTTCAGAAATGTGAATGCCACACTCCTTAAATATGTTTGCTTCAATTACAGAAAGGAAACAAGGGGAAAAAATACAGGTAGCATAGAATTAATAGAGCAAGGGTCTCCTTTTCTTTCTGATAGATTTTATGAGTATTTGAAAATAAATTAAGATCTGCCTCTAAGTTTTGCAATTTTTGTCCATCCCCACCCAAAAGACTTAACGACAGGGAAGAACAAACGAAAGATTAAGACAAAGAACATTATTTCAGTGGCAGAAAATTATCAACAGGGTACAACTCAGAGCAGAGGACTTCCATTGGACAAGCAGGGTACAAATTGATTCTAGTCAGGTTGTTTTCTTTATCTCACATGATGCAGCTGCCTGGCACTATTGATGGTTTCAGTAAAGGTTCACATCTTTGTTAACCTGTAGCAGTCACAGGTAAATCCCAGAATAAATCTCTGAATCTCTAGAGATCATTCTGGAGGTGCTGCCAAATCATCTGCAGAAACAAAGCCTGACATTGAGCTTAAGGCATATGAGCTTAAACTGAACTGCAGGCAGACCCAAATCCAAAGCTGTGGTGCAATCATCAATAGATTGAGCTCCAGATTTTTGGTCATATCTCACATTTCCTAAAAAACTCTGAATGCAGGAAGACAAACCAGGGACTGGGGTGCCTGCTCTGTTTTCAGGGCGAGCATGAATGGCTCAGAAGGGGGCAAGGGAATGTTTGTGCTTGCAGAATTGCTTTGGGCCTGTCCACAGTGTTCCTCTAGTTCCTCTCTCCCCACCTGCCTTGCATTGGTGTGATAAATACAGATTTTCCAGACTATTTTCCCAGTTTCTCTGTTGGGGGAATTGACTTACTGGGGGTTTTCTCTCTCTGAGCACCACAGCTCCCACTGGGTGAATTTAGGGGATGTTACAGAGCCTGGCACAGGGGCAACATGGAACAGTCCAAAGCTGTTTGGAGGAAGAAAAACAGCATGAGCACTGAGCTGAGAAGAAAGAAAAGCAGCTACAGGCATTAAAAAAAAAAATGAAGACTTTTGTGATGAGATCCTTGTGTCTCCCAGAAATCATTTTGCACAGGCTGTAAGGATGAAGGGATGCTTTAACTGAAGCTGGAAAGGAAGGCAGGAGCCAGAAGATTTGTCCAGATTTGTCCTGGAGTCCTAAGCATTTCTTGGTGATCCTGGTACCATCACATGCTTTCAAGACATAGCAGGACACAAAAGCCTTCATTTTTTCATTTACAAAATGCCAATATTAAAAGTCTTAAGCTAATAGAAATTTATGGAAATTAAAATTTCCTAATTTTTTGATGCACATGGAACAGAAGAATAATTAATAAATATGAAGCTACTATTGTTCCCAGTGGAATCAGTGCAGGATTTCCACCAGATTGGACACAAAGAATTATTTTTTTTAAACTAGTGGCAAGTCTTGTGTGTGCAGGATATACTCATGTACTAGGCCAGCAATGAGTGTAGCTCTCATTTGCACCAGGAAACACAAGGTCTGCATTAAGTGAAGCCTCAAAAGGAAGACAGGAGCCAGGGGATTTGTCCTGGAGTCCTAAGCATTTCTTGGTGATATTGGTACCATCACATGTTCTCAACACATAGCAGGACACATTTACAAAATGCCAATATTAAAAGTCTTAAGCTAATAGAACTCTATGGAAATTAAAATTTCCTAGTTTTTTGACACCCATGGAACAGAATAATAATTAATAAATAAATATGAAGCTACTATTGCTCCCAGTGGAATCAGTGCAGGATTTCCACCAGATTGGACACAAAGAATTATTTTTTTTTAAACTAGTGGCAAGTCTTGTGTGTGCAGGATATACTCATGTACTAGGTCAGCAACGAGTGTAGCTCTCATTTGCACCAGGAAAAGCTCACTGAGTCACAACCCAGCCTCATGTGACTGTCTGACATTTGTCAGAGGGAAGCAATTTATGAGGTCTCAGGTTCATGACAGTCTCAAGGCTCTGCTCTGACATGGGCCACAAGTGGCACTGAATAAGTGACTCTGCTCAGAGCTGCATCTGCCCCTGTGAGGACACAGGGCTGTGCCAGCCCAAATTCCAGCTGCCACGATGGATTTCCCAGTGGCAGACAGCTCAAACCTCCTCTGGTTTTTATTTCTCCCTTTCCAAAGTGTATTTGTTTAGATTTAGAGTAAATTTGGGGAAAAAAAATTTTTAAAGTAGTTTTAGTGAGAAAACAGATTTTTTTTTTTTTTTTTTTAACTGGTCTGGGAGGAAAATAGTATCTTTTTGGAGAAAGGTGGAAAAAAACCTGTTTATTAAACAATAAAACTAAAATAATATTAAACAATGAGACTTTTTGTTATTAAAAAAAAGACAAATTGAGAAAACTTTTTTTCTGGGTTGCAGTTTCCTGTTTTTGATCAGTTTTTTTGGTGTTGGGATTGTTGCAGGCCGGGCTCGGAATGTGAGCTGCTGGTGCTTTCTTGGGTGTTCAGTTTAGAGCAGGTTTTAAAAGGTTTAAAGAAAAGGAAAACCACCCGTGGTGTGCTCAGAGCACTGTGACAGAGCAGCACCATCCCTTCCTCTTGCAGGATCTCCAGTTCCCCACTGAGCAGCTTGCTCTCCACAAGAGCATCACCAACACCAGGGCAAGAAGAAAAGGTCATTGTGCAGCTGCAGGGTGAACTAAAACAACGACCTGATCCCAAGTTCCCTGAAAAAACTCCCCTCATTGTGCAGTGTACAGCTCAAAATGTCCCTACATGCAAAATGTTTGAGATACAGCTTATTTAGACTCTGTGGGAAACAAAGGGAAAAACTCCCATTATAAAATTCCCTGTGACAGCTCCTTGAAAATCAGCTAGTGACCATAACAAATCCCTTCTCCTGGGATATTACTCTCCTCTGACTGGGTGTGTGGTGGCCATGAGCCACTCTGGAGCCCCTGAGGCCTGCTGGGGATGGAATTCTCAGAATATTGACCAAAGCACCTGCTTCCCACAGCAGCATCCACATGCAGGGTAACTCAGCACAAAGCCTTGGCAACCAGGCTGCCACTGTCCACCAGAAAATGCAGCCCAAGCCTGCTGAGCACTGAGACAAGGCTGAGTCACACACAGCTTCCCTGCCCATGCCTCTTGTCAAGGGACACACAACTACAAAACAACTACAGGATAACTACAGGATAACTACACTCTGCTCTTTGGACACTGGGGGGACTCAGAGGCTCCTCTGGTTTTAAGGGCCACAAGAGTGTGGAAGGTGTCAAACCACGACAAAGGCCCAGCCCTCTGCAGGATGTCCTTGCTGCCACCTGGGCCAGCACCACCAGACATCCAGGGGATTCAGCTGCCTCAGCTTCCTTTGGGACTGCCCTTGACCCAGCAGCACTGCTTGTCTTCAGCTTTAGTGCAGCCTGCAGCACTTCTCCAGAGAGAATTCTGGGGGTTATGTGCTCCCAGCCCTGTGTGGCAGCATACTGGTGCTATACTGGAGTCCCACGGTCTGAAACACCACTCAGAATTCAAGTTGAGTTTGTTTGTCGTTTTTTTTAAAAACAATTTTTTGCTCAACTGCAGAAAAATAATGTTATATATATATAAATTCATAGCAGTTCTGAGAGCTGTTTTCATGCTGAGAAGCAAAATGAACATTTTAAAAGATCAGATCTGAGGAAATCTGGGTATTCTCAGCACGCACAAATATCAGCGCTTTTTATAAACTGTAACCTTCTTCTCATTTAAAAAAAAAAATTAAAAAATCAGCCCTGGGCCACATTAGGTCCCAGCACAGCTTTCCATGGGTTCCTGGTTGAAGCTCTGCAGCACAGCCCTGTCTCCTGGGCAGAGGGAAGCCCTGAAATGTGACAGCACACAGCTCCAGGTGCTCTGTGTGGCTGCACCCAGCACAGTGATGCTGCCACCAACTCCCGTGTTTAGGAAAGCTTGGGAATGTCACAACTTGTTACATCCTTACAACCCTCGGGAGGCAGTCATAACTTCTGCCTGAGGCACCTGAGAGCTCCCAGGAGCACGAAATTAACGCTGCAGCTCAGTGGCATTTGAACAGTGGGAGAGGGAGCCTCACATGCTGCCAGCTGATCTTGGAAAAGCAAACGAACCAGCTCACATTTGTCACAGGCTCTGAGATATTCCAAGGAAACGTTCCATAAAAGCCAACTTCTGACAAAATATTGTTTTAATTAACCCCCACCTTTGAATTTTTATTTGGGCTGCTCTCACAATGGCCCTTTGCTGGCTTTTACTGTAGGTAACGTGGGCTCACCCACACACAGTTCCCAGGACCCACGGAGAATTATGGCACTGCAAGTTATTGATTGTGTTCCAGCTTGGATTCTGCTCTACACAGCTCTAATTAATCCATATTCATACCATAAGGATTCCTCATCCGACTGTGGTTTGATCAACCAGCAGAGAAATACAGAGTCCATATCAGTTAGAAAGTGCAGCTCTCCAACAGCTTTGTGTCTAGGCAATACAGAGTCTAGGCTGTCTTGGACTATTTTCATGGAAAAAAATGTTGCCATTTAAAAAAAAACAACCAAACAAAAAAAAGAAAAAAAAAAAAAAACAACAAAAAAACCCAAAAACAACCAAACCAAAAAAAAACCCCAACAAACCCCAAAAACCCTCCCCAAAAAGCCAGATTAGTTAATGTATTTCAGAAACACGCCTAAACTTTGTGCTTAATCAAAAAAAAGTCAGAAGATTTTTTTTTAGATGAAATACACTCAGAAGACAAGCCAAAAGATAAGCAAAGAAAATAGATAAGAAGATAAGCAACAAAAAACATGTTGTTAAAGATGAGAGAATTTACATGGGTTGTCTATATTTTTGTGGTTTCAAGCCCAGTTAATAGAAAAATAAAATGATGTAACTAGGAAGAAGATTATGCATTTCCCTCATTTAGTTTACCCAAACTTTTCGTTGTGCTAATTCGTACTTTAATCAATTAAACTGTTGAAAAAGGCATTTGTCAGGTGGCATTCAAGTGGCATAAATTAAGTAGTTCAAGGTTTCTCTCGGAATATAATTCCATGCAGGAATTAATAAATTCCTTGCAGGAAATTTTTGGGCAAGACCACAGCTTTAAAATACACAGTAAGACACAGACTATCCTCTATCTCATGGAAAGACTCTGTGTATGTGTCACACTTACATTTCATATCAGGATTAATGCCTTTAATATTTTCCCCGTTTTCTCTGCTGAATCCCATCTACAGGGACAATTACTGTGGTTTTGGGGTTTTTATTAATCCAGACACGCTCAACTTTTGCTCCCATTTCACCCACTGAATTCTGTGCTGATCAATAATCACCAGCCCTACAAAGCCACGTTTCGTCTCTCGGCACGGAGGAACGAAGCCACATTTCCACACCAAGTTGCCATTATCTCTCCAGGGCCACGGTTTTCCTTTGCCTTCCAATTCCCGTGGCTCCCCTCCCTCTTCCTCCTCACCGCAGCGATTTTCAAACACTGAACGCGTGTGGGTTTAATTTACACCTTTCCTTACACCTTCTCTCTTTAAGGGCGCACCGCTCCTGCGCTCCCGCACACGGAGTTCTTTCCCTCATTCCGGGGAAGGAGCGGGACAGCGCCGCTCCCTCTCTGGGGCGAGGGGCGCACGGCTCCGGCTCGGGCTGGGGAAGCGCTCCGGGATGTGGAGTGGCTGCCCAGGGGCTCGGGATAAACCGGGATCCAGGGAAGCACTCAGGGATGAAGCTGCCCAGGGACTCGGGATAAGGCGGGATGCAAGGAAGCGCTCCGAGCGTGGATGCCGAGGGGGTCGGGATAAACCGGAATGCATGCAGGGAAGCGGCTACCCAGGGGCCCGGGATAAGCCGGGATGGAGAGAAGCGGCTGCCCAGGAGCCCGGGATAAGCCGGGATGGAGAGAAGTGGCTGCCCAGGGGCCCGGGATAAGCCGGGATGGAGAGAAGTGGCTGCCCAGGGGCCCGGGATAAGCCGGGATGGAGAGAAGTGGCTGCCCAGGGGCTCGGGATAAGCCGGGATGCGGGCGGGATGCAGGGAAGCGCTCCGGGCAGCGCCTATCGAGGGGCTCGGGATAAGGTGGGATGCGGGGAAGCGCCTGCCGAGGGGCTCGGGATAAACCGGGATCCGGGGAAGCGCTCCGGGCAGCGGCGCGGCTGCCGAGGGTCTATAAGGAGTAAACCGGGATAAGGCGGGATGCGGGCGGGATGCGGCGCCGCGAGGGGCGGGCGGAGGGCGGGGAGGGGTCGGCGCGGGGGGCGCGCCCGGCGGCGGGAGCGCGCTCGGCGGCGGCGGGAGCTGCGATCCCAGCGGGGCACGGCCGCGCCGGCCATGGAGCCCTCGCCCAAGGACGGCGAGAGCGCGGCGGCCGCCGAGCCCGGGCGGGGCGGCGCGGCCCCGTCCAGCGGCGTGGTGGTGCAGGTCCGGGAGAAGAAGGGCCCCCTGCGCGCCGCCATCCCCTACATGCCCTTCCCCGTGGCCGTCATCTGCCTCTTCCTCAACACCTTCGTGCCGGGGCTGGGTAAGGATGTGCGGGGGGCACCGAGGGAGGGCGGCCGGGGCTCGGGGTCTCTCTCTGCCCACCTGCGGCTGCTTCGCCCCGGCGGGGCCGCTCGGGCTGCCGGAGGTGCCCGCGGCCGCAACTTTCCCTTTCCCCGACGGCACCGCGGGCAGGGATGGAGGGACGGACGGACGGAGGGAGGCAGGAGCCCCTGCGCCAAGTTCCGCGTCGGGGGCCGGGGAAGCGCCCTGCGGGGATGCCAGCGGGCAAATCGCGTTTCCCTCGGGGGGAGCAGGGCTGGGGCAGCCTGGCCCCGCTCGGCCGGGCACGGGCGGTCCCCGGCCCCGGGACAGATGGGACACATCCCCCGAGCCCGCCGGGCGGTGCCGAAGGGATGCAGCTGATCGGGCTCTCGCGAACTGGGATTGCGGTCAGAGGAGCAAAGCTCACGGTGGCCACATCGCTCACTAGCTAAGGACGAGCTTTCGGAGCACACCGTGCCGAATTTTCTAAGGAGAGCCCTGGAAAATGTTAGAACCATTGTCCAGAGGAACTGGAGATTCACAGTTTGTCAGCGTAAAGTCTCTAGCGTGCTCAAGTCCCTAAGATGTGGCTGCATCCTTTCTGTATTTCCTTTTCCTACACTCGAATTAGGAATTGCTTGTTGCAAGAGGAGCTTAGAGTTTGAACACTACAAAAGCCCCTGGAACACAAGGCTAAACACAAACATTCGAGCTGAAAGCAAAATAACCACAATAATAAAAAAACCAAAACCAAGCCAAAATAATCCATAACTCATTAACCCATACCTCAGGTTTCTCATGGTCCATTTCTGGCTGCTGTTTCTGCTGCTGTGGCCACCACAGAAGCCTTCCTTGTGCTATGGGAGTTTCCTCCACCTAGCCCTGCTTTTAAAGAGCTACTGCCTGCCTTTAATTGCTTCATGAGCTTCAGGTGGCTTCATTCTTTAACAAATCTGAAACTCTTTAAAGTTCTGATTAAAGTGCTACCCGTGTGTGGGTGGG
This sequence comes from Setophaga petechia, assembly GCA_024362935.1. Taxonomy (NCBI): domain Eukaryota; kingdom Metazoa; phylum Chordata; class Aves; order Passeriformes; family Parulidae; genus Setophaga; species Setophaga petechia. The sequence goes on along the minus strand of JANCRA010000138.1, from coordinate 141,262 downwards.
ATAGTGTGTGCCACACGTAGAAGCCATTGCCACTCCAGCGTGCTTGCTCAGAAACCTGTGCATGTTTTCCAGAGGAAAACTTGCACCTTTTGCAATAGCTCTGAGTTTTCCTGTGGAAGGGCTTGTGGAGGGTGTGTGTGCTTCCAGATGCAATCACTGCACTCAGCTGTGTTGTGTGTGCAGCCACCTGAAGAACCTCGAGTGATGAATCAAAGACAATCTCTGGGGTTGAGTTCTCTCATGGGGCTTTTTTAGGTTTCCTGGGGCTCAGTTTCCCACTTTGGAGAGACAAGTTCAAAACCAGAGTTTTCAAAGCCAGTGTTGTTTTCTGCTGGCATTGAAGACACCACATCTTCACTGTGGACGTACAGGAAAAAAAGCCTGACTTTACCACCTCTTTTTCCTTATCCAAATTATGTGACACTTCACAAAGCACACTGGAAAACCCTCTACCCTTCCTCCCAGAAGGACAGATCCCCATGAGACATCCTTATGTTGAAATTGGCTTGAAGTGTGGCTGGAGTTCTCCTCTGGGTGCTGCTGGGGGTAGCCAGAGTTGTGCCTTCCCTCATGCAGAAGGTGCTAGGAAGGGAGGAAGGGGAGCAGACAGCCCTCCCTTCCTGAAGGTGAATGTTCAGGGCTCACAGTCCAAGCTGCTTGAAAGCTTGGGAGTTGAATCTGGACTGTGCAGCTGTGTTGGTTGTGTAACAGGCTGGACCAGCACGAAATGGTTTGTAATTTTATTTTTAATAATTTTTTTTTTTTTTTTTTAAAAACCAAACCAACAACCTCCTTTTAGGTGGAGTTTTTTAAAATTTGTTTGCCCCTTGCTGCAGTGATTTCGGCAGTGCAGTCTGGCTGGCTGTGCCGCTGTTTCTCCTGGTACCCTGCTGCAAAAGTAGCAAACCAAACAAGCTCCAGATGGAAAGGAATCCTTCCCTGTGGCATGCCCACAGCCTGGTGAAATGCAGTGTTTTGGAGATGCATCCCAAGCTCAGTATGCAAAGCGTGGCATTTAGTTTGTACATAAATGAACGGTGCTGTTAATGAAGCTGCTAATACCACGTGCATTGTGAGAGAAAACTCAGTCTGAGATGACACACCTGACTGGAATACAGCTATTTACAATCTCAGCCAAATCCTGTCATGTATCACATAGCCCACACAGGAGGGGAAACAGGAGGATCACGAATCTACTGGCAGGAATGTTCAAGGTAAAAAAAGAGATTTTCTGTCATTGTTGTGCTTCAGCCATCTCAATGAGCAGCACTTGTAAAAGAGATAACATTTGCAGTGATGTGAAGTGCTCACATCAAGGAGAGGAGCCTGTTCCCTGCAAAGGAAATGGCAACATTGCCACCAGTTCCTGTAGCCCAGATTTATAACATGTTCAAGTGATGTTTCACAGGCTCACCGTGTGTTTCTGCCTGCTTGGCTGCAGAGTGTGACTGTGTTCAGGTGTTAATGGAAGTCCTCTATTTCTCAGGCCCTAAATTCATCTCTCATCTTATTGCATGTAGCTGTCATTTGAGTGTAGACTCTGCAGTGCAATTGCAAAGAAGGGTCAGAGACTACCACAGTAGACAAGAAAATGGGCAACATTGAATAAATCAAGATTTCCACTGCTTGGAGATTGGTGCATTTGAGGTTTTCATTAGTGCCCCATGCCTCAGAGCAATGATATCCAAATAGAAATTGTACTCTGATGCAGGCTTCCAAATCCTTGGGCAGTCTCTCACCATCTGAAAGCCTCTTTTTTTTTAGTTAAATTATCTTTCCTCTGTTATGGAAGTCACCTTTGAGGGTGACATCTGAAAATTTTAAATATCTGGTTTATTTTTCCCTTGTGCTATTTATGTTTTGGAGTACTACTCTATTTGGACAGTAGAAGTAACACTTTCTCTTTGTTTACAGTCAGTTTATTATCTTCACTTGGTTAATTTTCAGAGTTTTATGTAATAACCCAGAACTGCAGGTTTTAAGGAGCATTGTAAACTGGGTTTGAACTGCTCATTCCACACATGCTACAAAAGATGTCGTTCATAGGAATTTTTTCATGCACAGGGGATATGTTGACTTTTCTCTTGCCAAAACTTAAAATTCAGACCAAATACAGTGTAAAAAAATCTTGATTAGCCAATCTTGTAATCCATTTTGCAGCATAGCCTTGAAATCCCACATTCCTTCCAGTTGCTGTGATGGGCCATTTGGAAATGTTCTGGATCAGGTTCCTATTGTATTTGTAGGGAAGCTCCAATGAAGGCAGGAATGATGCTTCTGGCTCCATGCTCTCAGAAGGCTGATTTATTATTTTATGATACTGTATTATAATAAAGAATAGTATACTATACTAAAGAATACAGAAAGGATACTTACTGAATGCTAAAAGGATAATAATGAAAACTCGTGACTCTTTCCAGAGTCCCAACACAGCTTGGCCTTAGTTGGCCAAAGAGTGAAAACAACTCACACCAGAATCCAGTGAAACAATCACCTGTGGGTAAACAATCTCCAAACACATTCCACATCAGCACAACCCAGGAGAAGCAAATCAGATAAGAATTGTTTTCCTTTTTCTCTGAGGCTTCTCAGCTTCCCAGGAGAAAAATCCTGGGTGAAGGGATTTTTTTCAGAGAATGTGAATGGCACAGGAAATGTTCTGGATCAGTTTCCCATGGCCCAGTGCAGTCTTTGTCATCTGTGCCTAACAGGGCTGAGCTGCAGTGAAGGTGTCCCAAGCTCAGGCTCATAAAAAGAGTGAATAGGGAGAAGAGGGGAGAGTCAGGGGGTGCTGTGGCAAAATCCATCGTGCCTTGGCTGCAGCCCTGCCAGGCATTGCAACCTCTGCTCTGGTGTGGGTTTCTGGAGCAGGCTTTGAGGCACCCAAGCAGCAGGGATGGGCTCTGGAGGATGGGAGATGCAGCTGTCAGCAGGGTGAGGGTGCCCAGTGGCGCCATTCCCGCAGGATTGGGGCCGTGTCCCTGCAGCCATCCCGCAGATGGCATCGGGAGAAGGGCTGGCCGTGCCCTTCGGCTGGCAGACTGTGTTCTCCTGGAGCTCAGCGTGCCAGTCAGCGTGGGAGGAGATCTGGCTCCTTGTCATCATTCCCAGAGCTGATCCATGGGAATCTTGCCCTCCTTCCTTCTCTCCACATCACGTGTGTGGGAGGGGGTGAACGAAGGGGGGGAACTTGAGGGAAATGTGAGAAGTGAGGGAAAGGATCTGAAAGTCGGAGGTATTCTCCAGGATGAATCCCTCCTGTCAGGAAGGGGGCGGGCTTTTGGATCGCAGCCCGTGTGATGAGTGAATAACTATTTTTGTGCAGGGAGTAATTGAAATACACAGCACAAAATGATGTTGGTGCAGGATAGGAGGGCAGCCATCCATGTGCCACCAGGTAGCCCGTGGAGGAGTTCAGGAGTGCCAGCCCCTCACAGCAGCTACAGAACGAAGGGCTGATTCCCAGCCCATTCAGTTTTTTGCTCCCAGGGCTCCACAGTGCAGCTCTCCTGTTCCTGGGTGTGTCAGCTCCATCTCAGGAGTCTTCTGCCATCTGTTTATTCCCTCCTGATAAAGTTCAAGCACTGCACCTTCAGCTGTGGGAGTGTGGTTTTGCCATTGCATTCACAGAAGCCAAGCATCTTCTCATCAGAAACCAAGGCTCTCCTGAGCAGAATGAGCTCTCCAAAGAGCTGAACAAAAGCACAGAACACAGCACTCGAGGAAGGTGATGGGATAAGATCTGCATGAAATTACCAGTACTCGTTTTGTTTCTGTGGATGGAATGGTAAATAAATGCCTCAAGCAAACATCCATTGCCTTCATTATTGAAAGAAAGAATTTCAAGGAAAAACCACATTTTCTTATCCACGGTAGAGCAAACAGTGCAATAAAGAAATCTGGGGCTTTCAGACATATAAAATCTCAAACTCCCTTTGGTATTTATGATCCTTTTAATTTTTTTTTCTTTTAAACATACAAACCAAAGTATCTGTGTGATTTACAAGCTCATTTGTGGAAAACAAAGGTTTTCTCGAGGGTTTGTGTGAATTTGTGTTTGTGAACTTTACTGCTGCAGTTTTTTAGCTAACATTGCCCTTCAGCCTGAGATGCTGGTAGTGTGCACAAACAAGCTGTTTGTTCATGGGAGCATAATTAGACAAAGCAAACCTATTGCCAGTGGAATTCACTCTGTCAGGTTTTGCATTTTGCACTGAAATGGTCAAGAATTTCTTGCTGGTGATTTGTGCTTGTGCAAGGTGGGAAATGAGACCCACAATAAAATGTGTGCACCCAGGTTTTACTGCCCCATTACTGGTGCCTGTGGTATCAGCTGTAGATTATCCTCACAGTGAGGTAAAATTGGGCACAAGAACAGCTGAGTCTGAGGTTTCTGCAGGTCTTTGTTCTTTTCAGTATGTAGAAGGCCACTAAATTCCTCTTTTATTTCATTTTCTTTATTTTTACTACAGAGGTTTAAGTGAGAAATATAATTGTATCATATAACTTGCCTGGCAGATGGTATTGAACATTCCACAATCTTACCACCACTGGATAGTCTGGAATATTTTTGTTCCATTATGTGTCTGGACCACCTAGAATGACAATCAATCCTGGAAAACTCAGAGAGGTTCACAGGTAATCAGAGAAGGAATGCCAAAGTGTTTCAACTTTGTAGCTGCTTGATTGAGACAGCTCCACCTAGTGCAGCTGATCAGAAAAAAGGGGGAAAAAAGGTATTTTATCTGCTGAGAGACCTGGTGTGACCACTCAGTTTAATCCAGTGTTGAGCAGCACATTTTGCTGCAGTTTAAACAGAAAGCTGCAGTGCCTTGTTCATGACCACAGCCTCAAGTCACACTCCAAATATTTAGAATTGTTCCTGTCCTTTGGTTAGCTTTTGCTCTTCCCTTGCTGCAGTTGGTGGAAGTCAGCTGTTGAGCTGCCTTGCATTTAAAATGACTTTTTGGTTCATTTTGCTGTCAAGCTGTGCACTGACCCAGTGTTGGAATTGCTGTCTGTGCAATTCCAGCTAAAATGCAAACAAGTTTCTCTGCCTCCCTCATGCCTTCTGTTTCCAAAATAGAAGACAAAGAAATGGCCAGGGATGTTTTTGTTCAGAGATTTTTGTTGAAGCAGCTCTGTGGGGATATTAATTTCCTAATGACCACATGAGGAAGGAGACAGGGTTTGCTCAGCATCTTGTAATCTTGTTTGTCATTTAATGCAGTTTGGACAGATGTACTTGAAGATTAAGAGTGCAGGTGGGAGCAGACAGCAGAGAAGAGCTGTGAAATGGCCAAGTAAAACAGCTGAATTTTGAGGTGGATTCAAGGCTGTTCCAAACAAGGGGTATGATGTGGAGAGAAACAGAGAATCAACTCCAGAAGGAGAAAAGTACATGTGCAGAGTGAGAAGGCACAAGAACTGAAACTTCTTGCAGCAAGGGAGAAAATGAGGGAAAGGGTTTGAAGATTAAAGTAACTTGGACGAGGAAAGTGCTTTTGATAGGTGAATTTTTCCTAGTCTGGGCAGCAGGAAGGAAGTGAATTTTCTCCTGCTCTGAAACAGTGGGTGTTGGAGAGATTTACAAAGCCTGATAAAGCACCACTGCCACTTCATCTCTCCACCATGACAAGAACTTTGAGAGCTTCTGAACTGTCCAGGATCACAAAGAGAGGAGCAGGAAGCAGAAACCAGGTTCCTCAGGCTCTTTCTTACCCATGAAACTGCGTGCAGGGGCCTGAACACAAATGTACTGCAGTGTGTCTGGCACAAAAGTGAATTTTACAACCCAGTTTTGAATTTTCTGGAGAAACAAGTGATGGGATGGTAAAGGGATTCTAAGGTTGTCCTGAGGTTTGTAATGAGATAAAGTCAGTCTGACACATGACATACCTTCTCCTGTCTCAGGACTTGTCTTCACTGCAGAGCTTTAAAGGGACACAGTGGATGGGAACAAACTTGGTTGTGGCACTGTGCAAAGATGCTGCAAAGACAAAACAGAACAGGTTATTTCAGTTGGAATGAAATAATTATCGTTAATAATTGTTGTTAATGGTATTAATAACAATTATCACCTTGTCCAGTTGCCTGCCCAGGTCAGGGCTGATTAACATCACAATCAATATTAACAGTAATATTAACATTAATATTATTAAGGCCATTGTGCAAAGGGCTTTTAAACACTGACAGGCTTAGGGCCCTGCCTCACATGCAAAAGAAAAGTTCCTGTCATTGACCTTGCTTTAGAAACTGCAGGAAGGTGAAACCTGAGTTTTCCTGGTTCTGCTGAAGATAAGGAGCTTTTTTCATTAAGGGAAGAAGTTAATCCCTGTTCCCCTTCCCAGGGTTTTTGAGCATTTATGTTATCTAGTGAAGCCCAAAGTGAAAATACTGTAAGAACTTGAGAGGAAAAAAAACCCCACATGCCATTCTGTCTGTTATATTTCATTAGTTGATTTCTGATATTATAAGCTTAGGTTTCATTCTGGGGAGAGTCACGGAAAAAATAAACGGAACTCAAATATTTGATTTAAAAAACTCATTTCCACAGTTTGTCCTCTCTCCATCTCACCACTCAGAAGCTGCTCTCAACCCTCTTTCCTTCAGCAGTGATAAAGGCAGTTCAAACTCAGTGTTTCCATTCCAAAGGAGTTACAGACCAAACAATTTCTCTCTAACTGCCTGACAGCTCTTTAAGAGGCCCAGCAATGCAACCCCGGCTCACACAACATTTGGTGTTTCCTCAGAACCTGTTCCCCTGAGGCTCTTGATTAGATGAGAATCTTTGCTTTCAGGAAAAGGAAAAAATGTAACTCTTGTGGCTGTGGAGCAGGATTTGAAGATAATGATCCTGTCTCAAAAGAAAGAAAGGAAAAAAAGGAGATTGTGGGAAGAAAGAATGAATTGCCTTTTTTTTTTTTTTTTTTTTCAATTCTCAGTTTTGGAGAATCTGAGTCAGCACTGAAAAATGGCAATTTTACTGAGCTTTTAAATTTTAAACAGAGGATACATTACTAACTAATTTACAGTTCTGCCATACTAGACAAAACCATGGACTTCCATGTCTTTGAGCACAGCATCATGAAACATAAATCCTTCAATATAAATTAGGAAGCTGATGAAAACTGATGGGCAATGCACCAACTGAAATGAAAAATCCCAGTACAAACATACCCAAAGGATATGCCTGGAGTGGATCATGGTCAAATCTTGTTAGAGGAAATGATGACTACAATCAATAGAGGAAACATAATCACATTCTCTGCAGGGGTTCATCCTGTACATTTCCAACTTCTGAAATAATGTTTATAATATGTGTGTAATGCTTGTACAAGGAATTGTGCAGGGCATCTTTGGGAATGTGAATTGGAACATGACAATCATTAGATCATTATCCAGCCTCTCACCAGGTTGTTGTTTGTCTGGGCTGAACTCTCAGCTGGCCACAAGTATTGGTGAATATCCACACTAAACTTTAAAATGCTTTGAAATTGGGGGTAATCATTTTGTTTCAGTTAAAACACAAACATGTTTGTAAAGAATGCAAAAGGGCTAAATGGTCGAATTAATCTCATTATTGTGTTGGGGAAAAAAAATTCAATTGGACCAAATAAGAATGCTGCTTTAAAAAAGTGTTTGTACATTTTTACTAAGTGTTTTGTAGACTAAGAAATAGATTATAATGAGCCACAAGTTCATTATGTTAAAAAATTCAGTAATTTCACGAAGTATGAATAATGATGTTTTTGTGAAAATATTTTACCTGAAATAAGTGAAATGATCACATTAGTAGGACACTGTCCATCAGAAATAGCTTTGCTGGTTTAAGTTTAAATTTGTATTTATTTGCATGGATATCTATTACATGTGCCACTATGGTGAAATGAGATGGTGGCATTAAAGGAAAGTGAAAGAATGGATTTTAGACTTCATAAATTGGTTTTGTTAATCTGCTATTTTTAAAATACTTGCAAGACCTCTTGTGTTGCCATGACAATTGGATTTCCATAAACATGATATTTTGGATGTGGCTGTCCAACAGTGTGTTTGCTGTGATGGCAACTTGGCACCACAGAAATTACAGTGCACAGAGGCCCACAGGGTCAGACCTCTCACTGAGAGTGCTCAGGACAAGTTCATTATAATAAAAAAACATATCAAGTTACTAAAAAATATCAAAAGTATCAAGCATATATTTATCAAGTTAAAATATCAAGTTATATGCATTTATATTCCCTGTAAATTAGATTTTTTTTTTCATATCTCCTTATGAACACTTATTTGGAGTGAGGAAACTTCAAGTTTCCACTGAGAATTTGTTCCAAAATGTGAAGACTAAATTCTGGCTAAAAGTGTGGCTGGACCTTTGTGATCTACACACACAAAGCAGCTGTGAGGGCACCCAGCTCCCAGTGCCCTGCCACACACTCTGGAATTGCTGTGGAAGGGGTCACAAAGGATTTAGGATGGGGAGAAAGGAGTGGTCATCATTTCTGACATTTGTGAGGTGTAGCCAGAGGAGAATCCCTCCCTGGCTGAGGGACCAGCATGATTCTCCTTCTGTCTTTTTGAAATGATTGCAACAAATCAGACCCTTTCAAAACCCATTTGCAGCAGATGAGTTACTCAGTAATCCACTGAAAGTCCTGGAATGTTTTTTCCAGGGTAGTTAGCCAGTTTGATGAGTGTGGATTCTCTGGATTGGGCCAATTAATTACCTCTCTTGATCTGTTTAATTGTCACAGCTTTGCCAAATCTTCCTGTCTGGAGTACAAATCTGATCATGCTTTTTTTGCTGCGTGTCTTTCTGCTGTGGCTCTGCATCCAACAAACTGATCAATGCCAGGGGATGGCATTGCTTAGCGAGTTTTTTACAGAACAAGAACTAAACTTTTTAAAAAACAATATTTTAGACTCAGCATCACGGGATTTTTATTTTTTTCCCTCCTACTGAAATTTCATTGTGGCTGCAGAGAGCTGGTGGGAAATTTCATTGTGGCTGCAGGGAGCATGGTTTTACATGAAAAAAGCTGGTTTCTTGTCTCGTGTAAAAGAGCAAAAAGACCACAGGGACTACAATTATTGTCAGTTGAGAGTGTAAAAACCATCTCTTGTTTTCTCTTTTACAAGTCAGAATGTAATTTTCTCCACTGACTTGCATCTGAGTACTCATTTCACCCAGTCCCCCACACATCCCACAGAAACAATGTGGAAGTGGAGTGTCCTGACACCCCTTTGGAGCTGACTCCCTGAGCAGATCTGGCTTGGTTCTTGTTTTTTTGGTCAGAAAGGAAACGTGGGGAGCAGATTTGAGTGCCTGGAGAGCTGACCCCATCCATGGCACATCCCACAGAGCATCCCTGCACCTTCTGCACACCCCCAGGGCAGAGCTGGACCCAAAGCCAGGGTGTGGAGAGCAGCACGGGGGCACTCTGGGCTCAGCCAGCCCATCCCAACCCAAATAACACAACAATGCTCGTTTCTGCCAGAGCTAAACCTCAGCATTTCCACTCTGGATGGGAAATTCAAGGCAGTGCAGTTAAAAGTGGGATCTGTCTCCTTGTGCTGGCACTTAGAAGCAGCCTGTGGTGGAGCTGGGGATGGATTTCAGGCTGAGCATATGTTCCTGGGAACCACTCTTGCTCAGAAGGGAGCCCTTCTTCTCCTGAGCTGTGGTGATTAAATGGCAATAGTCCACCCTTAGCTGCACTGACACAAAGAATAAAAGATTTCTGTTCTGTGTGTTAACTAAAACATGGTATTTTTGCTACAATACGTGTGTGTCTGTGTTCTGGTCTCATATCAGTGCTTCCAGTCCCCCAGGTGTTCTTTCAGTGCTCATTAATTCATTTGGTGCCAAGGCAGAGCTGCACAGGGAGGGTGTCCCCTCCCCAGGTGCTCTGTGCATTCCAGCTCACACTGCTTGGAACACCAGCCCACCACAGGAACCAGGGCAGAACAGGTATAAAATGGTATAAAATGGTATAAAATGGTATAAAATGTTCCCACTGCCAGCTCAACTCCTTTGTCAGAGCTGAGAACCCACAACTTACAGAGCAACGTGGTGCTGAGCCTCAGAACTGTTTAGTCTCACCCTGCTCACCTCTTTGGCTCCAGTAACACTGAGCTAGAGGCTGCTCATGAGGTTGCTCCTGTGAATAATTATTATTTACTGGAAAGCAGCCTTGCAGAGCTGAGCTCTTTGCCCTCTCAGCCAGGGAAGACTCTTCCCAAGCTGCAGTACCAAGCTGGGCACTCACTAAGAATTGTATTTCCCAAAGCCAAAAATCTGGCTTATGCTGCATCATAAAACTTAATCTGCTTTCTCCCTTACAAATGTGGGTTGTTTAAATATTTATGACAATTCATCACGCACTAGTAAATGTTCTTCAGTACATTTTGTAAAAGGAATGATACCTAAATGACATGATAGCTTACTCCAGTGACTGTTTTAAATCTTTCCTGTGAAGTTCACTATTTGCTGGTGTGAGAAGTGCCAAGCAGCTAGCCAAGCAGTGTTTTCACAAAATCATAGCATCATTTAGGCTGAAAAAGACCTTTAAGATCATTGAGTCCAATCATTAACCCATCACAGCCAGCCCCAAGTGCCACATGCACACAGCATCATTATTTCAGCAGCACTGTGAGGTGCAGACTGCACTCAAGCCCTGTAATGGTCCAGAAGGGAATGTTTTGATATGAAGGAAAAGTGTATTTCATACCTTAATACTATCTGTAATCTGAGTGTTGAGTTCAGGGGAAATATCCAGATTGTCCAGGAAGTCAGTGGCAAAACTGCTGAATTTACACAGATTTCTTTCAATTCAGCACCTCAAATAGTGCAGCCACATTTTAGTTCCATTAATCTCTTCCAGGAAAACTGTTAAAAATTCATTAATTAATGAATTACCTCCATCACTCTTGGACTTGGTGTTCATTGAGAAGAGAGGTGTCTGTGCTGAATGAAAACAGTGAATAAGCAGGGTGGACCAAGCAGTTTTTGGTTTGGATGCTCTGGTGACTCCCTCCCATGTTTCTGTGATCTGCTTTATGCCTGTGAGAGCCACAAACTCTCTTGCACACACATGAGGAGTTTCTGCATGTTTCAGTCAGTCTGTGGCAAAAGAAAACCCACGCCAAAATCCAAAGCCAGGCAAGCACAGCTGAGCACAAGTGCTCTTGCAAGAGCACTGATTTATCCTGTGCTTTGTAGTTTAGTATTAACCAATATTTGCAGTAAATAGGCTCTGTATTCCTTCCACAATTGTGCACAAAATGGGGCCTTGCTTTAAATGATACTATTTTAAAATATATTATTTATGCAACTGTGTAGGTGACCATGGCACTGTACAGAAAATGCAAAAAGAAAAAGTCCTCTCCCAGAGGACCCTGTGATAGGAATTAACCTCAAGAGTCAGATCCAAGTTAAAAGAAGTCCTAATAAAAACACACAATACAGTGTAATGAAAAGAAAAACATTTTCTTGAGTTGTATGTTTAAAGACAGAGTTTTAAAGGCACAGTTGGGACTTGTTTCTTAGCAACAGGGCTCATCTGAGCCCTGCAAACACTGTCATGTTGGAAAAAGATACCCTCCAGAAGAAAAGCAATATGAAAAGAGCTAGAAACATCAAATTTAGATGTCTTCCTGCTGTTGCAAGAGCATTTCATCAGCATTGCAAAGCCTTCAGGCAACAACAAGGTCATCTTGATAAACGGTAATGATCAGAACAAAGAACTCCTCCTCACTTCTCTTCATCAACAGGGATGAGCAGTAAAAATATTGTTTAAAAATAGGTGCATTGGTATTACCATGGAGCAGAGTTTGGGTTCCACCATCCTGCTGTAGCCATAGTTACAGGGCTGTGTCTGCACCCAGGGCACAGGAGCCCTGCAGAACAAACTCCTGGCCCTGCTGTGCCTCACTCTGTCAGCACCACAAGTTACACAGGAGGATCTGTAGGGCACAGAGTGAAATCCCACTGGCCTGTAGGAAGAGCTCCTCCTAAAGGAGCTGATTTGCTGACAGCAGGAGAATTTTTATTAGTAGAATTTAATCCAAACAGATTAATGGCAAAGGTGTTTATTGGGCAGGTGAGATGGGGTTCATGTAACTGTGCACCTGAGGTGGTTGCCTTGATGCAGTGAGAGGAGGAATGAGGCACCATCAGCATGTGACTCATCTCTTTAAACTAGGTTAAGTCAATCACACCCTCTGGGGGCCTCCATCTTATCTTTTTTTTTTGCCTCCAGAGGGTAAATGGCTCAGGTCAAGACACCTCCCTTGCAGATATCAGGAGTTAGGTCAGATAAAAGCCACCCATTATCTGGTTTGCAAAATCAGGCATTTGCTTCAATAGATTCAGACACTTCAGGCACTGCCCACGCATCTTTCTGGATCTCATCTTGTCCTTGCAGGAACTGAAGCAGTTCTGACCCCAGTGCTGTCTCCTAATGCACACACATCTGCTGTGTCTCGTGGAATCTGTGCATTTTTGACACTCAGACCCCCTCTCTTTCTCATGAGTGCTCCACACAAACCCTGTAATTTCTCTAATTTCCATCATTACAGAGCACAGCTCTTGGGTGGCTCTTTCCCAAAGTGTGTGGTACTGAGAGGGAGGGGACACATCTGTGAGGACATCCCAGGGATGTGCCTGGAGAACCCAGGCTGGAGCAGGAACTCCTGGCAGGAGTGGAGCTCGTGGGGAGCTCCTGCTGGGGCAGATTTCCCCCAAGGTTTGTGCTAGGGCACAGTTTCCCCCAATTGTGGAACAACTGGCTGAACCAGAGCTGGGGGAAAGCATCAAAAGGAAAGAGTGGCAGAGGGGAACTTTATGAGCTGACCCCAAATCCTGTGTCACTCCCCATCCATCCTGCACTGTTCAGAGTGGGGCAGAGGAAGAGAAATCAGGAAGGAAAGAGTGAAATGAAAGGTGAAGAACAACTCCATCTGGGAGTGGAGAGAAAATTAAGGGACAAGGGATATGTTTTGTTTCTCACTATCCAAACTTTAATTGGCAACAAATTGGTTTTCCCCAAGTCCAGCCTGCTTCACCTTTGACAATAATTGCTGAGTGATCCTGCTGTCCTTAATCTTGACCCACAAACTTTTTTAGTCTTATTTTCCCCCTCTGCCCTTTGGAAGGGAAGGGGAGTGAGAGGCTGGGTGGGTGTGTGGCAGCCAGCCATGGGCAGCACATCACCAGTTTCTGTCCTGCTCTGTCACCATCATATTTTCTGGAAAAATCCCTTCACCAGGATTCTTCTCCTGGGAAGCTGAGAGGCCTCGGAGAAAAATGAAAGCAGTAATTGTCTGATTTGCTTCTCCTGGGTTTTGCTGCTTTGGAATGTGGTCTGGACATTGTTTACCAACTGGTCATTGTTTCATTGGATTCTGCTGTGAGTTGTTTTGACTTATTGGCCAGTTGGGGCCAAGCTGTGTTGGACTCTGGAGAGAAAGTCACAATTTGCATTCAGTATCTTTTAGCCTTGTGTAAATATCCTTTCTGTATTCTTTAGGATGGTTTTAGTATAGCATTCTTTAATAAAATATAGATCATAAAATAACAAATTAGCTTTCTGAGAACATGGAGTCAGATCCATCATTCTTTCCTTCCAATGATGGGGGGTCTCAGAAAATGCCACACTGCTCTCCTTGGCATCCCTCCTTAGCCCAGCCTGCAAATCCTGAGGGCTTTGCTGGCCCTGGACCACCTGGAGCAGGTGTTCTCTCAGCTCTGCTCATGGTGAGGTTCAGATCCCTTCCCTGGGGGATGTGCTGGGTGCTCACAATGTTCCTTTGCTTCCTGCATTATCTAAGGGATGGAAAGCATGAGAGAGGTCCTTGTATCTCTGTATCAGTAGCACTGAGAGCTGCTCATTTTACCAGTGGGGCTGACAGGTGATCCCAGGGGGCTCTGGAGAATTGCTGCTGCCTCTCCTCACTCCACCCCAGCCAGCCCCTGGCTCTAATCCCTGGGTGGGATGACTGATGTGGAAAGGTTTCCCTTCTCACTCCTCTGACACATCCATCAGAGGCTTGATTGTGGCAATTCTACCAACAGTGTTTGTCCCTTGATCTTGGCTGGAGGTGACAGCACCTCACATCAACAAAGAGCAGAGAAAACCATCCACCAAAAACTCAGTGCAAAGCCAAGGTTAAAGCCAAGTTTAAGGTTAGGACAGCTCTGGAAGGACTTTGCACTGAACCTGCTGTGACATAGATAAGGGTTCCCTTCTGTTGACTCTGATACAGATTTATTGCCTATCCTAAGAAGGGATTAATTGCCTGGCCACTGCTCCTCTTCAGCCTGTGAAGTTCTAATAGAGCTGCACAGCATAAACACTTGACAGGACACTGTTGGACCAGTTCTGCTCTCCTCAAGTCATAAAAATCCTCATGAGATGTCATCAGCATTGCTAAAGCAGGAAGAAACATGACAGCATGGGAAAGACATTTCAGATGAACATTCCTTAGCATTCTGTAACACTTATTTTCTGGTCCATACTTGTAATCCTATTTATATATTTCATATAGCCAAAACCCATGGAGGGCAGCAAGGCTTAACTAGGAAAGCCAGAATTTGATTGAGCAACCTGATGGCTCCTTCACCAGGTCCTGAGGCATGATTTAGCCTGGAATTCCTTGATTTCAGTAGGAATTTGGTGCCAAAGTGTTTTCAAAGGTGCATGCTCTAGTTTTTCTGCCTTCTATCATTCCTCAACAGCAGGAAGGGAACATTGGCATGTGTAATTACACAGACATGCACTGGGGTATCATTGGTACTTATGAGATGCTAAAATAAAGGGAACTAGGTGAAGTGCTGCTCTTGGTCAGTATGGACATTATGAGAGAAGAGACAGTATGTTTAAAGCAGAATAAACAGAAAAATAGATGCAGTTACTTGCATATGTTAAAAAACATTTTTGAAGGATTATAAATAGTTTAGGGCCAGACGTTTGAGAAGGGTAAGAATTATGTTTGTGTTCTCTCCCTGCTGAACAGTTTGGCTCAGCTGTTAATTTCCACTAACAGGAAAATAAAAAGCACTTTTCTGATAGACTTGTATTGCCTCATTGCCAGATCCTGAAATGGGATGTTTCCCATGGGTCCCATGGATGGTGCACACTGTGCCTGCCTTGTGTGATTTGTCACTTGTCTGGGGATGATGAGGCTGAACTTCCCCACAGATCCACACAGATTTTTTTTTTCAGTGCAGACAAGGCACAATAAAAGATGGCAGAATAGCTCTGATGTGTCAGATTGCTGCTTTTCTGCAGTACAGTACTAGAAATCTCATTTTGTAAAATGGGAGAGAAGAAAAAGTGCTATGCTTTTAATCACTAAAATTAAAAGAAAAATGAATTATTTTAGCTAGAAACGTGGGGTAATTTAATGCTTAAGTGTGGGAAGCTATAATGACTGTAGAAATACCCTTCAGACACCTGTAGGGATTAGCAGAGAAGAGTAAGGAATCCCTAAGTGGGAGGAGAACACTGAGGTGTAGAGCAGCACATCAGGGGTCTGTGCTTCCAGAGCACACAGGAGCCCAAGCTTTGAGGAGTGGTGTGGGAAGGAATTCTATCACTGAATTTTGGGCAGGAGAAAGTATTGCTGCCATCTTTTTGGTGCAGGTAACTACACGTGCAAAAAACCATATATATAAATAAATAAAAATAAAATGACACAGCAATGGTTTAACTGATGCAGCCTTTCTGGATTCCTAATACAGATTGGGACATTGGTTAACTACAGAAATAAACTGTCACAGCAAGTTACCTTGTGTCACTCAGGACCTAGGACAAATCCCTGATTCAAGGTAGGGCATTTGTGTTGCAGGATGTCTGTAAATGAAAACAGTGGCTGGTTTTCACCAGCTCTGAAAGCCAAGCCTTAGAGGGAAAAGCATTTTTTGTGGCATGTGAAAAGGAACCCTGGCTGGAGAGTAGGTCAATATAAGAAGGAAAAAAAAATTAATTTTATGAGAGAGAGGAAAATGAAGTAGAAGTTGGAGCAACCTGACTGCATGGGGAAAGGAAAAGGAGGAATTAAATACATAATTATCCTCCTTTTCTATTTCCTTGCAAGCCAGATTGTTGGAAAGGTGGTTGGTGGTGTCATCAGTAAGAAACATTGACTGTGCAAAGAAATTGATTTTGACTTTGCCATCTTCATGAAGAGGAGAGGATGCCCTAGCAGAGAGACTGTGGTGTTTGGGAGGGTACCCAGGATGAGGTGAGAGATGAAAATCTGATTCCAAGTTCTCAGAAGGCTGATATTATATATATTATAATATTATAATATAAATATATAATATATATAATATATAAATATATATATTATATATATTATATATATTATATATAATATATATAATATACAATATATATTATATATAATATATATAGTATATATTATATATACAATATATATAAAATATATAATATATTATATATATTATATATAAATTATATATATTATAATATATATATATATAATATTATGCTATTCTAAAACTATACTCTAGAAAGAGAAAGGATACATCAGAAGGCTTCACAAGAATGATAATGAAAGCTCATGACTGACCCTGAGAGTCTGACACAGCTGGCTGTGATTGGTCATTAACTAAAAAACAATTCACATGGAAGCAAACGTTCACCTGTTGGTGAACAATGTCCAATTCCAAAGCAGCAAACACAGGAGCAGCAAGCAGATAATTATTGTTTTCATTCCTCTCTGAGGCTTCTCAGCTTCCCAGGAGAAAATCCTGGGCAAAGAGGATTTTTTCAGAAAATCTCATGATGACAAGAGACCACAAGGAGTGGGCAGGATATGGGAGAAGTGTCCTGAAGAAATGCAGGAGTTGAGTCCCTGGCAAAGAAATGGAGATGGCACACAAAGGGCTGGGTGCAGGTGAGTTTGAAGAGGGCAGGATATGGAGGGAGGGAATTGCAGAGGCTGAGTCAGTGCCCCTGTGAAACAGGAGGAGAAGGATGGCAGCAGAGAGAGAAGGCAAAATGACTGGAGGCAGAAGGCAAAGTGTCAGAGAGCCCTGGTGCAGGCCAGAGCCAGGAACAGAAACGGGGAGCACAGGTCTGACACTCCTCCACACTCTCTGCAGGCCTTGGTGAGAACTGTTCCAGCAGAGAGGACAGAACCTCATTTGTGAGAGAAGGGACATTGAGGAAATGTTGCAACATTTCCAAGATAAAGCAAGGGAGTAAGGAAGTTGGTGTGGGACAGGTGAAGCTGCATGGCTGACACAACCCTGCTGAGGCAGGAGACTGTGAGAAACCTTTTCCTACAGCAGGGTAGAGTGCAGAGCTCCCCTTAGCTCCAGCTGTGCAGTGCCACAGACTGAATGGATGGTGTGGTGTGAATGCTGACACAGGGAGTCCAGGGGGATAATGAGCTGAAAGCACAGCTGCCATAAAGCTGGAGAGTGCCAGGGGCTGGGTCAGGAGTCTCACAGCTGTACAAGCCCAAAGAACCTGCCATGATCACCAAGGAGAGCAACACCATGTGCTGAGCAGGGCCTGCTCCTCACACAGCTCAACAGACTGGCTAAAAAGCCAGGAGAGAACATGTATGCACACAGAATCCACTTTCTACAATTTCTAATTCTGCTTTAGGAGGTATCCATGCTGTCCATGTTTGAATTTATCAACCTCACACCGAGCAGGCCAGAGCTAGGAACAGAAACGTGGAGCACAGGTCTGACACTCCTCCACACTCTCTGCAGGCCTTGGTGAGAACTGTTCCAGCAGAGAGGACAGAAACCTCATTTGTGAGAGAAGGGACATTGAGGAAATGGTGGATGCTGTTTGCCATGGCCTGTGACTGTTATTTAAAAGTCCTGTCTTTCTGCAGTTTGCACTTCAGAATTGCTGCCAAGATCAGGTTAGGCCCTGGTGAGCCAAATTAATCCCTGGTGTAACTCTGGCAGTCAGTGGATTTGTTTCAGGGATAAATCTGCTTCCAATACAGAAGCATTTTTTGGCAGAGGGAAAAGTAAAACAAGAGAGAAATGAATAAAGGTTAGATGGATGGTCCCTCAGCTCTGCCTGGCCTTTTGAAAGAAGAATTTTCCTTCTATGCCCACTCCTCCTTTCCAAGGAAATGCAATCCTCTGGTTCAGAGGCCTGAACTGGGGGAGCAAGGTGCAAAAGGCAGTCCTTGGTGAGTGGGGGCTGATGAAGCTTTTTGAGCTGCTCCAGGGAGCCACAGCACCCAGTTCCCAAAAAAATATGGGAGGAGGAGCTTTGGGGATAGTCAGGAAATGCAGAAAGAGCTCCTTGGCCCAGGGAGAGTCTTGTGGGGTGCAAACCCTGGTTACCACTTGAAGCCTGGCCCTGGCTGGCACTCAAGTGACAAATGGGAATTCCCTTTCCTCAGCAGGACTTTTAGAAAATTCCCTTTCCTCAGCAGGACTTTTAGAAAATTCTCTTTCCTCAGCAGGATCTTTTAGAAAATCTCATGGTGACAAGAGACCACAAGAAGTGGGCAGGATATGGGAGAAGTGTCCTAAAGAAATGCAGGAGTTGAGTCCCTGGCACAGAAATGGAGATGGCACACAAAGGGCTGGGTGCAGGTGAGTTTAAAGAGGGCAGGATATGGAGGAAGCTCCCCAAAAATCAGCCTTGCTCAGAAAACACGATGGAAAATTGACCCTAGTGAATTCCAGTTAGCCAGACTGGGGGATGTACAGAAGCAGAGGAACAGCATCTCTGGTCAGATTGACAAGTCTTGCATTGCAGTGTCACTGCCAGGTGCTGTGGTTGGTCTGCTGCCCCCAGGGTGGCTTCTGGAAAAGACATTTAAAAATCTTTGACAGTGAGAGAAGTGCTTCCAGGAGTGTTGAACCATGTCACCATTGTGCCCAACCTCATTGTAACCTGCTCCAGGTCAGAATTACAAAAAAAAAAGAAGAGGTGGGATGTAACCATGTTAATTTCAAGTTTCTCTGTATAACCTTTTTTCCTGGTACATCTCACTCCATATAAATCTCCTCTAGCCTCCAGCAAATGAGGTCCTTGAGTCATTGTACATAAAGGTATTAGTTTTTGTATTTTACTCAAAATCATTCTGTGCTCTATTGTGATGTTGGGAGCTCAGTTCTTTGTGACATCTACAAAAAAATACACATTTCATTTTTACCTAGTGCTGACCAGCAGCTAGTTGGCAGATATTGGAAAGTATTTGGTAAAGGGAAAGCCAGTCCTTGGACACAAATAGGTGTAAATCAAGTGCTATTTGCTGCAAAATGGGAACACAAGAACTCCAAGTGATGGGAGGAACAGGGAATTCAAATGAAAAGACCAGATATAAAAACCTCAGAAGCACATTTACAGGGCTGTGCCTCTGCAGGCCTTGCTGGACACATCCAGATGGCCAAGAAGCTTTAAGTGTTTGTGGAAAACCTGGAATTGAACACAAGTACTCATCTGTGTTTGTCACCTGCTCAGCTCAGCTCTGGCATTTCCTTTAGCTTTGCTCTCAGACAGAAGAGGACTGGTCCCTACAGAAATTATGATTTTACCCAAGTACATATTTCTTCTCAAGAAGGGCAGTACTTCTGCAGAAAGCAGAATTTGCATCTCCCCACAGAGGCTGCCTGAGCTGTTTGACAGGAGCATGCACAGCTTGAGGTTCACCTGTTTTGGTGTGATCAGCAGCTCACAAGCACATTTTCTGATTGCTCTGAGAGTAATTGCACTTGACATTTTAGAACCAGAGCAGCTTTTCAAAAATAAATTGAGAAATCAAGGAGAGGCCTGCGTTCAAGGGCTGTCAGACATGTGGTGGCAGAAGGACACAGCCCTGGGGAAAAGAAACCAGGGAGATCAGCCAAGCTTTGTGTGGAGTAGTTAAAGTTGCTGAAATACCATGGAATAGCTGGGACTGGAAATACCATGGAATAGCTGGGACTGGAAGAGGCTTCTGGGGGTCAGTTGGTCCTCCCTCCAAGTGGGTTAAAGCAGAGCAGGTTGCACAGGTCCTCCTCCACAGCATCACAGGACACCTGCTGCTGCTCACACATGCACCACCCTCCATAACATCCACATTTTCTCCATCCTAACCAGAAATCTTCCTTTTAGAAAACTGTTCTGGATTCATTTGTCTTGGCTGGTGCTCATATCCACACAATCTGTGGAGTCAGGGGTCACTCCAGCTCGCACTATTTCTGGAGCCTGGGCTGGGCTGATGTCAGGCCCAAGGTACCACAGCTCATTTCCATGCTGCCAGAAGAGATTTGCTTTTGTTGGCCTGCTGGGGCTTTTCCAAGGGGAGCCAAAAGGGCTGGGGAAGACTCCAGAGCTTTTCCACAGGAGAATTACAGCACCCTCACCAAGGAGGCTGAGGGTTGCTGCAGCTCAGCTCTGAGTGGGTCCTTGTCCTCCTCACCCCACACTGCTCCTCTGCAGATCCCATCAGGTTCAGCCAGGGGTGGTCATTGCCATCATGCTGGCCAGGGATGGCAATGTGGGAAATTCCAGTCAAAAGGGATGGAAAAGCTGCAGGTGTTGTTGAAAATGCTCTCTAATGGTTTTGCTGAATAGGATAAAAATACAGATATTCTCAGCCAAGTAAACGACCATGAAATGAGATTTTTGTTTGTAGTGTCTGAATCACCTGAAGGTACCAAAGCCAAACTTAAGAGTGTAAAGCACCATCTCCTAAATATATTGGATGCTATGTACATCAGCAAAACAGCAATGGCTTTAACAGGTAAAGTGCTTTACCTTACATTTGAGAGTAGTGGTTTTATGAAAAATGTCCTTTAAAAGCAAGACTTGGTCACTATTTGACTAATGGCAGAACTGAAGAGAACAACGAGGATATAGCCCCATCAGGCTAGACAGTAAATTTCCTGAGACACTCTCTAAATTAACACCTTAATAATGTTACTTTGGCATTATAAGAATCAAGTTACAGCATCAGAATTACTTAGCAAGCAGCTGTAAATCCAGGATGGAGTCCTGGTCTCACAAATCATATTCCAGACTCCTGGGACAGCACCACCCCACTTTGCTACAGAGTGCAATTCTCTTATGTCCTGTTTGTCCCTGCTTGAGACACTTTGGCTCATAAAATGTGTGCACCGAGTTTTCTGGATTAAGAAAAAAAGATGAAAGGATGTTTTTGTTATCTCCTGCACACTTATCACTGCAAATCTCTGAACGTTTATGTCAGTTTTGTTTTACATTCCTCTAGCCCTTAAAAAATAGCTTGTACTTTGAAGTGATTTTGGAGGCTGATGCAATTTATTACACTGCCTTGTTCAGTAGAATGACCCCTAATTGCTCTGCATCCCCATCTAACTTTTTAATAAGATTAATTCTGCCTTGTGTCTTGCTAGTCCCTAATTAACATGATTTGTCTTCACAGTTAAGGGCTCCAGGGTATCACAGCAAGCTCAGAGTCACTGCTCAGTGAATCTTGCAAGTAGTTAATCCATCCTTCCACGAGCAGAGCAGATTCCTAGGGAGCTTCACAGGGCTGAATTCATCTGGAGGCATTGATGAGAGGGACAGAGCAGCTGCAGAGCTCACCTGGAGCTGTGGCTGCAGGGCTGGGGGCAGAGATCCTGCACTGCCCCTGGCTGCTGATGGCACCTGATGGACCCGAGGGGCAGGGAGAGGAGTGAGCCTGTGCTGTGGCCTCACCCAGCAGCCCTAAACTCGGGCAGGATCCTGCCTGCCCTCCCCCTGCTCTGTGCCTGACAGCAAAGAGCTTCCCGTGGCACAGACAATTAAGAATAAACTTCAGTTCATCACTGTGTAATTGGCAAGAGCCTGTGTGGAAGCTCATAAAAATCCAGAGGCTTTTCCTCATTATGCTTCTGCTGTTGCACAGTGTGGTATTTGCTGGGTCCCCAGGACGAAGGAGGAATTGAGAATCATTCTTAGAAGGCTAATTCATTCTTTCATAGTATTATTTTATATAATGCTATACTAAACCATCCTAAAGACTAGAGAAAGGATGCAGACAGAAGGTCACAAAGAACAATCATGAAAACTTGTGGCTGCTTCCAGAGTCCCAACACAGCTGGACCATGATGGGTCATTAAGTCAAAACGATTCACATGAAACCAATCAAACAACCACTAGTTGGATAAACAATCTCCATCCACATTCCAAAGCAGCAAAACACAGGAGAAGCAATCAGATAATTATTGTTTTCATTCCTCTCTGAGGCTTCTCAGTTTCCCAGGAGAAGAAATCCTGGCAAAGGGATTTTTCAGAAAATATGACAGTGACAGCACAGCTTTTACTTCCAGCATCCTTTAGAAACTGGAGGTATCAGAAAGCTTTTCTTGCAGGAGGTTTCATGGCCTCTCTGAGATGAGGAGGGGCACTCCCCAGACATTCTGCTGTTGAAGCTCCCAGCTTGGTCAAGTTTGGGTGAAAAGCCAGATTCAAACGATTTCTGTATCAGCAGCACAAAACAGAGTGGCTTGAGGTTTGTTTCTGGACGTACAACAGGAAAACAGAAAATTAATTTCTGTGAATAGGAGCAGAGTCTTAAAAATAAGAGATGGTTTAGTGGATGATTATTTCTGGCTCCTTGGGTCCTCTCTCTTGTAAGTCCCAGGCTCCTGCAGTGGGTGGGTGAGAGCAGCCTGGAGAGCCATGGCAGAGCACCCACACTGCTGCATCCCAGCAGGAGAAGGGGACACAAAGTGGGATAAGTGGTTTAATAGCAGACAATATAAATACAGAAAGTTCTGCATGGCAGCAGACAGAGAGAAACCAGCAGCAGAGCTGATTCCATTAAAAAAAAAGAGCTTTTAAATTTCTGCTGAAGTTTTAGAGCAGCAGGAATGATTCCACCTGGGCCAGATGAGCTCTCAGCAAAGCTCCCTGTGCTGTAAACAGCAGTCGTGCCTTTTGTTCTCCTTTATGTTTGTTATAATTGGAAGCCAGTTGCATTATTTCTCTCAATGCTGGCATGCTTAATAAGGATGTAAATTAATTAAAAATCTTCCCTCCATTCCATTAGTAAAGAAAAAAAGCAAGCACTGAGCAGGAGCGAGGCTGCAGTGCCTCAGCTGTTTTCACAAGGTGAAACCAGTGGCAGCTCCTTCAGCCTCCCTGGCTGATGGGCACATGGGCTCTGTCACCCACTTCTGAGGGGCTTTAAAGAGCTTCTCTCCAGCAATTCCCTGGCTGTGGGTGGCAGGTTTTACTCTTTACAGCTTTCCCATTCCCTGTGTCTATTTCCTGTCCATGTAGCAACACTTCCCCCCCCACTTCTGGGACACCACATGTTCCCCACAGTGGCTCACACTGGTGTAAAGCAAGATGCAAAATGCCATTTTTTGGTTCTGGGACCACATCATTTATCCAGAAGGAGGAAAAAAAAAATTTAAAAAATCTGGGAATCAAGCAGGTGCAACTTGCAAATATAATTCAGCAAGTTCTGGTAGAATTCTGAGGTTTGCTCCACCACTCTAGATTATTTGGGGCCTTGCATTTGCTGTTCAGCAGAAATTCTCCAGTCTCAAATACTTCAAGCACACCCTTAATTTTATGTGTCAACAGAATTAAACCATAGGACTGGACTGGAAAACTTCACCCAAGGATTGTGGAATGTCTGGCAGTGGAACAAGCTGTACTTCAATCTCACTATTTATGGGTGGCTGCTTTTAAGTGTTCAAAACATTGCAGTGCTGCAGAGTAAAAATAATTTGGATCAGTCCATGTATAATTAAAGCTTTAGTAAGCCACTTCACCTTCATGCAGCAACCCCCCCCGTGTAATTTAAGATTTTGCTGTGTATTTTTAGCCTTGGAAGTCTGTGAAAGCTTGTTGCAGTCAAGTTTTGAAGTTTTAGTTTAAAAACCCTTGCATTTTGGAAGAGTTAACTTTTTCTAGAGCATTAAACACGAGAAAAAATCTCATTTTTGATGCAAAGGCACTGCTGTCTTACTTGCACGTGGGCTGCCTTCTGCAGAAGCTACACAAACACTGTCAAGTGTGCTCTGACCACATGACAAAGCTCCTGAAAACAAACAGATGCAGAGCTCAGAGCTGGAGCTACAGCCAGGTGCTGGAAAGCTGGGATCAGCCATGGACACACGGTGCTTTGGGACCTGCTGCTCATTTTCTACACGTGTAGGGAAAGCAGAGCTCATCCCATGCACAGCTGCCTTCTGCAGGCTCAGGACTTGGAACAAACCCTGTAGAGACAAGGATTGCCAGCTCTCCCTTCTCACTGTGTATTTTTGTCCACAGCGAGGCCAAAGGCAATGGAGGGAGCCAAAAATTCCCTCTGGATGTCCTTCGGATATGGAAGGGGAAAATAAAAACAATGTGCTGGCAGAAGCTAAACAAAACATTTTTAATAGCAGGCCATGGAAGAAAAATTCATGAGCTGCTCTCCATGGCAACATCTAGGTTCTGTCACGTTTGCTGCCTCCTCTCTCTCCTCCTTCCCGTTCTCCTCTCCCTCTCCCACCCTTGGGCTCCTGCTCTTCCTGCCCACACAGCTGTCCAGGGGACCTGGCATTTGCACCAAGGTGTCACCATGTCCCCTCCTGGCAGATCTGAATCTCTGGGATTCAGGTTGTCAGTTCTGAGGGACCAAGTGTGGCATTCACAGTCTCTGAAAAATCCCTTTGCCCAGGATTTTGCTCCTGGGAAGCTGAGAAGCCTCAGAGAAAAAGAAAAACAATTTTTATCTCATTTGCTTCTCCTGTGTTGTGCTCACATGGAATGTGTTTGGAGATTGTTTACCCACAGGTGATTGTTTCACTGGATTCTGCTGCGAGTTGTTTTAACTCTTTGGCCAATCAGGGCCAAGCTGTGTCAGGACTCTGGAAAGAGTAATGAGTTTTCATTATTATCTTTTTAGCATTCAGTAAGTATCCTTTCTGTATTCTCTAGCATAGTATAGTATTCTTTAATATTATACAGTTTAATAAATAATAAAAATGTTCTCTTCTGAGAGCATGGAGTCAGATGCATCATTCTCTCCCCTCGCTGGGGTTGCCTGCATTTACAATAAGCCTCCACTCCCAAAATGATTTTTTACAGCTCTAACTAGAGTATAAAAACAAATTCATGACACTGGGGGCCAAGGATGCCTTGACCAATAGACACCACATTCAATTTATACCAAGGCAAGGAGTGCAGTCCTTATAACCATTCCTGCACAGCTTCTTCTGACTCACACCAGCAAGAGCCTGCACATCTCATGAATTTTCAGCACATCCACAACATCTGCCTCACAAACCTGCCAGCACTGTTTGATGACAGCTAATAATCATTTTCCTTAGGAAACCTGAAAGGCACGCACAGACGCGTCCCCACACAGAGCACTCCCCTGCCACAATACAGGCACAGCTCATCCCCACAGAGCACACACTCATTAATTACATCTCCCTGTGATGATCCAACAGCCCTGCTCCCACAGACACCTCCAGTTTTGTTCCCATCTTTGCCTGTACTTGCCTCCAGCTGTGTGCTTCCTGCAGCTTTGCTCCCGAGTCGTGACGTGGCCCCGGTTTTCCTCTCTGGGAGCTGGAAAGGAGCACCATGACACTGCCTTGTTTACTCCCAGCACTGCAGGGGAATGTCTTCAATGATTCTGAGGAGGAAATGCTCCTACCCTCCATCCCTGGCTCCCAGGCTTTTGTAGGGTAGGGATTGTGATCATCATTAAATCACCATCATCATCTCCACCTGCGGCCCCTGATTGCAGTAATTTGGGTTTCTGCTGTTACTCCACCTGTAGCAGCTCATCAGATGTGATTTCCTTGCATCAGAGATGTTTTCTTCTCAGTCTCAGTACCTGGCAGTCAGTGGGAAGCCCACCATGCTGTCTGCATGCTCAAGTTACTTGCACTTCCACTGTGGTCATCAGTGTCCCATCTTCCTCTGGCTCCAAGCAGGCTCCCACTTGTGATGTTCCTCAGAAGGTGCCATCACAGCTGGTGCTCCACATGAAACGTGCCAAGCTCTGTGTCTGACTAAAGCCCTTGCAGGAGTGCCCAGGATGGGCTTTCTTGTAAAAACAGCAGAGGAAATACTTCTCTCCTGCAGCTTAAGGTATTCCATAACACATTCCCTTCTGCACTCAGGGATAACACAGAGGAGACTGCTCAGGACAGGCCATGGTCTTGACCTCATGCCTTCTCCACCCTGGAAGAGTGACTCAAGCAACAGGAAACCAGGGGATCCCTTTCCAGGGTGTGAGGTTTTGCTCTAAAAGAGAAAAGCCCAAACTATCCCTCTCATCCTATTTTTCTGTGGGCTGTGAGGCCAGGAACCAGCAGGTGATGCTCTTGGGAAGGCTGTGGCTGATTATTTGATTATTTGATTATTTTTGGCTGATTTATTTGGCCAACATCACCCCAGCAGCTGGCATTCCAGGTTTAGGATTTCCAGGCTGTGAGGATTCAAGAGTTTGAATGGTCAGGGAGAGAAATGGTTCAGTGCCCCAGCTTTGAGGCAGATACAGCTTGCTTGCCTTCCTCCTCCTCCTCTCCACCTCTCCCTTTCCAGATGCAAATAATTCCATATCTGGCAGGGTGTAACCACTAAGGGGAAAACATCTGCTTTGGCAAAAGCATTTAAGACTCTTACTCCTGCTTCATATTCTCAAGCATGTGTGGAGTAGAGGGAAAATGCTTCCATCCTATGCCTGCTGGCACAGCCAAAGTCCTGGGCTCAAAAATGCCAGCAAGCTCCCAAGGATTGGCTCATCATAAGTAATAAAGAAAATGCACTGACACTGGGAAAATGAATTGGCTCCTGTGAGTAGGAAAGTGGCCTGCAGAGGAATCAGAAGCCAAGGTTCAGGAGATTTCTGTTTCTGTATCTATTCCCAGTCCAGGAATGCTTTGTTAGCTTTATTCCTTTCTGAATGGGACTAGACTTTAGCACTGTGGTATTTAGGGCATTATTGGCTAATTAAGCACCTTGCTCTAAATATCTTAAAAGCTTCACAGGAAGGATTTGAAGCTGGAGTTTAAGACTCTTAAAAAGCATTTAAGACTCTTACTCCTGCTTCATATTCTCAACCATGTGTGGAGTAGAGAGAAAATGCTTCCATCCTATGCCTGCTGGCACAGCCAAAGTCCTGGGTTCAAAAATGCCAGCAAGCTCCCAAGGACTGGCTCATCATAAGTAATAAAGAAAATGCACTGACACTGGGAAAATGAATTGGCTCCTGTGAGTAGGAAAGTGGCCTGCAGAGGAATCAGAAGGCAAGGTTCAGGAGATTTTAATCCCAGTTTCTGTATCTATTCCCAGTCCAGGAATGCTTTGTTAGCTTTATTCCTTTCTGAATGGGACTAGACTTTAGCACTGTGGTATTTAGGGCATTATTGGCTAATTAAGCACCTTGCTCTAAATATCTTAAAAGCTTCACTGGAAGGATTTGAAGCTGGAATTTAAGAATTATTGCTCATTTTTGACCTTTCTTTGTAGCACATCTTGGAAGAGTTAAAGGTTAGGCAAGAGGGGAAGATTTTCATTTTTAAAAGAGACAGGCATTTCCATTTGGCAAGATTTTGCATCCTGATGGGAAAACATAAACACTCAGTCTCTGATCTGTCTCAATCCATATTTAATCTCAGAGAGTGCTGTGGTGTAATTTTGAAGACAACACTTGCAGGAAGCAGGAGGGAAATATCCCAGGCTTCCTTCTGCTTTGATAAAGGAGAAAAAAAAAAAAAGCTGGGTGAAGCAGGGCAGAGATGTCACATAATCCCACACAGGGGACACAAGAGATGTGGAAGACAATGCCACAGAGCAAAAGACAGCTTTGGGGAGCCTCACACAACACCCTTTGGGATTATAATGACTTTCCTCTCTGCAGACCCTTTTGTTTCTGTGGATTTGGGGATAAAACCCTGCTGGAGGAAGCCCAGGGGTGGTTCCTGTCCCTGGCAGTGATGCTGTGCTGCAGGGCTGTGCTCCCCCTGCCCCCTCACTCCCCTCCGTGCCCACTCCATGCCCAGCTCTGGCAGGGGCCACAGGGAGGGGGTGAAATAAGAAATCGGATCCAGCCAGCAGCAGGAAGACAAGCAAGGTTTTAGGAGCTGGTGGAGTGTTAGGAAATGCTGGAATGAAGCTTGCAGAGGGTGACAGGATTAAAAATAGGCTGCAGCCAGCCTTCCCCAGCATTTTGGCATCTCAGCTGCCTGTTATCCTTGTGACCCACTAAGGAAGAGGCAGCAAAGAAAGAGATTCTCTCTTCCACCTCCCCAGCAGTGCAGGACAAAATGGTATTTTTCTTCTAACCAGATGGTTCTGCTCTCTTGATCTGATAAGATTTACTACAAGGGTGTAAACTGAGTGTTTTGTCCCTGTTTTCAGTCCAACCAAGGGCCTCCCACCTTCCCTGAGTTCAACGAGGCACTCGTGTGCACTGAACATGCACTCATTCATTCACATCTTACAGGCTGTTTGCAGGCTTCCATCCTTTAGGAGGTGAAAAAGGCAGTTTTTGTAGAAACCATCATTTTAATTCAAGATACTGATGAAAGAAGGCACTTCACAGAACTGTGTTATCCAATACAATCAACATTGCACCTTGGTACTTACCTTAGCAATGCTGTATTTGTTTTAGAAAAGCCCAAGAACAATTCATAATGCTAAGAGGTGTTGAAATCCATACTTAGAAAAGGTGCCTGAACCCCCTGGCAAATAGCTCATATTTTAGAGGAGCCAGGAACTGCTTCTTCTACTCCTTACCCATGGTGTGGATTTCTTCATGTTGGGACAGAGAAAGCTTCCCTGAGCTGTGAGTTTCAGCCAACCATGAGCACAACATAGCAGCTAAAAGTAAAAAATCTGCCTTCTCCAAAAGTATAAATTTAGGAAGAATCTTTGTGAAAGGCTGCTGAGGTGTACATTTTTGGTTTTTTCTCCAGCTTTAACTTTCATACATCAACAAGATCCTTCATCTGAAACATTTTGGGCAGTTTAGAGTGTGGTTGCAAGATTTCTAAGTTGGTCTCGAGCAGAGCCAAGGGCTGCCACACCAGGTCCCCTAGCTCCAGCACTTTAAGAAATTTAGCTACTTCTGCTTGGTTAAAACATGCCCTCAGGTAGCAGCCTATGACTGGGTGTGCAAAAATTGTGCAAAAATGCAGTGCCAGTCCTTTTTTGTGTGTGTGTCTGCCAGAGGCAGCCTGAGCAGGGCAGGGGCTGAAGGGTTCCTGGTGCCCACATCTGTGACGGTGTTCACAGGGGTCTCGGGATGAGGGAAGAGATGGATCTGACTCCATGTTTCAGAAGGCTTGATTAGTTATTTTATTATATATATTGTATTAAAACTATACTAAAAGAACAGAAGAAAGGCTAGCTAAGAATAGAAAAGCAAGACTGATAACAAAAGCTTGTGTCTCAGAGAGGCCGAGCCAGCTGACTGTGATTGGCCATTAATTAGAAACAACCACATGAGACCAATCCCAGATGCACCTGTTGCATTCCACAGCAGCAGATAATCAATGTTTACATTTTGTCCCTGAGGCCTCTCGGCTTCTCAGAAGAAAAAATCCTAAGGAAAGGATTTTTCAGAAAATATCATGGCTACACACATCTCCTGTCTGGGTGGTTCTAGGGTGAGAGGCTGGGGGCACACGTCTCTCCTCCCTGTGCCAGTGCAGGGTTGGAGCTCCCCGGCAGCCCCAGCCCCTGGGGACAGCTTTCCCACTCTCATCTGAGTCTGTGTTTTGTTCACTTCCCTGCCCTTAAAAAAACCCACAAATTTGTTATTTGTTATTGTGAAGTGTAAAAAGGAAAAATTTAGAAAGCCCTGGAAAATGGCGGAAGTGGGCAGGGCCGTGCTATAGCGGCAGCTGGTTTGGTTTGTCTTTTGCCGTGTTCATTTCAGTATTTGCTAAAAGCCAAACATAAAATACCCATTTTTCACACAAAGCCTTGCAATCAGACATCAATAATTTCCCTTTTTTGGGGAAGATTATGATTTTGCTATACCAAGGAGTGCTTTTCTCACCTTGCTCTCCAAGCGCGGAACGCGAGGCGCTCTGAGGGGAGGGCGGTGATGTGAGGGCAGGAGGTGCAGCCTGGCTCTCTCTCAGGGCTGCTGCCTGGATCTCGGGGGTTCTGCTTGGCTCTCAGGGCTGCTGCCTGGATCTCAGGGGTTCTGCATGGCTCTCAGGGGTTCTCCTTGGCTCTCAGGGGTTCTGCATGGCTCTCAGGGGTGCTGCCTCTACCTGGCTCTCTCTCAGGCCTGCTGTGCTGCTGTGTGTCCCCAGGCACGTTCGTGTCGGCCTTCACCGTGCTCTGCGGGGCCCGCACCGACCTCCCCGACCGGCACCGGTGCTGCGTCTTCTGGCTCAACATCGCCGCCGCCCTCATCCAGATCCTCACGGCCATCGTCATGGTGGGCTGGATCATGAGCATATTCTGGGGCATGGACATGGTCATCCTGGCAAGTAAGTGCAGTGGGCTCGCCCTCCTGACCGCTCCTCTCCGTGGCAATGGTGCTGTGTCCCAGATAATGGCCCTGCGAGCAGCTGGGCTGCGCTGCAGGGAGGAGGAGCCACGGGATGGGCTCTGCAAGTCCATGAGAAATGCAGTTACCCTGGACTTTTCTCTGCAAGGCAGAGAAGTTGCTGGGAGGCAGTGGGAATGGGCCCTGTGACATATCTGGGAGAGTCTCCCATCCCACCACATGGGTCCGGAAGTTCCCTGTATGAAATGAAATGTGCAGGAAGGGGGAAATGAAATGAAATGTGCAGGAAGGGGGAGCACTGTGAGCTCCGCTGTCTGGGGCCCCTTCTGCCCTGGTCACATCCATTTGAAGAAGAAAGCCCTTTCTCCCTTGCGACTCTGGCTGCAAATCTGTGGTTAGTGAGACCTTCTTGCTAGGCCAGTTCTGCTCCCAGGGCCTGCTGTCTGACTCTCCTGGATTCTCCTCTTCCTCCCCAGGATACATTTACCCATTGTTTTGGAGTATTTTTTCATGTTTCAGACCAAGTTCTTAGGCTGAGCCAGAAGTGTTTTGCTGCTCCTAGAACGACATCCCATACACCCTTTGAGTTGACTAAAACATTAGTTTAAGGAAAGAAGAATCCTTTTTCAAATGTTCATAATTGAAGCCACCAGTTAGTAGATATTACCAATCCAGGAGACAGGCTCTGTAACTTTCATCTGGTTGAGGCTTTCACTGGTGTGCAAGTTGTGTCATATCTCCTGTATGCTGAGGATGGAGGTGACAGCCTCATCTCACCTCCCAAGCCAGAAGCAGCACAGAGCTCAGGGTGCTGGTGCCATCTGCAAGACCCCCCTCCCTTTCCAGAGGTTGATGGACAAACCCTCAAACCCAACAGGTTGACAGGACAGGCAGTTCCCAAAGCAAGCCCTTCTCCCAGAGACCATTTTATGGGCAGCTTTTGCCTTTTGCTTTGAAGAGGCTCCACTTTGTCATCTCTGCTGATGACACCTGTGGCTGCATGACAGAGGCAGAGAGAGGATCTCAGGAAGTTGCCAGAAACCTTCCCAAAGACAAAATGGATGAAATTGGAATTAAAAAAAAAAAAAAAAGGCAGGAAACCAGTGCACATTTTCAGCTGCCAAACCCAGGGGTTAAAGCCTCTCACCAAACCACCTGCTAATTTCTGAGCCAGCTTCAGTCAAGGCAGTCCCCATGCAGAGCAAACAATGGATTTTAGAAACCTGAACACGAGCAAAGCAAAAGCTTTCACCAGGGTGAAGGGTACTGCTCTTTGCTTTACCCTGCAAACCACCTGCCACGTTTCCTCCCAGATGTACCTGCAGAGCAGGTCATTTCTGAGGCTAAATTGTGAATTGGTGAACATGTGATGTGTCTTCAAGAATCTGCCAGATTTGTGTGTAGTGCCATAAGTTCACAACCATCAACTCTTGTGCTCTCCCTCTGTGGGGCAGGATCCCACTCTCCAGATGTGGGGAGAGCCAGGAAAACATCTGTCCTGACAAAGAACCACCACTGAATCTGTGCCTTGCTTTGCTCCACAGCCCTGCTCTCCAGCTAGAGGGGTTGGTGCTTAGGAGGGTCTTACTGGGAGGGTCTTCTCCAGCTTCCCTGTTGGGGAAAACCAAACAGCTTGGAAGTATCTCCAAAACACTCCTCCCCACACCTGGCTGCATTCCACCAGTTTGGGAGGCAGAGGATGGATGAGCAACTCGTGGTGGCAATGCTCAGGTCAAGAGGTGCCCAAGCACAGCAGCAGTATTTCATCCCTCTGGTGCCAGAGAATGGCAAGAGGAGTCAACATGTCTCATGTTTTACCAGCAGCAGCCCTTGGCAGTTTCTTGCCATCTCATTAAATAGCTGCTTTTAAGTTTATTTACCATGCAGAGAAAGTAGTGGCTAAATGCAGCAGCTCTGGGTTGATGGAGAAGAAAAGAAAAACCTTAATTGAAACAAAGAATGAAGTGACTGGTTGCTCTTACCTGTATCAAACAGCCCTGTCAGTCCCAAAGTGGTTGGTTCTTGGTATCATATTTGAAAGAAAAAATAATAACTTAAGAAGGAAACCATGTTTCTAATGCAAGGAATAAGACATTTCATTTAAGAATAGTGCCAGTTGGCTTTGGTTGGGTTTTGTCTGCATGCAAACCATTGGATGCACTGAACAGAAACCGGGCACCACTGCAACTTGAATCTCGGTGCAGATGGGAAATAGTGAAAAAAGTGTGAAACCACTGCCCACCTCAAGTCCCCTTGCCTTGAAATTATTGATTCCATGTGTCCCTGTGAGGGTGGCAGGATATTTGGGTGGGCTAGAGGCAGGGCACAGCAGGTCCTGTCTGAGCTGGTGAGGGCTGGCAGTGAGGAGGAGGGTGGGAAGCAGCTGCAGGCCAGGAACTCTGCTCAGGCTTCCCCTAAGGGATGCAGCCATTTCACCCAGCTCCCTGTTCCTGGGCCTGCCTCTCTGTTGGCTGGTAGAGACTTGGGAGGGAGTTAGAACCACAGAATCATAAAATCACTGAGGTAGGAAAAAACCTCCAGAATCATTGAGTCCAAGTCTTAAGCCATCACCATCGTGTCCACCACTGAGCCGTGTTCCCCAAGTGCCACATGCACCTGCCTTTTGAACAGGAGACTCCCTCCAGCTTTTCATCTTCTAGTGCTATTTCCCAGGCATGGAAAGGGGGAGTCTGCTCTGAGGATAATGGCATACTGTCCTTAATGAGGGAAAAAGGAGAAGAATTACAGTCCGATCAGGCATGCTTCAGTTCCTGGAAGAAGTAATCAAGTAAGTGACTCGCACGCATTTAGAAAATAAAAAACACCCCCACAAAGTCACCGTGGGTCTGTCCAGAGTGAGCTGTGTCAGACTGGCTGGATTCCCTTGGATGGCAGAGGAATTAATTTCGTGAGAGGTGGCAGCAGTCAGCCATCCCTCCTGACCCTCACATGCTGACCCCGTCTCACACAGCGTTCCCACCAGCGAGCCAGGGGCACGTGGCCTGCATGAAAGTGCACCTGAGGCCTTTCCTCTAAATGGATTTTCCTGACCTGGGAAGAGATAAAGAGAGGTGTGTTGAAAGGGCCCTCCTGAATACAGCTCTGCTCAGTATTTCCATTTGTGGCTTGAGGATGGGCTGGAGAAGAGGCTCCCCAGCCACACACCTGGCAGGAACAGCGAGGGCAGTGCCCCATCCAAAGAAATGGCCTGGAAACAGAAAGTGCTACTCAGTGGGGACAAGCCCAGGACTCTACAGAAGGACTAATCAACTGCATAAATACACACTAGGGAACAACTTGTTTTTCAGGAAAGGATGTGGTGGCTGCAGTGAGTCACAGGCAGCACAGGGGGAACATTGCTGTGGAGGGAATGAACACCACACAGGCAGGGGGGAGCAGGGCTTGTAGGGCTTTTGCTGATCCCATCACCTTTCTCTGCATGCACAAAGCTGTGGTGAGGCTTGTGGCCAGCTTTGGAGGCTGTGCTTCAATGGAAAACCTGGAGAGTCCAGTAAGACAGTAGGCATGCTGATGATGGAGGTGTTCAGTGGGCTAGTAAATGTGAGAGGGCAGCAGTTCAGCCCAAGACAGACTTGAATAACACCAGGAAGGATCTGTGTGGAAATTAGAAGATGTTTTTTCTCCAGTAAGGTCAAACTGCTGCAGAGGTGGCATGGCAGGATCTGCTCTCTCTGCCCCTGGAAGACTCCAAGAGTGGGTAGACCCATGTCTGTCAGGGACAGGGTGGGACACAGCAAGAGACTGACTGACCTGGGGGTCCTGTCCAACCCTCATCTCCTCTGGGGTGCCCTTTATCAGGATAATATCCCAAAAGGAAGATAAATTGAATGCAGTTTTGCTGTCACACTAATTACTTTTGGCAGCACCGCAGCACAGGGCACTTTCTCTGCTAATTTAAACAAACTGCCAGCTGGCCCCACTGGACACCAGAGATATCTTCTTTAAGCAGCCAGATGGCTCTGGGAACTGTGCTCTGCTGTACCTGCTCTCTGAAGGCAAAGGTAGAAGTACGGAGCACTTAATTCTTCTGCCAAAAAAGGGCTGGGCAGCCCTGCTGCAGTGTGCTCTCCTGGAGCCCCTTGCCAGCTCTGCGGGGATGATGCACAGAGCTGAGGCAAACCACAGCTGATGAGCTGGCCAAAGCCAACTGCAAACAACTTCCTAAGGCTTTCCAGGCACAGCTCCCTTGGCCCCAGGCACACCTTGTCCCCAGCACACTCCTTCATCAGCCCACTGTGCAGAATGAGCTTTCCAGGAAGTCCCTGCCTGATCAGAGCCGGGTATAAAAGGTTGTGTATTATTTCTTGACAGAAATACCAGAGAAATAACATAGTAATGTCACACTGATGTGGCACTGGGGACACAAGTCAGGGACTGTTTGTCCAGGCATTGTTCTGCCTCTGCTGGATGCAGCCAAGAAGTCAAGGCTGGTTTCTGAAGGAAGCCCTGGTTTCTGAAGGAAGCCCTGGGCTCTGAAGCAGGCCCTGGTTTCTGAAGCAGGCCCTGGTTTCTGAAGGGAGCCCTGGGTTCTGAAGGAAGCCCTGGGTTCTGAAGGAAGCCCTGGTTTCTGAAGGGAGCCCTGGTTTCTGAAGGAGGCCCTGGGTTCTGAAGGAGGCCCTGGTTTCTGAAGGGAGCCCTGGTTTCTGAAGGGAGCCCTGGTTTCTGAAGGGAGCCCTGGGTTCTGAAGGGAGCCCTGGGTTCTGAAGGAGGCCCTGGGTTCTGAAGGAAGCCCTGGTTTCTGAAGGAGGCCCTGGTTTCTGAAGGGAGCCCTGGGTTCTGAAGGAGGCCCTGGTTTCTGAAGGAAGCCCTGGGTTCTGAAGGAGGCCCTGGTTTCTGAAGGAAGCCCTGGGTTCTGAAGGAAGCCCTGGGTTCTGAAGGAGGCCCTGGGTTCTGAAGGAGGCCCTGGGTTCTGAAGGAGGCCCTGGTTTCTGAAGGAAGCCCTCCCTCAGCTCTGAATGGACGATGTGCTTGGCTGCACCATCACTCTGGGGTCACTGGATGGAGACTTCAGCTGACTCTCAGGGCTGATTGCCAGCCAGCAGTGAGAACTCACCTGTAATCATGCCATCCTCATCACTCCTGTGCTAATTACTCTGTTCAGACCCAGATGATTGCACAGTCGCTGTATGCTCTGAGAGAAAGCATCACTGAGCCTCTCTGCTCTGCAGGGCCCCTGCTGGGGCAGGTAACACTGCTCTCCTGGCAAGGAAAGGGGAGCAGGAGGCCCAAACCAACCAGTAACCCTTCATGAGATGAAGAAAATCCAAGAACATGTTGCCTGCTTGGACTTACTACACTTAAAAAAAATTCTAAAGAGACCTGCACCCCAAACTAGGCCTGAGAGGCCTAGTTTTAACTTGCCAGTTTTAACACCAGTTTTAACTTACAGTTCTTACCAAATGCAGTTCTTTCTTGCAGTTTCTTACCAAATGCAGTTCTTTCTTGCAGTTTCTTACCAAATGCAGCAGTGGGGGAAGTTCTTAAAGCATTGTAGGAATGTTAAATAGCCCCAGTGTTTGCAGCACCCAGACAGGCTGAGGCATGCTGTGGTTGTGAGTTACCTTTGGGCACAAGCAAACCGAGCAGGGAAGCTGCCCAAAACTCTTCAGGTGTAGTTTTCCCAACTCTGGGCCTGTGAATGGTATGGCATGAGCCCTTTGGTACACTGTGATGTCTTGTTTGATGCCTTCCTTCAGTGGCTCCCCTTCAGTCAAAGCCATGAAATGCCAATGGCACAGAGGAGAGTTTCTGGGAGCACTGCTCAGAGCCCATCCTGCCTGCTCTGCCTGCAGCTGGAAAAACAGATGAGGATTCCCCTGTCTTCTTCAAACAAGAGTTCCAAATGAAATGATCCACTTCAAGTTAGAAGGATTTAAAGAAATGTTTAGCCCTGGTGTGAATGTCTGAGGGTAGAGCAGCTGTTCTCTGTTTACTCTGCAGCCTCAGTTTGTTCATTCTCTTCTGGTTCTGTGTGTTTCAGATATATCGTCTACAGTTACATTTCTCCCTCTCTCTTTCTTTCATGTTCCTTTGCCTCCTTTTGTTCACCATCAAAGTCTCACAAGGTAAGTTTGTTTCTGTTCTTCCTCCTCCTCCTCCTCCTCACGCTCTGAGGCAGTTTCCCACGGAGAGCAGCAAGCCTTGGTAGGGGCAGGACACCTGGAATGAATTCCCTTTGGCCAGCACTGCCCACTGCCAGCCAGTGCAGCCTTTCCATGTGTGTGTCCATGTGTCTGTGTCTGTCCTGTGGCTGCACAGCCCCAGGGGTGCTGGCAATGCTCACACAGCACTGAGCTGCCCCTGGGGATGCCCCAAGGGTGCCCTTGGAGCAGAGCAGGAGCCTGTTTCAGCATGGAGAGCATCCTGAAGGCACCCTCTGCATGAACCCAGTCCAGGAGGACAGCCTGTGCACACACTGGGCTCCTTTTGCCTCAGTCTTACCTGCAGTGCTTCACAGGAGAAGTGCAATTTCAAATAAAGTTGATTAAATCAGTGACTTTGTGCACAGGCCCACTTAATCCTGAACCCAGAGCTGCACCTCAGTTTTATTGCAGGCACATTAATGTAAAGCTGCTTCATACAGAACAGCTAGGCCTATGCAAGAAATGCAGTAACTATTTTCACATGTAAACTGTTTGATAAGTTAAGGCTGAAGCATTGTAATAAACGAGTTTAACATAGTTCAGGTGATTTTTTTGGCAATAACTATTTTCACATATAAACTATTTGATAAGTTAAGGCTGAAGCATTGTAATAAACAAGTTTAACATAGTTCAGGTGATTTTTTTGGCTTATGGTCATGTAAAGAGACAGCCTGGCCACTGTCACTTCCTTCCCCCCAATTTCAACAGTGACAGCCAGACTGAAATGATTTCTCAATCTTAATTTCCTTATATCTCAATAAAAAGCATGGCTGTACAAGTAAGTTACTCTTACTTAGCTAAAGATTTAAGGCAAGCCCCACCTTTCTGGTCCATAGGGTTGGTTGTTTGGTTTTTTAAACTCTGCTCCCTAAACAAATGAAACCAATGCCATAGACAAGCTCAAAGTACAAATTTCCAGCCAGCTCACCTTGCCTTCAGAGCTGACTCACACTTAAAACATGAATGCATGTGAAATCATCATTTCACCCCCTAGGAAAAGCTGTTTGAAAGAGATGAGAGTCTTTCTGTTCAGCTGCACACAATAGGCAGAAATTCAGTTAAGTGTCATTATTCTGTCTCTTGTGCTTGTTTAGCAGCAGGAGGTCCAGGCTGCCAAACCTGGGTGAATGTGTGGGTTTTTTTCCAAAGTACAGCAAAGTTAATTCCTGGAGTCAATTCTTAGTTCAGCAAAAAGTCCTTTAAAGATAGGGGTTCTGGCCCCTGCTGGTATTTTATGTTCAGTTTTTGTAAGGGACTTATAAAAGCCTAACATAAGGGTTAGAAAGAATATTACAAAGCATAAAGGGAAAAGTTTTTGAAAGGTTAAACATTCTTCTGAGATATAAAATTTCAGACTTCTTTGAAATTCAAAATATAAAAATGACAAGTTACTTAAGCTAAGAAAGACACTTCAGCCTGTGAGTCAAGGCATTCCCCTTCTCCTCCCAGAGGGGTTTGCTCTCCTGTGCAAACTGCAGCACAAATTAATTGCTGCTGGGGATGCTGTCAGCAAAAGCCAGCAGGGGAACACAAAGATGGACAGAGGAATGTTGGGAAGGATGAGAGTTTGACAAGAAAGTCTCACAGATATGTGTGCTTGGCAGAAAGATTTTTGCATGTAGAATCTGAAGAAGGAATAGAAATGAAAGCAAGTTTTGATATAGAAGGAAAGAATTGCTGAGCCAGTCTCACTGGATAACCAAGGAGGCAAAGGGTGTGTTAGTTAGAAGGGGTTTTATGGCTTAGAGCAAAGGATAAACCCACCTCAGACAAGAAGATGTTTTTACCAAGCAGAAAGATAGCACAGGCAAACAAGTCAGCAAATGCTGCAAGTAGAAAAAAGGTCTCAGAATTTTCCACTGCAAGAAAACTGAAAAACAATTTCCAGCTTAAACTGTAATGTACTAACTTTTAGTGATTGGAGAACAGTAACATGAATATGGTAATTACAGTAGTTATGATAGGCTATAGATAAAAGTTAAGGTATAGATTGGTTCTACTGGATTAAGATGCTCAGCAAAGGAAAGTCTATAATGCACTGTAACCTAAACTCAGGGTCTCCAGGCCTGCCTGCAGCTGGAGCTGACAGCTGTGGGCACAGCTCTGTCACCCACCACCCTGGGCTGCTGTAACCTCTTGGATGGAATAAACTGCATTTTGGAGAGCCCCTGGAGCCCCACATCCCTCATTTAAGCTCTTACAGAGGAAACCAACCTCCTCCTACCCGCCAGTGCTCTGGGAGGATGAGGTTCAAACTCAAGCAGATCCCAAGGAGAGATGTGTGTGGGATGCACAGCCTACCAGGGCAGTGCTTGGGAGCAGCCGTGTCTCTGGAGCAGGATACAAGGGCATCCATTTCCCCTGCCCCACAGGAAAACACACTCCATAAAAACTTCAGGTTTTTGGGCTGGAATTGGTGACCACTGGTACCTGTAGGGCTCTTACAGTCCCTTCAGGCAGAGGTGCCTGTGCCAGGCTGGTGGCAGGAGGGTGCCAGGGCAGCAGGGCTGGCTGCCAGCACCCACAGGGCTGCTGTGCCCAGCAAGGAGCAGCACCAGGCAGCTCTTGGCTAAAGCCGGGCAGGGGGCTGGCTGGCCACCAGGGACAATGTGCCAGCCCCTCTGCTCTCCCACGGGGTTTTTGCCACTCCTGGTAAACCAGGCTCACTCAGGGTCCTCGTTTGGAATTAACTCTTGTCGTTATAGAGTGCAACACTGTGCAAAGCACCAAGACTCCATCAGAAAGGTGTAAAAGAGAGATTCATTATAGCAACATGTAGCTTGTGTAGTTTTTCAAGATATTTACATTTACTTAACATTCACTGCCCACTGGTCATAAGAAGCAAAGTTCTCAGTAGGTGAAGAAGGAGCCGCATCATTCTGTGGGCCAGCTAAAATCTGTATCTTTTAACTTTCTCTCCTTCATCGTGTTGTCATGGGGATAGCCTGGTGCCTTCCTCGAGAGAGATCCAGGGCTTTCCTTATCTTTAGGAAGCCTTCAGTGGCTCACAAGAACAGCACAAAACGCCTTTCCTACAACCTCTAATCATGTTCCCTTCCCCTCCCTCCTCACAGGCTACAAGGAGCAGGGGATCCCACAGCAGCTCTAGTGGCTGGGACAAGTGTGGTCAGAGAAACGCGGCGAGAGATTTCCTTGGGCAGCCGTGGGCCACGGACCTTTTCATTACCCTTTGTCTCTCTTCTTGTCCCTTTGTTTTGTCTCCTGTGTCTGCCCGTGCCCCCCAGCGGAGCGGAGATGCAGAGCAGCCGGCGCAGACTCGCACTGAAGCCCCCGAGATGAGGCGAGCACGGCTTGGCTTGGACTGGTCCCGGCCCACCACGAGGACGAGGGTGCCAGGACAAGGACACGCCCTTGGCAAAGGTGGCACCCGGGAGGGCAGCTGAACCAAGGCAGGGAGAGATCCTGCCTTCCCTCTGCTCCCAGAGGGAGGTCGCTGAAGATGTTTTGCCTCCTTTTTGTGCTTGCTGGTTGTGAACACCAAACGCCAAGGAGCTGTTCATAGACACACGTACAGGATGTAAAAACAAACCAGTGGTACTTCCTCCCTGCCCCGAGAGTCCATCCGTGACTGCTTTGAGCAGTGGAGTGTCCAACCCAGCCCCTCTGCTGCCTGTGTGTGTAAGATGTTCACTGAAGCTGTGTCCCTGCAGATGTCTTGAGAAACGTGCTTGCTGTAAATCCCGTTGTGCCGCTGACGTGACCGGGGCCATCCCCTGCTTCCACCCGCTGCCACCACACAAGGACCAGAGCTGCCACCAGCCCGGGGACACTTTTCCCAGCACAGGACTGGTGTCCTGCAGCACCTCACCTCTGGGGCAGCCAGTACTGCCTAAAGCCTCTCGTATAAAACAACACTGGGGGAGCCAAAGAACCTTTCCTGCCCCTGGAAGGGACTTGCTGGCAGTGCTTTGGAAATGGATCCCCTCAGAGCACGACGAGTGCTCCTGGCTGAAGCAGCATCCCAGCTCTGCTTGCCCAGGTAAGCATCCAAAACTCCAGGATAACACCTGGTACTAGACAGGAGCTTGGGAGCTGTTATAGTTGTAAGGCCCATGGCCAAAAAGAGTGGGGCTGTGATTTTGTGGTTTCATTTCCCAGCTGGAGAAAACCAACCAAGCAGGTCAGTGGTGAAAAGCAAAGAGATATTTGGGACCTGAACTAAAGCCAGGGGATGAGCTCCTCAAGAGTAGCACTGCCACAGCACAGTGTGGAGCAGAGAATTTTGAAGCCTTCAGGCACATGCACTATGTGAGCTGTGTTTGAATACAAAAAATTTTCTGGCTGGCTTCATGGATAGGGAGGCAAAAGAAGGCATTTCTGAGATCTGAAACAGTGAACCAGGTTAGCTCAGGTGTTAAACAAGTTAGTAAAGTATATGGATTTGCTACTACAGCATATAAATTCTTCTGTTATTTTATTGACAGTGACAGTGATGGCCAAAGGGATTTCTGCCCACAACATTCAACAATTTCAGGGAGTGGCCTGTGCTGTGGCATCTGCAGCTCTGTGGCTTGCCAGGCTGTGCAGGTGTTTCAGCCTTTCCTGTGACACAGACCATCTCTGCTCCTCCATTTCCCACCTGGGAAAAAAAGGAGTAAATAGGATCCCAACCAGCAGCAAATGGGGAATCTGTAGCACATCTGGCAAACACCTTCACAAGCTGCTGCTGTCATCAGTGAGAACTCTTTTTTTGAGGTCTGTAACTGGCCCTGAAGCCACTTGGCTGCTCAGCTGCAGCCTGTGCAATGCCAAAGAGCAAAAAAGCAATGGTCACCCCTCACCTGTGCCACAGCAGAATGGCTGGGTCAAGTGCAGACACCAACCACTGCCTGAGCACCAAGGCAGTTGTGCTGTGGTGTCAGGAGGGGTGTGCAGGAGCCCCTGCAGACAGGGACAACAGCCCATGGGTAAAAGGAACCAGGCAAAGCCTTTGGGATAGGAGCAGCAAGTGAACAACATTTCCTGGTGCCTCTGAAGTTGGGTTCACTTTTAGAAGGTGGATTTAAATGTGTAGTGGGCAGGCAGCACAAGAAGCCTCGGGCTGGGGAGGAATAAACAAGGTGATATTTTCACTGGGCCTAAAGTGCCAAAAGTCACATCTCCTGTGGCATCAGATGAGTCACATCTCCTGTGGCATCAGATGTCACATCAGCAGCAGGTGCCCCATCCCAGAGACCCAGCACCTGCACAAAAGGTCCCCTGGGAACAGAAAGGGACAGAATAAGCTCCTCATCAGCATCACCAGGGTTTTGCTGACCTTCTGGGCCACACGTGGTGCTGTCTGTCCCTGCTCTAGTGAGGATGAGAGAATTGGAATGGCTGGGAAAGGACTGAATGGAAATGCTGCCCTCCCTGGGATGGCTGCAGGTCTCTGAGAACATCACTTTGGTCAGGTCTGGGTGCTGCCTGCATTTGTTGCATGAAGGAGTCTGAGCAATGCACAGATGAGGTGTGGGATTTATAATTTACTTTCAGGTTTTGCTCTGTACATTTTTTTCTTATCCTTGACCTTCTCACTGAATCGTTGAAGCCAAGAAAACACTCAGTGCACCACTTCAGAGGCTCTAAAATCTGCCAAATGTCACCCAGGACAAAAAGCCTTATTTTTGCCTATTGTGGTGATTTGCTTAATTGATTTTAATTAGAAGAAGGCAGTTTCCACTCTCAGCTTTAGGACAGGAGCCACTTTATAGACTGGCCTTGCTACCAGGCAGCAAACATCAAGCTGCGTTTTCCCCAAGGCTGTCCTGTGGTAGTAATAAAAATGATAAATCCCTCTGCTTTTTCCAATAGCCCTGAATAAAACTAGCACTGCCAGTTTATTTATATTTATTTTATTTATTTATAAAGCTCCCCCAGCCCAGGGGTGAGCAGCAGCCTGCCCTCAGGCAATGGTGACTGTTGTATTTGCAGGGAATGCCCCGACAAAGGCAGGAATGGTGCCTCTGACTCCATGCTCTCAGAAGGCTGATTTATCACTTTATGATACTGTATTATGTTAAAGAATACTATACTAAAAAATACAGAAAAGATACTTACTGAATGCTAAAAAGATAATAATGAAAACTCGTGACTCTTTCCAGAGTCCCAGCACAGCTTGGCCACGATTGGCCAAAGAGTCAAAACAACTCACAGCAGAATCCAATGAAACAATCACCTGTGGGTAAACAATCTCCAAACACATTCCACATCAGCACAACACAGAGAAGCAGAACACAGAAATGAGATAAGAATTATTTTCCTTTTTCTCTGAGGCTTCTCAGCTTCCCAGGAGAAGAACCCTGGGTGAAGGGATTTTTCAGAGAATGTGAATGCCACAGGTGAGCTCCTCACCTTGGCTGCAGGTGTCCCCATGGCAAGCAGTGGGAGCTCAGAGACTGAGCCCAGGGCAGGGCTGTGCTCACCAGGGGTTCTGATTTTGCCATCTTTAGTACCCACCCTCCTCCATGGCTTGGTTTTCCTCCTCTCACCAAAGGTCAGAGTTCTGTGGGCAGCTGGAGAGGCCTGTCAAGAAGAGCCACACTGTGAAGACACAGCCACGAGTGAAAATCTGGAGCTTTCCCCTATCAACAATTACTTTTTTTTTCTCTTTAGGGTAAAATTAACCACCCAGCGTTTTCACACCTCCTTCTGAAGCACTGCAGAGGGGACAACACCTCCATCCACCTCCTGTGGGAGCTGTGAGCAGCTGCAAACCAGCCCAGCCCGAGGGCACAGCCAGAGCCCCTCCTGTGGTCCAAGTGCATGGCCCCCAGCTATCCCAGCACCATCAGCTGCTTTGTAAATGTAGATGTTTGATTGCGAGTTTTGCAGCTAAAGAGTGATCGTGGGTAATGAAGAATAAATGCAGTTGCTCCACCCCCATCTGCCAGCAACACGGAATTTTTCTGCTGCTCCTTTCTGATTGTGAAAAAACAGGTTTCTCAAAAGAAAAAAAAAACAAAAAAACAACCAACAACCAAAACAAAAAAGGGCTTTAATGAAATAGCTTCTTGGTACTTGAACGCAGCTGGGCTGAACAATTGATTTACTACTCGTTGGAAAGCAATTCCAGGGAGGAACCAACCCAGTGAGAAAACAGCTTCACTCTGGGCCAGCCCAGCCATTGCACTGCAAGGCCCAGTACCATTTCCCAAGTTCACTGGTGTTGTAAATCCATATTTACCGTGGAAAATGTGCTCTGGCAGGTGCCCCCCACCCTCCCAGCCTTTTGCCT
Organism: Setophaga petechia; assembly: GCA_024362935.1. Classification (NCBI taxonomy): domain Eukaryota; kingdom Metazoa; phylum Chordata; class Aves; order Passeriformes; family Parulidae; genus Setophaga; species Setophaga petechia. Next base: position 97,420 of record JANCRA010000138.1, on the reverse strand, counting down.
GGCTGGCCATCCCTGCTGCAGGGTTTGGGGCTGCTCACAGCTGGCAAGGTCAGCGGGGCCTTGTGCTGGGAGCAGCTCTGGCACTCACAGCCACGGGGGCAGGAGAGCCAGATGTGAGAGGGGACACATCTGTGCCACACCCTGCGTGTCCTGTCGGGATCATTCGTTTGTCAGAGTGACCCCGAGAAAAGTTCCAGAGTCTCTTTTCCCAGCCCAGCGCTTAAAGAAGGCGTCAGAGCTCTTCATCTCTCGGTCTCAACGTTGTTTATTCATTCTTATCTAAAAAATTTTCTTTCTGCCCAGCAGAGATCTGCTCAGCAGGGCAGCCACAGGCACTCTGCCTGCCCCCGGGGTGGTGTTGTGTCTTTATACTACAAACTACATGTGCAATGTTTACAGTCACTCCCCAATGCCCATCACCTGTGTTAGACACTGAGCTTCTACTCTAAACCAATCCAAAAGTGCCAACATCACCGCAGAAGATGGAGGCCAAGAAGAAGAAGGAGAAAGGCTGGACACACCCAGTTCCCTCCATCTTGCCTCCTGAACCCCCCTGTACCAAAATCCCAAAATGCATAATTCACCCTGTGATAACTTCACTAATATTCTACTTAAACTCTTGTGGCTTACTGATCTTCATAGAAGGTTGGTGTTTGCTCCACGGGCCATAATCAAACCCACAGAGGCATTTTGGGCTCTGTGCCAGGGTCACTGAGACCCCTGGCAAGGGTCTGGGCTGCTCAGGACAGCCAGAGGGATGTCCTGGGTCCCCAGACACAGAGCTGCACGTCCCTCCCTGTGAGCACTGACTGGCACACGTTTTATTAGAGACCTTCCAGTGGTGCTGGAAATTGCTGGAAATGTAGCACTCTTGCTGTGAGTGCTGTGCTGAGCTCTGTGGGCAGGGAGCTGAAGCTCACAGTCCCAGCATTCCCCACAGGGCTGTTTGATTCCTTGCCTCCTGCTTGTCCTGGGCTGGCCCTGCACTTCACACACTGCATTCAGTGCAGCCAGGATGCCTTTTACTGCTACCCAGCCCAAACTGCACCCACTGCAAGGCACCACCAAGAGTTCCTTGACACCTAAATCCCAGGTACAAGGAGAGCCTGGCTGGATCTGACATTCCTCCAGGTAAAAGCAATGTCTTCTCCCACATGCTTGCCAACCACGGTGTGGGAACACAGCCCTGTCCTTCCCAGCTGGCTTTGCCTCATGCTCACACACACGATGCACTTGGCAGCAGTGCTGCAATTTATTTCCCAGACTGGCACCCAGCATTCCCATGCCCCTGTGGGAGCAGCATGGTGCAAAACCCCAGGGCACAGTGGCACCATCTGAAGCAGGGCTCATTACAGTGAATCCCACCAGAGCTCATGCTAACCACAACCCATCCTTCCTCCTCCTGCCATCTGTATCAATGCCTAAGCCAGGCTAAAAGCCAAGTCCTGCTTCTCTTGCACCCACCCAAGTGGCCAGAGGGAAGCAACAACGCCCTGTCCCCACTGCTGGAACGGCGCAGTGGGAAGTGAAGGTTTTGTTCAGGCTCTAAGAATGGCAAAGGCCAGAGCAGCTCAATCCACCTTCCAGCTCTGAGAATGCTTTCAGCAGGCAGGTGGGAGGGAATGGCACATTTGGGCTTGGGATCAAAGCAGGGGCTCCCCTGTGCCAGCACTGCTGGAGGCGGTGGCCGTGCTCCCCAGACACCCAGCAGGTGACCCCACCCTGGCCCACACCCCTCCTTCACCCACACACCCCAGGCACTGCTCCCCAGGCTGGCAGGGGCATTGCTGGCTCAGGTCTGTGAGCTCTGTGCCTTTGGCCATGCTTGGGGAGCTCAGATTTTCCACCTTAGGAAGGAGGGAGCAGGGCCTGCCCACCTGTGCTGTTTGCACCTTGCTGGTGAGCCCAGCTTTCCTTTTGGTGCTGGAGGCCAAACTGAGGGGGTGCAGAGGACCATTTGTGTGCCTGTTTATATCACTGAGTGTTGGATTGTGACTTCTTGTGTTTTGATACTGTGGATATTTTTTTTTAAAGTTAAATATATTCTATTGCTGGACAGCTGGAATGAAATGCAGAGTCTCTTTGTGTCACCTGGAGAAACCCCATCGTCCCTGATTCCAAATGGAATCAATCTCCTCCCACCAGCGAGGGGATCGAGAGCATCCAGCAGACACCAGCCCACACCCACAGCCCCTGAGGAGAGCAGGCAGGGCCAGGGCACGGCTTCCTCAAGGAATTCACAGCCAGAACCTTCCAGAGGAGCAGAAGGCTGGGGAGGAGCCTCACCTGAACCTCTGGAACGGAGACAAGGGAGGGGAAAAGCCACCCTGTGCTGCCCCGTGCACACGCCCACCAGCAATCCTTCCTGGCAGGGTTTTGTTCACAATTTGAACATTTTCATGTGACTCCGGGTGCATTATCCCTGCTCCCCACGAGAGAACAGCCCACGTGCTGCCAGGGGCTTGGCCACAGACACCTGGGCAGAGCTGAGCAGGTGGCAGAGCCTTCCTGTGAGAGGCAGCTTGTCAGAACACCTGCACACTTCAGCCACCCAGCCACACTCCATGCTCCTCCTGGGATGTACAAAGCCACAAAACTCCACTGCTCTGCTCCTCCCCAAAGCCACTGTGGGCAGGGAAACACATGGGACATCCCAGCTGGATCAGGGGGCCAAACTCAGAGTTGGTGCAAGAGCAGCAAGAAGGATCTTCTCACAGCCCCTGGCTCTGAGGGCTCCGGGAGGTGAGGCAGGAGCTCCTTCCCCTCGCTGTGTGTTTGTGCCCAGCCCTGAGCAGGGGAAGCACTTTGGGATGAGCACTGACACAGAGCAGTGTGACACTATTGATACACCCCTGCAGACACACCAGCACGTGGCAAACACGCTGGAGAGAGCTGGGATCATTATCTCAGAGAGATTTCTTTAGCACCCTGCTGATGGAGCCATTTCAGAACGGGAGGAGGAAGATCAGCAATAAACCACACACAAAAGCAAAGCCAAAAACTGGAGCTTGGTGGAGACAGATGAGACACAGGGAAAACCTCCACGCCACATTCCTGGGCACCCAGCTCTTCCCAAGGGAGGCCCACAGGCAGCACACAGCTCACCCTGACTGCAGGGGTGAGCTGGCTCAGCCCCAACACAAGAGCAGAGCCAGTCCAGGTGCCCTCAGAGCCCAGCCCTTGCTCTGGGCAGCACACACTGGTGGCTCTTCTTTTCTTTAAGAAATATCCCACTTACAGAGTTCCTATTTTAACTACAAACATTACCTTTAACTACAAGACTACATTTATGATATAAATAAAATGTTAACACAGCACTACTAACCAATACAACAACATACATAGAATAAATATCTGCACAGAGCCGTATACCAGGCTCTGTATGTACACATCTACTGCAGATACCGCACACAGGGACCAGAGAGAACCGTGAAACAGCCATGGAACAGAAAACACAGCCCAGCAGAAGCACAAACCCAGCGATTGCAAACCGCATCTCCAGTGTATGCACTATCCATACAGCACACAGGCAGGGAGCAGAGAGAACCGTGCCACAGCCACGGAACAGCACACAGAGCCCAGCAGCAGCACAGACCCAGCCATTGCAAACCGCCCCCCCCCGCCCGCCCCGTCTCTCCCGCTCACGGCCCCGCAGCCCTGCCCGGCCCCCCCGCCCGCTGCCGGCACCGCCACAGCGCCCCCTGCCGCCCGCCGCGCCGCCCTGCACCGCACCCGCCCGCACGGCCCCGCACGGAGCCCGGGGCGCGCCCGGCCCGCCCGCCCCCGATCCCACCCGCGGCACCGCGGGGCGCGGGACAACCGGAACGGAGCCCCGACCGCCGGGCACCCGCGGGAACCCCGCAAAAAACGCCACAAACCCAGAAAAAACAACCCGGACCCGACGGCCGCCATCTTGCCTGAAACCCCGGCACCGCCGCCATCTTGCCGGAAACCACGTGACGGTATGGGCGCCGCCATCTTGCCTAACCCACGTGGGCGAATGGGCGCCGCCATCTTGTGGAAACCACGTGGGCACATGGGCGCCGCCATCTTGCCTAAAACCACGTGACGGCAGGACTCCAAATGAGCCCTGGCTGACCTCGACTGACCCCAAATGACCCTAGGCTGACCTGTAATGACCCCGAGTGACCCCTGGAAGACTTCTGGATGACCTTTGGTGACCCCAAATGACCTCCGTTTGACCTTTAATGCCCCCAAATGACCCCTAGATGACCCCGAGTGACCCTGAGTGACCCCGGGATGGGGTCCCGGGACCCCGAATGACCTTTCTGTGACCTCGGTGACCCCGGGCGACCCCTGGAAGACCCCGAACGACCTTTCGTGACCTTTTGTGACCTTTCGTGACCTTTGGTGACCTTTCGTTTGACCTTTAATGCCCCCAAATGACCCCTAGATGACCCCGAGTGACCCCGGGATGACCTCGGCTGACCCCGAATGACCTTTCTGTGACCTCGGTGACCCCGGGCGACCCCTGGAAGACCCCGAACGACCTTTCGTGACCTTTCGTGACCTTTTGTGACCTTTCGTGACCTTTCATTTGACCTTTAATGCCCCCAAATGACCCCTAGATGACCCCGAGTGACCCCGGGATGACCTCGGGTGACCCCGAATGACCTTTCTGTGACCTCGGTGACCCCGGGCGACCCCTGGAAGACCCCGAACGACCTTTCGTGACCTTTCGTGACCTTTGGTGACCTTTCGTTTGACCTTTAATGCCCCCAAATGACCCCTAGATGACCCCGAGTGACCCCGAGTGACCCCGGAATGACCTCGGGTGACCCCGAATGACCTTTCTGTGACCTCGGTGACCCCAGGCGACCCCTGGATGACCCCAAACGACCTTTCGTGACCTTTTGTGACCTTTTGTGACCTTTCGTGACCTTTCGTTTGACCTTTAATGCCCCCAAATGACCCCTAGATGACCCCGAGTGACCCCGAGTGACCCCGGGATGACCTCGGGTGACCCCGAATGACCTTTCTGTGACCTCGGTGACCCCGGGCGACCCCTGGAAGACCCCGAACGACCTTTCGTGACCTTTCGTGACCTTTGGTGACCCCAAATGACCTCCGTTTGACCTTTAATGCCCCCAAATGACCCCTAGATGACCCCGAGTGACCCCGAGTGACCCAGTGTTATATTAGGCTATAATACGCTATAATTCGCTATGCTATGCTATAATAGGCTATAATATGCTATAATAGGCTATGCACTGCTAGAATAGGCTATACTCTGCTATAATAGACTATGCTATGCTTGAATATGCTATATTATGCTATAATAGGCTATGCTATGCTATAATAGGCTATAATCTGCTATAATAGGCTATAATCTGCTATAATAGGCTATAATATGCTATAATAGGCTATGCTATGCTATATATGCTATAATATGCTATAATATGCGATGCTATAATACGCTATAATAGGCTATAATAGGCTATATTAGGCTATGCTATGCTATAATAGGCTATAATATGGTATAATAGGCTATAATATGCTATAATAGGGTATAATATGCTATAATAGGATATAATATGCAATTATAGGCTATGCTATGCTATAATATGCTATAAGAGGCTATGCTATGCTATAAAAGCCTATAATATGCTATAATAGGCTATAATATGCAATAATAGGCTATGCTATGCTATAGTATGCTATGCTGTGTTATATTAGGCTATAATACGCTATGCTATGCTATAATAGGCTCTGCTATGCTATAAGAGGCTATAATATGCTATAATAGGGTATAATAGGCAATAATAGGCTATTCTATGCTATAATATGCTATGCTGTGTTATATTAGGCTATAATACACTATAATACGCTATGGTATGATATAATATGTTATAATACGGTATAATAGGCTATGCTATGCTATAATAGGCAATAATATGCTATAATATGCTATGCTGTGTTATATTAGGCTATAATTACGCTACAATACTCTATGCTATGCTATAAGAGGCTATGCTATGCTATAATAGGCTATGCCATGCTGTAAGAGGCTATAATATGCTATAATAGGCTATGCTATGCTATAAGAGGCTATGCTATGCTATAATAGGCTATGCAATGCTATAATAGGCTATGCTATGCTATAATACGCTATGCTATGCTATAATAGGCGATAATATGCAATAACAGGCTATGCTAATCTATAATATGCTATACTGTGTTATATTAGGCTTTAATACGCTATAATACGCTATGCTATGATATAATATGCTATAATACGGTATAATAGGCTATGCTATGCTATAATAGGCTATGCTATGCTATAAGAGGCTATGCTATGCTATAAGAGGCTATGCTATGCTATAAGAGGCTATAATATGCTATAATAGGCTATGCTATGCTATAAGAGGCTATGCTATGCTATAATAGGCTATGCTATGCTATAAGAGGCTATGCTATGCTATAATAGGGTATAATATGCTATAATAGGCTATAATACGCAATAATAGGCTATGCTAATCTATAATATGCTATGCTGTGTTATATTAGGCTTTAATACGCTATAATACGCTATGCTATGATATAATATGCTATAATACGGTATAATAGGCTATGTTATGCTATAAGAGGCTATGCTATGCTATAATAGGCTATGCTATGCTATATTAGGCTATAATATGCTATAATAGGCTATGCTATGCTATAAGAGGCTAGGCTATGCTACAATAGGCTCTGCTATGCTATAATAGGCTAGGCTATGCAATAAGAGGCTAGGCTATGCAATAATAGGCTCTGCTATGCTATAAGAGGCTAGGCTATGCTATAAGAGGCTAGGCTATGCTATAAGAGGCTAGGCTATGCAATATTAGGCTCTGCTATGCTATAAGAGGCTCTGCTATGCTATAAGAGGCTAGGCTATGCTATAATAGGCTATGCTATGCTATAATAGGCTATGCTATGCTATAATAGGCTATGCTATGCTATAATAGGCTATAATACGCAATAATAGGCTATGCTAATCTATAATATGCTATGCTGTGTTATATTAGGCTTTAATACGCTATAATACGCTATGCTATGATATAATATGCTATAATACGGTATAATAGGCTATGTTATGCTATAAGAGGCTATGCTATGCTATAATAGGCTATGCTATGCTATATTAGGCTATAATATGCTATAATAGGCTATGCTATGCTATAAGAGGCTAGGCTATGCTACAATAGGCTCTGCTATGCTATAATAGGCTAGGCTATGCAATAAGAGGCTAGGCTATGCAATAATAGGCTCTGCTATGCTATAAGAGGCTAGGCTATGCTATAAGAGGCTAGGCTATGCTATAAGAGGCTAGGCTATGCAATATTAGGCTCTGCTATGCTATAAGAGGCTCTGCTATGCTATAAGAGGCTAGGCTATGCTATAATAGGCTATGCTATGCTATAATAGGCTATGCTATGCTATAATAGGCTATGCTATGCTATAATAGGGTATAATATGCTATAATAGGCTATAATATGCAATAATAGGCTTTGCTAATCTATAATATGCTAAGCTGTGTTATATTAGGCTATAATACGCTATAATACACTATGCTATGCTATAATAGGCTATGCAATAATAGGCTAGCCTATGCTATAAGAGGCTAGGCCATGCTATAAGAGGCTCGGCTATGCAATAATAGGCTCGGCTATGCTATAAGAGGCTCTGGTATGCAATAATAGGCTCGGCTATGCTATAAGAGGCTAGGCTATGCTATAATAGGCTAAAATATGCTATAATAGCCTCTGCTATGCTATAAGAGGCTAGGCTATGCTATAAGAGGCTAGGCTATGCTATAATAGGCTCTGCTATGCTATAATAGGCTAGGCTATGCTATAAGAGGCTAGGCTATGCTATAAGAGGCTAGGCTATGCAATAATAGGCTCGGCTATGCTATAAGAGGCTCGGCTATGCTATAATACGCTATGCTATGCTATAAGACGCTAGGCTATGCTATAAGAGGCTAGGCTATGCTATAATAGGCTCGGCTATGCTATAAGAGGCTCGGCTATGCTCTAAGAGGCTGGGCCATGCAATAAGAGGCTGGGCCATGCTATAAGAGGCTGGGCCATGCAATAAGAGGCTCGGCCATGCAATAAGAGGCTCGGCCATGCTATAAGAGGCTGGGCCATGCAATAAGCTGCTGGGCCATGCAATAAGAGGCTCGGCTATGCAATAAGAGGCTCGGCTATGCTCTAAGAGGCTCGGCTATGCTCTAAGAGGCTCGGCTATGCAATAAGAGGCTCGGCTATGCAATAAGAGGCTCGGCTATGCTCTAAGAGGCTCGGCTATGCTCTAAGAGGCTCGGCTATGCAATAAGAGGCTCGGCTATGCTCTAAGAGGCTCGGCTATGCTCTAAGAGGCTCGGATATGCTCTAAGAGGCTCGGCTATGCAATAAGAGGCTCGGCCATGCTATAAGAGGCTGGGCCATGCAATAAGCTGCTGGGCCATGAAATAAGAGGCTCGGCCATGCTATAAGAGGCTGGGCCATGCAATAAGCTGCTGGGCCATGCTATAAGAGGCTGGGCGATGCAATCAGAGGCTGGGCCATGCAAGAAGAGGCTCGGCCATGCAAGAAGAGGCTCGGCCATGCAATAGGAGGCTCGGCCATGCAATAAGAGGCTGGGCCATGCAATAAGAGGCTCGGCCATGCAATAAGAGGCTGGGCCATGCTATAAGAGGCTCGGCCATGCTATAAGAGGCTGGGCCATGCAATAAGAGGCTGGGCCATGCTATAAGAGGCTCGGCCATGCAATAAGAGGCTGGGCCATGCTATAAGAGGCTGGGCCATGCTATAAGAGGCTGGGCCATGCAATAAGAGGCTGGGCCATGCTATAAGAGGCTGGGCCATGCAATAAGAGGCTGGGCCATGCTATAAGAGGCTGGGCCATGCTATAAGAGGCTCGGCCATGCAATAAGAGGCTGGGCCATGCTATAAGAGGCTGGGCCATGCTATAAGAGGCTGGGCCATGCAATAAGAGGCTGGGCCATGCTATAAGAGGCTCGGCTAAGCAATAAGAGGCTGGGCCATGCTATAAGAGGCTGGGCCATGCAATAAGAGGCTGGGCCATGCTATAAGAGGCCCGGCCATGCAATAAGAGGCTGGGCCATGCCATTAGAGGGCCGGCCATGCAATAAGAGGCTGGGCCATGCTATAAGAGGCTGGGCCATGCTATAAGAGGCTGGGCCATGCTATAAGAGGCTGAGCCATGCAATAGGAGGCTCGGCCATGCTATAAGAGGCTCGGCCATGCAATAAGAGGCTGGGCCATGCAATAAGAGGCTCGGCCATGCTATAAGAGGCTCGGCCATGCTATAAGAGGCTGGGCCATGCAATAAGAGGCTGGGCCATGCTATAAGAGGCTGGGCCATGCTATAAGAGGCTGGGCCATGCAATAAGAGGCTGGGCCATGCTATAAGAGGCTGGGCCATGCTATAAGAGGCTGGGCCATGCAATAAGCTGCTGGGCCATGCTATAAGAGGCTGGGCCATGCAATAAGAGGCTGGGCAATGCAATAAGAGGCTGGGCCATGCTATAAGAGGCTCGGCCATGCAATAAGAGGCCGGGCCATGCTATAAGAGGCTGGGCCATGCTATAAGAGGCTGGGCCATGCAATAGGAGGCTCGGCCATGCTATAAGAGGCTCGGCCATGCAATAAGAGGCTGGGCCATGCTATAAGAGGCTGGGCCATGCTATAAGAGGCTCGGCCATGCAATAAGAGGCTCGGCCATGCTATAAGAGGCTGGGCCATGCAATAAGCTGCTGGGCCATGCAATACGAGGCTGGGCCATGCAATAACAGGCTCGGCCATGCTATAAGAGGCTGGGCCATGCAATAAGCTGCTGGGCCATGCAATAAGCGGCTGGGCCATGCAATAAGAGGCTGGGCCATGCAATAAGAGGCTGGGCCATGCAATAAGAGGCTCGGCCATGCAATAAGAGGCTGGGCCATGCTATAAGAGGCTGGGCCATGCTATAAGAGGCTGGGCCATGCTATAAGAGGCTGGGCCATGCAATAAGAGGCTGGGCCATGCTATAAGAGGCTCGGCCATGCTATAAGAGGCTGGGCCATGCTATAAGAGGCTGGGCCATGCTATAAGAGGCTGGGCCATGCTATAAGAGGCTCGGCCATGCAATAAGAGGCTGGGCCATGCTATAAGAGGCTGGGCCATGCTATAAGAGGCTGGGCCATGCAATAAGAGGCTGGGCCATGCTATAAGAGGCTGGGCCATGCAATAAGAGGCTGGGCCATGCTATAAGAGGCTGGGCCATGCTATAAGAGGCTCGGCCATGCAATAAGAGGCTGGGCCATGCTATAAGAGGCTGGGCCATGCTATAAGAGGCTCGGCCATGCAATAAGAGGCTGGGCCATGCTATAAGAGGCTCGGCTATGCTATAAGAGGCTGGGCCATGCTATAAGAGGCTGGGCCATGCAATAAGAGGCTGGGCCATGCTATAAGAGGCCCGGCCATGCAATAAGAGGCTGGGCCATGCTATTAGAGGGCCGGCCATGCAATAAGAGGCTGGGCCATGCTATAAGAGGCTGGGCCATGCTATAAGAGGCTGGGCCATGCAATAAGAGGCTGGGCCATGCTATAGTAGGGCTGGGCCATGCAATAAGAGGCTCGGCCATGCAATAAGAGGCTCGGCCATGCTATAAGAGGCTCGGCCATGCTATAAGAGGCTGGGCCATGCAATAAGCTGCTGGGCCATGCTATAAGAGGCTGGGCCATGCTATAAGAGGCTGGGCCATGCAATAAGAGGCTGGGCCATGCTATAAGAGGCTGGGCCATGCTATAAGAGGCTGGGCCATGCAATAAGCTGCTGGGCCATGCTATAAGAGGCTGGGCCATGCAATAAGAGGCTGGGCCATGCAATAAGAGGCTGGGCCATGCTATAAGAGGCTCGGCCATGCAATAAGAGGCCGGGCCATGCTATAAGAGGCTGGGCCATGCTATAAGAGGCTGGGCCATGCTATAAGAGGCTGGGCCATGCAATAGGAGGCTCGGCCATGCTATAAGAGGCTCGGCCATGCAATAAGAGGCTGGGCCATGCTATAAGAGCCTGGGCCATGCTATAAGAGGCTCGGCCATGCAATAAGAGGCTCGGCCATGCTATAAGAGGCTGGGCCATGCAATAAGCTGCTGGGCCATGCAATACGAGGCTGGGCCATGCAATAAGAGGCTCGGCCATGCTATAAGAGGCTGGGCCATGCAATAAGCTGCTGGGCCATGCTATAAGAGGCTGGGCCATGCAATAAGAGGCTGGGCCATGCAATAAGAGGCTGGGCCATGCTATAAGAGGCTCGGCCATGCAATAAGAGGCTGGGCCATGCTATAAGAGGCTGGGCCATGCTATAAGAGGCTGGGCCATGCAATAAGAGGCTGGGCCATGCTATAAGAGGCTGGGCCATGCTATAAGAGGCTGGGCCATGCTAGAAGAGGCTCGGCCATGCAATAAGAGGCTGGGCCATGCTATAAGAGGCTCGGCCATGCTATAAGAGGCTGGCCATGCTATAAGAGGCTGGGCCATACAATAAGAGGCTCGGCCATGCTATAAGAGGCCCGGCCATGCAATAAGAGGCTGGGCCATGCTATTAGAAGGCCGGCCATGCAATAAGAGGCTGGGCCATGCTATTAGAAGGCCGGCCATGCAATAAGAGGCTGGGCCATGCTATAAGAGGCTGGGCCATGCTATAAGAGGCTGGACCATGCAATAAGAGGCTGGGCCATGCTATAAGAGGCTGGGCCATGCTATAAGAGGCTGGGCCATGCAATAAGAGGCTCGGCCATGCTATAAGAGGCTGGGCCATGCAATAAGAGGCTGGGCCATGCAATAAGAGGCTGGGCCATGCTATAAGAGGCTCGGCCATGCAATAAGAGGCTGGGCCATGCTATAAGAGGCTGGGCCATGCTATAAGAGGCTCGGGCATGCAATAAGAGGCTCGGCCATGCTATAAGAGGCTGGGCCATGCAATAAGCTGCTGGGCCATGCAATAAGAGGCTGGGCCATGCAATAAGAGGCTGGGCCATGTTTTAAGAGGCTGGGCCATGCAATAAGCTGCTGGGCCATGCAATAAGAGGCTGGGCCATGCTATAAGAGGCTGGGCCATGCAATAAGAGGCTGGGCCATGCAATAAGAGGCTGGTCCATGCTATAAGAGGCTAGGCCATGCTATAAGAGGCTGGGCCATGCTATAAGAGGCTGGGCCATGCTATAAGAGGCTGGGCCATGCTATAAGAGGCTGGGCCATGCAATAAGCTGCTGGGCCATGCTATAAGAGGCTGGGCCATGCTATAAGAGGCTGGGCCATGCAATAAGAGGCTGGGCCATGCTATAAGAGGCTGGGCCATGCAATAAGCTGCTGGGCCATGCTATAAGAGGCTGGGCCATGCAATAAGAGGCTGGGCCATGCAATAAGAGGCCGGGCCATGCTATAAGAGGCTCGGCCATGCAATAAGAGGCCGGGCCATGCTATAAGAGGCTGGGCCATGCTATAAGAGGCTGGGCCATGCTATAAGAGGCTGGGCCATGCAATAGGAGGCTCGGCCATGCTATAAGAGGCTCGGCCATGCAATAAGAGGCTGGGCCATGCTATAAGAGGCTGGGCCATGCTATAAGAGGCTCGGCCATGCAATAAGAGGCTCGGCCATGCTATAAGAGGCTGGGCCATGCAATAAGCTGCTGGGCCATGCAATACGAGGCTGGGCCATGCAATAAGAGGGTCGGCCATGCTATAAGAGGCTGGGCCATGCAATAAGCTGCTGGGCCATGCTATAAGAGGCTGGGCCATGCAATAAGAGGCTGGGCCATGCAATAAGAGGCACGGCCATGTTTTAAGAGGCTGGGCCATGCAATAAGCTGCTGGGCCATGCAATAAGCGGCTGGGCCATGCTATAAGAGGCTGGGCCATGCTATAAGAGGCTCGGCCATGCAATAAGAGGCTGGGCCATGCTATAAGAGGCTCGGCTATGCTATAAGAGGCTGGGCCATGCTATAAGAGGCTGGGCCATGCAATAAGAGGCTGGGCCATGCTATAAGAGGCCCGGCCATGCAATAAGAGGCTGGGCCATGCTATTAGAGGGCCGGCCATGCAATAAGAGGCTGGGCCATGCTATAAGAGGCTGGGCCATGCTATAAGAGGCTGGGCCATGCAATAAGAGGCTGGGCCATGCTATAGGAGGCTGGGCCATGCTATAAGAGGCTGGGCCATGCAATAAGAGGCTCGGCCATGCTATAAGAGGCTCGGCCATGCTATAAGAGGCTGGGCCATGCAATAAGCTGCTGGGCCATGCTATAAGAGGCTGGGCCATGCTATAAGAGGCTGGGCCATGCAATAAGAGGCTGGGCCATGCTATAAGAGGCTGGGCCATGCAATAAGCTGCTGGGCCATGCTATAAGAGGCCGGGCCATGCAATAAGAGGCTGGGCCATGCAATAAGAGGCCGGGCCATGCTATAAGAGGCTCGGCCATGCAATAAGAGGCCGGGCCATGCTATAAGAGGCTGGGCCATGCTATAAGAGGCTGGGCCATGCTATAAGAGGCTGGGCCATGCAATAGGAGGCTCGGCCATGCTATAAGAGGCTCGGCCATGCAATAAGAGGCTGGGCCATGCTATAAGAGGCTGGGCCATGCTATAAGAGGCTGGGCCATGCAATAAGAGGCTGGGCCATGCTATAAGAGGCTCGGCCATGCAATAAGAGGCTGGGCCATGCTATAAGAGGCTGGGCCATGCTATAAGAGGCTGGGCCATGCAATAAGAGGCCGGGCCATGCTATAAGAGGCTGGGCCATGCTATAAGAGGCTGGGCCATGCTATAAGAGGCTGGGCCATGCTATAAGAGGCCGGGCCATGCTATAAGAGGCTGGGCCATGCTATAAGAGGCTGGGCCATGCTATAAGAGGCTGGGCCATGCAATAGGAGGCTCGGCCATGCTATAAGAGGCTCGGCCATGCAATAAGAGGCTGGGCCATGCTATAAGAGCCTGGGCCATGCTATAAGAGGCTCGGCCATGCAATAAGAGGCTCGGCCATGCTATAAGAGGCTGGGCCATGCAATAAGCTGCTGGGCCATGCAATACGAGGCTGGGCCATGCAATAAGAGGCTCGGCCATGCTATAAGAGGCTGGGCCATGCAATAAGCTGCTGGGCCATGCTATAAGAGGCTGGGCCATGCAATAAGAGGCTGGGCCATGCAATAAGAGGCTGGGCCATGCTATAAGAGGCTCGGCCATGCAATAAGAGGCTGGGCCATGCAATAGGAGGCTCGGCCATGCTATAAGAGGCTCGGCCATGCAATAAGAGGCTCGGCCATGCAATAAGAGGCTGGGCCATGCTATAAGAGGCTCGGCTATGCTATAAGAGGCTGGGCCATGCTATAAGAGGCTGGGCCATGCAATAAGAGGCTGGGCCATGCTATAAGAGGCCCGGCCATGCAATAAGAGGCTGGGCCATGCTATTAGAGGGCCGGCCATGCAATAAGAGGCTGGGCCATGCTATAAGAGGCTGGGCCATGCTATAAGAGGCTGGGCCATGCAATAAGAGGCTGGGCCATGCTATGGGAGGCTGGGCCATGCTATAAGAGGCTGGGCCATGCAATAAGAGGCTCGGCCATGCTATAAGAGGCTCGGCCATGCTATAAGAGGCTGGGCCATGCAATAAGCTGCTGGGCCATGCTATAAGAGGCTGGGCCATGCTATAAGAGGCTGGGCCATGCAATAAGAGGCTGGGCCATGCTATAAGAGGCTGGGCCATGCAATAAGCTGCTGGGCCATGCTATAAGAGGCCGGGCCATGCAATAAGAGGCTGGGCCATGCAATAAGAGGCCGGGCCATGCTATAAGAGGCTCGGCCATGCAATAAGAGGCCGGGCCATGCTATAAGAGGCTGGGCCATGCTATAAGAGGCTGGGCCATGCTATAAGAGGCTGGGCCATGCAATAGGAGGCTCGGCCATGCTATAAGAGGCTCGGCCATGCAATAAGAGGCTGGGCCATGCTATAAGAGGCTGGGCCATGCTATAAGAGGCTCGGCCATGCAATAAGAGGCTCGGCCATGCTATAAGAGGCTGGGCCATGCAATAAGCTGCTGGGCCATGCAATACGAGGCTGGGCCATGCAATAAGAGGCTCGGCCATGCTATAAGAGGCTGGGCCATGCAATAAGCTGCTGGGCCATGCTATAAGAGGCTGGGCCATGCAATAAGAGGCTGGGCCATGCAATAAGAGGCTGGGCCATGCAATAAGAGGCTCGGCCATGTTTTAAGAGGCTGGGCCATGCAATAAGCTGCTCGGCCATGCAATAAGAGGCTGGGCCATGCTATAAGAGGCTGGGCCATGCAATAAGAGGCTGGGCCATGCAATAAGAGGCTGGTCCATGCTATAAGAGGCTGGGCCATGCAATAAGAGGCTTGGCCATGCAATAAGAGGCTGGGCCATGCAATAAGAGGCTTGGCCATGCAATAAGAGGCTGGGCCATGCTATAAGAGGCTGGGCCATGCAATAAGAGGCTGGGCCATGCTATAAGAGGCTCGGCCATGCAATAAGAGGCTGGGCCATGCTATAAGAGGCTGGGCCATGCTATAAGAGGCTGGGCCATGCTATAAGAGGCTCGGCCATGCAATAAGAGGCTGGGCCATGCTATAAGAGGCTGGGCCATGCTATAAGAGGCTGGGCCATGCAATAAGAGGCCGGGCCATGCTATAAGAGGCTGGGCCATGCTATAAGAGGCTGGGCCATGCTATAAGAGGCTGGGCCATGCAATAGGAGGCTCGGCCATGCTATAAGAGGCTGGGCCATGCAATAAGAGGCTGGGCCATGCTATAAGAGCCTGGGCCATGCTATAAGAGGCTCGGCCATGCAATAAGAGGCTCGGCCATGCTATAAGAGGCTGGGCCATGCAATAAGCTGCTGGGCCATGCAATACGAGGCTGGGCCATGCAATAAGAGGCTCGGCCATGCTATAAGAGGCTGGGCCATGCAATAAGCTGCTGGGCCATGCTATAAGAGGCTGGGCCATGCAATAAGAGGCTGGGCCATGCAATAAGAGGCTGGGCCATGCTATAAGAGGCTCGGCCATGCAATAAGAGGCTGGGCCATGCTATAAGAGGCTGGGCCATGCTATAAGAGGCTGGGCCATGCAATAAGAGGCTGGGCCATGCTATAAGAGGCTGGGCCATGCTATAAGAGGCTGGGCCATGCTAGAAGAGGCTCGGCCATGCAATAAGAGGCTGGGCCATGCTATAAGAGGCTCGGCCATGCTATAAGAGGCTGGGCCATGCTATAAGAGGCTGGGCCATGCAATAAGAGGCTGGGCCATGCTATAAGAGGCTGGGCCATGCTATAAGAGGCTGGGCCATGCAATAAGAGGCTGGGCCATGCTATAAGAGGCTGGGCCATGCAATAAGAGGCTCGGCCATGCTATAAGAGGCTGGGCCATGCTATAAGAGGCTGGGCCATGCAATAAGCTGCTGGGCCATGCTATAAGAGGCTGGGCCATGCTATAAGAGGCTGGGCCATGCAATAAGAGGCTGGGCCATGCTATAAGAGGCTGGGCCATGCAATAAGCTGCTGGGCCATGCTATAAGAGGCTGGGCCATGCAATAAGAGGCTGGGCCATGCAATAAGAGGCCGGGCCATGCTATAAGAGGCTCGGCCATGCAATAAGAGGCCGGGCCATGCTATAAGAGGCTGGGCCATGCTATAAGAGGCTGGGCCATGCTATAAGAGGCTGGGCCATGCAATAGGAGGCTCGGCCATGCTATAAGAGGCTCGGCCATGCAATAAGAGGCTCGGCCATGCTATAAGAGGCTGGGCCATGCTATAAGAGGCTCGGCCATGCAATAAGAGGCTCGGCCATGCTATAAGAGGCTGGGCCATGCAATAAGCTGCTGGGCCATGCAATACGAGGCTGGGCCATGCAATAAGAGGGTCGGCCATGCTATAAGAGGCTGGGCCATGCAATAAGCTGCTGGGCCATGCTATAAGAGGCTGGGCCATGCAATAAGAGGCTGGGCCATGCAATAAGAGGCTGGGCCATGCTATAAGAGAGCCGGCCATGCAACATGAGGCTCGGCCACGCAACAAGAGGCTCGGCCATGCTATAAGAGTCTCAGCCATGCAATAAGAGGCTCGGCCATGCTATAAGAGGCTCGGCCATGCAATAAGAGGCTCGGCCATGCTATAAGAGGCTGGGCCATGCAATAAGAGCCCGGGCCATGCTATAAGAAACTCGGCCATGCAATAAGAGGCTGGGCCATGCTATAAGAGACAGGGCCATGCTATAAGAGGCTGGGCCATGCAATAAGCTGCTGGGCCATGCTATAAGAGGCCGGGCCATGCTATAAGAGGCTCGGCCATGCAATAAGAGGCTGGGCCATGCTATAAGAGGCTCGGCCATGCTATAAGAGGCTGGGCCATGCTATAAGAGGCTGGGCCATGCAATAGGAGGCTCGGTCATGCAATAAGAGGCTGGGCCATGCAATAAGAGGCTGGGCCATGTTTTAAGAGGCTGGGCCATGCAATAAGCTGCTGGGCCATGCAATAAGAGGCTGGGCCATGCTATAAGAGGCTGGGCCATGCAATAAGAGGCTGGGCCATGCAATAAGAGGCTGGTCCATGCTATAAGAGGCTGGGCCATGCAATAAGAGGCTCGGCCATGCAATAAGAGGCTGGGCCATGCAATAAGAGGCTGGGCCATGCAATAAGAGGCTGGGCCATGCTATAAGAGGCTGGGCCATGCTATAAGAGGCTGGGCCATGCTATAAGTGGGCCGGCCATGCAACAAGAGGCTCGGCCACGCAACAAGAGGCTCGGCCATGCTATAAGAGGCTCGGCCATGCAATAAGAGGCTCGGCCATGCTATAAGAGGCTGGGCCATGCAATAAGAGCCCGGGCCATGCTATAAGAGGCTCGGCCATGCAATAACAGGCTGGGCCATGCTATAAGAGGCAGGGCCATGCTATAAGAGGCTGGGCCATGCAATAAGAGGCTGGTCCATGCTATAAGAGGCTGGGCCATGCTATAAGAGGCTCGGCCAAGCAATAAGAGGCTGGGCCATGCTATAAGAGGCTGGGCGATGCTATAAGAGGCTGGGCCATGCAATAAGAGGCTGGGCCATGCTATAAGAGGCCCGGCCATGCAATAAGAGGCTGGGCCATGCTATTAGAGGGCCGGCCATGCAATAAGAGGCTGGGCCATGCTATAAGAGGCTGGGCCATGCTATAAGAGGCTGGGCCATGCAATAAGAGGCTGGGCCATGCTATAGGAGGCTGGGCCATGCTATAAGAGGCTGGGCCATGCAATAAGAGGCTCGGCCATGCTATAAGAGGCTCGGCCATGCTATAAGAGGCTGGGCCATGCAATAAGCTGCTGGGCCATGCTATAAGAGGCTGGGCCATGCTATAAGAGGCTGGGCCATGCAATAAGAGGCTGGGCCATGCTATAAGAGGCTGGGCCATGCAATAAGCTGCTGGGCCATGCTATAAGAGGCCGGGCCATGCAATAAGAGGCTGGGCCATGCAATAAGAGGCCGGGCCATGCTATAAGAGGCTCGGCCATGCAATAAGAGGCCGGGCCATGCTATAAGAGGCTGGGCCATGCTATAAGAGGCTGGGCCATGCTATAAGAGGCTGGGCCATGCAATAGGAGGCTCGGCCATGCTATAAGAGGCTCGGCCATGCAATAAGAGGCCGGGCCATGCTATAAGAGGCTGGGCCATGCTATAAGAGGCTGGGCCATGCTATAAGAGGCTCGGCCATGCAATAAGAGGCTCGGCCATGCTATAAGAGGCTGGGCCATGCAATAAGCTGCTGGGCCATGCAATACGAGGCTGGGCCATGCAATAAGAGGCTCGGCCATGCTATAAGAGGCTGGGCCATGCAATAAGAGGCTGGGCCATGCAATAAGAGGCTGGGCCATGCTATAAGAGGCTGGGCCATGCTATAAGAGGCTCGGCCATGCAATAAGAGGCTGGGCCATGCTATAAGAGGCTCGGCTATGCTATAAGAGGCTGGGCCATGCTATAAGAGGCTGGGCCATGCAATAAGAGGCTGGGCCATGCTATAAGAGGCCCGGCCATGCAATAAGAGGCTGGGCCATGCTATTAGAGGGCCGGCCATGCAATAAGAGGCTGGGCCATGCTATAAGAGGCTGGGCCATGCTATAAGAGGCTGGGCCATGCAATAAGAGGCTGGGCCATGCTATAGGAGGCTGGGCCATGCTATAAGAGGCTGGGCCATGCAATAAGAGGCTCGGCCATGCTATAAGAGGCTCGGCCATGCTATAAGAGGCTGGGCCATGCAATAAGCTGCTGGGCCATGCTATAAGAGGCTGGGCCATGCTATAAGAGGCTGGGCCATGCAATAAGAGGCTGGGCCATGCTATAAGAGGCTGGGCCATGCAATAAGCTGCTGGGCCATGCTATAAGAGGCCGGGCCATGCAATAAGAGGCTGGGCCATGCAATAAGAGGCCGGGCCATGCTATAAGAGGCTCGGCCATGCAATAAGAGGCCGGGCCATGCTATAAGAGGCTGGGCCATGCTATAAGAGGCTGGGCCATGCTATAAGAGGCTGGGCCATGCAATAGGAGGCTCGGCCATGCTATAAGAGGCTCGGCCATGCAATAAGAGGCTGGGCCATGCTATAAGAGGCTGGGCCATGCTATAAGAGGCTGGGCCATGCAATAAGAGGCTGGGCCATGCTATAAGAGGCTCGGCCATGCAATAAGAGGCTGGGCCATGCTATAAGAGGCTGGGCCATGCTATAAGAGGCTGGGCCATGCAATAAGAGGCCGGGCCATGCTATAAGAGGCTGGGCCATGCTATAAGAGGCTGGGCCATGCTATAAGAGGCTGGGCCATGCTATAAGAGGCCGGGCCATGCTATAAGAGGCTGGGCCATGCTATAAGAGGCTGGGCCATGCTATAAGAGGCTGGGCCATGCAATAGGAGGCTCGGCCATGCTATAAGAGGCTCGGCCATGCAATAAGAGGCTGGGCCATGCTATAAGAGCCTGGGCCATGCTATAAGAGGCTCGGCCATGCAATAAGAGGCTCGGCCATGCTATAAGAGGCTGGGCCATGCAATAAGCTGCTGGGCCATGCAATACGAGGCTGGGCCATGCAATAAGAGGCTCGGCCATGCTATAAGAGGCTGGGCCATGCAATAAGCTGCTGGGCCATGCTATAAGAGGCTGGGCCATGCAATAAGAGGCTGGGCCATGCAATAAGAGGCTGGGCCATGCTATAAGAGGCTCGGCCATGCAATAAGAGGCTGGGCCATGCAATAGGAGGCTCGGCCATGCTATAAGAGGCTCGGCCATGCAATAAGAGGCTCGGCCATGCAATAAGAGGCTGGGCCATGCTATAAGAGGCTCGGCTATGCTATAAGAGGCTGGGCCATGCTATAAGAGGCTGGGCCATGCAATAAGAGGCTGGGCCATGCTATAAGAGGCCCGGCCATGCAATAAGAGGCTGGGCCATGCTATTAGAGGGCCGGCCATGCAATAAGAGGCTGGGCCATGCTATAAGAGGCTGGGCCATGCTATAAGAGGCTGGGCCATGCAATAAGAGGCTGGGCCATGCTATGGGAGGCTGGGCCATGCTATAAGAGGCTGGGCCATGCAATAAGAGGCTCGGCCATGCTATAAGAGGCTCGGCCATGCTATAAGAGGCTGGGCCATGCAATAAGCTGCTGGGCCATGCTATAAGAGGCTGGGCCATGCTATAAGAGGCTGGGCCATGCAATAAGAGGCTGGGCCATGCTATAAGAGGCTGGGCCATGCAATAAGCTGCTGGGCCATGCTATAAGAGGCCGGGCCATGCAATAAGAGGCTGGGCCATGCAATAAGAGGCCGGGCCATGCTATAAGAGGCTCGGCCATGCAATAAGAGGCCGGGCCATGCTATAAGAGGCTGGGCCATGCTATAAGAGGCTGGGCCATGCTATAAGAGGCTGGGCCATGCAATAGGAGGCTCGGCCATGCTATAAGAGGCTCGGCCATGCAATAAGAGGCTGGGCCATGCTATAAGAGGCTGGGCCATGCTATAAGAGGCTCGGCCATGCAATAAGAGGCTCGGCCATGCTATAAGAGGCTGGGCCATGCAATAAGCTGCTGGGCCATGCAATACGAGGCTGGGCCATGCAATAAGAGGCTCGGCCATGCTATAAGAGGCTGGGCCATGCAATAAGCTGCTGGGCCATGCTATAAGAGGCTGGGCCATGCAATAAGAGGCTGGGCCATGCAATAAGAGGCTGGGCCATGCAATAAGAGGCTCGGCCATGTTTTAAGAGGCTGGGCCATGCAATAAGCTGCTCGGCCATGCAATAAGAGGCTGGGCCATGCTATAAGAGGCTGGGCCATGCAATAAGAGGCTGGGCCATGCAATAAGAGGCTGGTCCATGCTATAAGAGGCTGGGCCATGCAATAAGAGGCTTGGCCATGCAATAAGAGGCTGGGCCATGCAATAAGAGGCTTGGCCATGCAATAAGAGGCTGGGCCATGCTATAAGAGGCTGGGCCATGCAATAAGAGGCTGGGCCATGCTATAAGAGGCTCGGCCATGCAATAAGAGGCTGGGCCATGCTATAAGAGGCTGGGCCATGCTATAAGAGGCTGGGCCATGCTATAAGAGGCTCGGCCATGCAATAAGAGGCTGGGCCATGCTATAAGAGGCTGGGCCATGCTATAAGAGGCTGGGCCATGCAATAAGAGGCCGGGCCATGCTATAAGAGGCTGGGCCATGCTATAAGAGGCTGGGCCATGCTATAAGAGGCTGGGCCATGCAATAGGAGGCTCGGCCATGCTATAAGAGGCTGGGCCATGCAATAAGAGGCTGGGCCATGCTATAAGAGCCTGGGCCATGCTATAAGAGGCTCGGCCATGCAATAAGAGGCTCGGCCATGCTATAAGAGGCTGGGCCATGCAATAAGCTGCTGGGCCATGCAATACGAGGCTGGGCCATGCAATAAGAGGCTCGGCCATGCTATAAGAGGCTGGGCCATGCAATAAGCTGCTGGGCCATGCTATAAGAGGCTGGGCCATGCAATAAGAGGCTGGGCCATGCAATAAGAGGCTGGGCCATGCTATAAGAGGCTCGGCCATGCAATAAGAGGCTGGGCCATGCTATAAGAGGCTGGGCCATGCTATAAGAGGCTGGGCCATGCAATAAGAGGCTGGGCCATGCTATAAGAGGCTGGGCCATGCTATAAGAGGCTGGGCCATGCTAGAAGAGGCTCGGCCATGCAATAAGAGGCTGGGCCATGCTATAAGAGGCTCGGCCATGCTATAAGAGGCTGGGCCATGCTATAAGAGGCTGGGCCATGCAATAAGAGGCTGGGCCATGCTATAAGAGGCTGGGCCATGCTATAAGAGGCTGGGCCATGCAATAAGAGGCTGGGCCATGCTATAAGAGGCTGGGCCATGCAATAAGAGGCTCGGCCATGCTATAAGAGGCTGGGCCATGCTATAAGAGGCTGGGCCATGCAATAAGCTGCTGGGCCATGCTATAAGAGGCTGGGCCATGCTATAAGAGGCTGGGCCATGCAATAAGAGGCTGGGCCATGCTATAAGAGGCTGGGCCATGCAATAAGCTGCTGGGCCATGCTATAAGAGGCTGGGCCATGCAATAAGAGGCTGGGCCATGCAATAAGAGGCCGGGCCATGCTATAAGAGGCTCGGCCATGCAATAAGAGGCCGGGCCATGCTATAAGAGGCTGGGCCATGCTATAAGAGGCTGGGCCATGCTATAAGAGGCTGGGCCATGCAATAGGAGGCTCGGCCATGCTATAAGAGGCTCGGCCATGCAATAAGAGGCTCGGCCATGCTATAAGAGGCTGGGCCATGCTATAAGAGGCTCGGCCATGCAATAAGAGGCTCGGCCATGCTATAAGAGGCTGGGCCATGCAATAAGCTGCTGGGCCATGCAATACGAGGCTGGGCCATGCAATAAGAGGGTCGGCCATGCTATAAGAGGCTGGGCCATGCAATAAGCTGCTGGGCCATGCTATAAGAGGCTGGGCCATGCAATAAGAGGCTGGGCCATGCAATAAGAGGCTGGGCCATGCTATAAGAGAGCCGGCCATGCAACATGAGGCTCGGCCACGCAACAAGAGGCTCGGCCATGCTATAAGAGTCTCAGCCATGCAATAAGAGGCTCGGCCATGCTATAAGAGGCTCGGCCATGCAATAAGAGGCTCGGCCATGCTATAAGAGGCTGGGCCATGCAATAAGAGCCCGGGCCATGCTATAAGAAACTCGGCCATGCAATAAGAGGCTGGGCCATGCTATAAGAGACAGGGCCATGCTATAAGAGGCTGGGCCATGCAATAAGCTGCTGGGCCATGCTATAAGAGGCCGGGCCATGCTATAAGAGGCTCGGCCATGCAATAAGAGGCTGGGCCATGCTATAAGAGGCTCGGCCATGCTATAAGAGGCTGGGCCATGCTATAAGAGGCTGGGCCATGCAATAGGAGGCTCGGTCATGCAATAAGAGGCTGGGCCATGCAATAAGAGGCTGGGCCATGTTTTAAGAGGCTGGGCCATGCAATAAGCTGCTGGGCCATGCAATAAGAGGCTGGGCCATGCTATAAGAGGCTGGGCCATGCAATAAGAGGCTGGGCCATGCAATAAGAGGCTGGTCCATGCTATAAGAGGCTGGGCCATGCAATAAGAGGCTCGGCCATGCAATAAGAGGCTGGGCCATGCAATAAGAGGCTGGGCCATGCAATAAGAGGCTGGGCCATGCTATAAGAGGCTGGGCCATGCTATAAGAGGCTGGGCCATGCTATAAGTGGGCCGGCCATGCAACAAGAGGCTCGGCCACGCAACAAGAGGCTCGGCCATGCTATAAGAGGCTCGGCCATGCAATAAGAGGCTCGGCCATGCTATAAGAGGCTGGGCCATGCAATAAGAGCCCGGGCCATGCTATAAGAGGCTCGGCCATGCAATAACAGGCTGGGCCATGCTATAAGAGGCAGGGCCATGCTATAAGAGGCTGGGCCATGCAATAAGAGGCTGGTCCATGCTATAAGAGGCTGGGCCATGCTATAAGAGGCTCGGCCAAGCAATAAGAGGCTGGGCCATGCTATAAGAGGCTGGGCGATGCTATAAGAGGCTGGGCCATGCAATAAGAGGCTGGGCCATGCTATAAGAGGCCCGGCCATGCAATAAGAGGCTGGGCCATGCTATTAGAGGGCCGGCCATGCAATAAGAGGCTGGGCCATGCTATAAGAGGCTGGGCCATGCTATAAGAGGCTGGGCCATGCAATAAGAGGCTGGGCCATGCTATAGGAGGCTGGGCCATGCTATAAGAGGCTGGGCCATGCAATAAGAGGCTCGGCCATGCTATAAGAGGCTCGGCCATGCTATAAGAGGCTGGGCCATGCAATAAGCTGCTGGGCCATGCTATAAGAGGCTGGGCCATGCTATAAGAGGCTGGGCCATGCAATAAGAGGCTGGGCCATGCTATAAGAGGCTGGGCCATGCAATAAGCTGCTGGGCCATGCTATAAGAGGCCGGGCCATGCAATAAGAGGCTGGGCCATGCAATAAGAGGCCGGGCCATGCTATAAGAGGCTCGGCCATGCAATAAGAGGCCGGGCCATGCTATAAGAGGCTGGGCCATGCTATAAGAGGCTGGGCCATGCTATAAGAGGCTGGGCCATGCAATAGGAGGCTCGGCCATGCTATAAGAGGCTCGGCCATGCAATAAGAGGCCGGGCCATGCTATAAGAGGCTGGGCCATGCTATAAGAGGCTGGGCCATGCTATAAGAGGCTCGGCCATGCAATAAGAGGCTCGGCCATGCTATAAGAGGCTGGGCCATGCAATAAGCTGCTGGGCCATGCAATACGAGGCTGGGCCATGCAATAAGAGGCTCGGCCATGCTATAAGAGGCTGGGCCATGCAATAAGAGGCTGGGCCATGCAATAAGAGGCTGGGCCATGCTATAAGAGGCTGGGCCATGCAATAAGCTGCTGGGCCATGCTATAAGAGGCCGGGCCATGCAATAAGAGGCTGGGCCATGCAATAAGAGGCCGGGCCATGCTATAAGAGGCTCGACCATGCAATAAGAGGCCGGGCCATGCTATAAGAGGCTGGGCCATGCTATAAGAGGCTGGGCCATGCTATAAGAGGCTGGGCCATGCAATAGGAGGCTCGGCCATGCTATAAGAGGCTCGGCCATGCAATAAGAGGCTGGGCCATGCTATAAGAGGCTGGGCCATGCTATAAGAGGCTCGGCCATGCAATAAGAGGCTCGGCCATGCTATAAGAGGCTGGGCCATGCAATAAGCTGCTGGGCCATGCAATACGAGGCTGGGCCATGCAATAAGAGGCTCGGCCATGCTATAAGAGGCTGGGCCATGCAATAAGCTGCTGGGCCATGCTATAAGAGGCTGGGCCATGCAATAAGAGGCTGGGCCATGCAATAAGAGGCTGGGCCATGCAATAAGAGGCTCGGCCATGTTTTAAGAGGCTGGGCCATGCAATAAGCTGCTCGGCCATGCAATAAGAGGCTGGGCCATGCTATAAGAGGCTGGGCCATGCAATAAGAGGCTGGGCCATGCAATAAGAGGCTGGTCCATGCTATAAGAGGCTGGGCCATGCAATAAGAGGCTTGGCCATGCAATAAGAGGCTGGGCCATGCAATAAGAGGCTTGGCCATGCAATAAGAGGCTGGGCCATGCTATAAGAGGCTGGGCCATGCAATAAGAGGCTGGGCCATGCTATAAGAGGCTCGGCCATGCAATAAGAGGCTGGGCCATGCTATAAGAGGCTGGGCCATGCTATAAGAGGCTGGGCCATGCAATAAGAGGCCGGGCCATGCTATAAGAGGCTGGGCCATGCTATAAGAGGCTGGGCCATGCTATAAGAGGCTGGGCCATGCAATAGGAGGCTCGGCCATGCTATAAGAGGCTGGGCCATGCAATAAGAGGCTGGGCCATGCTATAAGAGCCTGGGCCATGCTATAAGAGGCTCGGCCATGCAATAAGAGCCTGGGCCATGCTATAAGAGGCTCGGCCATGCAATAAGAGGCTCGGCCATGCTATAAGAGGCTGGGCCATGCAATAAGAGGCTCGGCCATGCTATAAGAGGCTGGGCCATGCAATAAGCTGCTGGGCCATGCTATAAGAGGCTGGGCCATGCAATAAGAGGCTGGGCCATGCAATAAGAGGCTGGGCCATGCTATAAGAGGCTCGGCCATGCAATAAGAGGCTGGGCCATGCTATAAGAGGCTGGGCCATGCTATAAGAGGCTGGGCCATGCTATAAGAGGCTGGGCCATGCTATAAGAGGCTGGGCCATGCTAGAAGAGGCTCGGCCATGCAATAAGAGGCTGGGCCATGCTATAAGAGGCTCGGCCATGCTATAAGAGGCTGGGCCATGCTATAAGAGGCTGGGCCATGCAATAAGAGGCTGGGCCATGCTATAAGAGGCTGGGCCATGCTATAAGAGGCTGGGCCATGCAATAAGAGGCTGGGCCATGCTATAAGAGGCTGGGCCATGCTATAAGAGGCTCGGCCATGCTATAAGAGGCTGGGCCATGCTATAAGAGGCTGGGCCATGCAATAAGCTGCTGGGCCATGCTATAAGAGGCTGGGCCATGCTATAAGAGGCTGGGCCATGCAATAAGAGGCTGGGCCATGCTATAAGAGGCTGGGCCATGCAATAAGCTGCTGGGCCATGCTATAAGAGGCTGGGCCATGCAATAAGAGGCTGGGCCATGCAATAAGAGGCCGGGCCATGCTATAAGAGGCTCGGCCATGCAATAAGAGGCCGGGCCATGCTATAAGAGGCTGGGCCATGCAATAAGCTGCTGGGCCATGCTATAAGAGGCTGGGCCATGCAATAAGCTGCTGGGCCATGCAATACGAGGCTGGGCCATGCAATAAGAGGGTCGGCCATGCTATAAGAGGCTGGGCCATGCAATAAGCTGCTGGGCCGTGCTATAAGAGGCTGGGCCATGCAATAAGAGGCTGGGCCATGCAATAAGAGGCTGGGCCATGCTATAAGAGAGCCGGCCATGCAACATGAGGCTCGGCCACGCAACAAGAGGCTCGGCCATGCTATAAGAGTCTCAGCCATGCAATAAGAGGCTCGGCCATGCTATAAGAGGCTCGGCCATGCAATAAGAGGCTCGGCCATGCTATAAGAGGCTGGGCCATGCAATAAGAGCCCGGGCCATGCTATAAGAAACTCGGCCATGCAATAAGAGGCTGGGCCATGCTATAAGAGGCTGGGCCATGCTATAAGAGGCTTGGCCATGCAATAAGAGGCTCGGCTAAGCAATAAGAGGCTGGGCCATGCTATAAGAGACAGGGCCATGCTATAAGAGGCTGGGCCATGCAATAAGCTGCTGGGCCATGCTATAAGAGGCCGGGCCATGCTATAAGAGGCTCGGCCATGCAATAAGAGGCTGGGCCATGCTATAAGAGGCTCGGCCATGCTATAAGAGGCTGGGCCATGCTATAAGAGGCTGGGCCATGCAATAGGAGGCTCGGTCATGCAATAAGAGGCTGGGCCATGCAATAAGAGGCTGGGCCATGTTTTAAGAGGCTGGGCCATGCAATAAGCTGCTGGGCCATGCAATAAGAGGCTGGGCCATGCTATAAGAGGCTGGGCCATGCAATAAGAGGCTGGGCCATGCAATAAGAGGCTGGTCCATGCTATAAGAGGCTGGGCCATGCAATAAGAGGCTCGGCCATGCAATACGAGGCTGGGCCATGCAATAAGAGGCTGGGCCATGCAATAAGAGGCTGGGCCATGCTATAAGAGGCTGGGCCATGCTATAAGAGGCTGGGCCATGCTATAAGTGGGCCGGCCATGCAACAAGAGGCTCGGCCACGCAACAAGAGGCTCGGCCATGCTATAAGAGGCTCGGCCATGCAATAAGAGGCTCGGCCATGCTATAAGAGGCTGGGCCATGCAATAAGAGCCCGGGCCATGCTATAAGAGGCTCGGCCATGCAATAACAGGCTGGGCCATGCTATAAGAGGCAGGGCCATGCTATAAGAGGCTGGGCCATGCAATAAGAGGCTGGTCCATGCTATAAGAGGCTGGGCCATGCTATAAGAGGCTCGGCCAAGCAATAAGAGGCTGGGCCATGCTATAAGAGGCTGGGCGATGCTATAAGAGGCTGGGCCATGCAATAAGAGGCTGGGCCATGCTATAAGAGGCCCGGCCATGCAATAAGAGGCTGGGCCATGCTATTAGAGGGCCGGCCATGCAATAAGAGGCTGGGCCATGCTATAAGAGGCTGGGCCATGCAATAAGAGGCTGGGCCATGCTATAGGAGGCTGGGCCATGCTATAAGAGGCTGGGCCATGCAATAAGAGGCTCGGCCATGCTATAAGAGGCTCGGCCATGCTATAAGAGGCTGGGCCATGCAATAAGCTGCTGGGCCATGCTATAAGAGGCTGGGCCATGCTATAAGAGGCTGGGCCATGCAATAAGAGGCTGGGCCATGCTATAAGAGGCTGGGCCATGCAATAAGCTGCTGGGCCATGCTATAAGAGGCCGGGCCATGCAATAAGAGGCTGGGCCATGCAATAAGAGGCCGGGCCATGCTATAAGAGGCTCGGCCATGCAATAAGAGGCCGGGCCATGCTATAAGAGGCTGGGCCATGCTATAAGAGGCTGGGCCATGCTATAAGAGGCTGGGCCATGCAATAGGAGGCTCGGCCATGCTATAAGAGGCTCGGCCATGCAATAAGAGGCTGGGCCATGCTATAAGAGGCTGGGCCATGCTATAAGAGGCTCGGCCATGCAATAAGAGGCTCGGCCATGCTATAAGAGGCTGGGCCATGCAATAAGCTGCTGGGCCATGCAATACGAGGCTGGGCCATGCAATAAGAGGCTCGGCCATGCTATAAGAGGCTGGGCCATGCAATAAGAGGCTGGGCCATGCAATAAGAGGCTGGGCCATGCAATAAGAGGCTGGTCCATGCTATAAGAGGCTGGGCCATGCAATAAGAGGCTTGGCCATGCAATAAGAGGCTGGGCCATGCAATAAGAGGCTTGGCCATGCAATAAGAGGCTGGGCCATGCTATAAGAGGCTGGGCCATTCAATAAGAGGCTGGGCCATGCTATAAGAGGCTCGGCCATGCAATAAGAGGCTGGGCCATGCTATAAGAGGCTGGGCCATGCTATAAGAGGCTGGGCCATGCAATAAGAGGCCGGGCCATGCTATAAGAGGCTGGGCCATGCTATAAGAGGCTGGGCCATGCTATAAGAGGCTGGGCCATGCAATAGGAGGCTCGGCCATGCTATAAGAGGCTCGGCCATGCAATAAGAGGCTGGGCCATGCTATAAGAGCCTGGGCCATGCTATAAGAGGCTCGGCCATGCAATAAGAGGCTCGGCCATGCTATAAGAGGCTGGGCCATGCAATAAGCTGCTGGGCCATGCAATACGAGGCTGGGCCATGCAATAAGAGGCTCGGCCATGCTATAAGAGGCTGGGCCATGCAATAAGCTGCTGGGCCATGCTATAAGAGGCTGGGCCATGCAATAAGAGGCTGGGCCATGCAATAAGAGGCTGGGCCATGCTATAAGAGGCTCGGCCATGCAATAAGAGGCTGGGCCATGCTATAAGAGGCTGGGCCATGCTATAAGAGGCTGGGCCATGCAATAAGAGGCTGGGCCATGCTATAAGAGGCTGGGCCATGCTATAAGAGGCTGGGCCATGCTAGAAGAGGCTCGGCCATGCAATAAGAGGCTGGGCCATGCTATAAGAGGCTCGGCCATGCTATAAGAGGCTGGGCCATGCTATAAGAGGCTGGGCCATGCAATAAGAGGCTGGGCCATGCTATAAGAGGCCCGGCCATGCAATAAGAGGCTGGGCCATGCTATTAGAAGGCCGGCCATGCAATAAGAGGCTGGGCCATGCTATAAGAGGCTGGGCCATGCTATAAGAGGCTGGACCATGCAATAAGAGGCTGGGCCATGCTATAAGAGGCTGGGCCATGCTATAAGAGGCTGGGCCATGCAATAAGAGGCTCGGCCATGCTATAAGAGGCTCGGCCATGCTATAAGAGGTTGGGCCATGCAATAAGAGGCTGGGCCATGCAATAAGAGGCTGGGCCATGCTATAAGAGGCTCGGCCATGCAATAAGAGGCCGGGCCATGCTATAAGAGGCTCGGCCATGCAATAAGAGGCTGGGCCATGCTATAAGAGGCTGGGCCATGCTATAAGAGGCTCGGGCATGCAATAAGAGGCTCGGCCATGCTATAAGAGGCTGGGCCATGCAATAAGCTGCTGGGCCATGCAATAAGAGGCTGGGCCATGCAATAAGAGGCTGGGCCATGTTTTAAGAGGCTGGGCCATGCAATAAGCTGCTGGGCCATGCAATAAGAGGCTGGGCCATGCAATAAGAGGCTGGGCCATGCCATAAGAGGCTGGTCCATGCTATAAGAGGCTGGGCCATGCAATAAGAGGCTGGGCCATGCTATAAGAGGCTGGGCCATGCTATAAGAGGCTGGGCCATGCAATAAGAGGCTGGGCCATGCTATAAGAGGCTGGGCCATGCTATAAGAGGCTCGGCCATGCTATAAGAGGCTGGGCCATGCTATAAGAGGCTGGGCCATGCAATAAGCTGCTGGGCCATGCTATAAGAGGCTGGGCCATGCTATAAGAGGCTGGGCCATGCTATAAGAGGCTGGGCCATGCAATAAGCTGCTGGGCCATGCTATAAGAGGCTGGGCCATGCAATAAGAGGCTGGGCCATGCAATAAGAGGCCGGGCCATGCTATAAGAGGCTCGGCCATGCAATAAGAGGCCGGGCCATGCTATAAGAGGCTGGGCCATGCTATAAGAGGCTGGGCCATGCTATAAGAGGCTGGGCCATGCAATAGGAGGCTCGGCCATGCTATAAGAGGCTCGGCCATGCAATAAGAGGCTGGGCCATGCTATAAGAGGCTGGGCCATGCTATAAGAGGCTCGGCCATGCAATAAGAGGCTCGGCCATGCTATAAGAGGCTGGGCCATGCAATAAGCTGCTGGGCCATGCAATACGAGGCTGGGCCATGCAATAAGAGGGTCGGCCATGCTATAAGAGGCTGGGCCATGCAATAAGCTGCTGGGCCATGCTATAAGAGGCTGGGCCATGCAATAAGAGGCTGGGCCATGCAATAAGAGGCTGGGCCATGCTATAAGAGAGCCGGCCATGCAACATGAGGCTCGGCCACGCAACAAGAGGCTCGGCCATGCTATAAGAGTCTCAGCCATGCAATAAGAGGCTCGGCCATGCTATAAGAGGCTCGGCCATGCAATAAGAGGCTCGGCCATGCTATAAGAGGCTGGGCCATGCAATAAGAGCCCGGGCCATGCTATAAGAAACTCGGCCATGCAATAAGAGGCTGGGCCATGCTATAAGAGGCTGGGCCATGCTATAAGAGGCTTGGCCATGCAATAAGAGGCTCGGCTAAGCAATAAGAGGCTGGGCCATGCTATAAGAGACAGGGCCATGCTATAAGAGGCTGGGCCATGCAATAAGCTGCTGGGCCATGCTATAAGAGGCCGGGCCATGCTATAAGAGGCTCGGCCATGCAATAAGAGGCTGGGCCATGCTATAAGAGGCTCGGCCATGCTATAAGAGGCTGGGCCATGCTATAAGAGGCTGGGCCATGCAATAGGAGGCTCGGTCATGCAATAAGAGGCTGGGCCATGCAATAAGAGGCTGGGCCATGTTTTAAGAGGCTGGGCCATGCAATAAGCTGCTGGGCCATGCAATAAGAGGCTGGGCCATGCTATAAGAGGCTGGGCCATGCAATAAGAGGCTGGGCCATGCAATAAGAGGCTGGTCCATGCTATAAGAGGCTGGGCCATGCTATAAGAGGCTCGGCCAAGCAATAAGAGGCTGGGCCATGCTATAAGAGGCTGGGCGATGCTATAAGAGGCTGGGCCATGCAATAAGAGGCTGGGCCATGCTATAAGAGGCTCGGCCATGCAATAAGAGGCTGGGCCATGCTATAAGAGGCTGGGCCATGCTATAAGAGGCTCGGCCATGCAATAAGAGGCTTGGCCATGCTATAAGAGGCTGGGCCATGCAATAAGCTGCTGGGCCATGCAATAAGAGGCTCGGCCATGCTATAAGAGGCTGGGCCATGCAATAAGCTGCTGGGCCATGCTATAAGAGGCTGGGCCATGCAATAAGAGGCTGGGCCATGCAATAAGAGGCTGGGCCATGCTATAAGAGGCTGGGCCATGCAATAAGCGGCTGGGCCATGCAATAAGAGGCTGGGCCATGCAATAAGAGGCTGGGCCATGCAATAAGAGACTCGGCCATGTTTTAAGAGGCTGGGCCATGCAATAAGCTGCTGGGCCATGCAATAAGAGGCTGGGCCATGCTATAAGAGGCTGAGCCATGCAATAAGAGGCTGGTCCATGCTATAAGAGGCTGGGAAATGCAATAGAAGTCCCGGCCATGCAATAAGAGGCTGGGCCATGCTATAAGAGGCTGGGCCATGCAATAAGAGGCTCGGCCATGCTATAAGAGGCTGAGCCATGAAATAAGAGGCTGGGCCATGCAATAAGAGGCTGGTCCATGCTATAAGAGGCTGGGCCATGCAATAAGCTTCTGGGCCATGCAATAAGAGGCTGGGCCATGCTATAAGAGGCTGGGCCATGCAATAGGAGGCTGGGCCATGCTTTAAGAGGCTCGGCCATGCTATAAGAGGCTGGGCCATGCTATAAGAGGCTGGGCCATGAAATAAGAGGCTGAGCCATGCAATAAGAGGCTGGGCCATGCAATTAGAGGCTGGGCCATGCAATAAGCTTCTGGGCCATGCAATAAGAGGCTGGGCCATGCTATAAGAGGCTGGGCCATGCAATAGGAGGCTGGGCCATGCTTTAAGAGGCTCGGCCATGCTATAAGAGGCTGGGCCATGCTATAAGAGGCTGGGCCATGCAATAAGAGGCTGGGCCATGCTATAAGAGGCTCGGCCATGCAATAAGAGGCTCGGCCATGCTATAAGAGGGCCGGCCATGCAACAAGAGGCTCGGCCACGCAACAAGAGGCTCGGCCATGCTATAAGAGGCTCGGCCATGCAATAAGAGGCTCGGCCATGCTATAAGAGGCTGGGCCATGCAATAAGAGCCCAGGCCATGCTATAAGAAACTCGGCCATGCAATAAGAGGCTGGGCCATGCAATAAGAGGCTGGGCCATGCTATAAGAGGCTGGGCCATGCAATAGGAGGCTGGGCCATGCTTTAAGAGGCTCGGCCATGCTATAAGAGGCTGGGCCATGCAATAAGAGGCTCGGCCATGTTTTAAGAGGCTGGGCCATGAAATAAGCTGCTGGGCCATGCAATAAGAGGCTGGGCCATGCTATAAGAGGCTGGGCCATGCTATAAGAGGCTGGGCCATGCAATAAGAGGCTCGGCCATGTTTTAAGAGGCTGGGCCATGAAATAAGCTGCTGGGCCATGCAATAAGAGGCTGGGCCATGCTATAAGAGGCTGGGCCATGCAATAAGAGGCTGGTCCATGCTATAAGAGGCTGGTCCATGCTATAAGAGGCTGGGCCATGCAATAAGAGGCTGGGCCATGCTATAAGAGGCTGGGCCATGCTATAAGAGGGCCGGCCATGCAACAAGAGGCTCGGCCACGCAACAAGAGGCTCGGCCATGCTATAAGAGGCTCGGCCATGCAATAAGAGGCTCGGCCATGCTATAAGAGGCTCGGCCATGCAATAAGAGCCCGGGCCATGCTATAAGAGGCTGGGCCATGCAATAAGAGCCCGGGCCATGCTATAAGAGGCTCGGCCATGCAATAACAGGCTGGGCCATGCTATAAGAGGCTGGGCCATGCTATAAGAGGCTGGGCCATGCAATAAGAGGCTGGTCCATGCTATAAGAGGCTGGGCCATGCAATAAGAGGCTCGGCCATGCAATAAGAGGCTGGGCCATGCTATAAGAGGCTGGGCCATGCAATAAGAGGCTGGGCCATGCAATAAGAGGCTGGGCCATGCTATAAGAGGCTCGCCCATGCAATAAGAGGCTCGGCCATGCTATAAGAGGCTCGGCCATGCAATAAGAGGCTGGGCCATGCTATAAGAGGCTGGGCCATGCTATAAGAGGCTCGGCCATGCAATAAGAGGCTCGGCCATGCTATAAGAGGCTGGGCCATGCAATAAGCTGCTGGGCCATGCAATAAGAGGCTCGGCCATGCTATAAGAGGCTGGGCCATGCAATAAGCTGCTGGGCCATGCTATAAGAGGCTGGGCCATGCAATAAGAGGCTGGGCCATGCAAGAAGAGGCTCGGCCATGCAATAAGAGGCAGGGCCATGCAATAAGAGGCTCGGCCATGCAATAAGAGGCTGGGCCATGCTATAAGAGGCTGGGCCATGCAATAAGCTGCTGGGCCATGCAATAAGAGGCTGGGCCATGCTATAGGAGGCTGGGCCATGCAATAAGAGGCTCGGCCATGCAATAAGAGGCTGGGCCATGCTATAAGAGGCTCGGTCATGCAATAAGAGGCTGGGCCATGCAATAACAGGCTGGGCCATGCAATAAGAGGCTGGGCCATGCTATAAGAGGCTGGGCCATGCTATAAGAGGCTGGGCCATGCTATAAGAGGCTCGGCCATGCAATAAGAGGCTGGGCCATGCTATAAGAGGGCCGGCCATGCAATAAGAGGCTGGGCCATGCTATAAGAGGCTGGGCCATGCAATAAGAGGCTGGGCCATGCTATAAGAGGCTGGGCCATGCTATAGGAGGCTGGGCCATGCAATAAGAGGCTCGGCCATGCTATAAGAGGCTCGGCCATGGTATAAGAGGCTGGGCCATGCTATAAGAGGCTGAGCCATGCTATAAGAGGCTCGGCCATGCTATAAGAGGCTCGGCCATGCAATAAGTGTCTGGGCCATGCTATAAGAGGCTGGGCCATGCTATAAGGGGCTCGGCCATGCAATAAGCTGCTGGGCCATGCAATACGAGGCTGGGCCATGCAATAAGAGGCTCGGCCATGCTATAAGAGGCTGGGCCATGCAATAAGCTGCTGGGCCATGCTATCAGAGGCTGGGCCATGCAATAAGAGGCTGGGCCATGCAATAAGAGGCTGGGCCATGCAAGAAGAGGCTCGGCCATGCAATAAGAGGCTCGGCCATGCAATAAGAGGCTGGGCCATGCAATAAGAGGCTCGGCCATGCAATAAGAGGCTGGGCCATGCAATAAGAGGCTGGGCCATGCTATAAGAGGTTGGGCCATGCTATAAGAGGCTGGGCCATGCAATAAGCGGCTGGGCCATGCAATAAAAGGCTGGGCCATGCTATAAGAGGCTGAGCCATGCAATAAGAGGCTGGGCCATGCAATAAGAGGCTGGTCCATGCTATAAGAGGCTGGGCCATGCAATAAGAGGCTGGGGCATGCAATAAGAGGCTGGGCCATGCTATAAGAGGCTGGGCCATGCTATAAGAGGCTGGGCCATGCAATAAGAGGCTCGGCCATGTTTTAAGAGGCTGGGCCATGAAATAAGCTGCTGGGCCATGCAATAAGAGGCTGGGCCATGCTATAAGAGGCTGGGCCATGCTATAAGAGGCTCGGCCATGCTATAAGAGGGCCGGCCATGCAACAAGAGGCTCGGCCACGCAACAAGAGGCTCGGCCATGCAATAAGAGCCCGGGCCATGCTATAAGAGGCTCGGCCATGCAATAACAGGCTGGGCCATGCTATAAGAGGCTGGGCCATGCTATAAGAGGCTGGGCCATGCAATAAGAGGCTGGTCCATGTTATAAGAGGCTGGGCCATGCAATAAGAGGCTCGGCCATGCAATAAGAGGCTGGGCCATGCTATAAGAGGCTGGGCCATGCAATAAGAGGCTGGGCCATGCAATAAGAGGCTGGGCCATGCTATAAGAGGCTGGGCCATGCAATAAGAGGCTCGGCCATGCTATAAGAGGCTCGGCCATGCAATAAGAGGCTGGGCCATGCTATAAGAGGCTGGGCCATGCAATAAGCTGCTGGGCCATGCAATAAGAGGCTCGGCCATGCTATAAGAGGCTGGGCCATGCAATAAGCTGCTGGGCCATGCTATAAGAGGCTGGGCCATGCAATAAGAGGCTGGGCCATGCAAGAAGAGGCTCGGCCATGCAATAGGAGGCTCGGCCATGCAATAAGAGGCTGGGCCATGCTATAAGAGGCTGGGCCATGCAATAAGCGGCTGGGCCATGCAATAAGAGGCTGGGCCATGCTATAAGAGGCTGGGCCATGCTATAAGAGGCTGGGCCATGCAATAAGCGGCTGGGCCATGCAATAAGAGGCTGGGCCATGCTATAAGAGGCTGAGCCATGCAATAAGAGGCTGGGCCATGCAATAAGAGGCTGGTCCATGCTATAAGAGGCTGGGCCATGCAATAAGAGTCTCGGCCATGCAATAAGAGGCTGGGCCATGCTATAAGAGGCTGGGCCATGCAATAAGAGGCTGGGCCATGCTATAAGAGGCTGGGCCATGCCCTAAGAGGCTGGGCCATGCAATAAGAGGCTGGGCCATGCTATAAGAGGCTGGGCCATGCAATAAGAGGCTGGGCCATGCTATAAGAGGCTGGGCCATGCTATAAGAGGCTCGGCCATGCAATAAGAGGCTGGGCCATGCTATAAGAGGCTCGGCCATGCAATAAGAGGCTCGGCCATGCTGTAAGAGGCTCGGCCATGCAATAAGAGGCTGGGCCATGCAACAAGAGGCTGGGCCATGCATTAAGAGGCTGGGCCATGCAATAAGCTGCTGGGCCATGCAATAAGAGGCTGGGCCATGCTATAAGAGGCTGGGCCATGCAATAGGAGGCTGGGTCATGCAATAGGAGGCTGGGCCATGCTATAAGAGGCTGGGCCATGCTATAAGAGGCTGGGCCATGCTATAAGAGGGCCGGCCATGCAATAAGAGGCTGGGCCATGCTATAAGAAACTGGGCCATGCTATAAGAGGCTTGGCCATGCAATAAGATGCTGGGCCATGCTATAAGAGCCTCGGCCATGGAATAAGAGGCTCGGCCATGCTATAAGAGGGCCGGCCATGCAATAAGAGGCTGGGCCATGCTGTAAGAGGCTCGGCCATGCAATAAGAGGCTCGGCCATGCTATAAGAGGCTGGGCCATGCAATAAGAGCCCCGGCCATGCTATAAGAAACTCGGCCATGCAATAAGAGGCTGGGCCATGCAATAAGAGGCTCGGCTATGCAATAAGAGGCTGGGCCATGCAATAAGAGGCTGGGCCATGCTATAAGAGGCTGGGCCATGCAATAAGCTGCTGGGCCATGCAATAGGCTGCTGGGCCATGCAATAAGAGGCTGGGCCATGCTATAAGAGGCTCGGCCATGCAATAAGAGGCTGGGCCATGCAATAAGAGGCTCGGCCACGCTATAAGAGGCTGGGCCATGCTATAAGAGGCTGGGCCATGCAATAGGAGGCTCGGTCATGCTATAAGAGGCTCGGCCATGCAATAAGAGGCTGGGCCATGCTATAAGAGGCTGGGCCATGCTATAAGAGGCTGGGCCATGCAATAAGAGGCTCGGCCATGCTATAAGAGGCTGGGCCATGCAATAAGAGGCTGGGCCATGCTATACGAGGCTGGGCCATGCAATAAGAGGCTCGGCCATGCTATAAGAGGCTGGGCCAGGCAATAAGCTGCTGGGCCATGATATAAGAGGCTGGGCCATGCAATAAGAGGCTGGGCGATGCAAGAAGAGGCTCGGCCATGCAAGAAGAGGCTCGGCTATGCAATAAGAGGCTGGGCCATGCAATAAGAGGCTGGGCCATGTTTTAAGAGGCTGGGCCATGCAATAAGCTGCTGGGCCATGCAATAAGAGGCTCGGCTATGCTCTAAGAGGCTCGGCTATGCAATAAGAGGCTGGGCCATGCTATAAGAGGCTCGGCCATGCAATAAGAGGCTGGGCCATGCTATAAGAGGCTCGGCCATGCAATAAGAGGCTCGGCCATGCTGTAAGAGGCTGGGCCATGCAATAAGAGGCTGGGCCATGCTATAAGAGGCTGGGCCATGCAATAAGAGGCTGGGCCATGCATTAAGAGGCTGGGCCATGCAATAAGCTGCTGGGCCATGCAATAAGAGGGTGGGCCATGCTATAAGAGGCTGGGCTATGCAATAAGAGGCTGGGTCATGCAATAGGAGGCTGGGCCATGCTATAAGAGGCTGGGCCATGCTATAAGAGGCTGGGCCATGCTATAAGAGGGCCGGCCATGCAATAAGAGGCTGGGCCATGCTATAAGAAACTGGGCCATGCTATAAGAGGCTTGGCCATGCAATAAGATGCTGGGCCATGCTATAAGAGCCTCGGCCATGCAATAAGAGGCTCGGCCATGCTATAAGAGGGCCGGCCATGCAACAAGAGGCTCAGCCACGCAACAAGAGGCTCGGCCATGCTATAAGAGGCTCGGCCATGCAATAAGAGGCTGGGCCATGCTGTAAGAGGCTCGGCCATGCAATAAGAGGCTCGGCCATGCTATAAGAGGCTGGGCCATGCAATAAGAGCCCCGGCCATGCTATAAGAAACTCGGCCATGCAATAAGAGGCTGGGCCATGCTATAAGAGGCTGGGCCATGCAATAAGAGGCTCGGCTATGCAATAAGAGGCTGGGCCATGCTATAAGAGGCTGGGCCATGCAATAAGAGGCTGGGCCATGCTATAAGAGGCTGGGCCATGCAATAAGAGGCTGGGCCATGCTATAAGAGGCTTGGCCATGCAATAAGAGTCTGGGCCATGCAATAAGAGGCTGGGCAATGCAATAAGAGGCTGGGCCATGCTATAAGAGGGCCGGCCATGCAATAAGAGGCTCGGCTATGCTCTAAGAGGCTCGGCTATGCAATAAGAGGCTCGGCTATGCAATAAGAGGCTCGGCTATGCTCTAAGTGGCTCGGCTATGCAATAAGAGGCTCGGCTATGCTCTAAGAGGCTCGGCTATGCAATAAGAGGCTCGGCTAAGCAATAAGAGGCTCGGCTATGCTCTAAGAGGCTCGGCTATGCAATAAGAGGCGCGGCTATGCAATAAGAGGCTCGGCTATGCTCTAAGAGGCTCGGCTATGCTCTAAGAGGCTCGGCTATGCAATAAGAGGCTCGGCTATGCTCTAAGAGTCTCGGCTATGCTCTAAGAGGCTCGGCTATGCAATAAGAGGCTCGGCTATGCTCTAAGAGGCTCGGCTATGCTCTAAGAGGCTCGGCTATGCAATAAGAGGCTCGGCTATGCTCTAAGAGGCTCGGCTATGCAATAAGAGGCTCGGCTATGCTCTAAAAAGGCTCGGCTATGCAATAAGAGGCTCGGCTATGCTCTAAGAGGCTCGGCAATGCTCTAAGAGGCTCGGCTATGCAATAAGAGGCGCGGCTATGCAATAAGAGGCTCGGCTATGCTCTAAGAGGCTCGGCTATGCAATAAGAGGCTCGGCTATGCTCTAAGAGGCTCGGCTATGCAATAAGAGGCTCGGCTATGCAATAAGAGGCTCGGCTATGCTCTAAGAGGCTCGGCTACGCAATAAGCGGCTCGGCTATGCAATAAGAGGCTCGGCTATGCTCTAAGAGGCTCGGCTATGCAATAAGAGGCTCGGCTATGCAATAAGAGGCTCGGCTATGCAATAAGCGGCTCGGCTATGCTCTAAGAGGCTCGGCTATGCAATAGGAGGCTCGGCTATGCTCTAAGAGGCTCGGCTATGCTCTAAGAGGCTCGGCTATGCAATAAGAGGCTCGGCTATGCAATAAGAGGCTCGGCTATGCTCTAAGAGGCTCGGCTATGCAATAAGAGGCTCGGCTATGCAATAAGAGGCTCGGCTATGCAATAAGAGGCTCGGCTATGCTCTAAGAGGCTCGGCTATGCAATAAGAGGCTCGGCTATGCAATAAGAGGCTCGGCTATGCTCTAAGAG
This sequence comes from Setophaga petechia, assembly GCA_024362935.1. Taxonomy (NCBI): domain Eukaryota; kingdom Metazoa; phylum Chordata; class Aves; order Passeriformes; family Parulidae; genus Setophaga; species Setophaga petechia. The sequence goes on along the minus strand of JANCRA010000138.1, from coordinate 57,556 downwards.
GCTCGGCTATGCTCTAAGAGGCTCGGCTATGCAATAATAGGCTCTGCTATGCTCTAAGAGGCTCGGCTATGCAATAAGAGGCTCGGCTATGCTCTAAGAGGCTCGGCTATGCAATAAGAGGCTCGGCTATGCTCTAAGAGGCTCGGCTATGCAATAATAGGCTCTGCTATGCAATAAGAGGCTCGGCTATGCAATAAGAGGCTCGGCTATGCTCTAAGAGGCTCGGCTATGCTCTAATAGGCTCGGCTATGCAATAAGAGGCTCGGCTATGCAATAAGAGGCTCGGCTATGCTCTAAGAGGCTCGGCTATGCAATAAGAGGCTCGGCTATGCTCTAAGAGGCTCGGCTATGCAATAAGAGGCTCGGCTATGCTCTAAGAGGCTCGGCTATGCTCTAAGAGGCTCGGCTATGCAATAAGAGGCTCGGCTATGCTCTAAGAGGCTCGGCTATGCAATAAGAGGCTCGGCTATGCAATAAGCGGCTCGGCTATGCAATAAGAGGCTCGGCTATGCTCTAAGAGGCTCGGCTATGCAATAAGAGGCTCGGCTATGCAATAAGAGGCTCGGCTATGCTCTAAGAGGCTCGGCTATGCAATAAGAGGCTCGGCTATGGTCTAAGAGGCTCGGCTATGCAATAAGAGGCTCGGCTATTCTCTAAGAGGCTCGGCTATGCTCTAAGAGGCTCGGCTATGCAATAAGAGGCTCGGCTATGCAATAAGAGGCTCGGCTATGCTCTAAGAGGCTCGGCTATGCAATAAGAGGCTCGGCTATGCAATAAGAGGCTCGGCTATGCTCTAAGAGGCTCGGCTATGCAATAAGAGGCTCGGCTATGCAATAAGAGGCTCGGCTATGCTATAAGAGGCTCGGCTATGCTCTAAAAGGCTCGGCTATGCAATAAGAGGCTCGGCTATGCTCTAAGAGGCTCGGCTATGCTCTAAGAGGCTCGGCTACGCAATAAGAGGCTCGGCTATGCTCTAAGAGGCTCGGCTATGCAATAAGAGGCTCGGCTATGCAATAAGCGGCTCGGCTATGCAATAAGAGGCTCGGCTATGCTCTAAGAGGCTCGGCTATGCAATAAGAGGCTCGGCTATGCTCTAAGAGGCTCGGCTATGCTCTAAGAGGCTCGGCTATGCAATAAGAGGCTCGGCTATGCTCTAAGAGGCTCGGCTATGCAATAAGAGGCTCGGCTATGTAATAAGAGGCTCGGCTATGCTCTAAGAGGCTCGGCTATGCAATAAGAGGCTCGGCTATGCAATAAGAGGCTCGGCTATGCAACAAGAGGCTCGGCTATGCTCTAAGAGGCTCGGCTATGCAATAAGAGGCTCGGCTATGCTCTAAGAGGCTCGGATATGCAATAATAGGCTCTGCTATGCTCTAAGAGGCTCGGCTATGCAATAAGAGGCTCGGCTATGCTCTAAGAGGCTCGGCTATGCTCTAATAGGCTCGGCTATGCAATAAGAGGCTCGGCTATGCAATAAGAGGCTCGGCTATGCTCTAAGAGGCTCGGCTATGCAATAAGAGGCTCGGCTATGCAATAAGAGGCTCGGCTATGCAATAAGCGGCTCGGCTATGCAATAAGAGGCTCGGCTATGCTCTAAGAGGCTCGGCTATGCAATAAGAGGCTCGGCTATGCTCTAAGAGGCTCGGCTATGCTCTAAGAGGCTCGGCTATGCAATAAGAGGCTCGGCTATGCAATAAGCGGCTCGGGTATGCGATAAGAGGCTCGGCTATGCTCTAAGAGGCTCGGCTATGCAATAAGAGGCTCGGCTATGCAATAAGAGGCTCGGCTATGCAACAAGAGGCTCGGCTATGCTCTAAGAGGCTCGGCTATGCTCTAAGAGGCTCGGCTATGCAATAAGAGGCTCGGCTATGCTCTAAGAGGCTCGGCTATGCTCTAAGAGGCTCGGCTAGGCAATAAGAGGCTCGGCTATGCAATAAGAGGCTCGGCTATGCTCTAAGAGGCTCGGCTATGCGATAAGAGGCTCGGCTATGCTCTAAGAGGCTCGGCTATGCAATAAGAGGCTCGGCTATGCAATAAGAGGCTCGGCTATGCTCTAAGAGGCTCGGCTATGCGATAAGAGGCTCGGCTATGCTCTAAGAGGCTCGGCTATGCTCTAAGAGGCTGGGCTATGCAATAAGAGGCTCGGCTATGCTCTAAGAGGCTCGGCTATGCTCTAAGAGGCTCGGCTATGCAATAAGAGGCTCGGCTATGCTCTAAGAGGCTCGGCTATGCTCTAAGAGGCTCGGCTATGCAATAAGAGGCTCGGCTATGCAATAAGAGGCTCGGCTATGCTCTAAGAGGCTCGGCTATGCAATAAGAGGCTCGGCTATGCTCTAAGAGGCTCGGCTATGCTCTAAGAGGCTCGGCTATGCAATAAGAGGCTCGGCTATGCTCTAAGAGGCTCGGCTATGCAATAAGAGGCTCAGCTATGCTCTAAGAGGCTCGGCTATGCAATAAGAGGCTCGGCTATGCAATAAGAGGCTCGGCTATGCTCTAAGAGGCTCGGCTATGCAATAAGAGGCTCGGCTATGCTCTAAGAGGCTCGGCTATGCAATAAGAGGCTCGGCTATGCTCTAAGAGGCTCGGCTATGCTCTAAGAGGCTCGGCTATGCAATAAGAGGCTCGGCTATGCTCTAAGAGGCTCGGCTATGCTCTAAGAGGCTCGGCTATGCAATAAGAGGCTCGGCTATGCTCTAAGAGGCTCGGCTATGCAATAAGAGGCTCGGCTATGCAATAAGAGGCTCGGCTATGCAATAAGAGGCTCGGCTATGCTCTAAGAGGCTCGGCTATGCAATAAGAGGCTCGGCTATGCAATAAGAGGCTCGGCTATGCTCTAAGAGGCTCGGCTATGCAATAAGAGGCTCGGCTATGCAATAAGAGGCTCGGCTATGCTCTAAGAGGCTCGGCTATGCAATAAGAGGCTCGGCTATGCAATAAGAGGCTCGGCTATGCTCTAAGAGGCTCGGCTATGCAATAAGAGGCTCGGCTATGCTCTAAGAGGCTCGGCTATGCTCTAAGAGGCTCGGCTATGCTCTAAGAGGCTCGGCTATGCAATAAGGGGCTCGGCTATGCTCTAAGAGGCTCGGCTATGCTCTAAGAGGCTCGGCTATGCAATAAGAGGCTCGGCTATGCAATAGGAGGCTCGGCTATGCTCTAAGAGGCTCGGCTATGCAATAGGAGGTTCGGCTATGCTCTAAGAGGCTCGGCTATGCAATAAGAGGCTCGGCTATGCTCTAAGAGGCTCGGCTATGCAATAAGTGGCTCGGCTATGCAATAAGAGGCTCGGCTATGCTCTAAGAGGCTCGGCTATGCAATAAGAGGCTCGGCTATGCTCTAAGAGGCTCGGCTATGCTCTAAGAGGCTCGGCTATGCAATAAGAGGCTCGGCTATGCTCTAAGAGGCTCGGCTATGCAATAAGAGGCTCGGCTATGCTCTAAGAGGCTGGGCTATGCTCTAAGAGGCTCGGCTATGCAATAAGAGGCTCGGCTATGCTCTAAGAGGCTCGGCTATGCAATAAGAGGCTCGGCTATGCAATAAGAGGCTCGGCTATGCTCTAAGAGGCTGGGCTATGCTCTAAGAGGCTCGGCTATGCAATAAGAGGCTCGGCTATGCTCTAAGAGGCTCGGCTATGCAATAAGAGGCTCGGCTATGCTCTAAGAGGCTCGGCTATGCTCTAAGAGGCTCGGCTATGCAATAAGAGGCTCGGCTATGCTCTAAGAGGCTCGGCTATGCTCTAAGAGGCTCGGCTATGCAATAAGAGGCTCGGCTAAGCTCTAATAGGCTCGGCTATGCAATAAGAGGCTCGGCTATGCTCTAAGAGGCTCGGCTATGCAATAAGAGGCTCGGCTATGCTCTAAGAGGCTCGGCTATGCAATAAGAGGCTCGGCTATGCAATAAGAGGCTCGGCTATGCTCTAAGAGGCTCGGCTATGCAATAAGAGGCTCGGCTATGCAATAAGAGGCTCGGCTATGCTCTAAGAGGCTCGGCTATGCAATAAGAGGCTCGGCTATGCTCTAAGAGGCTCGGCTATGCAATAAGAGGCTCGGCTATGCAATAAGAGGCTCGGCTATGCTCTAAGAGGCTCGGCTATGCAATAAGAGGCTCGGGCATGCAATAAGAGGCTCGGCTATGCTCTAAGAGGCTCGGCTATGCAATAAGAGGCTCGGCTATGCTCTAAGAGGCTCGGCTATGCTCTAAGAGGCTCGGCTATGCAATAAGAGGCTCGGCTATGCTCTAAGAGGCTCGGCTATGCAATAAGAGGCTCGGCTATGCAATAAGAGGCTCGGCTATGCTCTAAGAGGCTCGGCTATGCAATAAGAGGCTCGGCTATGCAATAAGAGGCTCGGCTATGCTATAAGAGGCTCGGCTATGCTCTAAAAGGCTCGGCTATGCAATAAGAGGCTCGGCTATGCTCTAAGAGGCTCGGCTATGCTCTAAGAGGCTCGGCTACGCAATAAGAGGCTCGGCTATGCTCTAAGAGGCTCGGCTATGCAATAAGAGGCTCGGCTATGCTCTAAGAGGCTCGGCTATGCTCTAAGAGGCTCGGCTACGCAATAAGCGGCTCGGCTATGCAATAAGAGGCTCGGCTATGCTCTAAGAGGCTCGGCTATGCAATAAGAGGCTCGGCTATGCAATAAGAGGCTCGGCTATGCAATAAGCGGCTCGGCTATGCAATAAGAGGCTCGGCTATGCTCTAAGAGGCTCGGCTATGCAATAAGAGGCTCGGCTATGCTCTAAGAGGCTCGGCTATGCAATAAGAGGCTCGGCTATGCAATAAGAGGCTCGGCTATGCTCTAAGAGGCTCGGCTATGCAATAAGAGGCTCGGCTATGCAATAAGAGGCTCGGCTATGCAACAAGAGGCTCGGCTATGCTCTAAGAGGCTCGGCTATGCAATAAGAGGCTCGGCTATGCAATAAGAGGCTCGGCTATGCTCTAAGAGGCTCGGCTATGCAATAATAGGCTCTGCTATGCTCTAAGAGGCTCGGCTATGCTCTAAGAGGCTCGGCTATGCAATAAGAGGCTCGGCTATGCTCTAAGAGGCTCGGCTATGCAATAAGAGGCTCGGCTATGCAATAAGAGGCTCGGCTATGCAACAAGATGCTCGGCTATGCTCTAAGAGGCTCGGCTATGCAATAAGAGGCTCGGCTATGCAATAAGAGGCTCGGCTATGCTCTAAGAGGCTCGGCTATGCAATAAGAGGCTCGGCTATGCTCTAAGAGGCTCGGCTATGCTCTAAGAGGCTCGGCTATGCAATAAGAGGCTCGGCTATGCTCTAAGAGGCTCGGCTATGCTCTAAGAGGCTCGGCTATGCAATAAGAGGCTCGGCTATGCTCTAAGAGGCTCGGCTATGCAATAAGAGGCTCGGCTATGCAATAAGAGGCTCGGCTATGCTCTAAGAGGCTCGGCTATGCAATAAGAGGCTCGGCTATGCTCTAAGAGGCTCGGCTATGCAATAAGAGGCTCGGCTATGCAATAAGAGGCTCGGCTATGCAATAAGAGGCTCGGCTATGCTCTAAGAGGCTCGGCTATGTAATAAGAGGCTCGGCTATGCAATAAGAGGCTCGGCTATGCTCTAAGAGGCTCGGCTATGCAATAAGAGGCTCGGCTATGCAATAAGAGGCTCGGCTATGCTCTAAGAGGCTCGGCTATGCAATAAGAGGCTCGGCTATGCTCTAAGAGGCTCGGCTATGCTCTAAGAGGCTCGGCTATGCAATAAGAGGCTCGGCTATGCTCTAAGAGGCTCGGCTATGCTCTAAGAGGCTCGGCTATGCAATAAGAGGCTCGGCTATGCTATAAGAGGCTCGGCTATGCTCTAAGAGGCTCGGCTATGCTCTAAGAGGCTCGGCTATGCAATAAGAGGCTCGGCTATGCTCTAAGAGGCTCGGCTATGCTCTAAGAGGCTCGGCTATGCAATAAGAGGCTCGGCTATGCTCTAAGAGGCTCGGCTATGCAATAAGAGGCTCGGCTATGCAATAAGAGGCTCGACTATGCTCTAAGAGGCTCGGCTATGCAATAAGAGGCTCGGCTATGCAATAAGAGGCTCGGCTATGCTCTAAGAGGCTCGGCTATGCAATAAGAGGCTCGGCTATGCAATAAGCGGCTCGGCTATGCAATAAGAGGCTCGGCTATGCTCTAAGAGGCTCGGCTATGCAATAAGAGGCTCGGCTATGCAATAAGAGGCTCGGCTATGCTCTAATAGGCTCGGCTATGCAATAAGAGGCTCGGCTATGCTCTAAGAGGCTCGGCTATGCAATAAGAGTCTCGGCTATGCAACAAGAGGCTCGGCTATGCTCTAAGAGGCTCGGCTATGCAATAAGAGGCTCGGCTATGCAACAAGAGGCTCGGCTATGCTCTAAGAGGCTCGGCTATGCAATAAGAGGCTCGGCTATGCAATAAGAGGCTCGGCTATGCTCTAAGAGGCTCGGCTATGCAATAAGAGGCTCGGCTATGCAATAAGAGGCTCGGCTATGCTCTAAGAGGCTCGGCTATGCAATAAGAGGCTCGGCTATGCTCTAAGAGGCTCGGCTATGCTCTAATAGGCTCCGCTATGCAATAAGAGGCTCGGCTATGCAATAAGAGGCTCGGCTATGCAATAAGAGGCTCGGCTATGCAATAAGCGGCTCGGCTATGCAATAAGAGGCTCGGCTATGCTCTAAGAGGCTCGGCTATGCTCTAAGAGGCTCGGCTATGCAATAAGAGGCTCGGCTATGCAACAAGAGGCTCGGCTATGCTCTAAGAGGCTCGGCTATGCAATAAGAGGCTCGGCTATGCTCTAAGAGGCTCGGCTATGCAATAAGAGGCTCGGCTAAGCTCTAATAGGCTCGGCTGTGCAATAAGAGGCTCGGCTATGCTCTAAGAGGCTCGGCTATGCAATAAGAGGCTCGGCTATGCTCTAAGAGGCTCGGCTATGCTCTAAGAGGCTCGGCTATGCAATAAGAGGCTCGGCTATGCTCTAAGAGGCTCGGCTATGCTCTAAGAGGCTCGGCTATGCAATAAGAGGCTCGGCTATGCTCTAAGAGGCTCGGCTATGCTCTAAGCGGCTCGGCTATGCAATAAGAGGCTCGGCTATGCTCTAAGAGGCTCGGCTATGCAATAAGAGGCTCGGCTATGCAATAAGAGGCTCGGCTATGCTCTAAGAGGCTCGGCTATGCAATAAGAGGCTCGGCTATGCTCTAAGAGGCTCGGCTATGCAATAAGAGGCTCGGCTATGCAATAAGAGGCTCGGCTATGCTCTAAGAGGCTCGGCTATGCTCTAAGAGGCTCGACTATGCAATAAGAGGCTCGACTATGCTCTAATAGGCTCGGCTATGCAATAAGAGGCTCGGCTATGCTCTAAGAGGCTCGGCTATGCTCTAAGAGGCTCGGCTATGCAATAAGAGGCTCGGCTATGCAATAGGAGGCTCGGCTATGCTCTAAGAGGCTCGGCTATGCAATAAGAGGCTCGGCTATGCAATAAGAGGCTCGGCTATGCTCTAAGAGGCTCGGCTATGCAATAAGAGGCTCGGCTATGCAATAGGAGGCTCGGCTATGCTCTAAGAGTTTCGGCTATGCAATAAGAGGCTCGGCTATGCTCTAAGAGGCTCGGCTATGCAATAAGAGGCTCGGCTATGCAATAAGAGGCTCGGCTATGCTCTAAAAGGCTCGGCTATGCAATAAGAGGCTCGGCTATGCTCTAAGAGGCTCGGCTATGCTCTAAAAGGCTCGGCTATGCAATAAGAGGCTCGGCTATGCTCTAAGAGGCTCGGCTATGCTCTAAGAGGCTCGGCTATGCAATAAGAGGCTCGGCTATGCTCTAAGAGGCTCGGCTATGCAATAAGAGGCTCGGCTATGCAATAAGAGGCTCCGCTATGCTCTAAGAGGCTCGGCTATGCAATAAGAGGCTCGGCTATGCAATAAGAGGCTCGGCTATGCAATAAGAGGCTCGGCTATGCTCTAAGAGGCTCGGCTATGCAATAAGAGGCTCGGCTATGCTCTAAGAGGCTCCGCTATGCAGTAAGAGGCTCGGCTATGCTCTAAGAGGCTCGGCTATGCAATAAGAGGCTCGGCTATGCAATAAGCGGCTCGGCTATGCAATAAGAGGCTCGGCTATGCTCTAAGAGGCTCGGCTATGCAATAAGAGGCTCGGCTATGCAATAAGAGGCTCGGCTATGCAATAAGAGGCTCGGCTATGCTCTAATAGGCTCGGCTATGCAATAAGAGGCTCGGCTATTCTCTAAGAGGCTCGGCTATGCAATAAGAGGCTCGGCTATGCAACAAGAGGCTCGGCTATGCTCTAAGAGGCTCGGCTATGCAATAAGAGGCTCGGCTATGCAATAAGAGGCTCGGCTATGCTCTAAGAGGCTCGGCTATGCAATAAGAGGCTCGGCTATGCAATAAGAGGCTCGGCTATGCAATAAGAGGCTCGGCTATGCAATAAGAGGCTCGGATATGCTCTAAGAGGCTCGGCTATGCTCTAAGAGGCTCGACTATGCAATAAGAGGCTCGACTATGCTCTAAGAGGCTCGACTATGCTCTAAGAGGCTCGGCTATGCAATAAGAGGCTCGGCTATGCTCTAAGAGGCTCGGCTATGCAATAAGAGGCTCGGCTATGCAATAAGAGGCTCGGCTATGCTCTAAGAGGCTCGGCTATGCAATAAGAGGCTCGGCTATGCTCTAAGAGGCTCGGCTATGCTCTAAGAGGCTCGGCTATGCAATAAGAGGCTCGGCTATGCAATAAGAGGCTCGGCTATGCTCTAAGAGGCTCGGCTATGCAATAAGAGGCTCGGCTATGCAATAAGAGGCTCGGCTATGCTCTAAGAGGCTCGGCTATGCAATAAGACGCTCGGCTATGCTCTAAGAGGCTCGGCTATGCAATAAGAGGCTCGGCTATGCAATAGGAGGCTCGGCTATGCTCTAAGAGGCTCGGCTATTCAATAAGAGGCTCGGCTATGCAACAAGAGGCCCGGCTATGCTCTAAGAGGCTCGGCTATGCAATAAGAGGCTCGGCTATGCTCTAAGAGGCTCGGCTATGCAATAAGAGGCTCGGCTATGCTCTAAGAGGCTCGGCTATGCAATAAGAGGCTCGGCTATGCAATAAGAGGCTCGGCTATGCTCTAAGAGGCTCGGCTATGCTCTAAGAGGCTCGGCTATGCTCTAAGAGGCTCGGCTATGCAATAAGAGGCTCGGCTATGCAATAAGAGGCTCGGCTATGCTCTAAGAGGCTCGGCTATGCTCTAAGAGGCTCGGCTATGCAATAAGAGGCTCGGCTATGCAATAAGAGGCTCGGCTATGCTCTAAGAGGCTCGGCTATGCAATAAGAGGCTCGGCTATGCTCTAAGAGGCTCGGCTATGCTCTAAGAGGCTCGGCTATGCAATAAGAGGCTCGGCTATGCTCTAAGAGGCTCGGCTATGCTCTAAGAGGCTCGGCTATGCAATAAGAGGCTCGGCTATGCTCTAAGAGGCTCGGCTATGCTCTAAGAGGCTCGGCTATGCAATAAGAGGCTCGGCTATGCAATAGGAGGCTCGGCTATGCTCTAAGAGGCTCGGCTATGCAATAAGAGGCTCGGCTATGCTCTAAGAGGCTCGGCTATTCAATAAGAGGCTCGGCTATGCAACAAGAGGCCCGGCTATGCTCTAAGAGGCTCGGCTATGCAATAAGAGGCTCGGCTATGCTCTAAGAGGCTCGGCTATGCAATAAGAGGCTCGGCTATGCTCTAAGAGGCTCGGCTATGCAATAAGAGGCTCGGCTATGCAATAAGAGGCTCGGCTATGCTCTAAGAGGCTCGGCTATGCAATAAGACTCTCGGCTATGCAATAAGTGGCTCGGCTATGCTCTAAGAGGCTCGGCTATGCAATAAGAGGCTCGGCTATGCAATAAGAGGCTAGGCTATGCTCTAAGAGGCTCGGCTATGCAATAAGAGGCTCGGCTATGCTCTAAGAGGCTCGGCTATAAAATAAGAGGCTCGGCTATGCAATAAGAGGCTCGGCTATGCTCTAAGAGGCTCGACTATGCTCTAAGAGGCTCGGCTATGCTCTAAGAGGCTCGGCTATGCAATAAGAGGCTCGGCTATGCAATAAGAGGCTCGGCTATGCTCTAAGAGGCTCGGCTATGCAATAAGAGGCTCGGCTATGCTCTAAGAGGCTCGGCTATGCTCTAAGAGGCTCGGCTATGCAATAAGAGGCTCGGCTATGCTCTAAGAGGCTCGGCTATGCAATAAGAGGCTCGGCTATGCAATAAGAGGCTCGGCTATGCTCTAAGAGGCTCGGCTATGCAATAAGAGGCTCGGCTATGCTCTAAGAGGCTCGGCTATGCAATAAGAGGCTCGGCTATGCAATAAGAGGCTCGGCTATGCTCTAAGAGGCTCGGCTATGCTCTAAGAGGCTCGGCTATGCAATAAGAGGCTCGGCTATGCTCTAAGAGGCTCGGCTATGCAATAAGAGGCTCGGCTATGCTCTAAGAGGCTCGGCTATGCTCTAAGAGGCTCGGCTATGCAATAAGAGGCTCGGCTATGCAATAGGAGGCTCGGCTATGCTCTAAGAGGCTCGGCTATGCAATAAGAGGCTCGGCTATGCTCTAAGAGGCTCGGCTATGCAATAAGTTGCTCGGCTATGCAATAAGAGGCTCGGCTATGCTCTAAGAGGCTCGGCTATGCTCTAAGAGGCTCGGCTATGCAATAAGAGGCTCGGCTATGCAATAAGAGGCTCGGCTATGCTCTAAGAGGCTCGGCTATGCAATAAGAGGCTCGGCTATGCAATAAGAGGCTCGGCTATGCTCTAAGAGGCTCGGCTATGCAATAAGAGGCTCGGCTATGCTCTAAGAGGCTCGGCTATGCTCTAAGAGGCTCGGCTATGCAATAAGTGGCTCGGCTATGCAATAAGAGGCTCGGCTATGCTCTAAGAGGCTCGGCTATGCAATAAGAGGCTCGGCTATGCTCTAAGAGGCTCGGCTATGCAATAAGAGGCTCGGCTATGCAATAAGAGGCTCGGCTATGCTCTAAGAGGCTCGGCTATGCAATAAGAGGCTCGGCTATGGGATAAGAGGCTCGGCTATGCAATAAGAGGCTCGGCTATGGGATAAGAGGCTCGGCTATGCTCTAAGAGGCTCGGCTATGCAATAAGAGGCTCGGCTATGCAATAAGAGGCTCGGCTATGCTCTAAGAGGCTCGGCTATGCAATAAGAGGCTCGGCTATGCAATAAGAGGCTCGGCTATGCTCTAAGAGGCTCGGCTATGCTCTAAGAGGCTCGGCTATGCAATAAGTGGCTCGGCTATGCAATAAGAGGCTCGGCTATGCTCTAAGAGGCTCGGCTATGCAATAAGAGGCTCGGCTATGCAATAAGAGGCTCGGCTATGCTCTAAGAGGCTCGGCTATGCAATAAGAGGCTCGGCTATGCTCTAAGAGGCTCGGCTATGCTCTAAGAGGCTCGGCTATGCAATAAGAGGCTCGGCTATGCCATAAGAGGCTCGGCTATGCTCTAAGAGGCTCGGCTATGCTCTAAGAGGCTCGGCTATGCAATAAGAGGCTCGGCTATGCTCTAAGAGGCTCGGCTATGCAATAAGAGGCTCGGCTATGGGATAAGAGGCTCGGCTATGCAATAAGAGGCTCGGCTATGCAATAAGAGGCTCGGCTATGCAATAAGAGGCTCGGCTATGCTCTAAGAGGCTCGGCTATGCAATAAGAGGCTCGGCTATGCAATAAGAGGCTCGGCTATGCTCTAAGAGGCTCGGCTATGCAATAAGAGGCTCGGCTATGCTCTAAGAGGCTCAGCTATGCTCTAAGAGGCTCGGCTATGCAATAAGAGGCTCGGCTATGCAATAAGAGGCTCGGCTATGGGATAAGAGGCTCGGCTATGCTCTAAGAGGCTCGGCTATGCAATAAGAGGCTCGGCTATGCAATAAGAGGCTCGGCTATGCTCTAAGAGGCTCGGCTATGCAATAAGAGGCTCGGCTATGCTCTAAGAGGCTCGGCTATGCAATAAGAGGCTCGGCTATGCAATAAGAGGCTCGGCTTTGCAATAAGCGGCTCGGCTATGCAATAAGAGGCTCGGCTATGCTCTAAGAGGCTCGGCTATGCAATAAGAGGCTCGGCTATGCTCTAAGAGGCTCGGCTATGCAATAAGAGGCTCGGCTATGCAATAAGAGGCTCGGCTATGCTCTAAGAGGCTCGGCTATGCAATAAGAGGCTCGGCTATGCAATAAGAGGCTCGGCTATGCTCTAATAGGCTCGGCTATGCAATAAGAGGCTCGGCTATGCTCTAAGAGGCTCGGCTATGCAACAAGAGGCTCGGCTATGCTCTAAGAGGCTCGGCTATGCAATAAGAGGCTCGACTATGCTCTAAGAGGCTCGGCTATGCTCTAAGAGGCTCGGCTATGCAATAAGAGGCTCGGCTATGCAATAAGAGGCTCGGCTATGCTCTAAGAGGCTCGGCTATGCAATAAGAGGCTCGGCTATGCAATAAGAGGCTCGGCTATGCTCTAAGAGGCTCGGCTATGCAATAAGAGGCTCGGCTATGCTCTAAGAGGCTCGGCTATGCAACAAGAGGCTCGGCTATGCAATAAGAGGCTCGGCTATGCTCTAAGAGGCTCGGCTATGCTCTAAGAGGCTCGGCTATGCAATAAGAGGCTCGGCTATGCAACAAGAGGCTCGGCTATGCTCTAAGAGGCTCGGCTATGCTCTAAGAGGCTCGGCTATGCAATAAGAGGCTCGGCTATGCAATAAGAGGCTCGGCTATGCTCTAAGAGGCTCGGCTATGCAATAAGAGGCTCGGGTATGCTCTAAGAGGCTCGGCTATGCAATAAGAGGCTCGGCTATGCTCTAAGAGGCTCGGCTATGCAATAAGAGGCTCGGCTATGCAATAAGAGGCTCGGCTATGCTCTAAGAGGCTCGGCTATGCAATAAGAGGCTCGGCTATGCTCTAAGAGGCTCGGCTATGCTCTAAGAGGCTCGGCTATGCAATAAGAGGCTCGACTATGCTCTAAGAGGCTCGGCTATGCTCTAAGAGGCTCGGCTATGCAATAAGAGGCTCGGCTATGCTCTAAGAGGCTCGGCTATGCAATAAGAGGCTCGGCTATGCAATAAGAGGCTCGGCTATGCTCTAAGAGGCTCGGCTATGCAATAAGAGGCTCGGCTATGCTCTAAGAGGCTCGGCTATGCAATAAGAGGCTCGGCTATGCTCTAAGAGGCTCGGCTATGCAATAAGAGGCTCGGCTATGCAATAAGAGGCTCGGCTATGCAACAAGAGGCTCGGCTATGCTCTAAGAGGCTCGGCTATGCTCTAAGAGGCTCGGCTATGCTCTAAGAGGCTCGGCTATGCAATAAGAGGCTCGGCTATGCTCTAAGAGGCTCGGCTATGCTCTAAGAGGCTCGGCTATGCAATAAGAGGCTCGGCTATGCTCTAAGAGGCTCGGCTATGCAATAAGTTGCTCGGCTATGCAATAAGAGGCTCGGCTATGCTCTAAGAGGCTCGGCTATGCTCTAAGAGGCTCGGCTATGCAATAAGAGGCTCGGCTATGCAATAAGAGGCTCGGCTATGCTCTAAGAGGCTCGGCTATGCAATAAGAGGCTCGGCTATGCTCTAAGAGGCTCGGCTATGCAATAAGAGGCTCGGCTATGCTCTAAGAGGCTCGGCTATGCTCTAAGAGGCTCGGCTATGCAATAAGAGGCTCGGCTATGCTCTAAGAGGCTCGGCTATGCTCTAAGAGGCTCGGCTATGCAATAAGAGGCTCGGCTATGCTCTAAGAGGCTCGGCTATGCAATAAGAGGCTCGGCTATGCAATAAGAGGCTCGGCTATGCTCTAAGAGGCTCGGCTATGCAATAAGTGGCTCGGCTATGCTCTAAGAGGCTCGGCTATGCAATAAGAGGCTCGGCTATGCAATAAGAGGCTCGGCTATGCTCTAAGAGGCTCGGCTATGCAATAAGAGGCTCGGCTATGCTCTAAGAGGCTCGGCTATGCAATAAGAGGCTCGGCTATGCAATAAGAGGCTCGGCTATGCTCTAAGAGGCTCGGCTATGCAATAAGAGGCTCGGCTATGCAATAAGAGGCTCGGCTATGCTCTAAGAGGCTCGGCTATGCAATAAGTGGCTCGGCTATGCAATAAGAGGCTCGGCTATGCTCTAAGAGGCTCGGCTATGCTCTAAGAGGCTCGGCTATGCAATAAGAGGCTCGGCTATGCTCTAAGAGGCTCGGCTATGCAATAAGAGGCTCGGCTATGCTCTAAGAGGCTCGGCTATGCTCTAAGAGGCTCGGCTATGCTCTAAGAGGCTCGGCTATGCAACAAGAGGCTCGGCTATGCTCTAAGAGGCTCGGCTATGCAATAAGAGGCTCGGCTATGCAATAAGAGGCTCGGCTATGCTCTAAGAGGCTCGGCTATGCAATAAGAGGCTCGGCTATGCTCTAAGAGGCTCGGCTATGCTCTAAGAGGCTCGGCTATGCAATAAGAGGCTCGGCTATGCTCTAAGAGGCTCGGCTATGCAATAAGAGGCTCGGCTATGCAATAAGAGGCTCGGCTATGCTCTAAGAGGCTCGGCTATGCAATAAGAGGCTCGGCTATGCTCTAAGAGGCTCGGCTATGCAATAAGAGGCTCGGCTATGCAATAAGAGGCTCGGCTATGCTCTAAGAGGCTCGGCTATGCAATAAGAGGCTCGGCTATGCAATAAGAGGCTCGGCTATGCTCTAAGAGGCTCGGCTATGCAATAAGAGGCTCGGCTATGCAATAAGAGGCTCGGCTATGCTCTAAGAGGCTCGGCTATGCAATAAGAGGCTCGGCTATGCAATAAGAGGCTCGGCTATGCTCTAAGAGGCTCGACTATGCAATAAGAGGCTCGACTATGCTCTAAGAGGCTCGGCTATGCTCTAAGAGGCTCGGCTATGCAATAAGAGGCTCGGCTATGCAATAAGAGGCTCGGCTATGCTCTAAGAGGCTCGGCTATGCAATAAGAGGCTCGGCTATGCTCTAAGAGGCTCGGCTATGCAATAAGAGGCTCGGCTATGCTCTAAGAGGCTCGGCTATGCAACAAGAGGCTCGGCTATGCAATAAGAGGCTCGGCTATGCTCTAAGAGGCTCGGCTATGCAATAAGAGGCTCGGCTATGCAACAAGAGGCTCGGCTATGCTCTAAGAGGCTCGGCTATGCTCTAAGAGGCTCGGCTATGCAATAAGAGGCTCGGCTATGCAATAAGAGGCTCGGCTATGCTCTAAGAGGCTCGGCTATGCTCTAAGAGGCTCGGCTATGCAATAAGAGGCTCGGCTATGCAATAAGAGGCTCGGCTATGCAATAAGAGGCTCGGCTATGCTCTAAGAGGCTCGGCTATGCAATAAGAGGCTCGGCTATGCAATAAGAGGCTCGGCTATGCTCTAAGAGGCTCGGCTATGCTCTAAGAGGCTCGGCTATGCAATAAGAGGCTCGGCTATGCAATAAGAGGCTCGGCTATGCTCTAAGAGGCTCGGCTATGCAATAAGAGGCTCGGCTATGCAATAAGAGGCTCGGCTATGCTCTAAGAGGCTCGGCTATGCAATAAGAGGCTCGGCTATGCTCTAAGAGGCTCGGCTATGCTCTAAGAGGCTCGGCTATGCAATAAGAGGCTCGGCTATGCTCTAAGAGGCTCGGCTATGCAATGAGAGGCTCGGCTATTCTCTAAGAGGCTCGGCTATGCTCTAAGAGGCTCGGCTATGCAATAAGTTGCTCGGCTATGCAATAAGAGGCTCGGCTATGCTCTAAGAGGCTCGGCTATGCTCTAAGAGGCTCGACTATGCTCTAAGAGGCTCGGCTATGCTCTAAGAGGCTCGGCTATGCAATAAGAGGCTCGGCTATGCAATAAGAGGCTCGGCTATGCTCTAAGAGGCTCGGCTATGCAATAAGAGGCTCGGCTATGCTCTAAGAGGCTCGGCTATGCAATAAGTGGCTCGGCTATGCAATAAGAGGCTCGGCTATGCTCTAAGAGACTCGGCTATGCAATAAGAGGCTCGGCTATGCAATAAGAGGCTCGGCTATGCTCTAAGAGGCTCGGCTATGCAATAAGAGGCTCGGCTATGCTCTAAGAGGCTCCGCCATGCTCTAAGAGGCTCGGCTATGCAATAAGAGGCTCGGCTATGCTCTAAGAGGCTCGGCTATGCAATAAGAGGCTCGGCTATGCAATAAGAGGCTCGGCTATGCTCTAAGAGGCTCGGCTATGCAATAAGAGGCTCGGCTATGCTCTAAGAGGCTCGGCTATGCTCTAAGAGGCTCGGCTATGCAATAAGAGGCTCGGCTATGCTCTAAGAGGCTCGGCTATGCAATAAGAGGCTCGGCTATGCTCTAAGAGGCTCGGCTATGCTCTAAGAGGCTCGGCTATGCAATAAGAGGCTCGGCTATGCTCTAAGAGGCTCGGCTATGCTCTAAGAGGCTCGGCTATGCAATAAGAGGCTCGGCTATGCTCTAAGAGGCTCGGCTATGCTCTAAGAGGCTCGGCTATGCAATAAGAGGCTCGGCTATGCTCTAAGAGGCTCGGCTATGCAATAAGAGGCTCGGCTATGCAATAAGAGGCTCGGCTATGCTCTAAGAGGCTCGGCTATGCTCTAAGAGGCTCGGCTATGCAATAAGAGGCTCGGCTATGCTCTAAGAGGCTCGGCTATGCAATAAGAGGCTCGGCTATGCAATAAGAGGCTCGGCTATGCTCTAAGAGGCTCGGCTATGCTCTAAGAGGCTCGGCTATGCAATAAGTTGCTCGGCTATGCAATAAGTTGCTCGGCTATGCAATAAGAGGCTCGGCTATGCTCTAAGAGGCTCGGCTATGCTCTAAGAGGCTCGGCTATGCAATAAGAGGCTCGGCTATGCAATAAGAGGCTCGGCTATGCTCTAAGAGGCTCGGCTATGCAATAAGAGGCTCGGCTATGCAATAAGAGGCTCGGCTATGCTCTAAGAGGCTCGGCTATGCAATAAGAGGCTCGGCTATGCAATAAGAGGCTCGGCTATGCTCTAAGAGGCTCGGCTATGCAATAAGTGGCTCGGCTATGCAATAAGAGGCTCGGCTATGCTCTAAGAGGCTCGGCTATGCAATAAGAGGCTCGGCTATGCTCTAAGAGGCTCGGCTATGCTCTAAGAGGCTCGGCTATGCTCTAAGAGGCTCGGCTATGCAATAAGTGGCTCGGCTATGCAATAAGAGGCTCGGCTATGCTCTAAGAGGCTCGGCTATGCAATAAGAGGCTCGGATATGGGATAAGAGGCTCGGCTATGCTCTAAGAGGCTCGGCTATGCTCTAAGAGGCTCGGCTATGCAATAAGTGGCTCGGCTATGCAATAAGAGGCTCGGCTATGCTCTAAGAGGCTCGGCTATGCTCTAAGAGGCTCGGCTATGCAATAAGAGGCTCGGCTATGCAATAAGAGGCTCGGCTATGCTCTAAGAGGCTCGGCTATGCAATAAGAGGCTCGGCTATGGGATAAGAGGCTCGGCTATGCTCTAAGAGGCTCGGCTATGCTCTAAGAGGCTCGGCTATGCAATAAGAGGCTCGGCTATGCAATAAGAGGCTCGGCTATGCTCTAAGAGGCTCGGCTATGCAATAAGAGGCTCGGCTATGCAATAAGCGGCTCGGCTATGCAATAAGAGGCTCGGCTATGCTCTAAGAGGCTCGGCTATGCAATAAGAGGCTCGGCTATGCTCTAAGAGGCTCGGCTATGCAATAAGAGGCTCGGCTATGCAATAAGAGGCTCGGCTATGCTCTAAGAGGCTCGGCTATGCAATAAGAGGCTCGGCTATGCAATAAGAGGCTCGGCTATGCTCTAATAGGCTCGGCTATGCAATAAGAGGCTCGGCTATGCTCTAAGAGGCTCGGCTATGCAATAAGAGGCTCGGCTATGCTCTAAGAGGCTCGGCTATGCTCTAAGAGGCTCGGCTATGCAATAAGAGGCTCGGCTATGCAATAAGAGGCTCGGCTATGCAACAAGAGGCTCGGCTATGCTCTAAGAGGCTCGGCTATGCAATAAGAGGCTCGGCTATGCAATAAGAGGCTCGGCTATGCTCTAAGAGGCTCGGCTATGCAATAAGAGGCTCGGCTATGCAATAAGAGGCTCGGCTATGCTCTAAGAGGCTCGGCTATGCAATAAGAGGCTCGGCTATGCAACAAGAGGCTCGGCTATGCTCTAAGAGGCTCGGCTATGCAATAAGAGGCTCGGCTATGCAACAAGAGGCTCGGCTATGCTCTAAGAGGCTCGGCTATGCAATAAGAGGCTCGGCTATGCAATAAGAGGCTCGGCTATGCTCTAAGAGGCTCGGCTATGCAATAAGAGGCTCGGCTATGCAATAAGAGGCTCGGCTATGCTCTAAGAGGCTCGGCTATGCAATAAGAGGCTCGGCTATGCTCTAAGAGGCTCGGCTATGCAATAAGAGGCTCGGCTATGCAATAAGAGGCTCGGCTATGCTCTAAGAGGCTCGGCTATGCAATAAGAGGCTCGGCTATGCTCTAAGAGGCTCGGCTATGCAACAAGAGGCTCGGCTATGCAATAAGAGGCTCGGCTATGCTCTAAGAGGCTCGGCTATGCTCTAAGAGGCTCGGCTATGCAATAAGAGGCTCGGCTATGCAACAAGAGGCTCGGCTATGCTCTAAGAGGCTCGGCTATGCTCTAAGAGGCTCGGCTATGCAATAAGAGGCTCGGCTATGCAACAAGAGGCTCGGCTATGCTCTAAGAGGCTCGGCTATGCTCTAAGAGGCTCGGCTATGCAATAAGAGGCTCGGCTATGCAATAAGAGGCTCGGCTATGCTCTAAGAGGCTCGGCTATGCAATAAGAGGCTCGGCTATGCTCTAAGAGGCTCGGCTATGCAATAAGAGGCTCGGCTATGCAATAAGAGGCTCGGCTATGCTCTAAGAGGCTCGGCTATGCAATAAGAGGCTCGGCTATGCTCTAAGAGGCTCGGCTATGCTCTAAGAGGCTCGGCTATGCAATAAGAGGCTCGGCTATGCTCAAAGAGGCTCGGCTATGCAATAAGAGGCTCGGCTATGCTCTAAGAGGCTCGGCTATGCTCTAAGAGGCTCGGCTATGCAATAAGAGGCTCGGCTATGCTCAAAGAGGCTCGGCTATGCAATAAGAGGCTCGGCTATGCTCTAAGAGGCTCGGCTATGCTCTAAGAGGCTCGGCTATGCAATAAGAGGCTCGGCTATGCTCTAAGAGGCTCGGCTATGCTCTAAGAGGCTCGGCTATGCAATAAGAGGCTCGGCTATGCAATAAGAGGCTCGGCTATGCTCAAAGAGGCTCGGCTATGCAATAAGAGGCTCGGCTATGCTCTAAGAGGCTCGGCTATGCTCTAAGAGGCTCGGCTATGCAATAAGAGGCTCGGCTATGCAATAAGAGGCTCGGCTATGCTCTAAGAGGCTCGGCTATGCAATAAGAGGCTCGGCTATGCAATAAGAGGCTCGGCTATGCTCTAAGAGGCTCGGCTATGCAATAAGAGGCTCGGCTATGCTCTAAGAGGCTCGGCTATGCAATAAGAGGCTCGGCTATGCAATAAGAGGCTCGGCTATGCTCTAAGAGGCTCGGCTATGCAATAAGAGGCTCGGCTATGCTCTAAGAGGCTCGGCTATGCAATAAGAGGCTCGGCTATGCAATAAGAGGCTCGGCTATGCTCTAAGAGGCTCGGCTATGCTCTAAGAGGCTCGGCTATGCAATAAGAGGCTCGGCTATGCAATAAGAGGCTCGGCTATGCTCTAAGAGGCTCGGCTATGCTCTAAGAGGCTCGGCTATGCAATAAGAGGCTCGGCTATGCTCTAAGAGGCTCGGCTATGCTCTAAGAGGCTCGGCTATGCAATAAGAGGCTCGGCTATGCTCTAAGAGGCTCGGCTATGCAATAAGTTGCTCGGCTATGCAATAAGAGGCTCGGCTATGCTCTAAGAGGCTCGGCTATGCTCTAAGAGGCTCGGCTATGCAATAAGAGGCTCGGCTATGCTCTAAGAGGCTCGGCTATGCTCTAAGAGGCTCGGCTATGCAATAAGTTGCTCGGCTATGCAATAAGAGGCTCGGCTATGCTCTAAGAGGCTCGGCTATGCTCTAAGAGGCTCGGCTATGCAATAAGAGGCTCGGCTATGCTCTAAGAGGCTCGCTATGCAATAAGAGGCTCGACTATGCTCTAAGAGGCTCGGCTATGCTCTAAGAGGCTCGGCTATGCTCTAAGAGGCTCGGCTATGCAATAAGTGGCTCGGCTATGCAATAAGAGGCTCGGCTATGCTCTAAGAGGCTCGGCTATGCAATAAGAGGCTCGGCTATGCAATAAGAGGCTCGGCTATGCTCTAAGAGGCTCGGCTATGCAATAAGAGGCTCGGCTATGCAATAAGAGGCTCGGCTATGCTCTAAGAGGCTCGGCTATGCAATAAGAGGCTCGGCTATGCTCTAAGAGGCTCGGCTATGCAATAAGAGGCTCGGCTATGCAATAAGAGGCTCGGCTATGCTCTAAGAGGCTCCGCTATGCTCTAAGAGGCTCGGCTATGCAATAAGAGGCTCGGCTATGCTCTAAGAGGCTCGGCTATGCAATAAGAGGCTCGGCTATGCAATAAGAGGCTCGGCTATGCAATGAGAGGCTCGGCTATGCTCTAAGAGGCTCGGCTATGCTCTAAGAGGCTCGGCTATGCAATGAGAGGCTCGGCTATTCTCTAAGAGGCTCGGCTATGCTCTAAGAGGCTCGGCTATGCTCTAAGAGGCTCGGCTATGCAATAAGAGGCTCGGCTATGCTCAAAGAGGCTCGGCTATGCAATAAGAGGCTCGGCTATGCTCTAAGAGGCTCGGCTATGCTCTAAGAGGCTCGGCTATGCAATAAGAGGCTCGGCTATGCTCTAAGAGGCTCGGCTATGCTCTAAGAGGCTCGGCTATGCAATAAGAGGCTCGGCTATGCAATAAGAGGCTCGGCTATGCTCAAAGAGGCTCGGCTATGCAATAAGAGGCTCGGCTATGCTCTAAGAGGCTCGGCTATGCTCTAAGAGGCTCGGCTATGCAATAAGAGGCTCGGCTATGCAATAAGAGGCTCGGCTATGCTCTAAGAGGCTCGGCTATGCAATAAGAGGCTCGGCTATGCTCTAAGAGGCTCGGCTATGCAATAAGAGGCTCGGCTATGCTCTAAGAGGCTCGGCTATGCAATAAGAGGCTCGGCTATGCAATAAGAGGCTCGGCTATGCTCTAAGAGGCTCGGCTATGCAATAAGAGGCTCGGCTATGCTCTAAGAGGCTCGGCTATGCAATAAGAGGCTCGGCTATGCTCTAAGAGGCTCGGCTATGCAATAAGAGGCTCGGCTATGCAATAAGAGGCTCGGCTATGCTCTAAGAGGCTCGGCTATGCTCTAAGAGGCTCGGCTATGCTCTAAGAGGCTCGGCTATGCAATAAGAGGCTCGGCTATGCTCTAAGAGGCTCGGCTATGCAATGAGAGGCTCGGCTATTCTCTAAGAGGCTCGGCTATGCTCTAAGAGGCTCGGCTATGCAATAAGTTGCTCGGCTATGCAATAAGAGGCTCGGCTATGCTCTAAGAGGCTCGGCTATGCTCTAAGAGGCTCGGCTATGCTCTAAGAGGCTCGGCTATGCAATAAGAGGCTCGGCTATGCAATAAGAGGCTCGGCTATGCTCTAAGAGGCTCGGCTATGCAATAAGAGGCTCGGCTATGCTCTAAGAGGCTCGGCTATGCAATAAGTGGCTCGGCTATGCAATAAGAGGCTCGGCTATGCTCTAAGAGACTCGGCTATGCAATAAGAGGCTCGGCTATGCAATAAGAGGCTCGGCTATGCTCTAAGAGGCTCGGCTATGCAATAAGAGGCTCGGCTATGCTCTAAGAGGCTCCGCCATGCTCTAAGAGGCTCGGCTATGCAATAAGAGGCTCGGCTATGCTCTAAGAGGCTCGGCTATGCAATAAGAGGCTCGGCTATGCAATAAGAGGCTCGGCTATGCTCTAAGAGGCTCGGCTATGCAATAAGAGGCTCGGCTATGCTTCTAAGAGGCTCGGCTATGCAATAAGAGGCTCGGCTATGCTCTAAGAGGCTCGGCTATGCTCTAAGAGGCTCGGCTATGCAATAAGAGGCTCGGCTATGCTCTAAGAGGCTCGGCTATGCTCTAAGAGGCTCGGCTATGCAATAAGAGGCTCGGCCTATGCTCTAAGAGGCTCGGCTATGCTCTATAGAGGCTCGGCTATGCAATAAGAGGCTCGGCTATGCTCTAAGAGGCTCGGCTATGCAATAAGAGGCTCGGCTATGCAATAAGAGGCTCGCTATGCTCTAAGAGGCTCGGCTATGCTCTAAGAGGCTCGGCTATGCAATAAGAGGCTCGGCTATGCTCTAAGAGGCTCGGCTATGCAATAAGAGGCTCGGCTATGCTCTAAGAGGCTCGGCTATGCAATAAGAGGCTCGGCTATGCAATAAGAGGCTCGGCTATGCTCTAAGAGGCTCGGCTATGCAATAAGAGGCTCGGCTATGCTCTAAGAGGCTCGGCTATGCAATAAGTTGCTCGCTATGCAATAAGAGGCTCGGCTATGCTCTAAGAGGCTCGGCTATGCTCTAAGAGGCTCGGCTATGCAATAAGAGGCTCGGCTATGCTCTAAGAGGCTCGGCTATGCAATAAGAGGCTCGGCTATGCAATAAGAGGCTCGGCTATGCTCTAAGAGGCTCGGCTATGCAATAAGAGGCTCGGCTATGCAATAAGAGGCTCGGCTATGCTCTAAGAGGCTCGGCTATGCAATAAGAGGCTCGGCTATGCAATAAGAGGCTCGGCTATGCTCTAAGAGGCTCGGCTATGCAATAAGAGGCTCGGCTATGCTCTAAGAGGCTCGGCTATGCTCTAAGAGGCTCGGCTATGCAATAAGAGGCTCGGCTATGCTCTAAGAGGCTCGGCTATGCTCTAAGAGGCTCGGCTATGCAATAAGTGGCTCGGCTATGCAATAAGAGGCTCGGCTATGCTCTAAGAGGCTCGGCTATGCAATAAGAGGCTCGGATATGGGATAAGAGGCTCGGCTATGCTCTAAGAGGCTCGGCTATGCTCTAAGAGGCTCGGCTATGCAATAAGTGGCTCGGCTATGCAATAAGAGGCTCGGCTATGCTCTAAGAGGCTCGGCTATGCTCTAAGAGGCTCGGCTATGCAATAAGAGGCTCGGCTATGCAATAAGAGGCTCGGCTATGCAATAAGAGGCTCGGCTATGCTCTAAGAGGCTCGGCTATGGGATAAGAGGCTCGGCTATGCTCTAAGAGGCTCGGCTATGCAATAAGAGGCTCGGCTATGCAATAAGAGGCTCGGCTATGCTCTAAGAGGCTCGGCTATGCAATAAGAGGCTCGGCTATGCAATAAGCGGCTCGGCTATGCAATAAGAGGCTCGGCTATGCTCTAAGAGGCTCGGCTATGCAATAAGAGGCTCGGCTATGCTCTAAGAGGCTCGGCTATGCAATAAGAGGCTCGGCTATGCAATAAGAGGCTCGGCTATGCTCCTAAGAGGCTCGGCTATGCAATAAGAGGCTCGGCTATGCAATAAGAGGCTCGGCTATGCTCTAATAGGCTCGGCTATGCAATAAGAGGCTCGGCTATGCTCTAAGAGGCTCGGCTATGCAATAAGAGGCTCGGCTATGCTCTAAGAGGCTCGGCTATGCTCTAAGAGGCTCGGCTATGCAATAAGAGGCTCGGCTATGCAATAAGAGGCTCGGCTATGCAACAAGAGGCTCGGCTATGCTCTAAGAGGCTCGGCTATGCAATAAGAGGCTCGGCTATGCAATAAGAGGCTCGGCTATGCTCTAAGAGGCTCGGCTATGCAATAAGAGGCTCGGCTATGCAATAAGAGGCTCGGCTATGCTCTAAGAGGCTCGGCTATGCAATAAGAGGCTCGGCTATGCAACAAGAGGCTCGGCTATGCTCTAAGAGGCTCGGCTATGCAATAAGAGGCTCGGCTATGCAACAAGAGGCTCGGCTATGCTCTAAGAGGCTCGGCTATGCAATAAGAGGCTCGGCTATGCAATAAGAGGCTCGGCTATGCTCTAAGAGGCTCGGCTATGCAATAAGAGGCTCGGCTATGCAATAAGAGGCTCGGCTATGCTCTAAGAGGCTCGGCTATGCAATAAGAGGCTCGGCTATGCTCTAAGAGGCTCGGCTATGCAATAAGAGGCTCGGCTATGCAATAAGAGGCTCGGCTATGCTCTAAGAGGCTCGGCTATGCAATAAGAGGCTCGGCTATGCTCTAAGAGGCTCGGCTATGCAACAAGAGGCTCGGCTATGCAATAAGAGGCTCGGCTATGCTCTAAGAGGCTCGGCTATGCTCTAAGAGGCTCGGCTATGCAATAAGAGGCTCGGCTATGCAACAAGAGGCTCGGCTATGCTCTAAGAGGCTCGGCTATGCTCTAAGAGGCTCGGCTATGCAATAAGAGGCTCGGCTATGCAACAAGAGGCTCGGCTATGCTCTAAGAGGCTCGGCTATGCTCTAAGAGGCTCGGCTATGCAATAAGAGGCTCGGCTATGCAATAAGAGGCTCGGCTATGCTCTAAGAGGCTCGGCTATGCAATAAGAGGCTCGGCTATGCTCTAAGAGGCTCGGCTATGAAATAAGAGGCTCGGCTATGCAATAAGAGGCTCGGCTATGCTCTAAGAGGCTCGGCTATGCAATAAGAGGCTCGGCTATGCTCTAAGAGGCTCGGCTATGCTCTAAGAGGCTCGGCTATGCAATAAGAGGCTCGGCTATGCTCTAAGAGGCTCGGCTATGCAATAAGAGGCTCGGCTATGCTCTAAGAGGCTCGGCTATGCTCTAAGAGGCTCGGCTATGCAATAAGAGGCTCGGCTATGCTCTAAGAGGCTCGGCTATGCTCTAAGAGGCTCGGCTATGCAATAAGAGGCTCGGCTATGCAATAAGAGGCTCGGCTATGCTCAAAGAGGCTCGGCTATGCAATAAGAGGCTCGGCTATGCTCTAAGAGGCTCGGCTATGCTCTAAGAGGCTCGGCTATGCAATAAGAGGCTCGGCTATGCAATAAGAGGCTCGGCTATGCTCTAAGAGGCTCGGCTATGCAATAAGAGGCTCGGCTATGCAATAAGAGGCTCGGCTATGCTCTAAGAGGCTCGGCTATGCAATAAGAGGCTCGGCTATGCTCTAAGAGGCTCGGCTATGCAATAAGAGGCTCGGCTATGCAATAAGAGGCTCGGCTATGCTCTAAGAGGCTCGGCTATGCAATAAGAGGCTCGGCTATGCTCTAAGAGGCTCGGCTATGCAATAAGAGGCTCGGCTATGCTCTAAGAGGCTCGGCTATGCAATAAGAGGCTCGGCTATGCAATAAGAGGCTCGGCTATGCTCTAAGAGGCTCGGCTATGCTCTAAGAGGCTCGGCTATGCAATAAGAGGCTCGGCTATGCTCTAAGAGGCTCGGCTATGCAATAAGAGGCTCGGCTATGCTCTAAGAGGCTCGGCTATGCTCTAAGAGGCTCGGCTATGCAATAAGAGGCTCGGCTATGCTCTAAGAGGCTCGGCTATGCTCTAAGAGGCTCGGCTATGCAATAAGAGGCTCGGCTATGCTCTAAGAGGCTCGGCTATGCAATAAGTTGCTCGGCTATGCAATAAGAGGCTCGGCTATGCTCTAAGAGGCTCGGCTATGCTCTAAGAGGCTCGGCTATGCAATAAGAGGCTCGGCTATGCTCTAAGAGGCTCGGCTATGCTCTAAGAGGCTCGGCTATGCAATAAGTTGCTCGGCTATGCAATAAGAGGCTCGGCTATGCTCTAAGAGGCTCGGCTATGCTCTAAGAGGCTCGGCTATGCAATAAGAGGCTCGGCTATGCTCTAAGAGGCTCGGCTATGCAATAAGAGGCTCGACTATGCTCTAAGAGGCTCGGCTATGCTCTAAGAGGCTCGGCTATGCTCTAAGAGGCTCGGCTATGCAATAAGTGGCTCGGCTATGCAATAAGAGGCTCGGCTATGCTCTAAGAGGCTCGGCTATGCAATAAGAGGCTCGGCTATGCAATAAGAGGCTCGGCTATGCTCTAAGAGGCTCGGCTATGCAATAAGAGGCTCGGCTATGCAATAAGAGGCTCGGCTATGCTCTAAGAGGCTCGGCTATGCAATAAGAGGCTCGGCTATGCTCTAAGAGGCTCGGCTATGCAATAAGAGGCTCGGCTATGCAATAAGAGGCTCGGCTATGCTCTAAGAGGCTCCGCTATGCTCTAAGAGGCTCGGCTATGCAATAAGAGGCTCGGCTATGCTCTAAGAGGCTCGGCTATGCAATAAGAGGCTCGGCTATGCAATAAGAGGCTCGGCTATGCAATAAGAGGCTCGGCTATGCAATAAGAGGCTCGGCTATGCAATGAGAGGCTCGGCTATGCTCTAAGAGGCTCGGCTATGCTCTAAGAGGCTCGGCTATGCAATGAGAGGCTCGGCTATTCTCTAAGAGGCTCGGCTATGCTCTAAGAGGCTCGGCTATGCTCTAAGAGGCTCGGCTATGCAATAAGAGGCTCGGCTATGCTCAAAGAGGCTCGGCTATGCAATAAGAGGCTCGGCTATGCTCTAAGAGGCTCGGCTATGCTCTAAGAGGCTCGGCTATGCAATAAGAGGCTCGGCTATGCTCTAAGAGGCTCGGCTATGCTCTAAGAGGCTCGGCTATGCAATAAGAGGCTCGGCTATGCAATAAGAGGCTCGGCTATGCTCAAAGAGGCTCGGCTATGCAATAAGAGGCTCGGCTATGCTCTAAGAGGCTC
This sequence comes from Setophaga petechia, assembly GCA_024362935.1. NCBI lineage: Eukaryota > Metazoa > Chordata > Aves > Passeriformes > Parulidae > Setophaga > Setophaga petechia. Next base: position 30,931 of record JANCRA010000138.1, on the reverse strand, counting down.
GGCTATGCTCTAAGAGGCTCGGCTATGCAATAAGAGGCTCGGCTATGCAATAAGAGGCTCGGCTATGCTCTAAGAGGCTCGGCTATGCAATAAGAGGCTCGGCTATGCAATAAGAGGCTCGGCTATGCTCTAAGAGGCTCGGCTATGCAATAAGAGGCTCGGCTATGCTCTAAGAGGCTCGGCTATGCAATAAGAGGCTCGGCTATGCAATAAGAGGCTCGGCTATGCTCTAAGAGGCTCGGCTATGCAATAAGAGGCTCGGCTATGCTCTAAGAGGCTCGGCTATGCAATAAGAGGCTCGGCTATGCTCTAAGAGGCTCGGCTATGCAATAAGAGGCTCGGCTATGCAATAAGAGGCTCGGCTATGCTCTAAGAGGCTCGGCTATGCTCTAAGAGGCTCGGCTATGCAATAAGAGGCTCGGCTATGCTCTAAGAGGCTCGGCTATGCAATAAGAGGCTCGGCTATGCTCTAAGAGGCTCGGCTATGCTCTAAGAGGCTCGGCTATGCAATAAGAGGCTCGGCTATGCTCTAAGAGGCTCGGCTATGCTCTAAGAGGCTCGGCTATGCAATAAGAGGCTCGGCTATGCTCTAAGAGGCTCGGCTATGCAATAAGTTGCTCGGCTATGCAATAAGAGGCTCGGCTATGCTCTAAGAGGCTCGGCTATGCTCTAAGAGGCTCGGCTATGCAATAAGAGGCTCGGCTATGCTCTAAGAGGCTCGGCTATGCTCTAAGAGGCTCGGCTATGCAATAAGTTGCTCGGCTATGCAATAAGAGGCTCGGCTATGCTCTAAGAGGCTCGGCTATGCAATAAGAGGCTCGGCTATGCTCTAAGAGGCTCGGCTATGCTCTAAGAGGCTCGGCTATGCAATAAGAGGCTCGACTATGCTCTAAGAGGCTCGGCTATGCTCTAAGAGGCTCGGCTATGCTCTAAGAGGCTCGGCTATGCAATAAGTGGCTCGGCTATGCAATAAGAGGCTCGGCTATGCTCTAAGAGGCTCGGCTATGCAATAAGAGGCTCGGCTATGCAATAAGAGGCTCGGCTATGCAATAAGAGGCTCGGCTATGCTCTAAGAGGCTCGGCTATGCAATAAGAGGCTCGGCTATGCAATAAGAGGCTCGGCTATGCTCTAAGAGGCTCGGCTATGCAATAAGAGGCTCGGCTATGCTCTAAGAGGCTCGGCTATGCTCTAAGAGGCTCGGCTATGCAATAAGAGGCTCGGCTATGCAATAAGAGGCTCGGCTATGCTCTAAGAGGCTCCGCTATGCTCTAAGAGGCTCGGCTATGCAATAAGAGGCTCGGCTATGCTCTAAGAGGCTCGGCTATGCAATAAGAGGCTCGGCTATGCAATAAGAGGCTCGGCTATGCTCTAAGAGGCTCGGCTATGCAATAAGAGGCTCGGCTATGCAATGAGAGGCTCGGCTATGCTCTAAGAGGCTCGGCTATGCTCTAAGAGGCTCGGATATGCAATGAGAGGCTCGGCTATTCTCTAAGAGGCTCGGCTATGCTCTAAGAGGCTCGGCTATGCAATAAGAGGCTCGGCTATGCTCTAAGAGGCTCGGCTATGCAATAAGAGGCTCGGCTATGCTCTAAGAGGCTCGGCTATGCTCTAAGAGGCTCGGCTATGCAATAAGAGGCTCGGCTATGCTCTAAGAGGCTCGGCTATGCAATAAGAGGCTCGGCTATGCTCTAAGAGGCTCGGCTATGCTCTAAGAGGCTCGGCTATGCAATAAGAGGCTCGGCTATGCTCTAAGAGGCTCGGCTATGCTCTAAGAGGCTCGGCTATGCAATAAGAGGCTCGGCTATGCTCTAAGAGGCTCGGCTATGCAATAAGAGGCTCGGCTATGCAATAAGAGGCTCGGCTATGCTCTAAGAGGCTCGGCTATGCAATAAGAGGCTCGGCTATGCAATAAGAGGTTCGGCTATGCTCTAAGAGGCTCGGCTATGCAATAAGAGGCTCGGCTATGCAATAAGAGGCTCGGCTATGCTCTAAGAGGCTCGGCTATGCAATAAGAGGCTCGGCTATGCAATAAGAGGCTCGGCTATGCTCTAAGAGGCTGGGCTATGCTCTAAGAGGCTCGGCTATGCAATAAGAGGCTCGGCTATGCTCTAAGAGGCTCGGCTATGCAATAAGAGGCTCGGCTATGCTCTAAGAGGCTCGGCTATGCTCTAAGAGGCTCGGCTATGCAATAAGAGGCTCGGCTATGCTCAAAGAGGCTCGGCTATGCAATAAGAGGCTCGGCTATGCTCTAAGAGGCTCGGCTATGCTCTAAGAGGCTCGGCTATGCAATAAGAGGCTCGGCTATGCAATAAGAGGCTCGGCTATGCTCTAAGAGGCTCGGCTATGCAATAAGAGGCTCGGCTATGCAATAAGAGGCTCGGCTATGCTCTAAGAGGCTCGGCTATGCAATAAGAGGCTCGGCTATGCAATAAGAGGCTCGGCTATGCTCTAAGAGGCTCGGCTATGCAATAAGAGGCTCGGCTATGCTCTAAGAGGCTCGGCTATGCAATAAGAGGCTCGGCTATGCAATAAGAGGCTCGGCTATGCTCTAAGAGGCTCGGCTATGCAATAAGAGGCTCGGCTATGCTCTAAGAGGCTCGGCTATGCTCTAAGAGGCTCGGCTATGCAATAAGAGGCTCGGCTATGCTCTAAGAGGCTCGGCTATGCAATAAGAGGCTCGGCTATGCAATAAGAGGCTCGGCTATGCTCTAAGAGGCTCGGCTATGCAATAAGAGGCTCGGCTATGCTCTAAGAGGCTCGGCTATGCAATAAGAGGCTCGGCTATGCAATAAGAGGCTCGGCTATGCTCTAAGAGGCTCGGCTATGCAATAAGAGGCTCGGCTATGCTCTAAGAGGCTCGGCTATGCTCTAAGAGGCTCGGCTATGCAATAAGAGGCTCGGCTATGCTCTAAGAGGCTCGGCTATGCTCTAAGAGGCTCGACTATGCAATAAGAGGCTCGGCTATGCTCTAAGAGGCTCGGCTATGCTCTAAGAGGCTCGGCTATGCAATAAGAGGCTCGGCTATGCTCTAAGAGGCTCGGCTATGCTCTAAGAGGCTCGGCTATGCAATAAGAGGCTCGGCTATGCTCTAAGAGGCTCGGCTATGCAATAAGTTGCTCGGCTATGCAATAAGAGGCTCGGCTATGCTCTAAGAGGCTCGGCTATGCTCTAAGAGGCTCGGCTATGCAATAAGAGGCTCGGCTATGCTCTAAGAGGCTCGGCTATGCTCTAAGAGGCTCGGCTATGCTCTAAGAGGCTCGGCTATGCAATAAGTTGCTCGGCTATGCAATAAGAGGCTCGGCTATGCTCTAAGAGGCTCGGCTATGCTCTAAGAGGCTCGGCTATGCAATAAGAGGCTCGACTATGCTCTAAGAGGCTCGACTATGCTCTAAGAGGCTCGGCTATGCTCTAAGAGGCTCGGCTATGCAATAAGAGGCTCGGCTATGCTCTAAGAGGCTCGGCTATGCAATAAGTGGCTCGGCTATGCAATAAGAGGCTCGGCTATGCTCTAAGAGGCTCGGCTATGCAATAAGAGGCTCGGCTATGCAATAAGAGGCTCGGCTATGCTCTAAGAGGCTCGGCTATGCAATAAGAGGCTCGGCTATGCAATAAGAGGCTCGGCTATGCTCTAAGAGGCTCGGCTATGCAATAAGAGGCTCGGCTATGCTCTAAGAGGCTCGGCTATGCTCTAAGAGGCTCGGCTATGCAATAAGAGGCTCGGCTATGCAATAAGAGGCTCGGCTATGCTCTAAGAGGCTCGGCTATGCAATAAGAGGCTCGGCTATGCTCTAAGAGGCTCCGCTATGCTCTAAGAGGCTCGGCTATGCAATGAGAGGCTCGGCTATGCTCTAAGAGGCTCGGCTATGCAATAAGAGGCTCGGCTATGCAATAAGAGGCTCGGCTATGCTCTAAGAGGCTCGGCTATGCAATGAGAGGCTCGGCTATGCTCTAAGAGGCTCGGCTATGCTCTAAGAGGCTCGGCTATGCAATGAGAGGCTCGGCTATGCTCTAAGAGGCTCGGCTATGCTCTAAGAGGCTCGGCTATGCAATAAGAGGCTCGGCTATGCTCTAAGAGGCTCGGCTATGCAATAAGAGGCTCGGCTATGCTCTAAGAGGCTCGGCTATGCTCTAAGAGGCTCGGCTATGCAATAAGAGGCTCGGCTATGCTCTAAGAGGCTCGGCTATGCAATAAGAGGCTCGGCTATGCTCTAAGAGGCTCGGCTATGCAATAAGAGGCTCGGCTATGCTCTAAGAGGCTCGGCTATGCTCTAAGAGGCTCGGCTATGCAATAAGAGGCTCGGCTATGCTCTAAGAGGCTCGGCTATGCTCTAAGAGGCTCGGCTATGCAATAAGAGGCTCGGCTATGCTCTAAGAGGCTCGGCTATGCTCTAAGAGGCTCGGCTATGCAATAAGAGGCTCGGCTATGCTCTAAGAGGCTCGGCTATGCAATAAGAGGCTCGGCTATGCAATAAGAGGCTCGGCTATGCTCTAAGAGGCTCGGCTATGCAATAAGAGGCTCGGCTATGCAATAAGAGGCTCGGCTATGCTCTAAGAGGCTCGGCTATGCAATAAGAGGCTCGGCTATGCAATAAGAGGTTCGGCTATGCTCTAAGAGGCTCGGCTATGCAATAAGAGGCTCGGCTATGCAATAAGAGGCTCGGCTATGCTCTAAGAGGCTCGGCTATGCAATAAGAGGCTCGGCTATGCAATAAGAGGCTCGGCTATGCTCTAAGAGGCTGGGCTATGCTCTAAGAGGCTCGGCTATGCAATAAGAGGCTCGGCTATGCTCTAAGAGGCTCGGCTATGCAATAAGAGGCTCGGCTATGCAATAAGAGGCTCGGCTATGCTCTAAGAGGCTCGGCTATGCGATAAGAGGCTCGGCTATGCTCTAATAGGCTCGGCTATGCAATAAGAGGCTCGGCTATGCTCTAAGAGGCTCGGCTATGCAATAAGAGGCTCGGCTATGCTCTAAGAGGCTCGGCTATGCTCTAAGAGGCTCGGCTATGCAATAAGAGGCTCGGCTATGCTCTAAGAGGCTCGGCTATGCAATAAGAGGCTCGGCTATGCAATAAGAGGCTCGGCTATGCTCTAAGAGGCTCGGCTATGCAATAAGAGGCTCGGCTATGCAATAAGAGGCTCGGCTATGCTCTAAGAGGCTCGGCTATGCAATAAGAGGCTCGGCTATGCAATAAGAGGCTCGGCTATGCTCTAAGAGGCTCGGCTATGCAATAAGAGGCTCGGCTATGCTCTAAGAGGCTCGGCTATGCTCTAAGAGGCTCGGCTATGCAATAAGAGGCTCGGCTATGCTCTAAGAGGCTCGGCTATGCAATAAGAGGCTCGGCTATGCAATAAGAGGCTCGGCTATGCTCTAAGAGGCTCGGCTATGCTCTAAGAGGCTCGGCTATGCTCTAAAAGGCTCGGCTATGCAATAAGAGGCTCGGCTATGCTCTAAGAGGCTCGGCTATGCTCTAAGAGGCTCGGCTATGCAATAAGAGGCTCGGCTATGCAATAAGAGGCTCGGCTATGCTCTAAGAGGCTCGGCTATGCAATAAGAGGCTCGGCTATGCAATAAGAGGCTCGGCTATGCTCTAAGAGGCTCGGCTATGCGATAAGAGGCTCGGCTATGCTCTAAGAGGCTCGGCTATGCAATAAGAGGCTCGGCTATGCTCTAAGAGGCTCGGCTATGCAATAAGAGGCTCGGCTATGCTCTAAGAGGCTCGGCTATGCTCTAAGAGGCTCGGCTATGCAATAAGAGGCTCGGCTATGCGATAAGAGGCTCGGCTATGCTCTAAGAGGCTCGGCTATGCAATAAGAGGCTCGGCTATGCTCTAAGAGGCTCGGCTATGCTCTAAGAGGCTCGGCTATGCAATAAGAGGCTCGGCTATGCTCTAAGAGGCTCGGCTATGCAATAAGAGGCTCGGCTATGCTCTAAGAGGCTCGGCTATGCAATAAGAGGCTCGGCTATGCAATAAGAGGCTCGGCTATGCTCTAAGAGGCTCGGCTATGCAATAAGAGGCTCGGCTATGCAATAAGAGGCTCGGCTATGCTCTAAGAGGCTCGGCTATGCAATAAGAGGCTCGGCTATGCTCTAAGAGGCTCGGCTATGCTCTAAGAGGCTCGGCTATGCAATAAGAGGCTCGGCTATGCTCTAAGAGGCTCGGCTATGCTCTAAGAGGCTCGGCTATGCAATAAGAGGCTCGGCTATGCAATAAGAGGCTCGGCTATGCTCTAAGAGGCTCGGCTATGCTCTAAGAGGCTCGGCTATGCAATAAGAGGCTCGGCTATGCAATAAGAGGCTCGGCTATGCTCTAAGAGGCTCGGCTATGCAATAAGAGGCTCGGCTATGGGATAAGAGGCTCGGCTATGCTCTAAGAGGCTCGGCTATGCAATAAGAGGCTCGGCTATGCAATAAGAGGCTCGGCTATGCTCTAAGAGGCTCGGCTATGCAATAAGAGGCTCGGCTATGCAATAAGAGGCTCGGCTATGCTCTAAGAGGCTCGCCTATGCAATAAGAGGCTCGGCTATGCAATAAGAGGCTCGGCTATGCTCTAAGAGGCTCGGCTATGCTCTAAGAGGCTCGGCTATGCAATAAGAGGCTCGGCTATGCAATAAGAGGCTCGGCTATGCTCTAAGAGGCTCGGCTATGCAATAAGAGGCTCGGCTATGCTCTAAGAGGCTCGGCTATGCTCTAAGAGGCTCGGCTATGCAATAAGAGGCTCGGCTATGCAACAAGAGGCTCGGCTATGCTCTAAGAGGCTCGGCTATGCAATAAGAGGCTCGGCTATGCTCTAAGAGGCTCGGCTATGCAATAAGAGGCTCGGCTAAGCTCTAATAGGCTCGGCTATGCAATAAGAGGCTCGGCTATGCTCTAAGAGGCTCGGCTATGCAATAAGAGGCTCGGCTATGCTCTAAGAGGCTCGGCTATGCTCTAAGAGGCTCGGCTATGCAATAAGAGGCTCGGCTATGCTCTAAGAGGCTCGGCTATGCAATAAGAGGCTCGGCTATGCTCTAAGAGGCTCGGCTATGCTCTAAGCGGCTCGGCTATGCAATAAGAGGCTCGGCTATGCTCTAAGAGGCTCGGCTATGCAATAAGAGGCTCGGCTATGCAATAAGAGGCTCGGCTATGCTCTAAGAGGCTCGGCTATGCTCTAAGAGGCTCGACTATGCAATAAGAGGCTCGACTATGCTCTAAGAGGCTCGACTATGCTCTAAGAGGCTCGGCTATGCAATAAGAGGCTCGGCTATGCTCTAAGAGGCTCGGCTATGCTCTAAGAGGCTCGGCTATGCTCTAAGAGGCTCGGCTATGCAATAGGAGGCTCGGCTATGCTCTAAGAGGCTCGGCTATGCAATAAGAGGCTCGGCTATGCTCTAAGAGGCTCGGCTATGCAATAAGAGGCTCGGCTATGCAATAAGAGGCTCGGCTATGCTCTAAGAGGCTCGGCTATGCAATAAGAGGCTCGGCTATGCAATAGGAGGCTCGGCTATGCTCTAAGAGTCTCGGCTATGCAATAAGAGGCTCGGCTATGCTCTAAGAGGCTCGGCTATGCAATAAGAGGCTCGGCTATGCAATAAGAGGCTCGGCTATGCTCTAAGAGGCTCGGCTATGCAATAAGACTCTCGGCTATGCTCTAAGAGGCTCGGCTATGCAATAAGAGGCTCGGCTATGCTCTAAGAGGCTCGGCTATGCAATAAGAGGCTCGGCTATGCAATAAGCGGCTCGGCTATGCTCTAAGAGGCTCGGCTATGCTCTAAGAGGCTCGGCTATGCAATAAGAGGCTCGGCTATGCAATAAGAGGCTCGGCTATGCAATAAGAGGCTCGACTATGCTCTAAGAGGCTCGGCTATGCAATAAGAGGCTCGGCTATGCAATAAGAGGCTCGGCTATGCTCTAAGAGGCTCGGCTATGCAATAAGAGGCTCGGCTATGCAATAAGAGGCTCGGCTATGCTCTAAGAGGCTCGGCTATGCAATAAGAGGCTCGGCTATGCGATAAGAGGCTCGGCTATGCTCTAAGAGGCTCGGCTATGCAATAAGAGGCTCGGCTATGCTCTAAGAGGCTCGGCTATGCTCTAAGAGGCTCGGCTATGCTCTAAGATGCTCGGCTATGCAATAAGAGGCTCGGCTATGCAATAAGAGGCTCGGCTATGCTCTAAGAGGCTCGGCTATGCAATAAGAGGCTCGGCTATGCTCTAAGAGGCTGGGCTATGCTCTAAGAGGCTCGGCTATGCAATAAGAGGCTCGGCTATGCTCTAAGAGGCTCGGCTATGCTCTAAGAGGCTCGGCTATGCTCTAAGAGGCTCGGCTATGCAATAAGAGGCTCGGCTATGCAACAAGAGGCTCGGCTATGCTCTAAGAGGCTCGGCTATGCAATAAGAGGCTCGGCTATGCAACAAGAGGCTCGGCTATGCTCTAAGAGGCTCGGCTATGCAATAAGAGGCTCGGCTATGCAATAAGAGGCTCGGCTATGCAATAAGAGGCTCGGCTATGCAATAAGAGGCTCGGCTATGCTCTAAGAGGCTCGGCTATGCAATAAGAGGCTCGGCTATGCAATAAGAGGCTCGGCTATGCTCTAAGAGGCTCGGCTATGCAATAAGAGGCTCGGCTATGCTCTAAGAGGCTCGGCTATGCTCTAATAGGCTCCGCTATGCAATAAGAGGCTCGGCTATGCAATAAGAGGCTCGGCTATGCTCTAAGAGGCTCGGCTATGCAATAAGAGGCTCGGCTATGCAATAAGAGGCTCGGCTATGCAATAAGCGGCTCGGCTATGCAATAAGAGGCTCGGCTATGCTCTAAGAGGCTCGGCTATGCAATAAGAGGCTCGGCTATGCTCTAAGAGGCTCGGCTATGCAATAAGAGGCTCGGCTATGCAACAAGAGGCTCGGCTATGCTCTAAGAGGCTCGGCTATGCAATAAGAGGCTCGGCTATGCTCTAAGAGGCTCGGCTATGCAATAAGAGGCTCGGCTAAGCTCTAAGAGGCTCGGCTATGCAATAAGAGGCTCGGCTATGCTCTAAGAGGCTCGGCTATGCAATAAGAGGCTCGGCTATGCTCTAAGAGGCTCGGCTATGCTCTAAGCGGCTCGGCTATGCAATAAGAGGCTCGGCTAAGCTCTAAGAGGCTCGGCTATGCAATAAGAGGCTCGGCTATGCTCTAAGAGGCTCGGCTATGCTCTAAGCGGCTCGGCTATGCAATAAGAGGCTCGGCTATGCTCTAAGAGGCTCGGCTATGCAATAAGAGGCTCGGCTATGCTCTAAGAGGCTCGGCTATGCAATAAGAGGCTCGGCTATGCAATAAGAGGCTCGGCTATGCTCTAAGAGGCTCGGCTATGCAATAAGAGGCTCGGCTATGCAATAAGAGGCTCGGCTATGCTCTAAGAGGCTCGGCTATGCAATAAGAGGCTCGGCTATGCAATAAGAGGCTCGGCTATGCTCTAAGAGGCTCGGCTATGCAATAAGAGGCTCGGCTATGCAATAAGAGGCTCGACTATGCTCTAAGAGGCTCGGCTATGCAATAAGAGGCTCGGCTATGCAATAAGAGGCTCGGCTATGCTCTAAGAGGCTCGGCTATGCTCTAAGAGGCTCGGCTATGCAATAAGAGGCTCGGCTATGCAATAGGAGGCTCGGCTATGCTCTAAGAGGCTCGGCTATGCAATAAGAGGCTCGGCTATGCAATAAGAGGCTCGGCTATGCAATAAGAGGCTCGGCTATGCTCTAAGAGGCTCGGCTATGCTATAAGAGGCTCGGCTATGCTATAAGAGGCTCGGCTATGCTCTAAGAGGCTCGGCTATGCAATAAGAGGCTCGGCTATGCAATAAGAGGCTCGGCTATGCTCTAAGAGGCTCGGCTATGCAATAAGAGGCTCGGCTATGCTCTAAGAGGCTCGGCTATGCAATAAGAGGCTCCGCTATGCTCTAAGAGGCTCGGCTATGCAATAAGAGGCTCGGCTATGCAATAAGAGGCTCGGCTATGCTCTAAGAGGCTCGGCTATGCTCTAAGAGGCTCGGCTATGCAATAAGAGGCTCGGCTATGCTCTAAGAGGCTCGGCTATGCAATAAGAGGCTCGGCTATGGGATAAGAGGCTCGGCTATGCTCTAAGAGGCTCGGCTATGCAATAAGAGGCTCCGCTATGCAATAAGAGGCTCGGCTATGCAATAAGAGGCTCGGCTATGCAATAAGCGGCTCGGCTATGCAATAAGAGGCTCGGCTATGCTCTAAGAGGCTCGGCTATGCAATAAGAGGCTCGGCTATGCAATAAGAGGCTCGGCTATGCAATAAGAGGCTCGGCTATGCTCTAATAGGCTCGGCTATGCAATAAGAGGCTCGGCTATTCTCTAAGAGGCTCGGCTATGCAATAAGAGGCTCGGCTATGCTCTAAGAGGCTCGGCTATGCTCTAAGAGGCTCGGCTATGCAATAAGAGGCTCGGCTATGCTCTAAGAGGCTCGGCTATGCTCTAAGAGGCTCGGCTATGCAATAATAGGCTCTGCTATGCTCTAAGAGGCTCGGCTATGCTCTAAGAGGCTCGGCTATGCTCTAAGAGGCTCGGCTATGCAATAAGAGGCTCGGCTATGCTCTAAGAGGCTCGGCTATGCAATAAGAGGCTCGGCTATGCAATAAGCGGCTCGGCTATGCAATAAGAGGCTCGGCTATGCTCTAAGAGGCTCGGCTATGCAATAAGAGGCTCGGCTATGCTCTAAGAGGCTCGGCTATGCAATAAGAGGCTCGGCTATGCAATAAGAGGCTCGGCTATGCAATAAGAGGCTCGGCTATGCTCTAAGAGGCTCGGCTATGCAATAAGAGGCTCGGCTATGCTCTAAGAGGCTCGGCTATGCTCTAAGAGGCTCGGCTATGCAATAAGAGGCTCGGCTATGCAATAAGAGGCTCGGCTATGCTCTAAGAGGCTCGGCTATGCAATAAGAGGCTCGGCTATGCAATAAGAGGCTCGGCTATGCTCTAAGAGGCTCGGCTATGCAATAAGAGGCTCGGCTATGCAATAAGAGGCTCGGCTATGCTCTAAGAGGCTCGGCTATGCAATAAGAGGCTCGGCTATGCTCTAAGAGGCTCGGCTATGCAATAAGAGGCTCGGCTATGCAATAAGAGGCTCGGCTATGCAATAAGAGGCTCGGCTATGCTCTAAGAGGCTCGGCTATGCAATAAGAGGCTCGGCTATGCAATAAGAGGCTCGGCTATGCAATAAGAGGCTCGGCTATGCTCTAAGAGGCTCGGCTATGCAATAAGAGGCTCGGCTATGCTCTAAGAGGCTCGCCTATGCAATAAGAGGCTCGGCTATGCAATAAGAGGCTCGGCTATGCTCTAAGAGGCTCGGCTATGCAATAAGAGGCTCGGCTATGCTCTAAGAGGCTCGGCTATGCTCTAAGAGGCTCGGCTATGCAATAAGAGGCTCGGCTATGCTCTAAGAGGCTGGGCTATGCAATAAGAGGCTCGGCTATGCAATAAGAGGCTCGGCTATGCTCTAAGAGGCTGGGCTATGCTCTAAGAGGCTCGGCTATGCAATAAGAGGCTCGGCTATGCTCTAAGAGGCTCGGCTATGCAATAAGAGGCTCGGCTATGCTCTAAGAGGCTCGGCTATGCAATAAGAGGCTCGGCTATGCTCTAAGAGGCTCGGCTATGCTCTAAGAGGCTCGACTATGCAATAAGAGGCTCGGCTATGCTCTAAGAGGCTCGGCTATGCAATAAGAGGCTCGGCTATGCAATAAGAGGCTCGGCTATGCTCTAAGAGGCTCGGCTATGCAATAAGAGGCTCGGCTACGCAATAAGAGGCTCGGCTATGCTCTAAGAGGCTCGGCTATGCAATAAGAGGCTCGGCTAAGCTCTAATAGGCTCGGCTATGCAATAAGAGGCTCGGCTATGCTCTAAGAGGCTCGGCTATGCTCTAAGAGGCTCGGCTATGCAATAAGAGGCTCGGCTATGCAATAAGCGGCTCGGCTATGCAATAAGAGGCTCGGCTATGCTCTAAGAGGCTCGGCTATGCAATAAGAGGCTCGGCTATGCTCTAAGAGGCTCGGCTATGCAATAAGAGGCTCGGCTATGCAATAAGCGGCTCGGCTATGCAATAAGAGGCTCGGCTATGCTCTAAGAGGCTCGGCTATGCAATAAGAGGCTCGGCTATGCTCTAAGAGGCTCGGCTATGCTCTAAGAGGCTCGGCTATGCAATAAGAGGCTCGGCTATGCAATAAGAGGCTCGGCTATGCTCTAAGAGGCTCGGCTATGCAATAAGAGGCTCGGCTATGCAATAAGAGGCTCGGCTATGCTCTAAGAGGCTCGGCTATGCAACAAGAGGCTCGGCTATGCAACAAGAGGCTCGGCTATGCTCTAAGAGGCTCGGCTATGCAATAATAGGCTCTGCTATGCTCTAAGAGGCTCGGCTATGCTCTAAGAGGCTCGGCTATGCAATAAGAGGCTCGGCTATGCTCTAAGAGGCTCGGCTATGCAATAAGAGGCTCGGCTATGCTCTAAGAGGCTCGGCTATGCTCTAATAGGCTCGGCTATGCAATAAGAGGCTCGGCTATGCAATAAGAGGCTCGGCTATGCTCTAAGAGGCTCGGCTATGCTCTAAGAGGCTCGGCTATGCAATAAGAGGCTCGGCTATGCAATAAGAGGCTCGGCTATGCTCTAAGAGGCTCGGCTATGCAATAAGAGGCTCGGCTATGCAATAAGAGGCTCGGCTATGCTCTAAGAGGCTCGGCTATGCAATAAGAGGCTCGGGCATGCTCTAAGAGGCTCGGCTATGCAATAAGAGGCTCGGCTATGCTCTAAGAGGCTCGGCTATGCAATAAGAGGCTCGGCTATGCAATAAGAGGCTCGGCTATGCTCTAAGAGGCTCGGCTATGCAATAAGAGGCTCGGGCATGCAATAAGAGTCTCGGCTATGCTCTAAGAGGCTCGGCTATGCAATAAGAGGCTCGGCTATGCTCTAAGAGGCTCGGCTATGCAATAAGAGGCTCGGCTATGCTCTAAGAGGCTCGGCTATGCTCTAAGAGGCTCGGCTATGCAATAAGAGGCTCGGCTATGCTCTAAGAGGCTCGGCTATGCAATAAGAGGCTCGGCTATGCAATAAGAGGCTCGGCTATGCAATAAGAGGCTCGGCTATGCAATAAGAGTCTCGGCTATGCTATAAGAGGCTCGGCTATGCTCTAAAAGGCTCGGCTATGCAATAAGAGGCTCGGCTATGCTCTAAGAGGCTCGGCTATGCTCTAAGAGGCTCGGCTACGCAATAAGAGGCTCGGCTACGCAATAAGAGGCTCGGCTATGCTCTAAGAGGCTCGGCTATGCAATAAGAGGCTCGGCTATGCTCTAAGAGGCTCGGCTATGCTCTAAGAGGCTCGGCTATGCAATAAGAGGCTCGGCTATGCTCTAAGAGGCTCGGCTATGCAATAAGCGGCTCGGCTATGCAATAAGAGGCTCGGCTATGCTCTAAGAGGCTCGGCTATGCAATAAGCGGCTCGGCTATGCTCTAAGAGGCTCGGCTATGCTCTAAGAGGCTCGGCTATGCAATAAGAGGCTCGGCTATGCTCTAAGAGGCTCGGCTATGCTCTAAGAGGCTCGGCTATGCAATAAGAGGCTCGGCTATGCAATAAGAGGCTCGGCTATGCTCTAAGAGGCTCGGCTATGCAATAAGAGGCTCGGCTATGCAATAAGAGGCTCGGCTATGCTCTAAGAGGCTCGGCTATGCAATAAGAGGCTCGGCTATGCTCTAAGAGGCTCGGCTATGCAATAAGAGGCTCGGCTATGCAATAAGAGGCTCGGCTATGCTCTAAGAGGCTCGGCTATGCAATAAGAGGCTCGGCTATGCTCTAAGAGGCTCGGCTATGCAATAAGAGGCTCGGCTATGCAATAAGAGGCTCGGCTATGCTCTAAGAGGCTCGGCTATGCAATAAGAGGCTCGGCTATGCAATAAGAGGCTCGGCTATGCTCTAAGAGGCTCGGCTATGCAATAAGAGGCTCGGCTATGCAATAAGAGGCTCGGCTATGCTCTAAGAGGCTCGGCTATGCAATAAGAGGCTCGGCTAAGCTCTAATAGGCTCGGCTATGCAATAAGAGGCTCGGCTATGCTCTAAGAGGCTCGGCTATGCAATAAGAGGCTCGGCTATGCTCTAAGAGGCTCGGCTATGCAATAAGAGGCTCGGCTATGCTCTAAGAGGCTCGCCTATGCAATAAGAGGCTCGGCTATGCAATAAGAGGCTCGGCTATGCTCTAAGAGGCTGGGCATTGCAATAAGAGGCTCGGCTATGCTCTAAGAGGCTCGGCTATGCAATAAGAGGCTCGGCTATGTAATAAGAGGCTCGGCTATGCTCTAAGAGGCTGGGCTATGCTCTAAGAGGCTCGGCTATGCAATAAGAGGCTCGGCTATGCAATAAGAGGCTCGGCTATGCTCTAAGAGGCTCGGCTATGCTCTAAGAGGCTCGGCTATGCAATAAGAGGCTCGGCTATGCTCTAAGAGGCTCGGCTATGCTCTAAGAGGCTCGGCTATGCAATAAGAGGCTCGGCTATGCTCTAAGAGGCTCGGCTATGCTCTAAGAGGCTCGGCTATGCAATAAGAGGCTCGGCTATGCTCTAAGAGGCTCGGCTATGCTCTAAGAGGCTCGGCTATGCAATAAGAGGCTCGGCTATGCAATAAGAGGCTCGGCTATGCTCTAAGAGGCTCGGCTATGCAATAAGAGGCTCGGCTATGCTCTAAGAGGCTCGGCTATGCTCTAAGAGGCTCGGCTATGCAATAAGAGGCTCGGCTAAGCTCTAATAGGCTCGGCTATGCAATAAGAGGCTCGGCTATGCTCTAAGAGGCTCGGCTATGCTCTAAGAGGCTCGGCTACGCAATAAGAGGCTCGGCTATGCTCTAAGAGGCTCGGCTATGCAATAAGAGGCTCGGCTATGCTCTAAGAGGCTCGGCTATGCTCTAAGAGGCTCGGCTATGCAATAAGAGGCTCGGCTATGCTCTAAGAGGCTCGGCTATGCAATAAGCGGCTCGGCTATGCAATAAGAGGCTCGGCTATGCTCTAAGAGGCTCGGCTATGCAATAAGCGGCTCGGCTATGCTCTAAGAGGCTCGGCTATGCTCTAAGAGGCTCGGCTATGCAATAAGAGGCTCGGCTATGCTCTAAGAGGCTCGGCTATGCTCTAAAAGGCTCGGCTATGCAATAAGAGGCTCGGCTATGCTCTAAGAGGCTCGGCTATGCTCTAAGAGGCTCGGCTATGCAATAAGAGGCTCGGCTAAGCTCTAATAGGCTCGGCTATGCAATAAGAGGCTCGGCTATGCTCTAAGAGGCTCGGCTATGCAATAAGCGGCTCGGCTATGCAATAAGAGGCTCGGCTATGCTCTAAGAGGCTCGGCTATGCAATAAGAGGCTCGGCTATGCTCTAAGAGGCTCGGCTATGCTCTAAGAGGCTCGGCTATGCAATAAGAGGCTCGGCTAAGCTCTAATAGGCTCGGCTATGCAATAAGAGGCTCGGCTATGCTCTAAGAGGCTCGGCTATGCTCTAAGAGGCTCGGCTATGCAATAAGAGGCTCGGCTATGCTCTAAGAGGCTCGGCTATGCTCTAAGAGGCTCGGCTATGCAATAAGAGGCTCGGCTATGCAATAAGAGGCTCGGCTATGCTCTAAGAGGCTCGGCTATGCAATAAGAGGCTCGGCTATGCTCTAAGAGGCTCGGCTATGCAATAAGAGGCTCGGCTATGCTCTAAGAGGCTCGGCTATGCTCTAAGAGGCTCGGCTATGCAATAAGAGGCTCGGCTAAGCTCTAATAGGCTCGGCTATGCAATAAGAGGCTCGGCTATGCTCTAAGAGGCTCGGCTATGCTCTAAGAGGCTCGGCTATGCAATAAGAGGCTCGGCTATGCTCTAAGAGGCTCGGCTATGCTCTAAGAGGCTCGGCTATGCAATAAGAGGCTCGGCTATGCAATAAGAGGCTCGGCTATGCTCTAAGAGGCTCGGCTATGCTCTAAGAGGCTCGGCTATGCAATAAGAGGCTCGGCTATGCAATAAGAGGCTCGGCTATGCTCTAAGAGGCTCGGCTATGCAATAAGAGGCTCGGCTATGCTCTAAGAGGCTCGGCTATGCAATAAGAGGCTCGGCTATGCAATAAGAGGCTCGGCTATGCTCTAAGAGGCTCGGCTATGCAATAAGAGGCTCGGGCATGCAATAAGAGGCTCGGCTATGCTCTAAGAGGCTCGGCTATGCAATAAGAGGCTCGGCTATGCTCTAAGAGGCTCGGCTATGCTCTAAGAGGCTCGGCTATGCAATAAGAGGCTCGGCTATGCTCTAAGAGGCTCGGCTATGCAATAAGAGGCTCGGCTATGCAATAAGAGGCTCGGCTATGCTATAAGAGGCTCGGCTATGCTCTAAAAGGCTCGGCTATGCAATAAGAGGCTCGGCTATGCTCTAAGAGGCTCGGCTATGCTCTAAGAGGCTCGGCTACGCAATAAGAGGCTCGGCTATGCTCTAAGAGGCTCGGCTATGCAATAAGAGGCTCGGCTATGCTCTAAGAGGCTCGGCTATGCTCTAAGAGGCTCGGCTATGCAATAAGAGGCTCGGCTATGCAATAAGAGGCTCGGCTATGCTCTAAGAGGCTCGGCTATGCAATAAGCGGCTCGGCTATGCAATAAGAGGCTCGGCTATGCTCTAAGAGGCTCGGCTATGCAATAAGAGGCTCGGCTATGCTCTAAGAGGCTCGGCTATGCAATAAGAGGCTCGGCTATGCAATAAGCGGCTCGGCTATGCAATAAGAGGCTCGGCTATGCTCTAAGAGGCTCGGCTATGCAATAAGAGGCTCGGCTATGCTCTAAGAGGCTCGGCTACGCTCTAAGAGGCTCGGCTATGCAATAAGAGGCTCGGCTATGCTCTAAGAGGCTCGGCTATGCAATAAGAGGCTCGGCTATGCAATAAGAGGCTCGGCTATGCTCTAAGAGGCTCGGCTATGCAATAAGAGGCTCGGCTATGCAACAAGAGGCTCGGCTATGCTCTAAGAGGCTCGGCTATGCAATAATAGGCTCTGCTATGCTCTAAGAGGCTCGGCTATGCTCTAAGAGGCTCGGCTATGCTCTAAGAGGCTCGGCTATGCAATAAGAGGCTCGGCTATGCTCTAAGAGGCTCGGCTATGCAATAATAGGCTCTGCTATGCTCTAAGAGGCTCGGCTATGCTCTAAGAGGCTCGGCTATGCTCTAATAGGCTCGGCTATGCAATAAGAGGCTCGGCTATGCAATAAGAGGCTCGGCTATGCTCTAAGAGGCTCGGCTATGCTCTAAGAGGCTCGGCTATGCAATAAGAGGCTCGGCTATGCTCTAAGAGGCTCGGCTATGCTCTAAGAGGCTCGGCTATGCAATAAGAGGCTCGGCTATGCTCTAAGAGGCTCGGCTATGCAATAAGAGGCTCGGCTATGCAATAAGAGGCTCGGCTATGCAATAAGAGGCTCGGCTATGCTCTAAGAGGCTCGGCTATGCAATAAGAGGCTCGGGCATGCAATAAGAGTCTCGGCTATGCTCTAAGAGGCTCGGCTATGCAATAAGAGGCTCGGCTATGCTCTAAGAGGCTCGGCTATGCAATAAGAGGCTCGGCTATGCTCTAAGAGGCTCGGCTATGCAATAAGAGGCTCGGCTATGCAATAAGAGGCTCGGCTATGCAATAAGAGTCTCGGCTATGCTATAAGAGGCTCGGCTATGCTCTAAAAGGCTCGGCTATGCAATAAGAGGCTCGGCTATGCTCTAAGAGGCTCGGCTATGCTCTAAGAGGCTCGGCTATGCAATCAGAGGCTCGGCTATGCTCTAAGAGGCTCGGCTATGCTCTAAGAGGCTCGGCTATGCAATAAGAGGCTCGGCTATGCTCTAAGAGGCTCGGCTATGCAATAAGAGGCTCGGCTATGCAACAAGAGGCTCGGCTATGCTCTAAGAGGCTCGGCTATGCAATAAGAGGCTCGGCTATGCTCTAAGAGGCTCGGCTATGCTCTAAGAGGCTCGGCTATGCAATAAGAGGCTCGGCTATGCTCTAAGAGGCTCGGCTATGCAATAATAGGCTCTGCTATGCTCTAAGAGGCTCGGCTATGCAATAAGAGGCTCGGCTATGCTCTAAGAGGCTCGGCTATGCTCTAATAGGCTCGGCTATGCAATAAGAGGCTCGGCTATGCTCTAAGAGGCTCGGCTATGCAATAAGAGGCTCGGCTATGCAATAAGAGGCTCGGCTATGCTCTAAGAGGCTCGGCTATGCAATAAGAGGCTCGGCTATGCAATAAGAGGCTCGGCTATGCAACAAGAGGCTCGGCTATGCTCTAAGAGGCTCGGCTATGCAATAAGAGGCTCGGCTATGCAATAAGAGGCTCGGCTATGCTCTAAGAGGCTCGGCTATGCTCTAAGAGGCTCGGCTATGCAATAAGAGGCTCGGCTATGCTCTAAGAGGCTCGGCTATGCAATAAGAGGCTCGGCTATGCAATAAGAGGCTCGGCTATGCTCTAAGAGGCTCGGCTATGCTCTAAGAGGCTCGGCTATGCTCTAAGAGGCTCGGCTATGCGATAAGAGGCTCGGCTATGCAATAAGAGGCTCGGCTATGCTCTAAGAGGCTCGGCTATGCAATAAGAGGCTCGACTATGCTCTAAGAGGCTCGGCTATGCAATAAGAGGCTCGGCTATGCTCTAAGAGGCTCGGCTATGCAATAAGAGGCTCGGCTATGCTCTAAGAGGCTCGGCTATGCTCTAAGAGGCTCGGCTATGCAATAAGAGGCTCGGCTATGCTCTAAGAGGCTCGGCTATGCTCTAAGAGGCTCGGCTATGCAATAAGAGGCTCGGCTATGCAATAAGAGGCTCGGCTATGCTCTAAGAGGCTCGGCTATGCAATAAGAGGCTCGGCTATGCAATAAGAGGCTCGGCTATGCTCTAAGAGGCTCGGCTATGCAATAAGAGGCTCGGCTATGCAATAAGAGGCTCGGCTATGCTCTAAGAGGCTCGGCTATGCAATAAGAGGCTCGGCTATGCAATAAGAGGCTCGGCTATGCTCTAAGAGGCTCGGCTATGCAATAAGAGGCTCGGCTATGCAATAAGAGGCTCGGCTATGCTCTAAGAGGCTCGGCTATGCAATAAGAGGCTCGGCTATGCTCTAAGAGGCTCGGCTATGCTCAAAGAGGCTCGGCTATGCAATAAGAGGCTCGGCTATGCTCTAAGAGGCTCGGCTATGCTCTAAGAGGCTCGGCTATGCAATAAGAGGCTCGGCTATGCAATAAGAGGCTCGGCTATGCTCTAAGAGGTTCGGCTATGCAATAAGAGGCTCGGCTATGCTCTCAGAGGCTCGGCTATGCAATAAGAGGCTCGGCTATGCTCTAAGAGGCTCGGCTATGCTCTAAGAGGCTCGGCTATGCAATAAGAGGCTCGGCTATGCTCTAAGAGGCTCGGCTATGCAACAAGAGGCTCGGCTATGCTCTAAGAGGCTCGGCTATGCAATAAGAGGCTCGGCTATGCAATAAGAGGCTCGGCTATGCTCTAAGAGGCTCGGCTATGCAATAATAGGCTCTGCTATGCTATAAGAGGCTCGGCTATGCTCTAAGAGGCTCGGCTATGCTCTACGAGGCTCGGCTATGCAATAAGAGGCTCGGCTATGCTCTAAGAGGCTCGGCTATGCAATAATAGGCTCTGCTATGCTCTAAGAGGCTCGGCTATGCAATAAGAGGCTCGGCTATGCTCTAAGAGGCTCGGCTATGCTCTAATAGGCTCGGCTATGCAATAAGAGGCTCGGCTATGCTCTAAGAGGCTCGGCTATGCAATAAGAGGCTCGGCTATGCTCTAAGAGGCTCGGCTATGCAATAAGAGGCTCGGCTATGCTCTAAGAGGCTCGGCTATGCAATAAGAGGCTCGGCTATGCAATAAGCGGCTCGGCTATGCAATAAGAGGCTCGGCTATGCTCTAAGAGGCTCGGCTATGCAATAAGAGGCTCGGCTATGCTCTAAGAGGCTCGGCTATGCAATAAGAGGCTCGGCTATGCAATAAGAGGCTCGGCTATGCTCTAAGAGGCTCGGCTATGCTCTAAGAGGCTCGGCTATGCAATAAGAGGCTCGGCTATGCGATAAGAGGCTCGGCTATGCAATAAGAGGCTCGGCTATGCGATAAGAGGCTCGGCTATGCAATAAGAGGCTCGGCTATGCAATAAGAGGCTCGGCTATGCTATAAGAGGCTCGGCTATGCTCTAAGAGGCTCGGCTATGCAATAAGAGGCTCGGCTATGCAATAATAGGCTCTGCTATGCTCTAAGAGGCTCGGCTATGCAATAAGAGGCTCGGCTATGCTCTAAGAGGCTCGGCTATGCTCTAATAGGCTCGGCTATGCAATAAGAGGCTCGGCTATGCAATAAGAGGCTCGGCTATGCTCTAAGAGGCTCGGCTATGCAATAAGAGGCTCGGCTATGCAATAAGAGGCTCGGCTATGCTCTAAGAGGCTCGGCTATGCAATAAGAGGCTCGGCTATGCAATAAGAGGCTCGGCTATGCTCTAAGAGGCTCGGCTATGCAATAAGAGGCTCGGGCATGCTCTAAGAGGCTCGGCTATGCAATAAGAGGCTCGGCTATGCTCTAAGAGGCTCGGCTATGCAATAAGAGGCTCGGCTATGCAATAAGAGGCTCGGCTATGCTCTAAGAGGCTCGGCTATGCAATAAGAGGCTCGGGCATGCTCTAAGAGGCTCGGCTATGCAATAAGAGGCTCGGCTATGCTCTAAGAGGCTCCGCTATGCTCTAAGAGGCTCGGCTATGCAATAAGAGTCTCGGCTATGCTATAAGAGGCTCGGCTATGCAATAAGAGGCTCGGCTATGCTCTAAGAGGCTCGGCTATGCTCTAAGAGGCTCGGCTATGCAATAAGAGGCTCGGCTATGCTCTAAGAGGCTCGGCTATGCAATAAGCGGCTCGGCTATGCAATAAGAGGCTCGGCTATGCTCTAAGAGGCTCGGCTATGCAATAAGAGGCTCGGCTATGCTCTAAGAGGCTCGGCTATGCAATAAGAGGCTCGGCTATGCAATAAGCGGCTCGGCTATGCAATAAGAGGCTCGGCTATGCTCTAAGAGGCTCGGCTATGCAATAAGAGGCTCGGCTATGCTCTAAGAGGCTCGGCTATGCTCTAAGAGGCTCGGCTATGCAATAAGAGGCTCGGCTATGCTCTAAGAGGCTCGGCTATGCAATAAGAGGCTCGGGCATGCAATAAGAGGCTCGGCTATGCTCTAAGAGGCTCGGCTATGCAATAAGAGGCTCGGCTATGCTCTAAGAGGCTCGGCTATGCAATAATAGAATCTGCTATGCTCTAAGAGGCTCGGCTATGCTCTAAGAGGCTCGGCTATGCTCTAAGAGGCTCGGCTATGCAATAAGAGGCTCGGCTATGCTCTAAGAGGCTCGGCTATGCAATAAGAGGCTCGGCTATGCTCTAAGAGGCTCGGCTATGCTCTAATAGGCTCGGCTATGCAATAAGAGGCTCGGCTATGCAATAAGAGGCTCGGCTATGCTCTAAGAGGCTCGGCTATGCAATAAGAGGCTCGGCTATGCTCTAAGAGGCTCGGCTATGCTCTAAGAGGCTCGGCTATGCAATAAGAGGCTCGGCTATGCTCTAAGAGGCTCGGCTATGCAATAAGAGGCTCGGCTATGCTCTAAGAGGCTCGGCTATGCTCTAAGAGGCTCGGCTATGCAATAAGAGGCTCGGCTATGCTCTAAGAGGCTCGGCTATGCTCTAAGAGGCTCGGCTATGCAATAAGAGGCTCGGCTATGCTCTAAGAGGCTCGGCTATGCAATAAGAGGCTCGGCTATGCAATAAGAGGCTCGGCTATGCTCTAAGAGGCTCGGCTATGCAATAAGAGGCTCGGCTATGCAATAAGAGGCTCGGCTATGCTCTAAGAGGCTCGGCTATGCAATAAGAGGCTCGGCTATGCAATAAGAGGTTCGGCTATGCAATAAGAGGCTCGGCTATGCAATAAGAGGCTCGGCTATGCAATAAGAGGCTCGGCTATGCTCTAAGAGGCTCGGCTATGCAATAAGAGGCTCGGCTATGCAATAAGAGGCTCGGCTATGCTCTAAGAGGCTGGGCTATGCTCTAAGAGGCTCGGCTATGCAATAAGAGGCTCGGCTATGCTCTAAGAGGCTCGGCTATGCAATAAGAGGCTCGGCTATGCAATAAGAGGCTCGGCTATGCAATAAGAGGCTCGGCTATGCAATAAGAGGCTCGGCTATGCTCTAAGAGGCTCGGCTATGCAATAAGAGGCTCGGCTATGCAATAAGAGGCTCGGCTATGCTCTAAGAGGCTCGGCTATGCGATAAGAGGCTCGGCTATGCTCTAAGAGGCTCGGCTATGCAATAAGAGGCTCGGCTATGCTCTAAGAGGCTCGGCTATGCAATAAGAGGCTCGGCTATGCTCTAAGAGGCTCGGCTATGCAATAAGAGGCTCGGCTATGCAATAAGAGGCTCGGCTATGCTCTAAGAGGCTCGGCTATGCAATAAGAGGCTCGGCTATGCGATAAGAGGCTCGGCTATGCTCTAAGAGGCTCGGCTATGCAATAAGAGGCTCGGCTATGCTCTAAGAGGCTCGGCTATGCTCTAAGAGGCTCGGCTATGCAATAAGAGGCTCGGCTATGCTCTAAGAGGCTCGGCTATGCAATAAGAGGCTCGGCTATGCTCTAAGAGGCTCGGCTATGCAATAAGAGGCTCGGCTATGCGATAAGAGGCTCGGCTATGCTCTAAGAGGCTCGGCTATGCAATAAGAGGCTCGGCTATGCTCTAAGAGGCTCGGCTATGCTCTAAGAGGCTCGGCTATGCAATAAGAGGCTCGGCTATGCTCTAAGAGGCTCGGCTATGCAATAAGAGGCTCGGCTATGCAATAAGAGGCTCGGCTATGCTCTAAGAGGCTCGGCTATGCAATAAGAGGCTCGGCTATGCAATAAGAGGCTCGGCTATGCTCTAAAAGGCTCGGCTATGCAATAAGAGGCTCGGCTATGCAATAAGAGGCTCGGCTATGCTCTAAGAGGCTCGGCTATGCAATAAGAGGCTCGGCTATGCTCTAAGAGGCTCGGCTATGCAATAAGAGGCTCGGCTATGCTCTAAGAGGCTCGGCTATGCAATAAGAGGCTCGGCTATGCAATAAGAGGCTCGGCTATGCTCTAAGAGGCTCGGCTATGCTCTAAGAGGCTCGGCTATGCTCTAAAAGGCTCGGCTATGCAATAAGAGGCTCGGCTATGCAATAAGAGGCTCGGCTATGCTCTAAGAGGCTCGGCTATGCAATAAGAGGCTCGGCTATGCAATAAGAGGCTCGGCTATGGGATAAGAGGCTCGGCTATGCTCTAAGAGGCTCGGCTATGCAATAAGAGGCTCGGCTATGCAATAAGAGGCTCGGCTATGCTCTAAGAGGCTCGGCTATGCAATAAGAGGCTCGACTATGCAATAAGCGGCTCGGCTATGCAATAAGAGGCTCGGCTATGCTCTAAGAGGCTCGGCTATGCAATAAGAGGCTCGGCTATGCAATAAGAGGCTCGGCTATGCTCTAAGAGGCTCGCCTATGCAATAAGAGGCTCGGCTATGCAATAAGAGGCTCGGCTATGCTCTAAGAGGCTCGGCTATGCAATAAGAGGCTCGGCTATGCAATAAGAGGCTCGGCTATGCTCTAAGAGGCTCGGCTATGCAATAAGAGGCTCGGCTATGCTCTAAGAGGCTCGGCTATGCTCTAAGAGGCTCGGCTATGCAATAAGAGGCTCGGCTATGCTCTAAGAGGCTCGGCTATGCTCTAAGAGGCTCGGCTATGCAATAAGAGGCTCGGCTATGCTCTAAGAGGCTCGGCTATGCTCTAAGCGGCTCGGCTATGCAATAAGAGGCTCGGCTATGCTCTAAGAGGCTCGGCTATGCAATAAGAGGCTCGGCTATGCTCTAAGAGGCTCGGCTATGCAATAAGAGGCTCGGCTATGCAATAAGAGGCTCGGCTATGCTCTAAGAGGCTCGGCTATGCAATAAGAGGCTCGGCTATGCAATAAGAGGCTCGGCTATGCTCTAAGAGGCTCGGCTATGCAATAAGAGGCTCGGCTATGCAATAAGAGGCTCGGCTATGCTCTAAGAGGCTCGGCTATGCTTTAAGAGGCTCGACTATGCAATAAGAGGCTCGACTATGCTCTAAGAGGCTCGACTATGCTCTAAGAGGCTCGGCTATGCAATAAGAGGCTCGGCTATGCTCTAAGAGGCTCGGCTATGCTCTAAGAGGCTCGGCTATGCTCTAAGAGGCTCGGCTATGCAATAGGAGGCTCGGCTATGCTCTAAGAGGCTCGGCTATGCAATAAGAGGCTCGGCTATGCTCTAAGAGGCTCGGCTATGCAATAAGAGGCTCGGCTATGCAATAAGAGGCTCGGCTATGCTCTAAGAGGCTCGGCTATGCAATAAGAGGCTCGGCTATGCAATAGGAGGCTCGGCTATGCTCTAAGAGTCTCGGCTATGCAATAAGAGGCTCGGCTATGCTCTAAGAGGCTCGGCTATGCAATAAGAGGCTCGGCTATGCAATAAGAGGCTCGGCTATGCTCTAAGAGGCTCGGCTATGCAATAAGACTCTCGGCTATGCTCTAAGAGGCTCGGCTATGCAATAAGAGGCTCGGCTATGCTCTAAGAGGCTCGGCTATGCAATAAGAGGCTCGGCTATGCAATAAGCGGCTCGGCTATGCTCTAAGAGGCTCGGCTATGCTCTAAGAGGCTCGGCTATGCAATAAGAGGCTCGGCTATGCGATAAGAGGCTCGGCTATGCTCTAAGAGGCTCGGCTATGCAATAAGAGGCTCGGCTATGCGATAAGAGGCTCGGCTATGCTCTAAGAGGCTCGGCTATGCAATAAGAGGCTCGGCTATGCAATAAGAGGCTCGGCTATGCTCTAAGAGGCTCGGCTATGCAATAAGAGGCTCGGCTATGCAATAAGAGGCTCGGCTATGCTCTAAGAGGCTCGGCTATGCAATAAGAGGCTCGGCTATGCAATAAGAGGCTCGGCTATGCTCTAAGAGGCTCGGCTATGCAATAAGAGGCTCGGCTATGCTCTAAGAGGCTCGGCTATGCAATAAGAGGCTCGGCTGTGCTCTAAGAGGCTCGGCTATGCAATAAGAGGCTCGGCTATGCGATAAGAGGCTCGGCTATGCTCTAAGAGGCTCGGCTATGCAATAAGAGGCTCGGCTATGCTCTAAGAGGCTCGGCTATGCTCTAAGAGGCTCGGCTATGCTCTAAGATGCTCGGCTATGCAATAAGAGGCTCGGCTATGCTCTAAGAGGCTCGGCTATGCTCTAAGAGGCTCGGCTATGCAATAAGAGGCTCGGCTATGCTCTAAGAGGCTGGGCTATGCTCTAAGAGGCTCGGCTATGCAATAAGAGGCTCGGCTATGCTCTAAGAGGCTCGGCTATGCTCTAAGAGGCTCGGCTATGCTCTAAGAGGCTCGGCTATGCAATAAGAGGCTCGGCTATGCAATAAGAGGCTCGGCTATGCTCTAAGAGGCTCGGCTATGCTCTAAGAGGCTCGGCTATGCAATAAGAGGCTCGGCTATGCTCTAAGAGGCTCGGCTATGCTCTAAAAGGCTCGGCTATGCAATAAGAGGCTCGGCTATGCTCTAAGAGGCTCGGCTATGCTCTAAGAGGCTCGGCTATGCAATAAGAGGCTCGACTATGCTCTAAGAGGCTCGGCTATGCAATAAGAGGCTCGGCTATGCAATAAGAGGCTCGGCTATGCTCTAAGAGGCTCGGCTATGCAATAAGAGGCTCGGCTATGGGATAAGAGGCTCGGCTATGCTCTAAGAGGCTCGGCTATGCAATAAGAGGCTCGGCTATGCAATAAGAGGCTCGGCTATGCAATAAGAGGCTCGGCTATGCAATAAGCGGCTCGGCTGTGCAATAAGAGGCTCGGCTATGCTCTAAGAGGCTCGGCTATGCAATAAGAGGCTCGGCTATGCAATAAGAGGCTCGGCTATGCTCTAAGAGGCTCGGCTATGCAATAAGAGGCTCGGCTATGCAATAAGAGGCTCGGCTATGCTCTAATAGGCTCGGCTATGCAATAAGAGGCTCGGCTATGCTCTAAGAGGCTCGGCTATGCAATAAGAGGCTCGGCTATGCAACAAGAGGCTCGGCTATGCTCTAAGAGGCTCGGCTATGCAATAAGAGGCTCGGCTATGCAACAAGAGGCTCGGCTATGCTCTAAGAGGCTCGGCTATGCAATAAGAGGCTCGGCTATGCAATAAGAGGCTCGGCTATGCTCTAAGAGGCTCGGCTATGCAATAAGAGGCTCGGCTATGCAATAAGAGGCTCGGCTATGCTCTAAGAGGCTCGGCTATGCAATAAGAGGCTCGGCTATGCTCTAAGAGGCTCGGCTATGCTCTAATAGGCTCCGCTATGCAATAAGAGGCTCGGCTATGCAATAAGAGGCTCGGCTATGCTCTAAGAGGCTCGGCTATGCAATAAGAGGCTCGGCTATGCAATAAGAGGCTCGGCTATGCAATAAGCGGCTCGGCTATGCTCTAAGAGGCTCGGCTATGCAATAAGAGGCTCGGCTATGCTCTAAGAGGCTCGGCTATGCTCTAAGAGGCTCGGCTATGCTCTAAGATGCTCGGCTATGCAATAAGAGGCTCGGCTATGCTCTAAGAGGCTCGGCTATGCTCTAAGAGGCTCGGCTATGCAATAAGAGGCTCGGCTATGCTCTAAGAGGCTGGGCTATGCTCTAAGAGGCTCGGCTATGCAATAAGAGGCTCGGCTATGCTCTAAGAGGCTCGGCTATGCTCTAAGAGGCTCGGCTATGCTCTAAGAGGCTCGGCTATGCAATAAGAGGCTCGGCTATGCAATAAGAGGCTCGGCTATGCTCTAAGAGGCTCGGCTATGCTCTAAGAGGCTCGGCTATGCAATAAGAGGCTCGGCTATGCTCTAAGAGGCTCGGCTATGCTCTAAAAGGCTCGGCTATGCAATAAGAGGCTCGGCTATGCTCTAAGAGGCTCGGCTATGCTCTAAGAGGCTCGGCTATGCAATAAGAGGCTCGACTATGCTCTAAGAGGCTCGGCTATGCAATAAGAGGCTCGGCTATGCAATAAGAGGCTCGGCTATGCTCTAAGAGGCTCGGCTATGCAATAAGAGGCTCGGCTATGGGATAAGAGGCTCGGCTATGCTCTAAGAGGCTCGGCTATGCAATAAGAGGCTCGGCTATGCAATAAGAGGCTCGGCTATGCTCTAAGAGGCTCGGCTATGCAATAAGAGGCTCGGCTATGCAATAAGCGGCTCGGCTGTGCAATAAGAGGCTCGGCTATGCTCTAAGAGGCTCGGCTATGCAATAAGAGGCTCGGCTATGCAATAAGAGGCTCGGCTATGCTCTAAGAGGCTCGGCTATGCAATAAGAGGCTCGGCTATGCAATAAGAGGCTCGGCTATGCTCTAAGAGGCTCGGCTATGCAATAAGAGGCTCGGCTATGCAATAAGAGGCTCGGCTATGCTCTAAGAGGCTCGGCTATGCAATAAGAGGCTCGGCTATGCTCTAAGAGGCTCGGCTATGCTCTAATAGGCTCCGCTATGCAATAAGAGGCTCGGCTATGCAATAAGAGGCTCGGCTATGCTCTAAGAGGCTCGGCTATGCAATAAGAGGCTCGGCTATGCAATAAGAGGCTCGGCTATGCAATAAGCGGCTCGGCTATGCAATAAGAGGCTCGGCTATGCTCTAAGAGGCTCGGCTATGCAATAAGAGGCTCGGCTATGCTCTAAGAGGCTCGGCTATGCTCTAAGAGGCTCGGCTATGCAATAAGAGGCTCGGCTATGCAACAAGAGGCTCGGCTATGCTCTAAGAGGCTCGGCTATGCAATAAGAGGCTCGGCTAAGCTCTAAGAGGCTCGGCTATGCAATAAGAGGCTCGGCTATGCTCTAAGAGGCTCGGCTATGCTCTAAGAGGCTCGGCTATGCAATAAGAGGCTCGGCTATGCTCTAAGAGGCTCGGCTATGCTCTAAGCGGCTCGGCTATGCAATAAGAGGCTCGGCTATGCTCTAAGAGGCTCGGCTATGCAATAAGAGGCTCGGCTATGCTCTAAGAGGCTCGGCTATGCTCTAAGCGGCTCGGCTATGCAATAAGAGGCTCGGCTATGCTCTAAGAGGCTCGGCTATGCAATAAGAGGCTCGGCTATGCTCTAAGAGGCTCGGCTATGCTCTAAGAGGCTCGGCTATGCAATAAGAGGCTCGGCTATGCTCTAAGAGGCTCGGCTATGCAATAAGAGGCTCGGCTATGCAATAAGAGGCTCGGCTATGCTCTAAGAGGCTCGGCTATGCAATAAGAGGCTCGGCTATGCAATAAGAGGCTCGGCTATGCTCTAAGAGGCTCGACTATGCAATAAGAGGCTCGACTATGCTCTAAGAGGCTCGGCTATGCAATAAGAGGCTCGGCTATGCAATAAGAGGCTCGGCTATGCTCTAAGAGGCTCGGCTATGCAATAAGAGGCTCGGCTATGCAATAGGAGGCTCGGCTATGCTCTAAGAGGCTCGGCTATGCAATAAGAGGCTCGGCTATGCAATAAGAGGCTCGGCTATGCTCTAAGAGGCTCGGCTATGCAATAAGAGGCTCGGCTATGCTATAAGAGGCTCGGCTATGCTCTAAGAGGCTCGGCTATGCAATAAGAGGCTCGGCTATGCTCTAAGAGGCTCGGCTATGCTCTAAGAGGCTCGGCTATGCAATAAGAGGCTCGGCTATGCTCTAAGAGGCTCGGCTATGCAATAAGAGGCTCGGCTATGCAATAAGAGGCTCCGCTACGCTCTAAGAGGCTCGGCTATGCAATAAGAGGCTCGGCTATGCAATAAGAGGCTCGGCTATGCTCTAAGAGGCTCGGCTATGCAATAAGAGGCTCGGCTATGCTCTAAGAGGCTCGGCTATGCAATAAGAGGCTCGGCTATGGGATAAGAGGCTCGGCTATGCTCTAAGAGGCTCGGCTATGCAATAAGAGGCTCCGCTATGCAATAAGAGGCTCGGCTATGCTCTAAGAGGCTCGGCTATGCAATAAGAGGCTCGGCTATGCAATAAGAGGCTCGGCTATGCAATAAGCGGCTCGGCTATGCAATAAGAGGCTCGGCTATGCTCTAAGAGGCTCGGCTATGCAATAAGAGGCTCGGCTATGCAATAAGAGGCTCGGCTATGCTCTAAGAGGCTCGGCTATGCAATAAGAGGCTCGGCTATTCTCTAAGAGGCTCGGCTATGCAATAAGAGGCTCGGCTATGCAACAAGAGGCTCGGCTATGCTCTAAGAGGCTCGGCTATGCAATAAGAGGCTCGGCTATGCAATAAGAGGCTCGGCTATGCTCTAAGAGGCTCGGCTATGCTCTAAGAGGCTCGGCTATGCAATAAGAGGCTCGGCTATGCAATAAGAGGCTCGGCTATGCTCTAAGAGGCTCGGCTATGCAATAAGAGGCTCGGATATGCTCTAAGAGGCTCGGCTATGCTCTAAGAGGCTCGACTATGCAATAAGAGGCTCGACTATGCTCTAAGAGGCTCGACTATGCTCTAAGAGGCTCGGCTATGCAATAAGAGGCTCGGCTATGCTCTAAGAGGCTCGGCTATGCTCTAAGAGGCTCGGCTATGCAATAAGAGGCTCGGCTATGCAATAAGAGGCTCGGCTATGCTCTAAGAGGCTCGGCTATGCTCTAAGAGGCTCGGCTATGCAATAAGAGGCTCGGCTATGCTCTAAGAGGCTCGGCTATGCAATAAGAGGCTCGGCTATGCAATAAGAGGCTCGGCTATGCTCTAAGAGGCTCGGCTATGCAATAAGAGGCTCGGCTATGCAATAAGAGGCTCGGCTATGCTCTAAGAGGCTCGGCTATGCAATAAGAGGCTCGGCTATGCAATAAGAGGCTCGGCTATGCTCTAAGAGGCTCGGCTATGCAATAAGAGGCTCGGCTATGCAATAAGAGGCTCGGCTATGCTCTAAGAGGCTCGGCTATGCAATAAGAGGCTCGGCTATGCTCTAAGAGGCTCGGCTATGCAATCAGAGGCTCGGCTAAGCTCTAATAGGCTCGGCTATGCAATAAGAGGCTCGGCTATGCTCTAAGAGGCTCGGCTATGCAATAAGAGGCTCGGCTATGCTCTAAGAGGCTCGGCTATGCTCTAAGAGGCTCGGCTATGCAATAAGAGGCTCGGCTATGCTCTAAGAGGCTGGGCTATGCAATAAGAGGCTCGGCTATGCAATAAGAGGCTCGGCTATGCTCTAAGAGGCTCGGCTATGCAATAAGAGGCTCGGCTATGCTCTAAGAGGCTCGGCTATGCAATAAGAGGCTCGGCTATGCTCTAAGAGGCTCGGCTATGCTCTAAGAGGCTCGGCTATGCAATAAGAGGCTCGGCTATGCTCTAAGAGGCTCGGCTATGCAATAAGAGGCTCGGCTATGCTCTAAGAGGCTCGGCTATGCAATAAGAGGCGCGGCTATGCAATAAGAGGCTCGGCTATGCTCTAAGAGGCTCGGCTATGCAATAAGAGGCTCGGCTATGCTCTAAGAGGCTCGGCTATGCTCTAAGAGGCTCGGCTATGCAATAAGAGGCTCGGCTATGCAATAAGAGGCTCGGCTATGCTCTAAGAGGCTCGGCTATGCAATAAGAGGCTCGGCTATGCAATAAGAGGCTCGGCTATGCTCTAAGAGGCTCGGCTATGCAATAAGAGGCTCGGCTATGCAATAAGAGGCTCGGCTATGCTCTAAGAGGCTCGGCTATGCAATAAGAGGCTCGGCTATGCAATAAGAGGCTCGGCTATGCTCTAAGAGGCTCGGCTATGCAATAAGAGGCTCGGCTGTGCTCTAAGAGGCTCGGCTATGCAATAAGAGGCTCGGCTATGCGATAAGAGGCTCGGCTATGCTCTAAGAGGCTCGGCTATGCAATAAGAGGCTCGGCTATGCTCTAAGAGGCTCGGCTATGCTCTAAGAGGCTCGGCTATGCTCTAAGATGCTCGGCTATGCAATAAGAGGCTCGGCTATGCTCT